>CM052896.1:87465000-87573635 GCA_028534135.1 Potos flavus
GGAATTAACCGAAGGGGCTTCTCGAGGCGAGGGCTCCCGTGGTGACCAAGCCTTTGACTTCAGTGGAATGAGGAGCCTCCTGGCCTTTTTTGTGAACCTTACATAAAGCCACAGGCACACATACCTCTCAAAATATTGGTCCTGAAAGGAAATCGGGGGCAGATCTCGGAGGTTAGAGTGGGTATACATGTTTCTAATTCATCTTTTCTTTTTTTTTTTAACTCACAGTGTGCACACAGCTCTTGGTCTCCAGACCTGATGAGGAAAATATAAGTTCCTATTTACAGCTCATAGACAAGTGTCTAATTCATGAGGTGAGTAGTAATGGGTTTCACAAAACTGTTTTTCTCATTGCTTAGAAATGGTTTTCAGGTTCTGTGATGTGATCCTTTGGGTCTCCAATGACTTGTTTTTGAAGACTAGACAGGCATTGATAATACCCGGGCAGAACTCAGCTATGATGGCTTCAGACCTAAGCACAGCTTGTAACACGGTGTCTAGAGATTCATCTAGACGGAGCTGTGATGTGGGGATGAATGCCTGAGAGAAACTTCTGGCTCTAGAAGAATCCTTGAGTGACCAAGCCTCAGGTGGTGAACGTCCAGCCCTGCCAGCTCGCCTTGGCATTTTCGAGTCTTTTTAAAATTCTCTGTTGAAACATTTTGCCTTTTGGCTCAGGGAAACTTGGGGGAGGGTCGGAGAGTGTGCAAAAGAAATAATGTGTTTGTGTTTATGTTCCATGGGTTCGATTTGTGATTATCATAGGAATCGTGTTGAGCCACATGTCCTTTGGAAGGAGGACCGAGGTGGGCTGGAGCTGTGTCCCTTTAGACTCAGTGCGAGTGCCTTCTCCCCGACCGAGCAGGGCAGGGCCTGGGGGCTGCTGGCTGGGACAGCCACCTGCCTGGCAGCTGCCCCGAGGCGCATGTGGGGACAGGGGGTTGTGCTCTAGACCCAAGACTCCAGTGGCTTCTTGGAGTACCCCCTCCAAAGAGTCACAGAGACAAGAATCACAGTGTAGGCTTTAGAGAAGCCTGAGAGCACTGAGGTCTTTTTGTGGGATTTTAACTTTAGAATAAGGTGGTAAAGGCCCCCCAAGTCTGCTCACCTTTGCTGGGTTGGCATCCAGAGCCCCCAAAGTGCGGTGGGCCCCAGCAAAAGGAGATACTCGGCGCAGAGGTCTGGCCCCCTCACCCGCCGCCCCACTCACATTGTCCCCACCCACCAGCTGCCACACGGGGGCATCTGTCCAAGGCCAGTTGGCTGGGCCCTCCACCCTTCCACGGTCTGACTACCCACCACTCATGAACACGATCTCCTTCTGGGTTTCCTTCCCAGCCACTGCCCCACAATCCCCTAAACTCTCCTTTTCGCTATTTCCTCTCTCAGCAGTGCAAATTCTTGTGTGACCCTCTCCCCAACCCCCAAATCACTGTTTGCCGTTTTCAGTCCTGACACTGCACCTGTTTCGGCCAGCAAAAAGCACCAGGAAGAAGAGAAGGCAAGGACACGTTAAAGAATTTGAGAACTCATTCATTCATAGATGTTTATTAAACACCTAGGCCCCGTCCCTGGCTAGGGAGTTGATGGTGTAAGAGTAGCAGGGAAGACTAAAGGAAACCGGGTGATGATCACCCATGTGAGGATAAGGCTGTGCTTGCACCCCACAGAGCCCAGATGAGGAGCCAGGCCACCAAACCAGGAACTGGAAATGACTTTTCCTCATAGGAGCTGCCTCCACGCTGGGCACGAAAGGCGAGCTGAGTCTTGGTGGTAAAGACTCACTGCATAAGGAGGTGGGAGCGCTCCAGGCAGACCAGTGTTTGGAGGGCTCTGTGTCTTATTGGCGGGGAGGACATTTGGAGTGGGGTTTGGAGGGACCGATTAGGGGAAGATCTAAACTTCTGTAAAGCAAACTAGAGCCCTGCATGTTCTCCCATGCCCACGCTCACAGGGAGCCTTCCAGACACTGGAGAACAAGTTGTAAGTTACTTTCCGTCTTGCCTCAAGTCTGCTGAGCCCACAAGACAAAATAATGAGCCCTCCAGCGGCCTCCACTGGACAGTGCACACGCTTCCTAATTGGATCCCGCCAGCCCCAAAGCTGTGGCCTGGTGCTTCTCACCTTCCAGCCATCATGCATGCCCTCCTTGGGCAGCCTGGCTCTCCCTTCCGTTTCCTTAGAATATTTAGAGAAATGCCTGTTTTTTTCTCGCTGCCTGCCCAAGTGATTAAATGCAAAGATGGCGCCATGTAGACTCTTCCGCTGGCAAGAGGCCCCGACAGCAGTAGAGGGGCCTCTGGCTGAGGGGAGTCCTGGGCTGAGAGGAGCTCCTGCCACGTCTGCTTGCCTGAATTCATGTCAGGATGGAGGGGCCTGCACTCTGCCTTGGAAGGGAAAATGTTGTGCAAGACTTTTTATTATTATTTTAGTTCAAGAAAGAGGAAACGTGTCTGAATAATTTTCCACAGGCTCAGGTTATGCTATGCGGGCTGCATACACCCTCTCTGTGAGGCTCCTTTGAGGCACGACAGTCTCCATCCTGGCTGAATTTCACTTGGGCCCCATGAAACAGGACTCCCTTTCACAGCCCAAATATGCCATTCCTTAGCTGACTGGATGGGAGGGGGTTGACTAAACTTAGACACCTTCCTTCCTCCTCAGGGACCAAGGGACCAACTCCTTTTGTAACAGAGGGGAGGACAGAAAAATTCTGAATTTCATCTCCTGGATTATAATCCCCAGCTTCTTGCCTCCTCGCCGTCTCAAGGAGGTTCTGTGGACATGAGCTCTTGGCCCTTTATGAGCCCTTTAATCCCACCACAAAAGTTGTAGGGCACATCCTAGCCATCTTCCTCCAGACAGACTCATTGGTTTGGCCCTGACAGGGACAGAGGACTTGGAAGAGGCTGACTGGCTGTGTCACTGTGTTGTATGGATGCCTCTTTCCCCTCCAGTCCCTGAGGAAGCTACCAGCTCAACCCAGAGCTGCCAGCGGAATGGCTGAGGTAAGATGTCAGCCATCCCAGCTGGCAGAAGAGCTCCCACGATGGAGGGCTACTTCGCAGGCACACGCAGAGACCAGCTTTTGGAAATCCCTCATTGCCAGCCATGACCTCTAGCTCCTCTCCAGGCCTCCCAGCTGCAGCCTCCAGGACTGAGATGTGGCCACCACACTCACTCATGGCTGAGGGGCTTAATCTTCTCTGCGGCCTGGAACGGAATGAGCGTGCTGCCCAGCGTTGAGTGAATGACCTCACCTCTCCGGGTGGTGGTGGTGGGGTATCAACATTTCCATCTTCTTGGATGGTCTTTGCCACCGCGGGAGATGTCCTGTATGAACTGGTGTCCTTGGAAGCACTTTGAAGGCCTGTCTATAAAGTGAGCCATTTCCTCTTTTGTCCCTTGGAAACTCAGGCCAGCTGTCCTTCAGGCTGGCTGCAGACCAGCTTGGTATTGTAGTTTTGAGAACTTGAAGTCATTTGCTGGGGCTAAATGTGATTGCTGAGTGCCAAGTGTGACAACACTCATATACCGCCACCAAAGGGCTGGTCTGTGTGACCACAAAAACCTGGGTAGAGGATCTCTGAGCCGCAGTTACTGAACCATTACCAAGGCCAGGCATGTCCTAAGTATCCTAAGTGCATTTCATGTGTTATCTCATTTAACCCTTATGGCATCTCTTGGAGGGAGATATTAGCATCCTGGGTTTTTAGAAGGAACTGAGTGTCAGGGAAAGGAAATTGCATAGGGATGTGCAGGGATTCAAGGCCTGCCCATATCCATCTAGAGCCTTCTTTCGACCAACTGGCTGGCTTCTCCTCCCCAAGTCATCTAGCTCAGTGCCCCTGCATCCTGTGCTCTTGCTCCACCTTTGGCAGAAGAAGCCAGTCAAAAGCAGAATCTATCTGTCCCTTTCTTTATTCGTCCAGTAGAAATGCTTGCCTTTCAGGCTTTCAGAGGCATTCATGTACAGTTGAACACTCGCCGAGTGTTGCCAACAAATGAGTTGGGACCACAAAGTAGAACCATGTCCTCACCTTATAACCATGAGACCAACCCACCTTGTACCTTGTGCCGTGTCTGCGCCTCTTTAAGGAAGCACAGAGTCCCTTGGTTGGGTAGCCCTCCTTGATGAAGATCCTTAAAGGCGTCTGGCTGAGGTCATCCGGGAGGAGGGGTTTGCAAGTCAGTAATTTTTTTCACAATATAACTAACATCTTTTTGCTGTTGTTCACATAGCTCTCCTGTGTTTGGGTCCTTAAAGATTAAATGTCATCTGGAGAAAATTAAGCTGTCATGTTTTCTCTGTTTAAGGAATCCGTTTCCTTTATGGGAAAGAGCCATATAGTCTGTTACTCTAAGTAATAGTTTATTGCTAATTAAAGGATTTCATGTCTTATTGACAAAACTATATGAGTATGTTCTCTCCATCACTGTTACTGCCCATCAGATCTGCGGGCTCTCCCACAGCTTGTGGACCATGGGACTAGGCACCTGACGGGACATTCCTATATTGCATGTAGGGTCCTCTAACCATCCAGAATGCCACACGCCCATGTTCCCTTTGCAACGGAATTACCAGGGCATTTGCTGCAAACATCCTCTAGACTCCTGTCCAGATGTAGTAAATCAGGGAAGGAACCTAGGAATCTGCATTTAATAGTCTTCTTAAGGGATTCTATATCACAGATTTGAGCGTCTTTGCCTTGGGGACTCACAGCCCCTGTAAAGTCATTCCCCAGGCTTCAGTGTACACAAAAGAACATACGATATAGATGACAGTGTGTTACGAAGCAGGCAAAACACCCCTCAATGCCACTTTTACTAAGAAAGATTTGAAAAGGCATCAGATCTTCCTTTACTTTTTGTAAAGTTTAGGTCAGGATTGGTGCGCTGGGGTTTTTTGTAGGGCACAGGGCCCCTTAACTGGAGACTTCCCAGCAAAGCCCCATGCCCTACAAAAACCCCAGTGCACCCATCGTGGTCTGTAGTATAGTATAGTATAGTATAGTGGAGTATAGTGGCGTATATGTAATATAGTATAATATAGTATAGTATAGTGTAGTATAGCGGAGACGATACCCTATTTTTTGAAAGCCTGCAGACCACTCCAGGGTGACCACACACCATCAAGCAGATTGTTTTTTGGAGTGGTTTGTCATTTCCATTGATTATGAAAATGCAGGGGGGCCTGCAAAACCCAGATTATTCAACAGTGCATTTTTGCAATTCATTCTTGGTTAATCTAGAGAGTCCAGAGTAGAGTCAGGAAGAAGGGGAAGGTGAGTACAGATCTGCCAGAAACGCAGCCGAAAACGAGCGTTGTCGAAAGCTTAATACGCGTCCTTTACCAGGCACCTCCAACGTGAAATACCTTGAGTTGTCGGTACACGTGGCTCCCGAGTGAGACTGACTGCTGTTTGGACCAGGTGGGAAGCAGGTGAAGCAAAGACAGCTGCAGAGACTCTGATGTCCCCCCTATTAATTGCGTGTTCCTCCCTGTAATGCCAGGCTGCGCCACCCATTAAAAAGTCCTGTTTGTTTTTGCAGGCATTTACAGAGACTCAGAAAAAAAGATTGTTGTCATGGAAACAGCAGGTGCAGAAGCTCTTTCGGTCTTTCCCTCGGAAAACCCTTCTAGACATATCAGGATATCGACAGCAAAGAAAGTATGTTGGGATTTCATTCTTCTTAATGCGTGGTGGTTCCCTGGCCCGCCGCTGCCTGCCCGGGTTCCTGGGCAGGACTGTGGCAGGGCACCGTTCCTGGTCCACAGAATGTCCTGTGGGGAGTTCCAGATCACACTCCTTAAACAGATGGAGTCGGGAAAAGGCTAGAGAGAGAAAGCGTTCCCAGAAAAAGAACTGCATGTGATCTTTTGTAACGCATTTTACGTGATCCAAATGACGGCATTAGGCCAGATGGGCATCGAGGGGAGACAGGTACGATTGAAGGAATGCCCGCAAAACACTTTGGGGTTTGTCCACAAAAGGGGGCCCTGAAGGGACAAAAATGGGTTGTTCCAGCAGCGCCTTCCGAGGTAGTGTCATTTCTTTCTCCCTTCTCGATGCAGACTAGCTAATTATAGTTGGTGGCAGGGTGAAGAGCCCAGTGCTGGTCTATTTTGGTCTGAGCTGCAGTCTCAGAGTGAAGCACCACCATTCTTGAGTTTTCACAGTACTTCAGCTTCTTGGATGCGGTTAAAAATAAGCTTCGTTGTACCTTAGAACCCATTACCTTAATCTGGTTTTAAATGGAGGAATCCAATTGCATATTAAAGGTGAATTACAGCGACAGTCCAGGGGAGGAATTTAGGGGGGTGTGTGGTGAAGCCTTCAGCAGTGACAGGCAGTTGGGGGGAGACAAAAGAATGACGGTACAAACACCGTGAAAAATCAACTTTCTGTTTTACATTTTTAAACATGAGCAGATAATTTTTTCACCTGCACCTGAAAAGTTCTGAATTCATTTCTCAGTGCACACAGAGAAGCTCTGTGTCGTTAACAATTTTGGCATTTATTTGCAGAAGTGTGCCTTAAGTCACCGCTGTTTTATATCATCTGAGGGAGATAAGGATCGCTGGGATTTATGAAAAGTTTTTACTAAAGATTAATGGAAAAGTGGAAGTGTTGTCACCTGCCAGCATATATAACACTTATTTATTAAACAAACATTTAGCACCTCCTGTGTGCCAAGTGGTATCCAAGCATTTTAGGAATATTAATACATTTAATCCTTGCAGCAACCATATGAGGTAGAGTTGCTATTATTAACTCCCATTTACAGAGGAGTCGGTAGGCAGTGGGTATCCAGGATTTGGACCGGGCAGGCCAGCACCAGCTGCAGAGTCCGTACTCTTAACCCACTACACATGCCAGGCAGCCCTCACGCTCTCCAGCCGATGTGCAGAAAAAACAATCAGGCAGAGGCGGCCCTCTGCACGGCAGCTCCCTGGCGCCGAGCTCTTGGGGGTTGCCCTCCCTGGGGAGATGGGCTGGACCACCTGTGCACCCGGAGGATTCCCCAGGGCCCAGATGAAAGGCAAGACGGGCTAGTAGGCCTCCTGTCCTGGGGACTGCCCCCTTCCCAGCCTCGCTCTCTCTTCTTGTAAGGGCAGCCATACATCTCTCAAGAGAGAGCACGAGGTTCCAGATCCCCCTTGCAACACCGGGCCCTCAGGAAACACATTCGAAGAGGAAGAAGGAATTTAGAGGATAAAGAGGAACACAGAGCTTTTGAGCTCTTTGCTTCTCCCAAAAGTGTCATCTGTCACACAGACCTCTGTCAGCTCTGCTTTGTCCTTGGTCCATATCAGAGTTCCCATTAACCTTGACCTCTCTAGAGTGTTATTAACTAACGTGTGTATTGGGCTACCCAGGGTTTGCCATATTGGAATCTTGATGGACCTGTTTTTATTGATGAGATAAGAATGAATTCAATCATCAGTTGTGAAGGTTCAATTGGAAGTGGCTAAAGCTCTAGAAAAATCATTTGTTCTCATTAAGTATTACCTCTGGGATCTTCTTATGCTATTAATTTGCTTTGAAGACCTGTTTCTTCCATAATACAAAAGTAACTGCAGCCCAGCCCCTGCTCAAATGATCACAAATACCAAATTAGTTGGTTCTTATTAATCAGCCTCCTCACGCATTTCAAGGTAATGAAATCAGTTGGCTAGATTTAGAGAACCAGAGAAAGACACAGATGGGCAGAGCAAAAGAAGGAGAAATGAAAACTTAACTAGTGTCACTTTGTTCTCTCCCCAGAAAGAATGAGTATGTCATTAAGCCTAGTGGCCTTAAGTAACCCTCAACAACTCTGGCTTTGTAATAACCAACTAAGGATGTCACAGTAGGGTCCCACAGCCATTAGAAAGATGGCCTAGTCAAATCCTACCCCCTATCGAGCCTGCCCCCAAAATGTTCTGGGCTTTACCTGCCACACACAGCCCAGCACATGCGTCCTGACTGTAGGGGTCCCTAGAGCCCTGGTTTCTTCAGTGACTCAAGTGTCCCATCACAGAATCCTCTGCCCACATGATACTGCTGAAGAATATCATCTTGCCTTCCTGGAAGCACAAATCATTTTAGCATCACCCATTGACTACTGTGTTTTGCATATGAAATAACTTTTTAAAAATCCGACCAAAAAGGAAAATGAGCAAAAAAGCTATCTGCACTAAATAAGGAAAAGTCTTAGAATACTGAATCATCGGCCAGGTGGCCAATATTCCAACTTCCAAAACCAAAGGACGAGTTTTCATAGCTTAAAAAGAAAACAACCACTTGATCCTTGTTCCCACCTGTCATGGCTCTCAGACTGTCCTTCGTCCAAAAGAGGTCTCCTAGATCGTATGAAATTACTTTTACCCCCTCTGGGCCCAGATTTCTTTCAAAGGAAAACATTTTAATGTTCATGAAAAGGAGGAGGTGGGGGAGAAAGGACGAGCTACAGACCTAGAACCCATGAGTGTCCTTCTCACCACATGTAGATGAGTCCCTCACAGGAATCAGGAACCTTTTCCTGGCCACAAAAACCTAGAAGTGGAAAGACACAGGCCCAGAAATCAGTTGCAGCCCGCTCACCTGTGGAATTCTCTTCCCCGCCCCCCTTTCCCCCTAGGAAATGTAGGCATTCTGGGGAGAAGAGAAATATTTTCTGAGATCACCTGTCTAATGGCTTAGATGCCCCACACACACACACACAATTCTTTTTCTTAGGAAATTACTATTTTGCAGCACCCTCCCAACCCCCATTATCTTCAGCTGGTTAAACTACGTCACCCCGGTCTGCTGGAGTCCCCTCACATGCTTGGTATGGACCTCCCCTGTGCGGCTGGGAAAGCAAGTCTGTTCCATCTTGTGGCCGTTGGAGGTAAAGCATTTAGAATTTAAACATCAGTGAATGACTAAAGCTGACTCTTCTTGGAAGGAATGTGATGGTTCCTGAAACCCTACTGGCTGCTGTGTACCGTCCCGGAACCTGAAGGATGTTGGAGAAGGATGAGTTCTTGAGCGCTGAGGTCACTGGAGAAGTGGGACCGCGGCGTCCCAATGCGATGCCAAGGGTCCCTGGCGGCCTCCCTGGGTCCGTGCGGGGAAGCATGCGACCTCCTTGTCTTTCTGCAGCAGGGAGGGCCCGTGGAGTTGGGGAGCTGCCAGCGTCCTAGGTCCAGAGCACTTGCAAACATCATCATCTCCGTTCCCCTTCCCGACTCTCAAGCTGGGAATCAGAGCCCTAGACACGGGGTCAGCGCTTCCACAGGCAGGAGCATCCTGATGGCAGAGACCTGTTTGTGCGATCGCTCATTCAGCCTGCATTCGCTGTGCCGGGAGCTGATGGCACAGGCCATGCAGGACTGCTGAGGACAGACACCATCTTTTCTCTCTTGGAGCGTCCATCCTAGTGGGGCTCACAGGCTACTCTCTCCAAGTGTGCTCCGCAGACATCATAAACAGACCGCGGTGTGACAGAAGGTCCACGGCTCCTGGCCCTGCGGCTCTTGCGCTGTGTGGCTCAGGGTCCCGGGATCCGGCATGGAAGGCCACTGAAGAGCACCTCGGCCAGCCTCCAAAGCTTGTATTTCAGCGCTGTCCCCGGCCGCCCACGTGACCTTTGCAAAATTGTGAAGCTCTCTGTTCTCCAGCTGAAAAAGGGGATAGGGCGCCTATTTCTCAGGGTTGTCTCAAGGGCTGAAGAATCCGTGTCAAAGTCCCAGGACGGTGCATGTGATAGTCACTCTCAGATGTCTCTTAGCTGTCATTTTAATCCTAGCCCTTTCCTGCGCACAACTACCCTGTGCCCCTAGAGAGACCTCATAACTGTCAAAAATGCGAGCCGACTCCGGGGAGGCAGCCCACCGGCAGCCTGGGGGTTGGGAAGGGCGCTGGGTGACTGACGGCCTCTCACTGCTCTCTCCCCTCTCGCAGCCGTGGCTTTGGGCAGTCCAACTCCCTCCCGACAGCCGGCTCTGTGGGCGGCGGTATGGGCCGGCGGAACCCGCGCCAGTACCAGATCCCCTCCCGGAACGTCCCTTCTGCCCGCCTCGGCCTCTTGGGCACCAGTGGATTCGTCAGCTCCACCCAGCGCAGCACCGCGGCCAACCCCACCATCATGAAGCAAGGAAGACAGGTTGGTGCTGTGCCTGGGGTGGGGGGTGGGCCGCCGAGCTCAGGGCCCGAGGCTTCAGGACCTATCCCTGCACGACGCCACGGTGAGCAGAGAGGCCAAGGAGGGCTGCACTGAGATACAGGGGTCCCCGTGCTCAGAGGTAGCCAGTGGTTTGCACTGTCTCTCTGGGAGACGGAGCAATGCCATGGCTGCACCTGCCTTCATGGGGATTTACTTAGGATGTCCTCTGGCCGCTTTAACCTCGGGGGCCCTGCACACAGCAGCCCGGAGGAGGAAATGCAAGACCTGTCTTTTACTTGCCTTGCTCCTTGACCTGCCCCAGCAGACCTCACCACCTCCCAGATCTGGGTTCCAGAGCTCTAAGGAGCTTTCTTAGCCTTCTTATTCACTGCAAAAAGCTCCATTGTCACGGTCCCAGCTGTGGTGGAGAATCCAAAGAGGAGCCTGAGAGAGGCTCTCAGAGAAAGAGCTGGAACATTCTCCGCCTGTTCAAGGCCAGGCTGCCCAGAGGTCTTCACTGTGTGGTTTAGAGCCGACGTCTGTCCCAAGGCCCCTCACCCACCAGTCCTGTTTCCGCACCCCGCCCAACGCCTTCCATCTGTGTGCCCAGCTTTGTGGGGCTCCGCAGGTTGGGGCTGGGATTGGAGGGGCACGAGTGGGTTTGGGATGTCATGAGAAACTAAGGGAGGATAGATTGGTTTAAAAACAGGAGAACGGCTCCAGGCGAAATGGGCAGGATTTCCTCTCCAGAGCGTACACCACGGGGTTTGAGAAAGCCCCACTTGCTGACCGTTGCGGGAAGCCCCACATCAGTTCAAGCGGAAGTCACCACAAGGGTGTCCTAATAAACGCAAGCTCAGTGTGCCAGCTCATTGCCAGCTGAAGGATTCTTTTTTCTCCCCCTCGCTTTGTAGTAAGTTGTAAGAATCTCAAAAAGAAAATCAAATGAGAGCCCCGAAATAGTTTGTGCTCTTCGTTGCAAACATTTATAGAACTCTTCCCATCTCCGAAAAAAAGTGATAGGAAAAGCAAAGGCAACAAAAGGGATAAAAAGAGTTTTGGAGATCGTGAGGGAGAGAGCTGTCCAGATTAGGCTGGGGCTTAGAGAGGCCCGGGGCTTGGAGAGGGGGAGAAAATGAATGGAATCTAAGCCCCCTCTCTATAAATATGCAGATGGGCAGCACGAGCTTGTGAGCCCTCTTCCAGGAGTTACCGAAGAGTTCTTCAGGGGTATCTGCCCCTGGAATTCTGGCTGGGGGCCCTGCTCCACACCCCCTCCCCCAACCCCAGGGTGTGTGGACTAATGGTTCCTCCCCTTTGCGTTTCTCACTAGAACCTCTGGTTTGCCAACCCCGGGGGCAGCAACAGCATGCCAAGCCGCACCCACAGCTCAGTCCAAAGGACCCGCTCGCTGCCTGTGCACACTTCTCCACAGAATATGCTGATGTTCCAGCAGCCAGGTAAGGCCCTGCTCTTGCTCTCTCTCTCTCTCTCTCTCTCCTCCCCCTGACACACAGGGGAGGCCAGGACGCCAAAATAGATGCCCCTGTGAACCCAGCCGGAAAGTGCTTAGCCTCGACTGTCACCACGCATTCTTTTGAGCTTATAGAAGCCTTTCCTTTTTTAAACTGTGCCTTGCCAGCATGAATAGCGGCTGGTTGGCTGGGAGCCAGCACATGGAGCCCCAGAGTCGGTTGCAATCTGACGGGGATATTTTTGATACTAGTCATATTTCTAGATTGATTAAGCCAGAGATACCACTGGAGGATATTTGGGGGACTTGAGGAGGGGTTCTATGTGCAGTGTGCGTGTGTGTGTGTGTGTGTACTTTGGGTGTATGTGAGGGGGATGTGCAGAAAGTGAAACAGAGAAAGAGAAAACTTTCACGGCATTGACGCTAAGAGACTTACCCCTGGCTTGGGAGCACCTCGCAAACATGACTTCTTGGACCGGCCATCTTCCCTTTACTTGGTTAAAGGGCAACGTGGTGCACTTCGAGTCAGCTGCACTTCTCACTGTGCCTCCTAAAACAGGGTCACCGAACGATGCACAGACAACGATCGCTCACACACTTTGTCTGCGTGGACAGTGACCTCTTAGAGTCTATGAGTAATATAAAGCCATGCAAACAATGACTGCATCGAGCTTGATGACTTTCTAAGGGGAAAATCAGGCAGGTAGGCAAGAGACCTAGGCAAGAGACATGCCCTGTACAGCAAGTCTTACAGGAGTTTAAGGAGAGGAAGTGTCGCTGTGGCCTGGGTGGGCAAGAAAGCTTCTTGGAATTGGAGCTGAGCTTCAGGGGACAGAGAGTGAAGAAATGGAAAGAGGAGGGTGGAGTTGCAAGCGGGAGACGAGGGAGCAAGATCGCAATTGTACCAAGTACCTCAGTGAGTTCCAGAAGCCGTGGCTGAGCCGAAGGGTCAGGCTGAAGCAGCACCTAGTAGACCAAGGGAGCTGGAAAGATCACAGCTGATGACGGGGACTCTGAACCCAAGGCCGAGGAGCTCGGACCCCAGCCACTCTCAGTGGCGAATGTGTGGAAGCTTTTGAGTAGGAGTGTGCCTGGAGGGGTGAGAGAAAGGCAGGGTGGAGATGGGGAGACACTGAGGAGGAATGGCGAGGCGAGGAGTCACCACAAGGTAAAGGTGTATCAGGAAAGGAAGATGGTTCAGATGCTTATTTAAACTTGCTTCTTGACTTCTAGAACATTTCCTACTTGTGCACGTTTGTTTTAAAGCACCTTTGATACTTGTAGCTTCCTGGGAAGAAATATTTGATAAAATTTGGGGGTCGTGAAGGTCTTCTCCCTGGTCATGCAGTCCCAGCCTCTGTTTTCATGCAGAATCATGTATAATCCACGCCCAATAAAATAAAAGAGAATCGAGACGAGATTTGAAGATACCCTGGGCATGAGGAGATCTTTCACCTTGAATGTATTCTTCGACCCTGACCTCAGTCCCAGTTCTGGGACTGCAGCCCAGCCACCTGTAGCCTCACGGGAGGCCTAGCCCAGCTGACCATTCTCCTTCTCCTTCAGTCCCTACACACTTGTGGCCTCCTTGCTCCTTTCTAAGCCCCTGTCCCTTCCTTTGGCTTCTTCCAAGTCCTCAGTTCTCTGTTCTCACCATACTTTCCCCACGTTCTCCTGTCTTAATTGGGAAGACCAGGCCCACCAGGAAGAACTGGGCCGTCCCTAGGAGGACTCTGAGTCTCTAGATACATATCCTCCATCTACACTGTTGTTCGCTCATGCTCAGGGCAACTCTAACCCAAGACTGTTTCCACCCTCTTCCCAGGAGCTGTCTTGTTCCCATCATTTAAAAAAAAAAAAAAATCAAATAATACAGAAGGGCTTTTAAGGAAAAGCAACTGTCCCCTCCCCCTCCCCCTCCCAGCCCAAAGTCTCATCTCCCAGAGACAGCCACTTATAACGATTTTCATTTTCCTTGTAGTTAATCCAAAAGTCTCTAAATGATGTTCTTTGTACACCCGACTTAGAACTCCAGAGCCCTTGGGGGTCTTTTTTTGGAAAGGGGGGGAAGGCTCAATTAGTTCAATTAGCACTGAGCAGGAGCTGCTCCTAAGTCCTGCCCAGCACACTCAGCCCATGCCGGGTGGCTCTTGCGAGGACGTGGTCATGCAGGGCAAGGCAGGGCACAGCCACGACTCGGGATGCCTGGCTGAAGGGAACGGACACTGCAGGGAGTCGCTGCTGTGGGAGGCTCCACAGCCTCCAGGGTCATCCCCGCCCCTGGCAGGTCAGACACTGGTTTTTAAGACCACAAGTCATGATCGGAGCTCTTCCTTCTTCCCGAGGAGGCAGCCTTGTTCACAGGGCAAGCCCGGCTAACTGCCACAGCCAGG
The DNA here is from genome assembly GCA_028534135.1 of Potos flavus. Lineage (NCBI taxonomy): Eukaryota > Metazoa > Chordata > Mammalia > Carnivora > Procyonidae > Potos > Potos flavus. The sequence goes on from CM052896.1 coordinate 87,479,002, forward strand.
CCCAGACGAAGTTTTGTACTAGATAGACGGGGTGGGCCTTGCCACTCAGAGCAGCACATCCTTGTTAGCTTGGCAGGCATCTAGGTGCTGGCAGCTGGGGCGGGGGCAGGAGCAAACCACAAGGATCATGTCAGGGAGTCAAATGAGGAAGGCAGTGAGTGGCTTTCATCTTTACACAAGCAGGAGTGGTAGTGAACACAAAATGGAGTAGAGATGTGTAACCAACCCCAAGTTAGATCCTCAGAAAACTGTTACAATACAGAAGAATGGCTTCTTCTTGGCCACTGGATGCCTTCAGAGCATTCCATTTTAAACCAGATGGGTAAGTCTTGAAGACAATGATTCATTCGAAGAAAGTTTTGATTCTGTAAACTTAAAATACTTCCATTAAACTGATGGGAAAATTTAAATGTCTCCAAAGAACATAGGAAAGTCTGGGCGCTAGAACAAGCCCCCAAGTTGTGTATCAATTGGTCAGTCATCTGGCTCGAATTTGCAAGACGATTTCTTCTTTCCTGGATCTACAGGATTTGTGGACCCCTTGGAGGCCATGTTAGGGGTGGTTTTTTTAATTCATTCCCACAGGAACAGATTTTAGATGTTTCCCAGGACAAATGAGGAGAGCCACTAAGTGATCGCTGCCTCTCACTGGCCTCTGGCATGAGTAAGAAACACTAAGCTGGTCCTCCCAGAGGAATGGGGAGAGGGTCTGCTACACTCGCCAGTGGGATGACTTGATCTCAAAACAGGTGTGGTGCCTAGTGTGGTCACCAAAAAGGCAGGGTGTTTTCCCCACTGGAAAATTAGTTTGGAAATCACTTGCAGGAGGACTACCTTCTCTTGGAAGCAGATCTCTTCCTTGCTGACCCAGGCTTGGCCACCACTGGGATCCAGTCAGAGAGGATCTCAGAACAGCCCTGGTGTAACACCGGGAAGCCACAGAGGCTCGTCACCACCTGGAGGGCCTGACAGGAAGGGGCCGAGGGACCAGAAGCTGACATTGAAAGAAAAGGCTGAGGAAGGGCAGGCTGGGCAGCCTCACAGAGCTACGTTCTGGGGATCGATCTCGTCCTTGCTGCACAAAACCATCTGCAAACTACCCTTGGTGCTGCACTGCCCCAGATGTGAGATGAATAAGGTGCCTTACCTGGCAGCAGTTCATGATGGGACGTTTCTGTTCGCCATAGCAAACCGCCCCTGTGCACCAGCTTGTCACTGTATTTCTTCCACCATTAGAATGCCACATACCTGGGAGCACAGTGCCCCAAGCTGTTACCATTCATTGCCTCCTTAGTGTGAGTTTCAGATCCCTTCCGAAGAACTGCCTTTCAAAAGAGTCGGGAGAGGGAGAGCACCACGCATACACTGGGTCCATTAGGGGACTTTAAGTGGGCAGTGACCTCTGCCGTGCAGAGGGGGGACCAGAACATGGACCTGCCGTGCAGAGGAAGGGACCAGAACATGGACCCACTTAAAGTACCTGGTGCACATCTGCTCTCTGCCTTCTGGTAGGCCAGGGCAAACAGTCCTGCTCACGTAGGGAGGTTGGTGAATGACTGAACCGTATCACAGCCAAGAACCCAGCTGGGCCCGTGCTCCTCTGCCTCTGAAAGTCCAATTGGGAGAGACCAGCCTAGTCTAGGTGGTACCTCTAGGTCTAAGGACCTAGATGGTACAATATTGTCTTATACCATATTCTCATCATTTTTCATGAAAGTGGGCGTCCTAGAGGATTTCCATAGCACAGACTTCTGCAGGTTTAGGAATGATTTCTGCGATGATCAGTGTGGCTCTCTTGCCCTGCCCACACTGATTTCTTTTCCTTCTGTGACTACCCTCCCCCGTCCTGCTTGGTTCCCATCCTCCCTGTCTCCCTTTCTTCCTCACACCCCTTACCCAGTCCGGATCCCACTTCTCCACCCTCTGTCCTGTCCTCCTCAGCTTCTCTTTCCTGATTTCTCTCCTCCCGGCAATCCCACTTCTCCCTTAACTTGAAGCCTTCCTAGTTATTCAACAAGTAGCCTGGGCTGTTGTTGGCAAAGTAGAATTCTAGCGGTTTTTGCTAGAATACTGCATTTCTTTTTCTAAAGTACTGAAGACATGGGCCTCTTCACCTCAGCCACAGGGACTGGGAGAGAGCTGCAGAACTGCACCAGACGTGCCACATGCATGAGACTCAGCTAGGATGGCTGGTTTCTGCCAAGAAAAAGCCGCATGGGACCCTCCAGGTGGACCCTACAGAAGCACTTCGTTAGGCATGGGTGGCTGCTCCCTTCCAGAATCTCCTTGACCCTGAGCCTGCACACGAAGCTCTCTACTTACAGGACTTCTGAAAAGGCACAATTAAAAAGTCCCAGGTCAGCCTAGACTGTGGGCATCCTAGGACTGAGGACCCTCACTAAATACTGGAATGTTCCAATGGTCAGGGGAAAAATTCCTGGTTCTCAGAGACGTCATCTGAGTTAAGGAAACAGGCCTGCTTCAGGCAACAGCAGAGAAAGCTCAGTCTTTAATTTTTGCCTTACTGATGACATAAAACTACATCTTCCTGGTTCCATTACAGCTGGGGGCCCAGGCTTAATGCAGTGAGCCCTTGGGGTAGCAGGAGCCAGAGTAGGAGCTGGCCTGGTGGGTCGTGTGCGCCTCGGCGGCAGGAGCTGCCCAGATGCTTCTCCAGGGCTTCGAGAGTTCTGCCCACCCAAGCCACGCTTGGCTGAGGGCTTCTAGCCTGAGATGGAAGCTGTTATCCACCCAGCTGGTCTCCCTCTGTCTTGTATGTGTGGGGAGATGCCACGGATCTGTTTTTATCAAATACACAATTAAAAAGTCACACTATTAGGAAACTCTGGAGTGTGAACATATGGGCTTCTCCCAAGACTTAGAATTTTTCAGAGCCTCTCTGAGAGTGGTGGGGGTCGTGACACCCTAGCGCACCAGAGGGAAGAATGAGGGAGAAAAAGCAACCGTGCCAACTTTCAACCTAAAAGAGCAGCCACTAAGGTTTGGAGATTCTAGAGCGGAGAGCCCCGCATTTCTCAGCCCCCTTTTTTGAACACGCAGTCCTAGGCTTGGAAAATGGCATTTTGCTGCGTGTTGGCAAGAAATCTTGCAGCTGAAACACTTCTCTCCAAATGTCGAGCATCTTTATTTATCCAAATCTCTCCACAGTGTTTGTTTAAAGGGGAGTGTTAGAGAGTAAACTAAATTTTACAATGAGCATATGGATGGTTATAATTGCTGAGGGTTTTTTTTTTTCATATTTGCTAACTGGCTATATATAAAACTGTGTTTCTATTTTATAGATTTCACACCCTGAAGGCTGCTAATTTTGCATGCATATGATTTTCACATGAATGGATGAAAATACTAAAATACTCTTCCCTCTGGATTGTCTAATTGCCCCGACCCTCCTCTGAGAGCAACAATGGGTGTGGGGGCGGAGAGACCTTTCCATTCTCCCTGGCTCCCGGCACCCCCTCTCCCGGGAAAGCCCAGTCATTCTCTGTTCATGAATTGGCAACAGTTGCCTTTCAAACCCATTGATGCTGGAACTTGTGTCAGGAAGAACCCTATCTGCTCCCCAGTGCTTTTCGTATTGATCCATTTTGCCCATCTACTCAGAATTTTAAACAACAGAAATGACATCTGCTTCTGAATTAGCCAGTAGTGGGGAACACAGATTGCAGAGAAAACCTAAATGTATAGCTCATCGAGGAAAACAAATACTTTGGTTTAGCCATTGGTTTCAACTTCCTATCCCACTAAACCACCAACCTAACCTCATTTGTCGTCCTGCCCACCAGCCCCAAGTGCCCTCTGGTGGAGATTCAAAGGAGTGAGGCAATGGCCTGAAGCTTGGGCCACCAGGATCCTTTCCCCACTTACTAAGCTAAGGCCCAGCGAAGAAGAGAAGTTTCCCAGAGTCGCATGTGAAGACAGTGGCAACGTTGAGATTCCCAGGCCCTCAGAACGTATCCCACTGCTGATTTTTGTCCCCCAACCGCCACCGTAGGATTTCACAATTCTTAGCGGTCAGAGTTTCCATCATTTTCATCACTCGGTAGACGTGTGAAGTGTGCCAGAGACCATGGCTGGTATCATGGGAGATTCAGGAAGAGACAAAAGCACTATCGCTATCTGCAAGGCGCTTCCAAGCCAGTGAAAGACACTCAAGAGCCTCCCAGGATGAGGGATGGGGGAGGTACTGACAGTGGGGGCCCCAGCAGAACAGAGGAGGCGGCTCCTACCGGCTGCCTCCCACTCGGCAGAGGGGGACCTGGAGCCTGGAGAGATAGGGAGGGTCCTGATGGTGGAGGGGGCTTTGTGGCTAGAAGACACACAGCCTGGTCCCGGGCAGTGGGAACCCGCACAGTGGACATCTCAGACCTTCTAAGCGGCTGGAGGCCGCAAGCACTGACAAGCAGCTGTAGGCGCTGCAGCATGCCGGAGAGTGCCAGGCCTGGGGTCGGACCCCCATGGGTTCTTGTGTTCACCAGCCAACCTGCCCAGTCACTCCGAGACCCACTCGAGAACTGCCACGCTGTGGTTTCCGTTTCCTTGTAACAAAGCAGAAATGCGCCAAGCCCGCTTCTAGGCACAGGGAGCAGCAGGGCCCAAGTCCTGCTCCCGCGAAGTGAACATGGAACTGGGGGCAGGCAGCAAATAAAGAATGTGCCAGATGTTGGTGACAGCTGCGGAGAAAAAGAAAGCAGAGGAAAGGGATAGGGCTGGGAAAGTTATGCTCATCTCTAATGTCCTTTCTAAAGAGACAGGAGAGCAGAGACGGGAAGGCAGGGAGAGAGAAAGTCATGGAAGCATCCAGGGACCACCATTCTGGGCAGAGGGAACAGCAGCGGTACAAAAACCCCGGGGGTAGAAGAGGGCCTGGGAAGGAATGAAGGGCGGGGACAGCTGTACACGGGAAGGGTTAATAAGGGCCGATCACGTGGGCCTCACAGGCCATGGCAGGGGGTTGGCTGTTACTCTGATGGGAAGCCGCTGGAGGGTTCTGAGCAGAGGCCTGACAGACTCTGACTCCGACCGGCTATTTTTAGTCACCAGTTTTCCTCCAGCTGCCCATGTTCACAATGGACTCCGTGTCTCTAACAGACTCACAGGTTGGTTGAAACCAGAGTGTAACCTGCCTCTGTGCTGAGCCTCACAGCCCCGAGTCGTCTCAGGATGGGCTGGTGGAGCCCCACCTCACCGTGCATACCTTCTCCTTGTTCTCAGAGTCTCTGTCACCAACGTAACCCTTTGTCCCTTGCAGAATTCCAGCTTCCTGTGACTGAACCTGACATCAACAACAGGCTGGAGTCCTTGTGCCTCAGTATGACCGAGCACGCCCTGGGAGGTGAGTGGGTCCTCCCTGCCTTTTACCGCATGCCTGGGAGAACTAGCAGCCATCTGCGGTCCACACTCGGGCAGTAGCTCAGGAGGAACGGGAGAGGCACAAGCAGAGGTAGGCAGGGGACGGAGAGAGAGAACGGCCTCAGGGTGCTGTCGGATCCTCGTCAAGCCATACCACACCGAGGAGCCCACAATGCCCTGCTGCTCCTTCTCTGGGAGGTGAGTCAGGGACCTGGAGACCAAGGCTGTCCCTTTTTCCTCAGAGCCACCCACCCAGTGCACCCTGAGGTCCTACCACAGCAGCTGTCCCAGCCAAACGCTGGGAGCTGGAGGAGTCAGAAACACAAGACCTGGCTTTTAGTGGCAACATCCCCCCCACAGAATTGGATTCTTTCCTTCTCGGCACTAGATCTCCCAGTCTGGTCCAAGCGTATCCCAGCTTGTTCTAAAAATAGAATTTTTGAAACAAAAATCCCTGCTTGTTTTTATATCTCCCTGTTCCAAATGGCTTCCACGATGCCTGGAGCCCCAGGCAGTCTGAGACGTCCTTCACGGTGTGACAGGGATGGTCTAGTTCAATGTGCCTATGGGCTGCAGCCCCACGAGGAGCTCCAGAAGCAGCTGGGTTGTCCCATCGTCTGTTTGGTCTGAAGCCCTATGTCATCGCTGGAGCCCCGGAGGCCTTCAGTGCCCTCCGGGTACTAACCAAGTGCTTTTCTCCAGCCTGAACTCCGCGCCAGCCCTGGGGATGTTTGGCAGGCAGAGGAGAGATGTCCGCCCCTTCCTGCCAACCTCCGGGAGGCTCTGAGTCAGAGAGGCCTCCTGTGACCCTTCCCAACAGTCCTCTCCGGTCAGGATGTGCTCACCCACCCTGGAGATGGGCAGTCGGAGCACCTAGAGCCAAAATGTGTGCTATCTGGCCTTGGTGGGGAGAAAGGCTGCTGTCAGCCGCTGCTCCAGAGAGCTCTGTCCTCCTGACCAGGGACTTTTAGATTTTTAGTCCCTGCAAACACGATCTTATCCTGACACCAAATATGAGGCCGACAAATGCTCAGCATGGAGGAGATTGGAAAGCAAGGACTGCCCCTCATACCTGACCTCAGCTGTGCAGGGCTCTCCACGGCCCAAAGAAAGTCTCCACTCAGTACCAGGAGGGAGCTTGCTCAAGGCCTCCCAGGGCCTCTGACTGAACAGATGGTGGGCAGGCGCAGCTCCTAATGTGACCTCCACGGGGTTCCAGGAACCCCATTTGCAAACACCGCTCTCTCCCTTAGCTACTCATATCCTAGAAGCTTGACCGCGTCATTGGTCCATCCCTGGCCCCTCTGTGGGGAGCTGCCACCAGCTAACCAAGGAGACTGGGTCAGCACACCGATAGCCCCTAATGAGTAATGGGAAACAACCCAAAGGTCCATCAACAGATGGAAATGGATGAACGAAATGCAGTATAGCCAGACAGTGGAATATCATTCAGCTTAAAAAGGAATGAAGTACTGATCCATGCTACAACATGGATGAACCTTGGCAACATTACACTAAATGAAAGATGCCAGACACAAAAGACCGCACGGTATACAATTCCATTTAGGACGCTATGAAATGTCCAGAATAGGCAAATCTGTAGAGACAGACAGTATGGTTTAGTGGTTGTTTGGGGCCAGAGGGATCAGCTGAGTGGAGTGACTGCTTGATGGCTAACGGATGGAAATGTTCTAGAATTAAACAGTGGTGATGGCTGCACAACTCTGTGAATATACGAAAACCTCTGAATTGTACGCTTTCAAAGGGTGAAATTTGTGGTATGCAAATTATATCTCAATTTTTTCAAAGAGGGAAGCCTCCCAGACCCTGAGAATTCAGGCCAAGCTCAGCCCACTGCAGGCAGCCCAAGCTCCCTCCCACCCAACCGTGGCTGGTGGGTGAGGAACTCCCGCTGCCTTTGAGAGTCAGCAAGGATTTCTGACCTTCTTCCCCAGCGCTTGATATATCTCAGATAATTGGCATGTTGGAAGCCCTTATCAAACTGCTAAGTGACATTATCATCATTAGTAGCAAGAATGCCAAATGCTCTTTATTAAAGGGAAGTTTTCATTGAAAAGGCTTCATTTTTTAGCTCATTCTTCTACTTTTACAGAAAATACCTATGAACTGATTTTTTTTTTTTTTTTTTTTTTTTTTGCTAATGTTTTCATCTTGTTAATCTCTTAAACCTTTTTATTACTGTGTTTTTCCTCAATAATCCTCTCTGGTGGGAAGCCCCGTAAGCAGCTTCCGGAGCAGAGAATGCAAATTACGTTCAGGGTGGCCCAGTTGGGCACAGTGGCGGTGAGCCGTCCCACACTGCGCCTGCACCTGTGGGCTGGTCCACGTCTTCCAGGTGCTGGGAAGATGACCTTGCTGGGGACGGAATGCCAATGAAGTAAATCGTTTTACAGGAGGATACATAATTAGGGAGAGGAAAGCAAAGTAAAAGAGGTTCCTCTGCCTGTGTTTCAGGACAGGATGGGAGGGTGGCCAAGTTCCTGGGACACCACATCCTACGATGGTCTTTCTAAGGTGGCTGGTCCATGGGCCCCAGGCCTTGGGGACCCATCCTTCTGTGCCGACATCTCTACTCTTAGTGTCCTACACTAACTACAACCCTCCTGGTGCCAGTCTAAGCCATTTGGCCTTCCCTTTCTGTCTTTGGCCTTCCCTTTCTGTCTCTTCTTTGCCTTCCCCTTGGCCCCTCCAACAGAACCCATGAGGAAGCCAAGGAGGTGGGCTGCCTCTGCCATCTTGGTTTAAGACTTTCATCTGGCTCTGTTGGGCCTGCTCCTGATTGGTGGCTGGCTGCTATCTTCCCCCTGCACAGAGGTTATAGGGGCAAGAACAGCCACGGCTACAAAAGCAAGACTCCTCCAAGCAGGACAGAGCCTGCAGTGAGTTCTACCATAAAGAGGAATGCCCCATCCACTCTCTGGTGCTCCAGGATTCATGTTTTCACATGATTCCCTTGCCATTCCTTCTCACCTTCTTCCTTATTCCTTCTTGAGACTTAAACAGCCTCGCTTCTAGCTGCTTTGGGGACTTTGTGCAAATTAGAAAAAGGCTCTACTATCTTAACATGCTGTTCTGCCATCGATTTGATATTTGTCATAATTAACTATAAAACCTACAGTGAATACATGAAAATGGTGCTATACACCTTGCACAACTGTAAACGGTGAATCTGGACTTACCTGTGGGTCATTTCCCTGCAGATGAATACTGTTACCCTTGGAGGATGAGGCATAGGATTGGAATTCAGTGAAAATGCAGCTTGGGGTTGGGTTCGTTGAGATTTTTATGTTTCTAGCTCCCCACTTACACAGCTATGAAGGGTTGGCATTAAGGAGTAGGCCAGTGAGGCCTGGCAAGAGTGTGTACTTCACTCCTACAGACAAGGGAGTGACCTCTACACACCCACACGTGTGTGTATACTTACACGCACCCACTGTTTCCCATGACCCATTACCACTGCAGAGCCACCATAAGAGGCTCAGATTAACACCTGCAGAAGTCAGGGCAAGGTTACTGATTAAAAGTTCACATCTGGGGCCTTCTAGGACCAATGGCCTGATTACCATAAACTCTCCCAGGGTCATTTGCTTCTTCTTTAAAATCTCTCCAAAAACGATATGGAAATTTATAGACACACACAAGTACAAGTAAAATTGGGGAAATCGGAGTAAGATCAGTGAATCGTGTCAACATCAGTATCTTCGTGGTAATATTATAGTCTTGTAAAACGTTACCATTGGGAGAAGCCCAGCAAACCCGGAAACCTGGTACTCTCTTATAAGTGCATGTGAACCTACAATGATCTCAGTAAAAATTTCAATTAAAATTTCTCCTTCTAGTCCCTGCTGGCAAGACACAAGACCGGCACCACCCATCAGAACGCTAGGAGGCTTATGCAGTGGACTCAGTACTCAGTACTCCTCCATATCACTTAGGTCCTCCAGCTTCCCCTCAACACTCTGCCACTCCCCTCTCACACCTGAGTTCTGTCTACTGGATCTAGATGCTCCTCCTGGTAGACCAGGTTTGTGACATCAAGGCTCAGACCAGGACATACCTGCTGATGTTTGGATATCAGCAAAACCAGGGAGGCACCTTGCCTCTCTCCTTGGCCTTCATTTACTGGTCACCGAACACAGTCATTTCTACCTCCTACAATGGCTCATCCATGCTTCTCTCTGCTCACTGGATAAGCCCTTGTCAGACAAGCCCTGGCATGGGCCATTGTAGGGGCCCTGCTGCCACAAGCATTGTCCTTTTTTAGGTCGTCTAACACAGCTGCCAGAGAAACCATTCTAAAATCAGATCGAATTACTCCACTGCTTAGAATGCCCTAATTGCCAAGTCCAGCCTCCTGCTCATAGTACACAAGACCCTTGTGGCCTCATTCTGGGGATTCTCCTATAGTCCCATGTGTAAGCAGACAGCCATAAAGGAGCTGGGCAGCCATCGGCTCCCTCAGCAGTTTGTCTCACTCATGGCCTCTCTCTGACGTGCATGTCCTCCACTTTATAGCCTGGTCTCACCGACTCTCCATGATGCAGACACAGCCTGCGTTGCGCAGCCTCAGCATTCACCCACTTCCACATGATCTTTCAGTTCCCAGTGCCCACAGCCTCTAACTATGGTGTCTGCTCCTAACCAGATTCTTGAGACAGAGAATCTAGATCCGTTTGGGTGAGCTGCATCCCCCTGGTCTGCTCAGCTGTGACCAGGGCTCAGAGTCACAACCACCTCATGCCCGGGCTTTCAACAGGGACTCGGTGAGAGGGAGATGCTGCCAAAGAAAGGGACGTGAGCTAGACGGGTCCACCTGCATGTCTGCTGCAGCACCCTGCCAGCTCTTCCGCCCATCTCCTGCCACTCCTCCATTCCCCCATCCCTCATCCCCAACCTCCATCCAGCCCCCAGCCCCACCATTTCATAACCCACATCACACCTACACATGAGCTCTATGCCCTCCCCACACCCTCTTCCTTTCCTGCCTCCTCCTCTCTTCTCCTACCAGCATCATCTTACAAAAGTCATTTTCTTTCTCTGTTAAACTGCACTGGACTCCCAGGGGCATTTTAAATCTTCCTCCATTTTTCCTGCTGTGCCTGGTACACACTCCATCATAGCAATGATCCCTCCTACATTCCTGTGGCTCTACAGAGATGTCCCGTCTAGGATGTGTGTACTTACAGGGTGAGGACTAGGTCTCCTGTCTTGGTTCCCAGACTCATTACAGTTCCTGGAAAAATGGCTTCTCCGCAGATTTTGAGTGGCTGGGTGTGTGTGAATGAAGGAGTGGATGAACAGATAAGTGTGGTCTTCACCTGTTTGCAGAGACCGGGAAGCCCCACGTGCATGGTGGGCGACTAGGTGGCCATGAAGGGAACGGTTTTGCTCAGCTGTGCCCATCATGTATTCTTTCTCTCCCAGACGGGGTTGACCGGACCTCCACAATCTAGAAGCTGAAGATGAGAGTGACCGCGCTGGCCGTGAAATCGACTGCTGCGGGTCCAGTGTCAGCCATCTTCAGGGTTGCACAGAATCCTCCGAGATACTTTGCAGCCTTTTTTTTTCCCTGGTCCCTCTCCCATTTTGATTTTGTGAGAGCGTAGGTCGTCCTTGTAAACATATCAGTAGACCGGGGATTGGTTATTTTGTCATTTGTTTCTGTCACGGGATGGCTTGGTGTGTGGGGAGGGGTCTCTAGGGAAATGTGGGGCTGGGAGGGGATGGAGAGGGAATGCAAGTGGCCTCCTGGAGGGAGAGAGGGGGAGAAATGAACAAAAAGAGTATGGGCCGTCAAAGAGCTGGGAGAGCGAGGCCGAACCCAGGGCGGGGCGCCCTTCACGGCCGCCTCCACAGTCAGGCCCCAGGACGCAGTCGTGGGCGAGTGCGACCAAAGCAAGATGGCGGCCCGCCCTCCCTGCCGCTGGGATCGGCTTTCCCTGAGGACCCGGCTTGGAGACGAGCCGCAGGAGAAGGCCGCACGGCCCCGGCGGCAGAGAGGGAACGTTCCCTCCAACAAAATTTCAGAGAAACTTTGATTTGTGTATTGTTTACATAACAATTTTAAAGGGTACATAATGTGTAAAGAGTTTGGATAGAACTTCTCTTCATACTATGGTTTTTGTAAAGGATTTGTTGATACGGATTCATTTTTTTCCTCTATTTTTATAATAGCAGCAGGGTTATCTCTTAAAATGGCAGCCGAGCCGCGCTTGCCGGGAAGGCGGATGCGTCACGTAGGCCGAGGAGGCGTCCGTCTTTCCACCGCGGCTGCGCGGCGCAAACAGGTGGGCTGGTGGGACGAGCACGTGGCCGGAAGCGCGGGAAAAGAACAGAGGACGGCGCCGTGTGTGTGATCAGTTAGGGCCTGTTCGCAGGTCACGGCGAGATCCTGCAGCCCCTTTCTGGACTGGATTTGCTTCTCACCCAGAGTCCTCCCTACCCTACTGTGGGGTTTATCCTGTCGCCCCAGCCTCGCCACACACAACACACAACACACAACACAACACACACACACACACACACACACACACACACACACACACACACGTGTTCCACTGGAGGAAAAATGGCAAGGACCGATATTTTCCCTTGCAAAAGGCCTTAATGTCAAATGAGCTTAAAGACCTCTCCCACTGCGATTGCACAGAGGGACTTGAGCCTGGGGGCTGCATCCCCCGGGCTCGCTCACTGCTGAGGAAGAGGAGGAGAGCCAGACCCAGGACAGCGTATAAGTGGTCAGTCAGCAAGTGGCAGAGAGAGGGTGCAGGGAGACGTGCAGTCCACGCGGCCGTGCGGGCTGTGAAAGATGTGGGGAAGGGCAGCTTCAGGATGGAAACGTGGTTCTCTCCATGTGTACGTCAGGGATTTGCTGTGTCGTTGTCTGGTTTATGTATCCAGCCACACAGAAGAGAGATAAAATCAGTCCTGACATCGTGAGAGATTAACGAACTATGCTACCACAAAGTAATAGCTCTGTTTCTTAAGGGCAAGAAAGACTACGTTTGGGATTCGATGCAATGGAGGGTATTAAAGGAAATCAAAGAGGAGTTGTGCTCTGCACTGGAAAATTGGGTTGTGTAAATGATGGTGTGAATGCTCAGCCAGAGGCGAGATCGGGGAGACGGTATAAGGCCTGTTTATTAAATGGGTGAGTCTGGTGCCATTGCTTTTAGAGAAGAGATCAGACCATGAAAATCACTGCGCTTGCTTATGGTTATTAAAAAAAAAAAGTTAATGAAGTAAATACAGATTTAAAAGGCCTTAATGAAATCTAAACTTTCTTTTACCTTCGAGATTAAAACTGTGCACCCAATTCAGCCTTGCTTTGGATGTTTTCTAAGGCTTAAAAAGGTGGGAGCATCTCAACTGCAGAGAGCCTTTAGCAAGCAAAGGGGGCTTGAACCCACCATATCACGTTTTGCATTGAGAAAACAGACCTCCCCTTGGGGGACTACATTCTAAACATGCAAATCCATGTGCAGAAAGAGGCAGCATTTTTTAGTTGATTTTTTTTTTTTTTTTTAACCAAGTGCCATTAACATTCATCCTCCACACCCCTTTTCTAAACAAGCTTAGTGTTACTTGGGGAATGTGTTGGGATGGTCGATCACATGTAAGGCAGGAAGAATAGATCAAAAATGTTGAAGGCCAAAGGTAAGACCAGAGGGTTTGTGAAGGTGTTTTTTGGATGCTAAGAAAGTTAATAAAGAGAAGAAAAAACAAGGGTATTAACACATCTCGTGGAGAAATGAGAAAGCATTCAGATCTGCTGCAAAACACATATATCCATAAAGACTTGGGTTGTTCAGAAAACAGATTGTGAACACAATCACATTAGCATGAATCCTTTAAAAGGAAGAAGACCTTAAAGTATTTGCAAATCTGGATTTCTATTTATTCCTTCACTGAATATAGAAACAATGGTTATCTGATTATTAGAGATATTATTTTGGATATGTTACTTATTAACTTGCTATGGCTGGTAACCATGATAAAGTCTGTTATTAATAACAACATAATTCTTTTTTTAAAAAAAAGAAAAGCTTATTTTTCATTGACTGTGTATAGATTTATCTACTTAGTTGTGTTTTGCTATTAGTGTTTTAATTTTTTTTTTAAGTTGAGTGTTCTGATAAATTTTAGGAGCCTGTCCCCACCTTGTTTTGAGTCCTGTGTTGACTGCAGGTATACAGCTCAATTTTAAAATCCTAAAGCAAAAGAACTTTATTTATAAAAGAATCAAACAGTTGCATGCGTAAGGCTGTGAAGTCGGATATTTAGTAATAAAGCGGCAGTGCCTTTTTTTGTATTTACCCATTGACCCCCAAATGCAACTGTTTTATATTAATAGTAAACATTAAAAAATCTTAGAGGAAAATCTATTTCACTACATGTCTCCCCCCCTTTTTCTGATTTAAGCAGTGCATATTTGGCACCTCTTCACTGTCCTAGGGACAGTGGTGGTCTATGATATTGTTACCATGTATGATGTTTTATTGGTGCTTTTTATTCATAGTGGTTTCTTACCAGAAACAGTAGGAAGACACACATGAACTGTGTACAAGAATTGAAACATTGCTGCTGATATGTGTCTTTTTCCACACGCTTTTTGAGTTTCACTTTTTAAACAAGGGCCAGCAAGCAAAATAGAAGCTGCTGGGTCTGCCTGCAGAGGGCGGCTGTTTGCACCAAGCTCTCAAATCCTGTGTATTGATGGTCCCTTTTTGGTACTCAGGATTGGAACTACAGCTGGGCCCCCATCTCCCATTCCTTTGAAGAGACACTGAGGGAAACAAGGTTTTCTTTTGAGGTGTCATTGGCTGCCTTTTACGGAATGGGAGCCTTCTCCGGGTCTTGTGATCTTCTGCACCTCTTGTAGCGACTGCCGGTGCAAGGTTTGTAGACGTGCGTTCCCCAGCTAGCACCGGGAGCCCCCCAAAAGCCTGGGCTGGGGGACCGAGCTGGGCTGAATGCATAGGCATGCAACCAGAAGGGCAGCAAGGGGAGGAAAAGCAGGCCCCAGTCTCGTTGGCCCTCTGGAGATGTCTGCAGCAGGCGGCTCCAGCTTGGGTGCCGGGAAGCAGCCTGACCAAGGCACTCGGGTGTGCCTGTTACAAGAAGGACCTGCGGAAGGATAATTTGCACATGGGGCTGTGATAACACTAATGTTGATTTTTTTTTTTTTACAAGTCATCAGAGATGTTTGCAAAGTGAGTTTTATTTTTCTGTAATTCCTTTATCTTTACTTAAAGGTGAATGTGTATTCCTCTGGGAGGAATAGGAAGAAAACAGGAATGTTAATAATGTCAAACAGAAGACTTCCTCCCTTATTAATATATAACCCTCATGTATTTATGCCTAATGTAAGCTGACTTTTAAAAAGCTTTCTTTTGTTGCATGCCCCGTGCAGGCATCCCTATTGTACATGCATGCCTCTCGTCCTGTTTTCCTGTATAAAGTTAGTGAACAAAGAACTATTTTTGCCTAGTTCATGTTGCCAAGCAATGCATATTTTTTAAATTTGTCATATATGGAAATAGCATGTTTGTTATATGTAAAGCTTTACTGATATACAGATATACTAATGTTTGAAGATGCTGTTCTTTGCAAGTGTACAGTTTTCAAATGTTGTTACCAGTGAAACACCCTTGTGGTTTAAACTTGCTACAATGTATTTATTACTCATTTCCTCCCATGTAACTAAGAATCATGGCTATATTTCATATCAACGTTATATTGAAAGTGAAGGGAAATGATTAATACAAGGTTTTGTAACACTGGTGTGTGTGTCTTTTTTCTTTTTTGTCGATATGATCGATTAGAAATCAAGAACTGAATCTTAGAAATAAGCCAGCAAGGAAGAATGAGCATGACATCCCTGCCAACTATTACCACCTGACCAATCTATGCAAACCATGTCTTCAACTATGATTCACTTTTTTTTTTTAACAAAAGAGGGGGAGAGGTATAAAAATTTATGCGGCTTGATATGTGCCCGGAGTAGTTAATATATGCATCACCTGACTTGAAGGCATGTTTTTAAATACAAATTCTCTCCTTGTAAATGATATTGTTTATAGCTTCCTCTCCATCCTCGATGCCTTTGAAATCATATTTCACCCCTTAACCATGGTATTAAGAAACAACAGCCTCCTTGGAGCCTTGGCGTTTTAACTACATATGGCTTAAATCTCATAATACCTCTGATTCCAGTATGATATTTGATATAAATAATGGCAATTAAGCATATGGTTGAAGAGACTAATGTGGGTTTGAAATCTCCGGCTGTGTGATATGTTCAACAAGTTACTTAACCTCTCTGAGCCTTGGTTTATTTTGTTTTTTGGCCTATGATACTCAAGGTTTATAAAATTAAACCTGTCATCCAAAAAAGAAGAAGATAAAGACAAAAGAAAACATAGGATATAGAAGTTATCGCCACCAAAACTTAGAAATCCAAGGTTTCTCTGAGGCCACCACAGCTTGACATTCTAAGAATGACCATATACTGACTCCCTTTTCACCAGGCTCAAGCTGCTCCAGTGACATGCAAAATCCAAAATAGTCTCTGGAAACGTAGAAATGCTTCATAAGCTGAAATATTAAATGAAATTCTGCCTAGAGCTAAATTCTCATAACTCAAATGAGATATAGCTCAGTGTATGATCAGAGTATTCTAAAAGGAAAGGGATAATGTGCAAGAGAAAAGTCGAGCCTCACTTTGGCAACGTGTGAAATGAGGGTAAGTGTGAAAGGTATAAGGTGAAGAGAAACAGGGCTCAGCATGGTGCCTGAAAGGAGTTAGTGATTTTTATCAGCAAAGCTGCAGCTCTTTGCCATTGACCTTAGTAATGGAATGTTCAATCCTGGAGAGGTTATTCACATAATAAAGCATTTAGGATTTCCCCTAACAGTCCTCTCCGCAGAAGAGATTTAATTCCCCAGATTCTTGTGAAAGCACCTTAGCTCGGTCCCTTGAACAGTTACTACATCTAGCCACGACCCTGACTCCCTATCAGCCCAAGACTTGCGGAAGTTGAGAGGAGGGCTTGAAGACAGCGAAGATCTCACCCATACCTAGAACCTAATCCTTCTCTACAAAGACGCGGAGCGGTCCGCGTGGAGCTGGCCCACCAGGAAGCACCATGTGGCAGTCTGTGGGTCATCCATTGCGCTGTGCCCCGGGGGGCGATGCTGGCCCATCACACTCGAGCACTATCTCACACACGTCACTCCACAGCCTTCCACAAGCACTTCTGTTGTCTGTTTTCCAGCCACACGTCTCAATACTGGAAAACCACCCCTTCCCCCAGCACTCCAGCCTCTGGATTGTCAACAGCAGCTCTAGCATGCCCTAGCTCACTCTGTTTTTCACACCATCTATAAATTACGGTCGTAGTGGTGGCTATTTATTTTGAATCCACATAGTCCAATTCTTTTGTAAAATACAAGAAACATTTTTTAAAAACAAGCCCACGTTAAAAAAAAAAAAAAAAACAAGCCCCCGTATCCTACCAGATTCAACAAAATTATTCTGTCAAATTGCTATAAAAAGTAGCACTGTGGGGTGCCTGGGTGGCTCCCTTCGGCTCAGGTCATGATCCCAGGGATCGAGCCCCGCATCTGGCTCCCTGCTCAGCAGGAAGCTTGCTTCTCCCTCTCCCTCCCCCTTGCTTGTGTTCCCTCTCTCTGTCTCTCTCTCTCTCTCTCTAATAAATAAATAAAATCTTTAAAAAAAAAAAAAAAAAAGCACTGTGCTGGCTCCCTAAGCTCTCAGGTGAGTGTGCAAAATCAGTCTGGGCTATTGCCCTCTGGATGAGATGATGGATCCTCATGCCAGATCAACAACACCCACAACACAGTTGAGAAGTGCCCATCAGGTCTGAGAAATACCCAGAAGTGGGCTCAAGAACAGCAATGGCTTTGCTCCCTACTCATTTCTAAGAGCTGAAAACAAACCAGTTGAGAAAGGGGACATGCTGGAAGGGAAGGAAGAGGAAAATCCAGAAGGTAATGGGACTGGTGGTGGGAGGTGAGAGCCTGAACCTGGAGTCTCTGGAAATGGAACAAGTAATAGAGCACTGTTTCCAGAGCAACCCCGAGATGTGTCTTCCCACTCCCCACGCTCGGTTCTGGCCCAGATGGGTTGAGAATGGAGGCTGGCTCCTCAGTGTGTGTGCATCTGTCTACACATTTAGGATACAGGTACGTGAAATAGGAAATGTGGGTGACTGGGAAATTGGGGAATTTTGGCAAACTTAAGCACGACATCTCAATTATTATTGAGGAGCGCCACTGAAATCAATGGTCTTTCACAGGGTCCTCCCAGGTAATAACTTGGCCCGAAGGCCCCCTCTGACCAGCTTTGCCCACAAGGCTCCTGCACACAGATAGTGACTTCTCTGTGACATAAACCTGGGAATTCAACGTCTGAGAATTTCCTCCACAGAATATTTTTCACTCTTAAGTGGTTTCTACTTCAATTTTTAAAACTGACAGAGAAACATTTTGGCAGCCTTATAAAGCTCAGACTTTATAAAAAGACAGCTTTGTGTTTATGCTTGACTCAGAATGCATGTTTTTAAATAGTGTGTTCCACAGTTTTTTGAAGTTTTATTTTTTTTAAGTCCTATCCAGGAGAAACAAAATCAGAGCTTTGGTGAGTGAAATGGTCTCATCGGAACTGCCGGGTCTGGAGACGGCAGAGAGGTTCCAGTTCAGTCCCCTCTGGGGACCACACCCAGGACTAGGTGTCCCTGTTTGCGCCAACATTTTTAGGAGATGGTTCCAGTTTTCCATGCCATAAAATTCTAACAGGCTCCATAGTGGAGCCCGATGAAACAACAAAACCCCCAAATCCAATCTGTCCAATCAGACTTCACCACTTTATTCCAAACTGGAATATGTACAAAGTCAGCAAACTGATGAGAGAAAATGAGAGAAACAAAATGTATACATGACAAATCACTTCCCCCCATCCATCAGCAAATGCATACATCCAACCCATGGGCAGAGAGCATACACCCTACCTGTCTTCTCCCATCCCCGAACTCTGGGGTCCAGCCTGCTTCGTCTGCTAACTTACTCTGCTGTCCTCTCCTCAGACACAGAATCTAAGCCCTGGTTCACCCTCAGTTCACCGTGTTGATCCAGGTTGGCCTCTAAAGCGTTCCAGTCATGACAGCAGGCCCCAGGTTTGCCGTCTTCCTCCTCCAACAGCACTTTCTGAAGACTGGGTGCTAACCAGCTGGCTGACTGAAGACAGAGGAGACCTTGCAAGACACGAATGCCAAGTTCTTTCTGGAACAGGTAAGTGAAGTTCAGTTACAGTGAGGTCTCTTCCCTACATCCCCCTGAAAAACAACGGAGATGCCCCAGCAGGCCCTCAGCAGGGGGGGGGGGGGTTCCTTGTGAGTCTCTTAGCCTGAATGAGATGAGCCCAGGGACCAGGGGTCCCCAGGAGGGCAAAAGGGAGAATAAGGATGGCTGTAAGAGTCCAGAGCCCAGAGGAAGCCAGGGGGCAGAGCTCTATACTCATCTTTGGGTTCCCTGAGGAAGCCAAGCTTACAGTAGAGGACTATCAAACACCAGCCATGCCATCCAGGTCCCTGGGCAGAAAGGGAACAATACCAGAAGGACAAAAAACAGATACTGTGGAGAGAGCCTCAGGGGCGTTCCTGGTTTGAGGCAAGAGAGAGCACGTGAGTTTAAGGAATGGAGATGAGTAACTAGGGACTGGTATGAAGAATGCAGAGAATAGGGAGCCATGAGGGGGTCAAGGGGCAGGGACAGGATGGAGGCAGAGGTAGGTGGTACAGGACTTTATAAACCAGGGTGAAAAACGGAGACTCCACCTACAGGACCGTCGCTTTCCTTGTTGGGGAGTGATACGATCAGACATGAGGGGTTTTGTTTTGTGAAGAAAAGGGCCTAAGCGGCATGTCTCCTTCCTGTCCCATTCCCCAGCCACCACTTCCCTGCCCTGGAGGCATTCAGTGGTAGTTTCTGGTGTGCCCACAAAAGATATTCTATACATTTACAAACACTGAAATAGTCCCCCTCCCCTTTTACACGTAAAAGTGCGTACCACGCACACCGTTCCTCATTGTGTGGCATTTTTCTTTTTTCTCTTCAGTCGGTTTTAGAAACCATTCTGTATCACTGCCTCATACTCTGATGGTTCCACAGTGCTCCATTCTGTGGCTTAACAAGGCTTCTTAACCAGCCCCTTACTGATGGACATTCAAGTTGCCTTCGCTCTTTCTGTTACAAACAGTGCTGCGATGAAATAAATCGTACATAGGTCATTTCCCCTGTGTGCAAGGGTTCCCACAAGTGGGAAGGCAGGGTTGCTGGATTAAAGGATATCACATCAGTCAGGATTCTCCAGAGAAACAGAACCAGCAGGAGATCATAGAAGAGAGAAAGAGAGACTTATTTGAAGGAATTGGTGGTGAGGGCTAGCAAGTCTACAATCTGTAGGGCAGGCCGGCAGCCTGGAGACTCAGACAGAAAGGAGCTGATCTTTTGGTCTTGAGGCAGAATTTCTCCTTCTGCCAGAAACCTCAGTGTTTGTTCTTAAGACCTTCAGCTGATAGGATGAGGCCCACCTACATCATCAAGGCAAATCTCCTTTACTTAATGTCAATTGATTGGAGATGTTAACCACATCTACAAAATGCCTTCGCAGCAACGCCTAAACTAGTGTTGGATTAATTAACTGGGTATGATTAGCCTTTCCATGTTGACAAATGACACTGTCACAGGCATCACTGTCATTTTACTATTTCCCAAACTCTCTTCCATAGAGTTATACATCCAGCAGCAATGAATGGCGATGCTTCTTTACCTACATCTCAGCAATTCCTATATCATCAGCATTTTTTATAGTTCCCAATTTAATATGTGGAAACTATTATCAGTGTCCTTTTCATTTGCATTTCTCTTAGTTGAGTGAGGTTGAGCAGATTTTTATATGCTTAATTGTCATTTGTATTTTCCTTTCAACACTCTATATATTTGTCCATTTCACCATTGGCTTGTTGCTCTTTTTTTAATTAATTTGTAGAAGCTCTTTGCACAGTGTGGAAATTAACCTTTGGTCTGTAATATGATTTACAAATATTTCTCCCAGTTTGTTTGTCTTTTGATTTTGCCTATGGCAACTGTTGCCATAAATTTTTTTAAGTTGAATTTCTTGATTTTTTTTTCTTTTTGGCTTCTAGATTTTAAGTCATATTTTAAAAGGCCCTCTCCACTTTGAGATATGCTGTTTTCCTCCAATACCTTTACTGATTCATTTTTTCACATTTATATCATTGAACCATTCCTTGTATGAAGTATGAGGTATGGATACCGTTTTATTTCTACACAAAGATGACTACCCAGTTATGCTTATGCTATTTATTGAATAATCTTTCCTCCACTAATTTGAAATGCTACTTTTTAAATATATAAACTTCCTCTATATATTGAGGTCTATTTCTGGACTTTCTATTGATAATGTTTGTCTATTCATGCACCGGCACCCCCACTGTTTTAATTTATGACAACTTTAAAATTTGCTTTCATATTCAGTAAGGAGATCTGTATTTTAGAGACATCACTCTAACTACATTTTGGAAAGAGGATTAGAGGAGCATCAAAGTAGGGAGCTGGGAAGACCCACCAGGGGCTACTGTATTAGTGCAGGGTGGGGGGTGAAAGGCAGTGGCAGTAGGAATAGGGAGAACCGGGCAGATCTATGAGGGTTTTTTTTTTAAGATTTTATGTATTTATTTGACAGAGGGAAAGAGATCACAAGCAGGCAGAGAGCCAGGAAGAGGGAGAGGGGGAAGCAGGCCCCCTGCCGAGCAGAGAGCCTGGGGGGCTCGATCCCAGGACGCTAAGATCATGACCTGAGCCGAAGGCAGAGGCTTAACCCCCCGAGCCATCCAGGGGGTGCCCTGATCTATGAGATTCTTAGGGAGTAGAGTCATCATGGTTAATGATGGGCTGGGTGTGGGAATTAAGGGAGAGACTAAAGAGTTTGGAATGCCTCCCCAAGTTTACAGCTGGGGAGTTGGGGTCCATGCCCCAGGAAAGCAGTGGACTGGGGTAAAGGCAGCAGATGGAATTTGTTGTTACTTCACTTACCTCATCACTCAAGACAAGTCACCTGGGAGAAATAATAATTAGCTAGTAGTTATGCAGAGACTACTGTGCTAAGCCAATAAGGCCAACATTAGATGACCCACTTTGCAGATGGCTCAGAGATGTCAAGCAAATTGTTTCAGGTCGCAGAACTGTTACAGGGAGGGGTGAGGTAGGCCCTCATATCCAGGCCTGTCTCCCCCAAAATCCTGATAGGATGGGACCATCACTGCCATGAGCCCTCACACTAAGGAGAGACCTCAGTGAATCTCCAGGCCTTTTCTTTCCAACGTCAGTTGTAGCCTGAGACACAAGGTTATATGTAGGCAGTAGACTCTGCAAATTGACCATCTCAGGACATTGGTGACAATATGGTCCCCAGTGGAAGAAGAGGAGCCCCCATGGCTGTGCTTCTCAGCCAGCTGCATGGTGTTCAGATGGGGGGCTTTGTCAGCTGCTGGCGCCGGCCCACCCTCAGAGGCTCTGACTGGGTTGGTCGGGGCATGGCCTGGGCATGGGGCTTTGAAGCTCCCAGGTGATCCTAATGTGTAGGGAACGTGAGAACCAGCCATTAACAGAACCCGTTTCTCCTCTTCTACTCAAGCAGCCTCTGATATGCTTCTGCAGCTTTAACAGATGAGAGCAAAAGGTAGCTGTTTCCATTGACTCATTACAGAACTAAAAATAAGCACCTGACCCATCACAGTCCTTGGGCGTCCTACCTACGGAGAGTCTCTAAGCCAGGTCGAATGAGCCGTAGGGTTTAGCAGACTCGGAGCCACTTCCCAAATTTCCTCCCCACTGGCTTGCAATGGTGCGTGCAGTGCCTAACACAAAGACTCAATTTTGGAAATTATATGTACTCTAATTAGGTTAATAAACTTTGTTGCTTGGGATGCATAACACGCTAGCCAAGGGGTCCATAGTCAGAGTTCATCAATCTGCTTATCTACGTAGGTACCAGTTAGATTATGCTGCGTTAACAGACACCCCCCCCCTCCAAGCTCAGGGGCTTATAACCACAGAGACTTACCTTCTCAGCTGCATGACCGTCACAGGCCAGCTGGGGCCTCTGCTCCATGTAGCACACTCTGGACCCCCGGCTGGCACAACTGCCCCCCACGGGAGCACTGACGTTCGCCTCAGCCATGGGAAAGAAGGATGTGGCTTCTACCAGCTCACTCTTCATCCGACAGAGAAGTTCACACAGCCACATCCGACTGGGAAGTGCCATCTACCCTGGGCCCAGATGGATAAGGCTCTGGGATCCCGGTCTACACAGTGTCCATCCCCACCATCGGGGAACCTGGGTCCATTACGTAGACACGCTCGGGTCATTTAATCTGGGTTCACTGCCTCTCTTCAGTCTGCAGGAGCTTGAAGTGGTGTCCCTGGACTAGGGGGTGTCCTGAATGGTGGAGTGACTTCCTGTCCACCCATGCTGGGGAGTCGCTGGGGTCTCCCTTTCAGGCCCAGCTTCACATTATCAAACTCTCCTCCTTGGTCAGCTCCCACTGGACTATAAGCAGGCCGATTTCTTTTATCACACATCTCCAGCTGGGCTGCAACCTGTGGCTCACTCCAGGTTCAAAGACTCAGAAGCAGAGGAATTTAACGCTCTGAAAGGTGCTTTTATGAGCTGCAGTTCTCACCTTCGGGGCACATTTGAGGCTGCTCCGACTCAGTCTCCCATTCAAAGGCTGGGTTCAGTGGAGAGCCAGCAGGAAGCCAGCAAACCTGGTCGTTTGAGGGACTGACTCAAAAAAAAATAATAAAATAAAATTAAAAGGAACTGCCAATACAGCAGCCAAAGTGTCTACAGCGGCTTCCCATCCACTTCCACTACCTGCGCTGGGAGGGAAAAGGCTTCAGCTCAACCCCTCCCTGAAGCTGGTGGAGGCCCCTGAGGGGAGAAGGGCCTGCCCTCCCCTGCTGGAGGAGGTGTGGAAAGCCTCTGCAGCCTCCCATGGTCTCAGCCGTACCTTCAGAGACACTACCCCCAGGACCCTGGCTCCTGAGCAGGAAAGGGCCTCTGCTCCCAGCACGGGCCCCCAACCCCGATTCAGGCACATATTCAACGTGCTTTGCTTTTCATATTTATTCTGAACGGGGAATTCCTCAACCAGGACGGTGGAGAAGATCCTAGGAAACTAGAAGCGTTGTATTCATTTTGGAAGCTACCTTTACCTTAAAATTGAGCTCAATTTCCTGAGTTCAGTTCCAAGCTATGCCCCTTACAAGCTGTGTGTCCTCGGGTAAATCACATCCCATCTCTGTGCCTCCATGTCCCTATCCGTGAAATAGGGGTAATACCCAGTGGGGTCTTAAACAGCTGGCAAGGTATTGAATCCTCTGTGTTCAGAAGATTAAATAAGCTGATGTATGCAAAGCACCTAGAACAGTACCTGACACATAGGACATGCTCTTGAGTGTTCGTGGCTGATATTATCATTGTTATTACAAACCCCAAGTGTCGTCCAGTCTATACCTCGTTAGTCTATGGCAGGGGTCAGAGATAGCTACAAGTCAGAACCTGCATGCTCCCCCACCTAGAAGTGCCTGCAAAGGCCATGATCATTTTTTCATTCCCCTTGGAATCCACAGCTATTGCTTAGGCTTGGAGACTTGATCTTAGAGTCAGGAGCTGTGAGCTCCCATGATGAGATCACTGAGAGGCTCCTGGGAGAAAACGTCCTCTAGCCCCTCTGTGTCTGCTGTGAGTTGGGGAGGTGGAGGCAGAGGGCATAGGCACAGCCTAGTCAGTGCCCCAGCCAGCACCAGCACCAGCACGGGCCGGTGGATACCATCCTGCTGAGAAGAGCATGAGGACCCAAGAATTCTCTTGGGGATTCATTCCTTCTCCTGTTTGGGGGAGAGGTTATTAAGAAAGCCATGGGGAGGTGAGAAATGACGGATAAACAGGACCAGGAAGAAGTAGGGATCCCGGAGAGGAAGGAGGGATTTGGAAATATAAGGCATTCTCCAAACGTAAGGTATGGGTCCTGTAGCCTGACTACTGGGAGCAGAGAAGCCTGGGGCAACTCAGTCCATTTCAGGGCAGAACACCCCTCCCGGCAGAGGCTAACTGACCCGGAACTCACAGCCCAGCGCTCTGCACTCATACATCTATACATATACTATGCGTGCTCATTCATGCACACACCACACAGCCTAATGTATGCACACATACACCGCCACACTCACAAATGTGTGCACATATGTACACGCATACACCGTGCAAGCCTGTGCATACACATATACACATGTGTGCATATGCACACACATACACACGCGCACGCGCGCGCGCACACACACACACACACACACACACACTCATCCCCAGGGTAGTTATGCCAGTTCCTGCAGCACCGCTGGTGATTAGGAATCCCCCAGGCCTTACAGCAACCAATAAGCAACGTATTCATGGGCACTATCAGGAGGAAAAGGTCACCTTAGACATTTTCCCTGGCAAATCTCCTGTCACGGTGTGACAGCCCAAGAAGAGATTCCAGAAACCAGAGGGAAAACAACGCAGCAGCTGACGCCCTCTAGCGGACAGAGTAGTCTCAGCTACTCGTGCGTTTGCCGGAAGGGGCCTCTCTGAACAGCACGACCCCAATCCGCCCAGGTCCGCGATGCCCAAGGCGTGGAGGGGACAAAGATGAGAAGGAGGCCATCCTTGCCCTTGAGGTGTCCACAGTCTCCCCAGTCACCGCCGCTCCCAGCCTGGGATTGTTCTCCCCACTCTGGCATCCACATGGTAACAACTTCAACAGTATTATAAACAATCACGGAAGCTCCAATTGCTGAATGCCCTGCGTGTGCACATCCCGCACAAGGCGCTTCTTATCCGTTAGTTACCATCCTTATTGCAATGCTGTGACATAAATCTCATCTGATTTTACCGAGGAGGCTCAGAGAGGTAAGTGACTTAGCCAAAGTCACACAGCCCATAAATGTCAGAGACTTCACTGAAATATACTTTATTTTAAATACATACAAATAGTACAAAACTCAAATTGTACAAAGGAGTTTACAGTAAAAACACATCTCCCTCCACCACTATCCCCCCCAGGTCACCTCCCCAAGGATAAACTGGGTTTTCAGTTTCTGGCTACTTGTCCATACGTATTCTATGCAGATAAAAATAATCTTTTTTTTATAAAGCAAACAAGGTAGCATACTATATGCTCTTCTCAAATTCGCCTTTTTCATTCAATAATGTCTCTAGATCTTTCTGTAGCAGTAAATGCATAGTGCTGCCTCATTCTTTTTCAGAGTCTGTTGTATGGAAGAACGGCTACTGATGGGCATTTAGTTGTTGCTGAGCTCCCGCTACTACAAACACACTGCAGGGAGCCTCCTTGTGCATAGGTCTTTTTGCACAAGTGGAATTGCTGGATCAAAGGATATGTGCATTTGTGATTTTGAGTGATGTCCTCAAACTTCCCTCTATTATAGTTGTACTGATATGCCTTCCCCCCATTCCACTGTGAGGGAATGGAAGCTGGGATCCACTGATTCCAAAGCCAGAACCTTCTCCCCCATGGCCTGCCTCCTCTTTGACACCCCGCCCCCCCCAAAGTCATGGCTAGGACTCACCAGGTAGATACCAGACATCTTTGGCTGAGCTGCACAGTAGGCTCTCATAAGCCTCCTCAGAAGCCCCAGGTTTTTGGGTGGGTGGGAGACGGGGGGTCTGCTTGGCTCTAGGGATAAAATGTCCAGCCAGTCAGCAAGCAGTAGCTCCTGGACGGACTAGGCCCTTGAGGACATGCCTTGGCCTCTCCAGGCATTAAAAAGGAGGCAGAGAAATAACCTTTGTCCCCACCTACTCCTTTGGCCACTCTCCAGATACAACCAGGCCTTTGCTGAAAGGAAAAGGCTGTTACCAGGGACTTTGGAGACTTTGGCCTCACTGCCCTGGGTTCCACACAGGTGAGCCCATCTACCTGGTCGCTTACTACTGAACACTACCTGCCTCTGAGGAGAGACAGCAAGATAAGAACCTGGCATCTCTCTGTCCCCTCATGCAGGCTTTTCCACTGGCAAGGTTCTCTTGCCTCGTTCCCTATCCCCTGCTGGAATCAAGAGACACCTGGTTAGCCAGAGCCAAACCAGTCTTACTTGTGAGGAGACCATCGTGTGTGGGCAATAGTGCTTTCACCGGCAAGAGACAAGATAGTCAGCCAGGGAGAGTCACACCACACACTGTAGAGGGTTCCTGAAGGGGGGCAAGCAAGGCAAGAGTCCCAGCAGGACCAGCTCTGCCCACCAGCTCTGGGGGCTCTGGGTGTCAGGGAAGCCCAGCTGGCTCCTGCTGAGCTCCGGAAAGGAACCACGACTGGAGCCAGGCACGGCCAGGTCCGGGAGCACGTGACCAGCATCCCCACACCCTCCCCAGCCTCCAGCACGTATGTAACCAGGCATGGGATCTACCGTCATTATTTCAAGCAAACACCCCTGTGAGCTAACTGGGGCAAAGGACTTCATCTGTATAAGGCACTTAAGAAAACCACACAACACAAACCGCAGAGCCATGAATCAAACCCAGGTTTCCTAACTGGACCTGTGAAATCTAGCGTCATTTCAGGGAGTCTGCAAAGTGACATCACACTAGTAACCCCAAAGACTATTCCTAGGGAGCTCAAGGGCTGCTCCCTTCTGCCCCTTAGGTTAAAATACAAAATTTGTTTGAAAAATAAAGAGAAAGCTTCTACTACAAGACTCCCAGATTTCTAGGCCTAAGAGCCAGGAACCCTTTTGCAATGCACGTCATCAGCCTGACTTTGTGCTGTTTTCCTCTTGTGAGTGTGGATTTCCAGAAGTAGAGCTCCTGTCAGCTTTAAAAACACCCATCCTCCTCCAACATGTGTCAGGGTGGCTCCTGCTGGCTAAGGAAGTGACTTTCCACTTGGACGAGAGAGCTTGCTACCACTTGATTCTGCATGAGAAACACCCAGAAGTTACTGCTCATTTTTTTAGGTCGGATTTGATACTGTGGATATCTTTTTTTTTTTTTTAAGATTTTTTATTTATTTGACAGAGAGAGAGATCACAAGTAGGCAGAGAGGCAGGCAGAGAGAGAGAGGGGGAAGCAGGCTCCCCGCTGAGCAGAGAGCCCGATGCGGGGCTTGATCCCAGGACACTGAGATCATGACCTGAGCCGAAGGCAGAGGCTTTAACCCACTGAGCCACCCAGGCGCCCCCTTTTTTTTTTTTTTTTTTGATACTGTGGATATCTTAAAAAAAAAAAAGCAGCTCTGATCTCTTAGCAATACATACTGACCTATCTATAGATGAAATAATGTGATGTCTGGCATTTGATACAAAATTAATATAAGGCTGGGCGCCTGGGTGGCTCAGTCATTAAGCCTTCAGCTCAGATCATGATCCCAGGGTACTGGGATCCAGCCCCACATCGGGCTCCCTGCTCAGCAGGAAGCCTGCTTCTCCCTCTCCTACTCTCCCTACTTGTGTTCCCTCTTGCTGTGTCTCTCTCTGTCAAATAAATAAATAAAATCTTTAAAAAAAAATAAAGGAGTCACTTAACCTTGCTAGGCTTGATTCCTTATTTATTTATTTATTTTTAAAAGATTTTATTTATTTGACAGAGAGAGAGAGATCACAAGTAGGCAGAGAGGTAGGCAGAGAGAGAGGGGAAAGCAGGCTCCCCGCCGAGCAGAGAGCCCAACGCAGGGCCCGATCCCAGAACCCCGAGACCACGACCCGAGTCAAAGGCAGAGGCTTTAACCCACTGAGCCACCCAGGCGCCCCTTGATTCCTTATTTAAAAAAAAAATTAATATAAGGGGAAAGGAAGGAGATGGTTAGAGACAAAACAAGATTGTCCATATCGGGATCTGTTGAAGCTGGGCTGTCGATACATGGGGGGTTGTGATGTTATTCTATCTACTTTTGTATATGTTTAAATGTTTCCATAATAAAAGGCAAAGTGTGGAGGAGGAAGGCTCCTGCAGAGGGCTTGATGAGAACTCAGCTTCCTCTGGTCCCTGCCCCAGGGTACTGAATGAAGGCCGAGGGCCCAGGTATCTGCTTTCATCAAGCTCCCCCAGGCACACTGAGGCCTTGGCCGTGGGGCCCTGGGCCAGGTGGGGCTGGGTGGTGGGGGCAGCGAGGGGAGACCTGTTGAAGGTGGAAGGCAGCCCTGGAGCCCCTCTGCAAAGGCACCTCCATTGTCAGCCAGCATGCAGGCGACACTCACCCATCAGCGCCAGGAATACGAATCGCCTCAGGCTCAGGCTTTTCATTCCTGCCTCCATCACTGTCAAGATCACAATAAGAAGAGTGGCAGAATCTACGCACGGAGCCCGTTCAATCTTTATTAAAATCTTTTTTGCGCACAGTGTTCCCAATTTGTTTCTTTGTTCCCGGTATCTGGAGTCCCACAGCTTCTGATATTCGTCCTGCAGATGGAGTAAGTTTGACTGACACGCCGCGGTGGTGGAAAAGAAGTGTTCATATCCTGAAAACCTTTTCCATCCAGCAAGAAGCATCATCCCTGGAGCAATGGGTCTGGTCCGCCTCTGGTCCGCCTCTGAGGGGCTGGGGCTGGTCCGTCTGCTGGGTCCGGTCTGCCTCTGAGGGGCTTGCCCTCCGCCACCAGCTTGGATGACCCCACGGAAGGCTTCCGGCGTGGCTGGCAGAGATGTGGGCAGCCCGAGCCTGGACATTATCACGGCTACTCTGGCAGGCCCAGAATTCAACGGAAAGTCAAATCCAACCACACCTCACCCCTGCTTGTAACCTAGAAGGGGTCTTCACTCTGTGTTGCCCTTGGCCCAGAGTGGGCAGAAGTGCCTTGGGGTTTCGGGCTCCATGCACCTCCCCAACCCTCTAGCCAAAGCACCTGTCTCCCTATCTGCTTTACTTACTGGGGGGTCTACATACAGCCTTTTTTATTTTTAAGGTTCTACTTCTTTAAAAAATTTTTAAATATATATATATCTTTAAGCTTGAAAAGCACCGACTTTGCTGTAAGGGAAAGAATGGAAAATGCGTGGCTGGGGAGACTATACGATTGGGACTGGTGAGGATGTAAAATGCTACGACCATGTTAAACATGGTTAAACATACCATGTTAAACAACCTTAACAACCATGTTAAACATACACTTATCATATAATCCTCCTCCTAGGAATTTGCCCAATGGAAAGAGTCACTGGCAAGGAGGGTCTGAGCCTAGAACCCTCAGAAAGCCTCAAAAGTCCTGATCATGGAATAGGATCCATGGGCCGTTACCTGGGGTTGTAGACACATGCAGAGGCAGGACGACCTCGACCTTGTGCCACCAGGACACCTTCACATGGAAGTCTTCCCATGGACGACCCCTGTCTTCACACAGACAACCGCTGAGCTCTGGAGGTCAGGCTGAGCCAACGTGAGAGAGTTCCTGTGAGCATTCACATCTTTTCAGGTGAGGCAGAAGGTCATCCCAGAACAAGCCCTACTGTGAAAGTCACCTGTTCCCTGCCTTGTAAATTGTAAACTACATAGGTAGCTTGTAACTATAAGCATTTACAATAAACCTAACAATAGGCATGATACTAGGCTTTTATTGAGCCCTCACCAGGCTCTAAGAACTTAATTTGTGATCAGTTCTACAGATATTACCTAATTCAGTAATTCCAACAATGCTATATTCTTCCCATTTTACAAATGAGGAAACCGCAGTTCAGAGAGGTTGAGTAACTAGCCCAAGATTACACAGCTGATAGGCGGCAAAGCCAAGACTTAGAGGACAGCATTCACTCTTTCAGATCTTGGGGACCCATGTGAGAAGTCACTTCCCTGCTCCCTTCGATGTAGTTGAAGAGATTAATGAAATTCTCAAGGTCAAGTTCTCCATTTTGACCAATTATTGTATTATTGTATAAACTCACAGGTCTGATTATATTTCCATCAGCCCCTTCCAGAAGTAGATAGAACAATAACAATAGCCCTTGCACTCTTCACCATGTCCTCAGCAGAGCCACAGAGGTGTAAAGTGGGAATTTACTGGAACCTTGCCAGGAGGTAGGGACATCAGGTAACCATCCCAGGCTGCCTCCATCTGGGACATCCCGTATTCACGGTCATTACTACTACTGTCATCATAATACTTAACATGCATGGAGAGCTCACTCTGTTTTCTAAATGCTCTTTTTTTTTTAAGGTATTAACCCAGTTAATCACATGATTCCTTGAGATGGATACTATTATTATCTCGTTTTACAAGTGAGAACTAAGGTCAGGAGAGTTTAAATCATGCAGCAAGGATAATAGCTCTCAGGTAAAAGGGTCTCCCACTCCAGTTACACACAGATCCTGGGACAGAACACAAGGCCTTGATGCCTCCAGGTGGAGTGGGAGGTAAGGTTCTAATGGCACCTATAGTGGTTCCCCCCCTCCACTTATCCACAGGGAACATGTTCCAAAGCCTCCAGGGAATGACTGCAAGCACAGATAGTACCAAACCCTCTATATACTATGTTTTTTCCTATACATACATACTTACGATAAAGCTTAACTTATAAGTTAGGCACAGTAAGAGAGTCACAACAACTAATAATAAAATAGAATTATAACAATATACTGTAATAAAAGTTACGTGAATGTGATTTCCTCTCTCAACACATCTTACGATTTTGGTCTTCCAAATCCATCCCTGGACTTTCTAACTGAAATGAATGACATGAAAGCCCATTTTTGTATCGTGAAAGGAGCGCTGTACTATACTCACTCTTCTTCGTCTTGTAATGATGTGAGACAATAAAATACCTATGTGATGAGACGAAGTGAGATGAAGGACATAGGTCTTGTGATGTAGCATTAGGCAATAGTGACCTTCTGACAGTATGTTAGAAGGAGGATCATCTGCTTCCAGACCACAGTTGACCCGCGGGTCCCTGAGATCACAGAAAGTGGAACCACACATAAGGGGGACCACTCCCCTGTGGTCTGACTCTGGGATCTCCACTCTGCCCATTTTTCCACAGCACCCCCAACAGGACTGCGGGTCCATGCCTGACTCCTCACACATGTGCTACCCTGACTTGTAAAACACACATAACTTCCTCTTCCCCACACTGGTTATAAAATGTCCCCTCCCATGAGCCTCAGCAGGTGTTCAAATCCCAACTGAAAAACCGAAATTCAATAAACCTGTGGAAAATATTTCATATTATGAAGATCAAATCAGATTTACAAGAAAACACAAGAAAAAGAAAAAGCAATTTCACCGTGATGAATAATAAAGGCTGGCCCACCACTAAGTTTAACCAAATGCCTCCAGGTTCTTCCAACAGGAAGTTCTCTCATGGTAGCCAATTTCATGGACCATCAGTCCCTCCCAAATCCTCTCCCGTGTGCAGTCAAAACCAAAAGACCCCAGGCCCTGTCACATCAAGGAGCTCACCTATGCCCAACTTGTTTTTTCCACTGTGAAAATCTTCATCTCTGTGGCATGATGTCACCTTGCAGATCTCTTTTCATAAACTGCCTGCAGGAAGCTTTGGCCAAGTTACTTTAGAGTCAAAACCCACAGTGAAAGATGCTATTTGAATTCCTCTCAGCTTTCAGCTCCTCAGAAATGATAGGCATTCATGTTTAATTCTCCTGCCCGTTGTCTCTTTGGGCTTATTTATGACTATTTTGGATTCTGAAGAAAGGAAATTATACATAAAACCTCCACTCTCTTTTCCACATTCCAGGTAACGAGGCCGTTTCTCTCACACCTCAGCGGCTCTTCTGGGAGCACCTGCCAGTTTGGGATGATGGAGGGGCCGTTCTAGC
Organism: Potos flavus; assembly: GCA_028534135.1. NCBI lineage: Eukaryota > Metazoa > Chordata > Mammalia > Carnivora > Procyonidae > Potos > Potos flavus. The sequence continues at coordinate 87,511,320 of CM052896.1, forward strand.
CCAGGTTTCACAAGAGCTGCTCACACCACCTGCTTCAGCTGGAGGCAAGCCAGAATCCCCTCAGACTTCACCGCCTCCCAGGCTTTCCCCATAGCCATTGCTTTTCTCCCCATAGACTTGGTTATCGAAACTGGCAAACTACCTCATGATTTTGCCTTCTAGATCCACCCCTAGACCTCTAACTGGAATGAATGGCACTGAAGTCATTTTTGTATCATGAAAGGAGTACGGCACATCAATATGTCCTCAAAGCCCAGCCACACCACCCCAGGATTGCTGGTCCACCCAGCACAGATTACAGATGTGATCCAGAGTGCACCGCACACCTGGAAGGCACCTTCCAAATCCAGCTCCCCTGCTGTGAACTCTGCCCTCACCTAGTCCTGTGAGCCTGCATACTTCAAAGCAAGAGAAGCCTGGCAGGTCCTAAACCACCTCCTGGAAGATTATCCACCCAAATCAGACACAAAATATCAGCAATAGCTCCGAACACTCTAGTTACTCCATCATTTAAAGGAACTGACACCACAAAACAAAATGAAAGCTATTTGATATGTGATTATCTGCATGAATGAGAGGAAGAAAGGGGGGGAATGACTGGAGGTGGAGGATATCAATCCATTAGTGAGCCAGGCACCCTGTCTGCATCCTAAAGCCACCCCAAGCCTCTTGGGTCGCACATCGTGCTCCATCCAGTTCTGCCCTACAGGAGGCCTGGAGGAGAAGATTCCCTTGGATTAGAAGGCCTGCTCAGGGATGATTGAAAACAGACACTTAGGAAGATTGGTTTTCGGCTCCGAAGGGTAATAGCGACTATTTTCACTGCCCTCCGGCCTGGCAGCACACCCCAATTTCGTCTTCCTAAGTGGTAACTAACAACACTTAAACTCCATCATCTGGAAGCAGGGGAGCACAAAACATCCCCGCTAGCTGCTTAACGGCAAGGTGAATGTTTAACCTCGCATAATCCAAGCTATTAAAATTAACAAGGAGATGCTCATTTTTTCGCCCACCAAATTGGCAAATATGTTTTAAATTGCAATAAAAGGCATCTATACGCAGCTGGTTAGAAGTACATCTACCCTTTCAGGAGAATGATTTGGCAATATCACAGTCTTTTAAAAATGTGCTAAACTTTGACATACCTCAAGGATGTTCCTTACAGCAATGATTATGACAAAAAAAAAAGTATTGGAATCAGCCTAAATGTCACATAATAGGGAACTGACTTAATAAACCAGAATGTGTCCATATTACAAATGACAGGCAATCAAAATGATGACGTAGACCACTTTAACGGCACGGGAATGCCAACACAGTGATAATGGGAAAAACAGGTTACAAAAGAGCATGATTCCGTTTTTAAATTTATACATACAGACATATGTAAATGTGGATGTAGCTATACGTGAGTAGAAAAAATCCTGAACTAGATATTTGAAGGCATTAGTAATGGTATTCTATGGGTTAATGATGGGTTATGGGCAGTTCTTATCTTCTTTATGGTGTTTTTCTGTATTTTCAGCATTTTCCACCATGACACTGCAATAGTTGATAATCAGAATTTTGTAAAAGGCTATCACTGTTAAAGGTGCATCACCGTCTCTGAGGTTCTGACCCGTCTTCACTTTGAAGGGAGGGAAGAAAGAGTCAGGACCCAGAGTTGGCCAGGACATTTCAACAGAGGTGGGGAGAGAAACAATTCTGAGTGAGGAGAGACTGTCCCCAAAACATAAGGCTGCTCCATCGACGTGCCACTATCCTAGGTGGGAATGGTGCCTTCTGAGATCCTTGGAGAATCAGGATGTCCTGAAGCCGTTCTTGTCCTACCCCGGGAAGCTGCCAGAGGGGGCAGGGGTCTCCCTTCCCCTTGGAGGAGGCTAACCCAGGCTGTCTCTGTACCAGCTCAGAGAATTCAGATAGAGTTACTGTCTCGGAAATGGGCAAGTGCATAGACACGCAGACATGTTGCTTAGCAACTCACCAGTCATCCAGAGGAAGGTAAGCAGAGCTAAAGAGGCACTCAGCTTGGGGCCAGCTCACCCTCTGGAAGTCTTTTGGGCAGAAGGACCAATACAAGTCATGAAAGAACCATCGAAAGAAACATATGTATTCAATCAGTGGTGGCCCTCCAGAGAAATGGAAGAGGCACTGTTTAAATATGGCCTTCAAGTGGAAGGGATACAAATCATGCAGCTCTTGATTTAACTTATTAAGCAACAAATTGGTGGTGAAAACATTTGGCAAAGATAGTTATATATTATATGAAAACTAACTAATAAGACCCAAGTGCCAATGCAGGTTCCTGTGAAAAAAGCACAGCTCACAGCTACACAGAATTTGCAAAGCACTACAAAATGGGATGGGTTGGTGGTTTAATGATTGAAGATCAGTATCTACCCTCAACTGTTTGTTAACACAAAAGATGGGACTGAAGTTTGACCCTTGCTTGGTCAAGTGTTTCCTGAGTGATATGTGAAAGGTGGTATATAAGGATGTCCCAGTCAGATCCATGGCCAGCTGAGAGAGTCCCACGGGTTAGTCTAGTTCTTTCAGAGCACAGCTCCTCCCCAGGGAGATAGGCCCATGCCTGCCAACAAAATGGAAAGAATGGAATACGGCAAGTTTGATTTGGAGACATCCATCGTCTGAAAGTCCTTGTCCCATCCAGGCACAGCACAACAAAGGCCAGAAGAAATTCTCCACGTTCTTCTGCTTAGAGAAGATCAGGACTGGCTAGGTCAGATTATCGAGAGCTACCAGAGGATGGAGCTCAGGTCTTGCTCAGAGCTGGTCAGGTCAAACACACCCACCGTCCTGCAGGCATCCGCCTCCAGTGGCCTATAAGCTCTTCTCACCCACCAGAAGTATGTGGGTCCCAACCTACACAAATGAGTCTTGAAAAATAATCTGCAGCTTGTGAAGAAGATGTGATTGAAGACACTAATTAAAGAGGAATTCACTCCCTCACCCCTTTCCAGGAGACCACATCAGAGAAGTTGGAGGGAGTCCTTTCAGAGTGGGAGCTGTGGAGGGCCCACGGGCAACTGATGCCTCAACCCCCTGACTACACTTCACCACCCAGCATAGCTACCTGGTTACAGAAGAGCCGCACTGGGGTGATGTGATACACATAGGCCAGGTCCCCACCTGCGTGAACTCAGGGGTCATGGAGCCACGGCCTCACTCCCTGGATCTGTGCCCTGGAGCTCTGCACCTGGTGGATCCATGAGGACACAAACCCTGAAATGGACATAGATGGCCAGGACAAAGGGGTCCAGGACGGCAAGATGCTATCTCCGATCTACCCCTGCCCCTCGCTTCTACTAGCCTCGAGACTACAGATTTCCAACACAGACCCATACACAAACATATACACACTCATACACACACACGCACACACCTAGCATCTAGAAGGGAAATTCTCTCTCTTGCTTACAACCGGGTCACCCCGTTTCCTGACCTTAAAAGAAAACCGTTTTGTTTTTTTTTTTGAAGGTCTCAAACCTTATTAACCACAGTGGGAAATGATGCTTGAACGGGGCTGTGATGGTCTCAGCCTCAGGCGGCTGTGTACGCAGCCATATTACTTAGCAACGCCATAGCCGTTTAGGTTTAATTTCCTAGCTTGCCTGATAAGGAGGCTGCAAATGTAATTTGTGATGCTGTAAGCTGGGCAAACTCACCGGGCTATTAGATGAGTCACTGGGTGATCCAGGCCACTATGCCCAGCTCTGCGGAAGAAGAGAAATGAACCCTGATCTGTGGGGCCGATAGAGCTCAGGCGGACACAATTTTCTAAGTGTCTCGGAGCTGTGCTTCCTTCCCTCCTGCTTTCTGGTTTCGTGCCATTTTTTATTAAGGAAAGTTTCACTCACCTCTCAACCCCTGTTAGAATCATCTTCCAGCTTTCTGAAATCCTCAGGGCAAGAGTCGCAAACTCACAGCCCTGCAAGACTGGACAGATAATAATACCAATAATAGCAAACGTTTCTGAACACTTAGTAGACACCATGTATTCTAGGGGCTTTACGTGAGTTATCTCTGTTAATTTTCCTAACAACACCGGGAGGTAAATAGACCATGATTCCTCTTTTCCAATGATGAGACCGGGATTGGGAGAGAGTAGCAGCAGATCCGAGACAATAGGGAGTAGGGGGCACGCCCTACCAAAGGGGCCAACAGTCATTCAGGGCCAAGCAGCCCTCACCTGAGTTGCCAGATCTTCCACTTTCCTACAAGAAGCAGAAAATCCAGATTTGCATATAAAATCCCATTGATTTTAAATATCAACTAATTCAGTTGCTTGGTGAGAACCAAACTAAACATGTCTGCAGCCAGATTCTGCCCAGGGACCACCAATGTGCAACCTCTTCCTCCTTACAACAAGTAGACACATTCATCAATAAATACACTACAATTTTTATCTTTGATGCCATGAGTCATTGGGGTCCCAGCCCTTCGGTCATCCCCCCGGTGGCTCTAGCCTCTGTGAGAGCTCTGTTCTTCCAGTTGCTCGTGCTCAGTCTTGGAGTCATCCTTGCCTCCTTCCCTTCTCCCACACCTCCCATGCAATCTGCCAACAGGTCCTGTCGGCTCTACTTTAAAATGCATCCATAAGGGGCGCCCGGGTGGCTCAGTCGTTAAGCGTCTGCCTTCGGCTCAGGTCATGATCCCAGGGTCCTGGGATCGAGCCCCGCATCGGGCTCCCTGCTCTGTGGGAAGCCTGTTTCTGCCTCTCCCATTCACTCTGCTTGTGTTCCCTCTCTAGCTGTGTTTCTCTCTGTCAAATTTAAAAAAAAAAAAAAAATGCATCCATAATCCCTCCACTTCTCAACCCCTACCATGACTGCACTGGTGCAAGCCCCCATCAGCTCTTCCTGGAGATCATGAGCCACTGGTTAGACCCAGCTTTTCCCGCCTACTCCATTCTTACCAGAATAGCACTATAAAACCTAAGATCCATATACAAACACACACACTCAAACCCCTGCAGTGGCTCAGTGAAAGTTACTCACTGAAAGTCAATGTCCTAAATAGTCCACAAGGCCCTTTAGACCCAAACCCACTGCCCCCCCCAACTCTCCTATACTCCCTTCCCTGCAAACACGCCGCTTCCTCCTTAACGAACTCCCATCTGGGCCCTGGGCACTCACTGCTTCCTCAGAGTCTCTCCCCCTAGGTATCAGCTTGGCTGTCACCCTCTCTCCACTCTGTCCAGTTGCCAGCTAATTAGAATGATCTTCCTGGACCACTTGCCCTAAATAGCAATCTCTCCATCCCTTCCCTCATCATCGATTATTAATATATGCCATATATTTCTCTGTTCATGTTCTCTGCCCTCCTCTTAGGATGCATCCTCCATAAAAGCAGCGGGTTGTTTTCTTCTCTGCTCTATCCCTGGTATCGGCACATACCCCAAATTCATTAAAGATTTGTTAAATGAATGAAGAAACGAACAGTCCATGCAACAGGCCCTTATGATAGACCACTCCATTCTCTGATGGCTGCACATGATTTAGCCTTATCTTCTCTTTACTCTGTATGCACGTGGAGAACAAGAGGCCTCCCCACTAGATAGTATCAACTCTACCCCCTCCACTATGACCCCTCCTTAACAATATGAGCTCAGTAAGATGCCAGATTGATTACTGGCTGAAAACTCAAAGAGACAGTCATTGCTCTCGCCTACCTGCCATGTGGAACAGGAACTTGTGATTTGTGAGCACCTTGCCCTGGATGGAAGGAACAACTCAGTCATGGCAGTGATGAATTCTGTAATTAGTCTTGATAAGACATGGCAGGTTTTCTGTGAGGGTGGAGCATTTTAATCCTTAATTACAAGACCGGATAAAAGTGCTTTGCCCATTTACCTACAGAATTTGTTTGCCTTATTTATTTCTGTGTTTATTTGAAAGCTCATATATCCGAGGAAGATAAATATGATTCAGTCCTTAATATTTCCTTCACATAAATAGAAAGAGAGGAATATATAGGCTAAGTGGTTCCCACTCCATCCAGATCCTCCGGAAAGTCTGGACAGAGCTGTAACAACTGGCGCAGGTTCCCCCCCACAGCCCCCGTGGCTCTCGTGCACCCCGCATAGCACGGTCAGCCCCTCCACAAGGTCCAGATGCCTCTCCCTCTAGGGCAGGGCCCACCCTGACCAGCCACAGGTGATGACCTGGATACGCCTCCTTCCTTGGCCACCAAACAGCACGGCTCAGCAGAGAGTAAGCCAGGATGCCGGGATGACCCTCCCCGAATCTGAAGCTTATCTGGGAAGGAAGCATAGCCAAGAAGCCAAGACATACACATGCGGGGAGAGAAAAGCTTCATCTACTGGCTGGGACACTAAAGCTGATGGGAGAGGATCTAGGAGGGTGTCCAGGGGCGTCACCCAGTTCTAGGCCATGTGTGGAGGGAGGCACTCCTCCTGCTTTGCTGAAGGAGCTGGCACGTGGAGAAGACATTCCCCCTTGACCATTTTCTCTGTATCCCCTCGTCTTGCTCTCTCCACATCTTTTCATTATCGTCTCAGATCTCTCAAGTCAGTGTATGTCCTTGAATGTGTATTAAACAGGTCCCGTTTCTGGCACAGATGCCCTGCCTGTCATCACTGCCCTCTCAGCCCCAGCTACCCTTCCGAGGCTATTGTCATGGAAGTCGTCCTCAGCCTTGCCTCCTCTGCCAGCCTGCCAAAATCCAACCTGCCACTTGTCAGGCAGCCGACCTCCCCTCTGCGTCCCCCTCCTAAAGAGGGAGGAGCCTTCCTTCTGGGGGAATGGCTGTGGAGAGGGAGAGAGGCATTCAGTATTAGGGAGGAGTTTGAATTATAGAGGGTGGTGTTCTGGGGCTGCGGGAGGTAGGATGGATGTGGTGGATGAAGGCAAGAGCTTTTATCATTTTTTCTACAGTTTATGGAATGGGATCATCTTGAAAGTTTTAAAGAAGGTTAAGCAGTGGACTTCAGCTGCTTTGGCGTTGCCTTTGGCTCCTGGACAATATTTCTTTTACCACACCACCCTCCACTTTGGCCCAGGCTTTGAAAGGGTTATAAGCAGATTTAGATGTTTACTCTGGTTTGTTCAAGGAGAAAGGTTTGTCATCTGCCCTGCCACTAACAACTGGGTGACCTGGGACAAGTCACTTGAGCTGCCCTAGTTTATCTACAAAATGAGTGACTTGAAAAGGAATGAACTCTGAGATCACATCAGCCCTGAAACATTATGATGTTTGAAAGTTCTGCTCTAGGCATGATGATGATAATGATGACAACCTAACATTTGCTGAATGTTTGTTAGTGCCAAAATCTTTAAAAGCACCCTCTCAAGAAAAAAAGGCCTCAGGTTTTTATTCTGGGTACCATAATTGCATCAGAAGATGAAGGCCTCTTAGAGTGAGCCCCCAGCTCCTGGGGCTGGGAATGGGACACCTGAGCAAAGCATGAAGTGATCATTCTTTCCCAAAGTATTGTTCCATAATATGTTCAAACCTAGAGACCCGTCAGCCCACAGAATATCTCGATAACACAATGCCCTTGGGGGGCTGGAGGGCACACAGGCTCACTTACTTTTTATTGCATGTTTTGAGGCTGTTGACCCAGGATTACTTGGGGGTTCTGCCTTCAAGATTCCATTTTTTTTTTCCAGGTTGACTCATCTGGCCACTGAGTCCTTGCTATAAAACTGCTATCCAGTTGTAGTAGGGCCTTGCGGGGGCCCCTTCCCCAGAGGGGCTAGGACAAGAAATAAGGCAGCCAGGAGGCCAATGCATCTACTGTTTGGGATGCTGGGGTAGGAAGCACTTGGGTTAACTGCTTCAGGTAGGAGTATGCAGGTCAGACTCAGCTGGTATCCTCGAGTAAGGATAGGGCCCATTTTTATTTAATCTTGGAAATTGTACAAAAGTATTCAGAATCATAAACTTCCATTACCCAGCTTCAACAATTGTCAATAACTCACTGATCTTGTTTCATCTATCCCAACCCCTACCCCTGCCCCTACCTACCCCACTCCCAGTGCAGTACTTAAATGTGGATCTCAGACAAGAAGTCATGTCACTCCAAAATGCACGTCATTGGTCCCCTCTCCACAGCCACACATCATTGATTTTGACTGCATTCTTTGTATCCTCTTTCCCATATCTCGCCCACAGGTCATCCCTAAAAGAAGCTCTAGACATCTCTTCCTTCCCTCTTCTCTTTCCTTGCCCAGTCAACAATCCCTTTCATACCTGTAACCTACAACCTCTCCCGAGAGACTGATTCTTCTCTTTAATATAGGGACTTGGTCAAGACTCCCCACCTGAGAAAGTTATTCTCTCAGCTCCTCATCCATGGTAGATATGGCCCTCTTGGTCTCCCTTTCCCTTCATGGCCATCCTCAAAGAAAAGTCTAAACTTGCAGTTTCTACTTCCTCTCTTCCCATTCACCCCTCAGGCAACTTGGCACTACCAAGTTAATGACTTCCACATACTGAATCCAATGGGCATTTTGGCAATGTTGTCCTGCTTCCTTAGCTGGGTCTACTCACAAATGTCATACAAGTTTATTGTATACCATTTGTAAAAGAGAGAAGGCAACTAGGACAACTTAATAAATAATAAATAATACGCGAATACTAAAATAGTATTTCCTATTACTCATTTTGATTGTACTTCCCACCAGTTTTTTTTAATTTTATTTATTTGAGAAAAAGAGTTTGGGGTTTTTAAATTTTATTTATTTATTTGAGAGAGAGAGAGTTGGGAGAGGAACAGAGAGAGAGGGACAAACAGATTCCATGCTGAGCACAGAGCCCGATGTAGGGCTTGATCTCATGACCCTGAGATAATGACCTGAGCTGAAATCAAGAGTCCAGCGCTTAACCGACTGAGCCACCCAGGCGCCCCTGGTGTTTTTTATATGTATATACATTTTTCATATTTTAATAACTACATGGAACTCTATCATATGGTCATACCATGATTTAGTCCCTGTTGTTGGATATTTAAGCTATTTCAACTTTTACATATGAACGATGCCAAGATAAACATCCTCATAGATACATTCACCTTGTACACACATCCACCTTGATCTCCTCACATTCTCTCTTTCTGGAAACCCCATCTGGACATTGAATGCACCCATTTCTCTGAGTCCTACTGTGGATGGTCTTTGGGGAGTTGTCATTTCTCAAGTCTCCTCACTCCTCACTCTGACCTCGGCTCCAGGCACAACTCCAGCAGCAACTGGTCTGCAGTTGACTTCCGCTTCTCTGCCTCCAACCTAGAGCTCACTCTTAAACTTTCATTTCTAGACATCTGCCCTTGGGTTTCCCACAGGGACCTCAATTATCATGTCTAACTGAAGGCCCTGCTGCCCACTCTTCCCCCATCCCGAGTATCCCCAAATGCCCATTTCTCTTATCATCATTACCTCAGTGATCAGTGCTGCTGTGATTCCCAGACACCCAAGCCTCCAAGCTGGGGACTGTCCCCTACTAGTTGTCTACAGCCATTTGCAGACAAGCTCTTCAGGTTCTACCTCCTAAATCTCTCTGCTATCTCCTCCTCTCAGCCTCCACTGACACTGATCTAGTTTGGGCTTCCTTATCCCCCCTGAATTGATGCCTTAGCTTCCTAAACTGTCCATCCTCCAACTCCGATTACAACTTACACTCCTCTGCTTGAAATCCTTCTACCAGCTTTCCAGAGCTTCAGGATCAGGTCCTGGGCAAGGCATAGGCAGGCTCTTCTGTAGCCTAGCCTCTGTCAACCTCCCTGACCCTCTTTCTCCATGACTCCCCTCTCCATTGTGGGCTCTACATATATTAGCTCTCTTTATCCAAGCGTTTCACATATTTCTCTACATATGTCCCTCACTTGACTCAGGACGGAGCAGTCTTACTCATCTTTATACTCCAATACACAGCACAGTTAAACTGAAAGGAACAAAGTCATGTCTGAGATTTGTGTCCTCCCCATCAATAGCAACTGTTGGCGACAAGGAAAGGGGTTCTGGGGCTGTCTCCAGGACAGCCCTCTCAGGGCAGGGAGGACCTTGCTTCCAGGACTCACCTGGTCTGGTCACCTGTGAGTGGAGACGGGGCCTGATATCCATGAAGCCCCCCCTTATGCCCAACCCCTCAGAAGCTGCTGGAGCCAGGATGCCCCAATCCAGCTCTCCTGGAACAAAGGGAACCCAAGTCTTTACACCATGATCTCCTGTATTATTTCTATCTCTGGTAATGAAATTTCCAACAATGAAGTAGTCACTGAAGTACAGCTTCATTCAAAGAGATGTTCCCATAATCTAAGCAGTAAAAATAAATGAAAATAGGAAAAGAAGAGAGGAGAAAAGGAGGCCCTGAGGACTTTAAAGCCTTCTATGGGATCATTTCCATAGTTGCAAATGCTGGGAAATTGATGCTGATCTACTTCAGGTTAAATTCCTCTTGCAGCCCACATGGCTGCGGCTCTTTGCTATGCATGGGAGAGAATTACACAAATATGTTCGATCTAGAACCAGGGTCTGCAAAGTATGGCCTCTTAGCCAAATCCTGCCCACACCTGCTTTTTTGTAAGGTCCATGAGGTACAAATGGTTTTTGTATTTTTTAATAATTGAAAAAAATCAAAAGAATATTTTGTGACACATAAAAATTATATGAGATTCAAATTTCGGTGTCCATAAATACAGTTAAATTGGAACATGGCCATGCTTATTCATTTACATATTGCCTATGGCAGCTTTCACACTACAATGGCAAAGTTGAGCAGTTGCAACAGAAACCACGTGATCTGCCAAGTCGAAAATATTTACTATCAGCCACTTTGCAAAAAAAGTCTGCCAACTAGTTTGATCTAGCGTACCAAAAGGACTATGAATTACAGAGAAAAAAAGATGCAAAAATTCAGGCCAAATAAGTTTACATGAAAGCAATGCTTTCTTTATTTCATCCAAGAATTCACATACTTCACCTCTATCCTTTTTTCCCAGAACATTACTCTAGCTGTTTGAGGATATTTCAAATAACCATTACAGACACTGTACTTATCTTTATTCTCTTGACTCCAAATATACAGATAAAGAGGTATATTTTTAGCTTTTAACAAAATAAATACATGCACATGATTTTTTAAAAGTTAAATAATGACAGAGGTTTATAGTTTAAGAGTCCTCCCCACCTCCCCACTTAGACACAACTTCTTAAAAGTGGTTTAGCTGTATCTCCTTGTAGTTACTTAACTAAAAATTGTTAATTGCTTTTTCTTGATTGTTCAGGTTAGATGTTATCTAAACTCTATCATCACAGATGTAGAGTTTATCGCACAACTTTAAGTTAACTCAGTAATCAGTGTTTACATTATTATTATGTAACGATTTTTTTTTTTAAAGATTTTATTTATTTATTTGAGAGAGAGAGAGAGTGCACAGGCACACACAAACGGGGGGAGGGATAGAGGGAGAAAGAGAAGCAGACTCCCCGCTGAACAGGGAGCTGGCCTTAGGGCTCTGTCCCAGGATCCTAAGATCATGACCTGAGCCGAAGGCAGATGCTTAACCAACTGAGCCACCTAGGTTCCCCAGTGACTATGTAACTATTTCTCACCACAGAAACAAGGACCATTCTATGGTTATATTTCTCAGATCCTTCTTTTTGTTTTGTTCCATGTCTTTAGAAGCTAAGAGGGGGAACTCTGTGTCCCAATACTGTCAGAAATTCTAGGTCTCCAATAATGATCTTCCCTAAACTCAGTACACTGCAAATTATCAGAGCAATTACATATCTATAAAACAGATTATGAAACACAGATGTTGCTTGAAAAATAAACAGTCTGTTCAGAATCACAGGCACTCAGATCTGACCTTCCCTTCCATGTCACAATACCTCATATGGCTTTTACATAAGAAAGAGTTTGGGCCTTTTGCTTTCAATCCTAAAGGAAAAGAGTAAGAAGAAAAGAGTGAGGAGGACGTGTTATCAAAGACCCGGTACCCCTAGACCTCCCTGTTCCAGCCTCTTCAATTGAAACCAAATCAAGAAGGCCACGACTCCAAGTCCATGTGCTACTCTTAGAATGAAGCGCTAACATCTTTAAAGTTTCTCAACAAGAACCACCCTAGTTACCTGCCTAATATCAGAACTTTTTATTCAGTGCGAGACCAAAAGATAAAAGTGGACAGGGATCAGGGCGCCTGGGTGGGTCAGTGGGTTAAAGCCTCTGCCCTCAGCTCAGGTCATGATCTCAGGGTCCTGGGATTGAGCCCCACATCGGACTCTTTGCTCAGCAGGGAGCCTGCTTCCCCCTCTCTCTCTGCCTGCCTCTCTGCCTGCTTGTGATCTCTCTCTCTGTCAAATAAATAAATAAAATCTTAAAAAAAAAAAGTGGACAGGGATCAGAATCTGATCTACCTCCAGGTGGAAGAACTCTAAAAATCACAACCGAAACCTCAAATGATCATTTCACATACTTTGGGTTCACAGCTGACTTATAAACAAGAACTTTCTTGTTACAAACAATGATGCAGTAAATAACTTTGCACACAAACGTCACTTTCACACATACACAAATACATGTAAAGGATAAATTCTCAAAAGCAGAACTGTTGGGGCAAAAGATATATGCATTTATTGTTGTTTACAATGACAAATATATATAGGGTGTTTCAGAATTCAATCTTTTTTGCTTATACTTCATATACGATTTCTAGACTAAAGTGTGCATGACGACATGGTTAAAGTTAAATTGCATCTTCTATGCATCGTATATATTCATTTTTCCAGGCTAATTAGGGAATGATTTATCATAGATTGCATTTCTAACCCCAGCACCTCCCCATGCATTATTTGCCTGAGGACAATCCCTTCTAATGCCACCTGTTTATGATCTTCCCTCCACCACTGTTCTTTATTATCCCCTCAATTCCAAGTTCATCCATATACTGTTGTTTATAATCTCAATTCCAAGTTCAGCAGTGTTTGACTTTAGCAGCAACAATGGATTATAATAAAGGTAGACCCACACCAATTCACTGTAGACAAGCAATTCTGGCCCCACGAAAGGAGATATCATGCCAGGATACATGCCATGATGGCCTGGAGTACCCTGACCAGTAACAAGGAGAAAGAATATGATCATTTCTCAGAGAGAGACTGAGAGGGCCCCTCCTCTCAGAGATTACCTCGTCTCAAAGAAAATAAAATTATTTTTCATTAAACTGTACTCAGAAAAGGTAAATATCCTTTGATTTAGATCAAATCCCTTTTAGAAATAATTTTAGCAAAAGTCTTCCAGTCTGCCCTTAGACAGAAAACCCCATTAAGCAAAATATGATTGCCTCAACCACACGAGCAGAGTAGTTAGTACCAGCTTTGTTAAAGATAGAAGTCTGAATGCTTATTGCATTTGGCAGCTTAGTGATTTGATTTTTGCTGAAAATAATGTTTTGAAGTATTGGGCAACCAGAGAAATGAAAGAAACGTCTGCCCCGTATCCTCTAGGAGAATATTGGCAGTACTCTTTGAGAACCAATTTGATAATAAATGTATTAAGAGACTTTAACATAAAGGTAGAACAATGAAAATATTGTTCACTTAGTCACATATTACATTTTTTAAATGATATTCAATGTTGGTAATATCTTGTCTAGAAGCAATTTGGAATGTTTATCAAGTGTCTTTGTGTGTGTAAGTGTGTGTGTGTGTGTGTGTGTGTGTGCGCACTTAAAGTTCCTCCTGAGAACAGTTTTCAAATAACCTCAAAACACACCCTTTCATTTACAAATAATTGATATACTAATCACAAATCATTCTCATCTATTTATTAGCTGGTGTGAAGCTACACATATTTCAAGGTCTTCCTTACAATGCCCTAGTGATTTATTATTATTATTTTATTATTTTATTTATACTTTATTTATTATTATTATTTATTTATTTTTATTATTTATTCATCTTGTGGTTTCTTATACTATCATTAGAAAGGACTAAAGACCCCAAGAATATCAAAATGCAGAACTCAGATCTCAAGAGGTTTTTTTTTTAAATGTGAAGAGGAAGAATTTGAGATTATAATAAAGCAATACAATGGATCCTTGTGATGTTAGAACTGCTGAGTTATCTTAAATGTGGCGGTGGCTACAGCAAACCACATGTTTATTATTAAACTTAATGCACACACGAGTACAAGTAAATGGGGAAAATCTGAATAAGATTAGTAAATTGTATCAATGTCAATATCCTGGTTGTGATATTGTATGATGGTTTTGTGAAATTTAGCATTGGGGGAAACCATTGCAGAATATAGAAGGGATCGCTGTGTAATGTTTCTTACAATAGCCTGTAAACCTACAATTGTCTCAAGAAAATATTCTGTTTAAAAAATGTGAACTTGCGGGGCACCTGAGTGGCTCAGTGGGTTAAAGCCTCTGCCTTCGGCTCAGGTCATGATCTCAGGGTCCTGGGATCAAGCCCCACATCGGGGTCTTTGCTCAGCAGGGAGCCTGCTTCTCCCTCTCCCTTTGCCTGCCTCCCTGCCTACTTGTGGTCTCTCTCTCTCTGTCAAATAAATAAATAAAATATTAAAAAAAAAATGTGAACTTGCTAAGATAAATCACTGTTTTACCTAGGATGTCCCTAGATAAAAGAAGAAAATAATGTGTATGTTATAAAAACTATATGTTATAAAAACTTATACACATATAATGTGTGTTATAAAAAAACATAAAAATGTTACAAAAATTTAAGTTCTAAGACAGTTCTATAAGAGGATATCTACACATTGTAGGGGTTGGGAGGCATTGTGACTAGTCAAGAGAGGTCATCCATTTTTGTTACCTCAGGAGAAGGGAAGAGAGAAAGAGGGGGAGGGACTTTTTGTTCTAGTAAATCCATATCTAGAACCTTATTCTTAGAAAATAGAAATGTTTACTATAGCTTTGTTTATAATAAAAAAAAACTGGAAACAACCTAAAAGTCCTTCATTATAGAAATGAGCAGTACATTATGATATTTCTACCATGGAAGGTCACATAGCCATTTAAACAAAGCTGTAAGATGTACCAGGATAAGATACCAAGAGAGGGAAAGGCTATGTGTACTTTACAGTATCCAAAGAATTACAGTTACACAGGAGATGGAAGAGACAAAGGCTGGCAGAGTATGTATCAAAGTGTTAATGAACTCTAGAAAGAAATTTGAGACAATCTGTGAAAAGGTCAGTGCTGAATGGGTACGATACTAAGTAATCATTGTAGATTTTTGTTGGGTGTAGCAATGTGTGTGTGTGTTTAGTCTTTCCTTGCCTTTTGTTCATTAATGTTACATATTGAAGTAAATACAGATGAAACGAAATAATGTCGGGATGAATTTGCTTTAAATATTCCAGGAGTGTGCCTATGTTATTTACACAATGTTAAAAGTAAAATAAAACAAATGTTAATAGTAGTTATCTCTGGACTATGCAGTTATGCGTAACTAGTCAGTTTCTCTATACCTTACTATATTTTCTACAATGATCAACTAAAAAATCAGAAGGGAAAAGGTAAGCTATATTTGGAAAAATAAAGCCAGAGAATTAAGTTATTTATATACAGGTAATTGCAGCACTGATTATATTAATCTGGAGACAGTCCCTTTTAAGGGGCAATTTACCTTTAGACTTATCAGCTGAGTGGCTGCAGATGCCTTTAACCGTGGATGGTGGAACCGACTGCTCACAGCTCACAGAATGATCCGTGCAGCTGTTCTCCTGCCCAGATCACCTGGGCTTAGGCCCTGTGGCTTCCTGATGGGCCCCGTGGGTCTGAATAGTTATATCTTAGGCTAGCTAGTGGTTCTCAACCAGAGGAGCCTACCAGAACAACCAAGGGCATTTTTTAAAAAATACAAATACCAAGTGAATCTTCATAGGGTACAGGCACATGTATTATCTAACAGTTCCCCAGGTGACTCTGACGGGCACACATGGTCAAGAATCCTGATTCAAATAAGCAAACACATATATATTATATATAATATAGGAATAATTCTGTGTATGAGTTTGCTTCTATGTGCCTTAAATATTTTTGGAATTATACATAAGAAAGTAGTAAAAAACAATAATTTGGGGGAAGAGGAACTGGGTGGCTGCGGACAGAAAGAGACTTTTCACTGTATATCCTTTCATCGTTTTTAAATTTTGTGCAAATGAATGCATTAGCTATTCAAAAATGGCGAAAAGTGAAAAAAAATTTTTTTAAAGAGGCTCTGCTTTAAAACACTCAGCTCATCAGAAGCACTTTTCTTTGCTAAAGTGGTCAAATTTCTGTAAAGGGGACACATTTTTTTGGCAGAAGCTTTTGCTAAAAAATTTTCCAAGAAAGCATCTAATGTCGATCTCAGAAGAACACTACAAATAATAATCTTAATGGATCTTACTTTCTGATAGTTATAGAAACCACTCACCACTTTAGAGCCACCATTAGAATAACCAACAGTCAGCCTACATGGAGGAAAGAAGGGTTTTCAATTTGCAATAATAGTAAAGCATTTCATAAAATATCTCTGGTGGTAACAGTTGCCTGCCTTACTCAAGGGCAGAAGTAAAGGTAAGCTTTTCCTTAATATCATTTTGTGCTATTTGAATTTTGTGCTAAGTACATGTATTACCAGTATAAAAAAAATTTTTTTTTTTAAACGTGAGCATTTAAGACTTATGACAAGATGGAACTATGCAGGTAGCCAATCCACACCCCTATCTTACAGTTACTCTCCCAGAGCACTATTAGGTTCAAAGGGTGAAGCCAATTGTAAATATCTTCAAAAATCTGATTCCAATTCAAAACAATGGGGGCTCAGAGGTACAGAGGTCCGCTGGAAAAGATTAACTAGCTGCAGTGATGAGCTAAAAGTAATCTAATGGCCTGGGCCCACTGGTTAATAGACCAACAGATGGAGAGTCAAGATAGGAACCTCTGCTCCAGTGATGAAAGTGACAGTGATGAAAGTCATTTAATCCAGTGACAGTGACGATCATTTAAGCCCAAACTTGCTCAGTGATAAAACAGAAATGTTCTTTACTCGAAAAAGTGTTGAGAAAATAACACTGTGGGAAGTACTATTGAAAGTTTACTATACCCCATTTAAAATAAAAAAGGTGCCTTATAATAACTATTCCAGATTTAATGTTGGGTACACACGCACACGTGCACACACACACACACACACACACATAATGTTAAATCTGGAAAATTTCTCTTCCATCTCCATAAAACTAAAAGGCAGGAAACATAAATTATCATTTCTCAGGACTTGGGGTTCAACCTTGATTTTAATTTTTCTATACTGTTCTAGTTAAAAAGGCCATGAGAATTCATTGTTGACCTACCTGTACTTCAAATGCACAAGACCCTTTTTATTTTATAATTATTTTCTAAATATTAAGTTTATATGGAAATTCCATTAACAAAATGTTCAAGCACTGACATAAGAAGTCACTCTCCTCCTACCTATTCATTATAAGGTGATTTTGACAACTGCTAAGCAGGACAAGGTCAAATAAGATTTGAATAAGGACTTCAAGTTCACATGCTCCTAGCTCACAGGTGAACCAACTTTCAGGAGAATCAACTTTCAACCCAGAAATGAGAAATGAGAAATGAGAAATTTTGCTCTGAGATTAGTTGTCTTTAGTTAATGTGACTTTCCAAATGACCAATATGAAATAAACCTGTGGCCCCTGCTGGTTGTTTTCAGCTGATTTTTTATTTACTGGCTTTTCTGTCTCTTTTCAGTTTATCCCTAGGTTTCAGAAGTGAAATGGCCCTGCAAAGAGAAAAATCTCTATAAAGAAATTTACCAGTCGAGACAGAATATGACTGTAAAAATTAGTATCATCACACATATAATGGGAAACCCCACAAAAAGACAAATTAGAAAGAAAAATATCCCATCTAGTCATCAATGTCTAGTCATTCAGCACATTTTCAAATACAAAAAAATCCAGAAAAAGAGAGGGAGAAGACACTCTTCCTGAAGTCAGGAGAAAATCAACAAAGCCTAAGTGTGATGGCTTGGAGGAAGTTTCCATACATGCTCAGGCATTTCATCACAGGACTCCCTTAACACAGCCTTCTCTGTACTGACCAACACCCAAACCACATCTCTCTGGGCAGCACAGTCAGTTCCAGAAGTTAAAGGATTTCTCAAAAGGTCAGGGTTGTGGACACATTGCTCAAACCAAACAGGAGAATGCCGAAATAAGAGGAAAAGCGGAGGGATGTATTAGGGCTGTGTAAGGCATGTGCTACAAGTTCTTCAACAGGATTTGTAAACAAGTCATAACTACACTGTTAGAGAATAAAAGAAGCTACTTAAACACAAGATCCAGTGTGTCACTTCCTTCTCCACCCCAATCAGCCAGAGCCTGCCTGGTATCCTTACTCAGAGGGCCATACAAATGTGACTGCAGTCAGGCACCCAAACACTCCTACCGTCCAACCCAAACCTCAGAATTCCCTAGGGATCAGCCCTCAAAGTGATGTCAAGTCTCGGGGGATTCACTATTTCCAGTCCTACAATAAACCAAAATCTTGGCAGCCAAGGAACCTACCACACTGTGGAAGCCAAGGAAACCATGTGGTAAATGTTTTAAAACTGAAGCTTATCCAGAAGGTTAAGACACCCCAGCCCAACCCACCCCAAAGAGGAATAAGTTCTGTGCCATACCTGGGAGGGTACAAAACTAAAAAGAGCTGTGTCCAACTTGAAGGTTCAGCAGTGCAGGCTGACCTGGGCTGTCTCAGGAATAAGAGTTTAAGGATATGAAGGAAGGTTGTAGCAGAGAGCAGCCCTTTTCCCTCTGCTCAGCCAAAGTTTCTCTTCATTCAGACAGTCACAGACATCCCAGCCATTGACATTTCGTGGGGTACACATAGAACTTCTCCAAAAGCAAATAATGAAATAAATTGTAAGGAAAGTATGAAAGAAAGGGAGAAAGAGGTGAATCTACAACTTTAAACAGACTCATATTATGAAACATATCAACCAATGAACAATCCAAAGAAGAATTCAGAAAGTTCTATTTACAATAACATCAAAAAGAATAAAATAGATGATGAATGGAACACAGATGATATTTAGGGCAGCAAAACTATCTTGTATGACAATGTAATGGTGGATACACATTACTATATGAATTATTATATTGTCTAAACCAACAGAAGGTACAACACCAAGAGTGAAACCCAATATAAACTATGGACTTTGGATGGTTACAATGTGTCAATGCAGGTTCATCAATTATAACAAACGCACCACTCTGGTGGGGGGTGGTGATAACTGGGGAGGCTACACATGAGGGGGGCAGGAGGTATATGAGAAATCTCTGTATCCTGCACTCAATTTTACTGTGAACCTAAAACTCTTCTAATAAATAAAGTCTGTTGAAAAATAAAATAAAATAAAATACTTAGGAATAAACTTAACCAAGATAGGGAAAGACTTGTACAGTGAAAACTATAAAACAGTGGTTAAAGAAATTAAAGATGAGAATAGATGGAAAAATATCTCATGTTCATGGATTATAAGACTTAATTTTATTAAAATAGTCATACTACCCAAAGCAATCTACATTCAACGCAATCCCAACAGCCTTTTTTTGCAGAAATAGATTCATATGGAATCTCAAAGGACCCTAAATAGCCAAAACAATTTTGAGAAAGGAAAACAAAGCTGGAGGCCTCACACTTTCTGATTTCAAAACATATGATAAAGCTACAACAATCAAAATAGTGTGGTTCTAGCATAAAGACATATAGACCAATGGAACAGAATAGACAGACAGGCCAGAAATAAATCTGCATGTGTATGATCAAATGATTTTTGACAAAGATGTCAACACCTTGCAATGGGGAAAGAGAATCTCTTTAGCACATGGTGTTGGGAAAATCAGACATCCACAACCAAAAGAATGAAGTTGGACCCTTGCCTTACACCATAAGCAAAAATTAACCAAAAATGGATTAAAGATCTAAATGTAAGAACTAAAACTATAAAACTCCTAGAAAAAAGCACAGGAGGAAATCTTCACAACATTGAAATGGACAATTATTTCTTGGATATGACACCAAAAGCATAGGCAACAAAAGCAAAAATAGACAAATGGGACTACATTGAATTTAACGACTTCTGCGCAGCAAAAGAAACAATCAACAGAGTGAAAAGGCAATCTGTAAGAAGGGAGAAAAATTTTGCAAACTATTTATCTGATAAGGCATGATAAAGAGCTCCCATACCTCAACAACAAAAAATAAATAACTTGATTAAAAAATGGCAAAGGACTTTGAATAGATTTTTCTCCACAGAAGATATACAAATGGTCCATATGCATTTGAAAAGATGCTCAATGAGTCATCAAGGAAATGCAAATCCAAACCTCAATGAACTATTACTTCATGCCCCTTAGGATGGCCATAATCTAAAAAAGTTGGAAAATAACAAGTTTTGGCAAGAATGTGGAGAAATTGGGACACTTGGTACACTTGGTGGGAATGTAAAATGGTAGAGCCACTATGGAAAACAAAATGGAGGTTCCTCAAAAAATTTTAAGGAATTATCATATAGACAGAATATAGAAATTCTATAATCCCACTGCTGGGTATATATTTAAAAGGATTGAAAACAGTTTCTCGAGGAGATAATTTACACTCCCATATTCATTGTAGTATTAGTCACAATAGCCAAGAGGTGGAAGTAATCTAAATGCTCATCAATAGATTGATAAATTTTAAAAATGTACTGTATATGTACAGTGGAATATTATTCAACCTTCAAAAAGAAGAAAATCCTGTCATATGCTACAACATGGATGGGTCTTGAGAACATTATGCTAAGTGAAATTAAACCAGTCTCAAAAAGACAAATACTGCATGATTCTACTTATATGAGGACTCTAAAGTAGTTAAACTCAGAAACAGAAAGTAGAATGGTGATTACCAGGGGCTGGGGGGAGGGGAGGAAAAAAGAGTTCAATGGATATAAGGTTTCAAGTTTTACAAGATGAAAAAATTTTAGAGATCTGTTGTGCAACAATATACACATAGTTATTACTAACCATTTACTTAAAAATGGTTAGGATAGTAAATTTTATGTGTTTTTATTAAGATTTATTTATTTTAGAGAGAGTGTACACCACTGGGGGGAGGGGCGGGAGAAAATCTCAAGCAGACTCCCTGCTGAGTGTGGAGCTCGCTGGGGGGCTCGGATCTCATGACCCTGAGATCACGACCTAAGCCAAAACCGAGTTGGGCGCTTAACGGACTCTGCCACCCAGGAGCCCCTATGAGTTTTTTTACAATAAAAACAAAAAACAACAAAAAAACAATCAACCAATTGCAATGTATGGATCTCATCTATACCTTGATTCAAATAAGCAATGAATAAATTTATGAGACAACAGGGAAAAACTGAATGCTGACAGGATATTTGATATTAAAACATTAATTTTTTATGTGATAATGAATGGGTTTTTTATGTGATTCCTCTCCTTTTAGATAATCTGAAATATTTTATGGGTGAAATAATATCTGGAATTTGCTTTGAAATAATCCAGTGGGGATGGGAAGTACAGGGGACTCAAGATGGCCATGAGCTGAAACTTATTGGAGCTGGGTGATGGGTACATGGGGGTCATGTAATTACGTACGGTCTATGTTGTGTATGTTTTTTTCTGTAATAAAGACTAAAATAAAGCAAGTGGCTCTGGAGGGTTGGGGCTATTGGGTATTTACACCTGGCATTGAACTCATCTACTGAGACTCCCTCTTCTCACCATCAGCGAGAGGGCCCAGGCCCTTCGGGGTGAATCTAAGTGTTCTGTGTTGATGACATTCTCTAACACCTTTGGTGTTTGCAACTGCTCTTCCGCTAAGTGACAAAACAAGGAACTCGGCCAATCTTTAGTGTAAAAACTCAGGAGCAGCAACTCAGGCTTAGCGGAGCAGCTCATTATTTTACTGACACCCATGAGGTGTGGTTTTAGGAATGTTTATACAATAAGCAGTCCTAGTTTGGGTGACTAGATTCACTACCCAACAGTCTACAAAGTCCTTTGAGGAGCAGCTGGCCACTCCAGAGCCCTGATCCCTGGGCACATTGACATCAGTGAGGGCAGGGGTCTCTGTCTAGGTAGAGCAGAGAATGGGGAGAAGAACACTCCGAAGGAGGGAATGATGAGGTCACCAGGCACAGACAGAAAAGAGGCACCAAAACCTTCACGTTTACTCAGAAGTCTTGTCCAGGGCAGGCTCTTCCCTAGAAGAAGGAGGGAAACTCTCTTCCGCTCCCTGCACTTCCCAGCTCCCTGCCCCGGCCTGCTCTTCCTTCTCCAATAGCTCCCACACAGAAACAATGCCAGTTCTCAGAAGGCTGCAGCTTCCCAAACTTGGATTTAGGACAACAGGGACACGAGGGCCACTCAGATTCCTCACTCCTACCCCAGACCTCCTCTTCCCTCACCAGCCAGAGGGTGAGGACAGTAATACCCAAACCAAATACCAAAGGAAGACAGAGAACCCCAGGTTAATTTCTACTGCCACTGGGATTTACATTCTAATAGCTTGATGATTCAGGGAAGCCCTTATGATGGGTATCTTTGGTAAAAGAGAATACAATTAAAATAATCTAATTTATTGGCATATTTATACAAATGGTTCAAAAAGAAACTACTTTCACAAGAAACTAAGTTATAAGACTTTAATAATTTCAATAGAATCAACTTCAGGAACAGATACACACACACATAAAATTCAATCAATTTAATTGAACAGTGTACTTAAATGCATCAAATTCTTAAAAATCCCCAAAATGTACTCGAGGCCGTGGATATGAAAAGGTAATTTTGAAGTACCACAGACTAGAGTAAAACAGACAAGGTTATTACTTTGCATTTACCAATAAGATAACAGCCTACAGAGACATTAGACCTTTATGAGAACACTTCCTGGCAATGTTAGAACAAAGACTCACTAAAAAGGGATACAACTGATCTCAGAAAGATGAATTTATAGCTAACAATTTCTTTGGTCCTCCAAGTCACATCTGTTTTTACTTTAAAATACCAAACATGAATTGAGTGTTTAATTCTACTTCTAAATGTCTATTAAGCAGGATAATGTTTATATCACATTAGATTTTAAAAGGAACTCAAAATAAATTACCACTGTACTTCAGAAACTCCAAACATAGAAAAATACAGGACATAGAAGTAGGGAGGATTTTTTTTTTTAAACAGCACTTCTGCTACCTTGTCCCCTCATAAGGCAAATGACATCAAAATGGCAGAGACAGGACTACCAAGGTTACAGTAATCACTGTAGTTAGTTCTTCTTAAGGTAATGGAATAAATTTGAAGAGCACAATGTCAACCGAATAAGAGACTTTTCCATGGAATGACTGTAGTTTTGTTTTTGCAGGGGAGTTGGGTTTGTTTTTTTTTATTTGTTTTAATTTGGCCCACACTGCCCCAGTGGAGGAAATTTTAAGGAGTCATTAATAAGGAAACAGCTTCCTGGACAAAAAGACTTGTATATCACTTGAACAGTTACACTGACGACGAGAGCCATATGGAGCACAAGAGGAACCCATATGGGTGCTTCTAATAATTTCCAGTAAATCCAGAAAAT
Source organism: Potos flavus (assembly GCA_028534135.1). NCBI lineage: Eukaryota > Metazoa > Chordata > Mammalia > Carnivora > Procyonidae > Potos > Potos flavus. The sequence goes on from CM052896.1 coordinate 87,534,967, forward strand.
TACAGAGCATTTTCACAGATTCCAACAATGCAGCTTTCATTGAACATTGGCTATCACTCACAACGCAAGTCCACAGTTAGTCCATTCTGCCTGCTTTCCTAGTCACAGAAGCTATGGTTCTGCAGACCTGAAAATGATGGACATTTTCAAAAGTTTCTGGAAATACTTAGAAAAATATTTGTTAAGATAAAAAAAAAAAAGTTTTGAGGCATCTCCAAGGAATACACAAAGTAAGCTTGCAAGAAACTCCTAAAGGTAAAGCTGTGAGGACTAGTTATTTGCAGGGTCAGTACTTAAGGCTCCTAAAATAATGGCTTTTAAAAAAAGGCAAAGATAGCTACACTCTAAGTGGTCTGATATTCTCATCGAGGCACAGAGAGTTAAATGTCTAAATCCCTGTATGTTGACATGAGAATACACTTGTAAACAATAGGAACTAATTCCCTGTACTTGAATTTAAAAAAGAAGAGAAAGTAGAAATGTGCCATTTTAACTCACAAAATCAAAAACATAGATATTCCACCACCTTCCTTTGGTGACTAACATTACAACTGGAGAGTCAAAAAATAAATATATAAAAAATAAAGTGCCCTGACAGTTTCATAAATGTGATTAAAGTGAGGCCTGTTGGACTCTGAGTTTGCAGAGTGATGCTGCACAGTGTACAAAAATTATTTTAAGCACTACACCATTTTTGTGGGGGGAAGGAAAAAAATAGTATATTGGCCATAGTTTTTCCCCATTCCCAACATTCCTATGCTTATGAACCCAATTACCATAGTATTTGAATAAAATACTTGAATTTTTCTTCCTTCCCAGCACCCTCAAGGTTATCCGAATGGCAGTGGTTTTGTGCATGTAACTTACACGATGGGCAGTTTCCTTGATAGTTACCACTAAAAGGTGGCAAGAAAAAAGTAGAGGTCTCACCCCTTTGTTAATTATTTTTATTTGATTTGCTATAAATAATTATTAAACCATAACATTCACATCTGCAACAATTGAAAATGGAATGTACATTTAAGACCAAACAACACTACTAGTGACACGATCCTCAAAGCACATGACACACGCTGAAGTTCAGCTCTTAATGAGAGTTAGAAACTCTTCCCGAGTCTTTGGGTCTTCCCGGAACACACCCAACATCGTGCTGGTCACAGTTTTGCTGTTCATTTTCTGTACCCCTCGCATTACCATACACATGTGTCTACAAAACAAGACAACAGAGGTGGCTTAAAGGAATAGACAGTTGCTGGTTTGGTTTTTAAAGTCAAAAGCAGGCCAAAAAATGGAATCTGGTTATACTGAGTTCACAGCTACCAACTGTACCCAAATGCCACTTCTTAGACAAATGTGACCTAAAAAGTTTTATTTATGTTTCTTAGTCACACAGCTCTTATTCTTAACAGTGGTTGAATCTTGGACGCATCTAGCAGAAGGGGAAACAAGGGAATTTTCTTCCTAGGTGGAAATAATACAAGGGGTCCATAGAGATAAAACAACTTCGGGATAAAAAGAAATTCAGAATTCTCACTTGCTCCATCTGCAGGACCAAAACAGCACAATCTTGACTTCGGTATTTGGAGGGATACTGAAGTATGCGGTGTCACCGGGCAGAATCTAGAGAACAGTGACCGCAGTGCATGTAAGCAAACCTGGTGAAGCGGGATGGCGTGCACAGCATGGAGCTCATGCCACGTCAGAAGAATGGACAAGATGTGTGCAATTCTCATAAATCATTCTAACTTAAAGTATCTTCAGATGCCCATTATACCCAGTTTTTGCTCCATTTTTTAAAATGTGTGACAAAATACTAAGAAAAGTCTGCTTGGAGCAACAAAGAGCTAAAGAAGAAATCAAGAGAAGACATGAAATGCTTCTGGTTGCACATATCGCTACGCTTAGGCTGATGACTCCCGACACGGCCGCCAGCCCCACGGAAAACAAAACAAAACAAAACCAGTCTCCCATCTGGTTCCTGTATCGGCCATGCAGTCAACGCAAGACGCAAAGAAAACTTCAGGTCAGAGACAGAAAACATGACAGTGTCAATGAGGTGGCATCACGTGGTGCTGGAAAAACAGAGCAGCACTAAACACCATTTCTGGGCACCATGATGACATCGTTAAGGGCAAGCGTGGACTTACGTGGCTTCAACCACCACCCCAACTCCAGCAGGCCGCAAGGCTTCTGTGATTGCTACGGCAATCTGTTTCGTCAGCCGCTCCTGAACTGTGGGGGTGACAAGAAGCTCCGTTGAAGAGTCTGACACAAACAGCGGTCTTGAGAATATTTGTTGTCTTTAGTGCATTTGAAATTTTAAAAAGCAGACTTCTGTGAGGCTTCAGAACCCAGACACACCAGCTTTTACTGGTTGGCTTTGTCTGCACCCCACAGGAGGCAGCTGTTCAACTCCCTCACCGGCAGATCCAGTCCTGGAGAGCGTTCAGCACCCCCGCAGGGAATGGGTAAGAATGACAACTGTCTCAGGCGTGCAGGAAGACCCACTGACAACAAGCACCTCCACGCAGATGAATAAGTAGCTCACAACAGGATTAGCAAAAGCACTAAACCCAATTATTGAATTGTACGTGAAGCTGAAAGCCAACAATCTAACCTAAACAATGCAGAGGGACTGTGCTGAATAAACGATTCATCTTTGAAAACATATTAAGAGTGTTCACTGCAGCATCGCGTCTATTTGAAAACTGACCAAAATCTTCAAATATCTATTAGAGTGGGGATTGGTTAAATCAAGCCCCAGCACGGCCGGGCAATGGAATGCTAAATAGTCAGCAAAATGAATGAGATAGTTACATGCATGTAGGAAAAAAATGTTTGATCTGTTAAGTGGAAAAAAAAAAAAATAGGGAAAAAAAAGTGAAGCCCATTCCATACAATATGAGCCCATTTAAAAATGTAATAAATTGATTTTAAAATGTTGGTAGACACACAAAATATGAAGGAATGTGCAAATACAACAATGATTTCTTCTGGAGGCCTGAAACACTGCAGACTTTCCTTTTCTATATTATATTCCTATGAGGTTTTAAGTCATATGTATTACACATGTAATAAGAACAACAAAAAATACTTTTTCCTTAAGAAGAAAATGTTTTTCTGTAAATAAAAGTTTAAAAGTTTACCTTGTAATCGTCTACTATAGATTTCTACAATCCTAGAAAAGAAAGAATTGTTTTAGTTAATCATAAATTTATTTGAAGTGGAATTGGTAAGGCTTCCTCAAAAGGACTCAGAAGGACTTTATTGAAGAAATTATAGGGTGTGGGCAGGAGATTGCTGCTTCTAAGAGGAAGAAAGATACAAAAACTACATGGAAATGAGAAGAGGGAGGGTCTCGAGGAAACCACCAAGTGTGACACAGAGTGGTAGAACCCTATGTCTCCAAAGAGAAAGAGAATGACATGAATATTCACTTAGGAAAAACGCAATGATTTTAGAGCTCCCAAGTCATCAATTTTAGGCCAAGTCTCAAGTGTTCTAATTAATCATACTGTTTAACCAGAGCTTAAAGTTCAAGTTAAAAATAAAAAGACTATTTGTTAATTAATAGCAGGCCATCGTCAACTACTGTACCCACTAAACCTATTAAGATAATCGGATTAGAACTGAACAGACTTCTTCAGACATCTCTTTATAAGCTACATCTATATAAGCACTCTGTATGATTAACTCCCCAAAATAAAAGCCTCCTGATCTTGGCTTCTAACACAATCTGTCAAGTGACAGATTTTCCCCTTTTAACAAACCTTTCACTCGTTGAGAAATGTAAAGATGGTCTCATGAATTACCTAGTTGAGGATAACAATTTACATTAAGGATCTTTTCTTTAAATTTGGGCTTAGAGTCATGAATTTGGACTCAATTGAAGGATCACTTCACCTAGGAGGCATTTTACAGCTCTTCCCTGTGCACCGCCCCCCATATGATGCTCAGATAAAATTGCAAAGTTGCTCCTTTATACCCATCACAGCCAATAAAGTCAGTAACAGATACACTGCCCTGTTTACCACTCAAACTGAAGGCAGGAGGCACTCTGATTCTTCTTCATGTTTCTAGTAGATTTATAACATTAAATGAATACAATTATATATTTTTAATTTTGAACAAAAACCTGAGGAAGGATGCTGTTCATGCTCCTGGATAGGAAATATGTCTTATTTCTTCTGAGTCAAATCTCTATATATTACTTTTCATAGTTTTCCAGGTAATTAATTTCTGTTGTATGACTAGGAGATGCCATTGATTTAAAAATTAGTAATGTCTTCCTTCTCATAGTCATCATTTCCTTCTCTAGAGTAGAATTTCAGGTACAACATTAGACAACAGTGGCAATATTGGACACCCATATTTTGCTCTATACTTTCATAGGAATGTCTGTAACATTTTACCATCATCCATGATACCTGCCTGTTTCTGGTAGATAGCCACTCTCACACCAAAGGAAAGCCATTCACGCAGATTGTTATTGAGTGCCTTCTACATATATGATTATGTGATGAACAGGATCCCTACGCTCAGAGTTTATAATCTATTCCTGGTTTATTCGGTTTTCATTTTTAAGTAAGTAGAAGGCACTGAAATTCTGTCTTCTTAGCACTAAAGATAATTATATAGCTTCCCTGAATTTAAAAAACAACAAAAACAAAAAATTAAAAAAAAAACCCAAACCTCTATTTTGCCCTCTTTCTTGAAGATAACGTGTTTAGAGGTATTTGTTGAAAATAGAATTCTAATTTGACACTAATATTCATCTGCCTTTTAATATTGCCATTGGCAAATAATCATCAGTCTAATTGCTGTTACTTTGTAGGTTATTTTTTCTATGAAGCTGCTTTTATGATATTTCAGTATGTGTACTCTGAGGTTTTCTATGTCGTCTCTAGGTGGAGATTTAATTATTTTGTCCTGTTGGGATTCATTAGGGTTCCTAAATCTGAAGACTGATTTTTTTGCATGTGCTCCTGAAACGTTTTCAGTCATCACCTTCTCTAATATTGCACCTACCCCATGCCCTCTGTTACCTCCAGGAATTTCAATTAAGGACATATTAGACCTGGGGTGCTTGGGTGGCTCAGTGGGTTAAAGCCTCTGCCTTCGGCTCAGGTCATGATCTCAGTGTCCTGGGATCGAGCCCTACATGGGGCTCTCTGCTCGGCGGGGAGCCTGCTTCCTCCTCTTTCTCTGCCTGCCTCTCTGCCTACTTGTGATCTCTCTCTCTCTGTCAAATAAATAAATAAAATCTTTAAAAAAAAAAAAAAAGGACATATTAGACCTGCTCAGTCTTCCACATCTCTTACATTCTCACCCATATATTCCACTGAGCTCTTAATGCAATTGCTTCAGATCTTTCTTCCAGTTGACTATTTTTGGCTGTGTCTAACCTGCTATCTATCTATATTTATTTGTTTTATTTATTTGAGAGAGAGAGAGTGCACGAACCAAGGAAAGGGCAAAGGGAGAGGGAGAGAGAGAGAATCCTCAAGCAGACTCCCCACTGAGTGTGGAGCTAGACGCAGGGCTCAATCCCAACACCCTGAGATCATGACCTGAGATGAAATCAAGAGTCAGGTGCTTAACTGCCTGAGCCACCCAGGCGCCCTTCAGGATTCTTACATTCTAACATATTTGTTATATGTTCTGGATCTGTTAGCTCTAGCCTCTGCCCTCTTTGACCATTTGTTTCAGCTGACTCTAGCTCATGGTGGCTTTTCTTTTACTTTTGGTGAATTTGTGCTCCTTGGAATATCATTTGTGGGAACTCTCTGAAGCCAAAATGAAAGTGCATCAGAGAAAGCATGTTTCTGCTAGGTGCTAAAAGGCTACCTCCTTGGCAACATTTTAAAGATTTTTTTTTTTTTTTTTTTTTTTTTTACAGAGAGAGAGATCACAAGCAGGCAGAGAGGCAGGCAGAGAGAGAGGGGGAAGCAGGCTCCCTGCTGAGCAGAGAGCCCGATGTGGGGCTCGATCCCAAGACCCTGAGATCATGACCTGAGCGGAAGACAGAGGCTTTAACCCACTGAGCCACCCAGGTGCCCCTCCTTGGCAACATTTTAAATTAAATTATTGCTCTGGGTGTTCTGACGACCACACATGGTGATATGAATTCTGAGCCTAAACCCTTGTGAATATATGGCTATGGGTTCTTTTTCCTGCTCTCTCCAGAACAAAGCTAACAGGTAATATCTCTCCCAATTTGGGGTTGAATAGGGAGGACAGAACCCTGCCTTTGACTCCAGTGCCAGCTAATTCTTGTGAATTCTCACTGGAACTGCCTTACTTCCCCCAATAACTGCCTTATTTCCCCCAATGTTTGAAATGTTCCTACACATTATTACTTAGTATGCTATACTAGGAGGGATATCATTACCATCTAATTTACCACAGTCCCAGAATCAGTAGTTCTTAATTTTAATCTAAGCCATTTCTGTCTTCTTAGAATAAGTCTGCCTGGGTCGTGATGGGAAGAGTACTTGTGCCTGTTAAAGTAGGAATTGATATTTAGGATTTTTCAACTATATTCATAAGTGGGATTAGTCTGTCATCTTTTTAAATGCTAGTTTTATCAGACTTTTTATCAGGGATATGCAGCTTCATCATATTAATTGTTTAGCTTTTCAGGTTTTTCCATGCTCTTGAATAATTTATACAACGCTTGAATTAGTGGTTACTTGGAAGTCATCTATTAAATTAATCCATCTCTTTCCCTCCCACCCCACTTCTAACATTAATTTGACTTTTTCCAATGGTTACTAATTTATGCAGGTTTTTCAACTCTTGGTTCATTCTCTTCTCTCTCCATCTTTTTTAACTAATTCATAAAGATTTTAAGTTTCTAAAGCATATTTTTAGTTACATAGCCTCTCATTTCTAGGTGTATTTCTCCTCTCAATCAGACTGCTAAGCAATCTATGATATATGATCTTTTGGATTTGTGTTTTCTGTTCTTTTTTAAATTTTATAATTTAATTTTTCTTACTTCTTTCCCATTTGTCCTATGAAGCTTGCTTTTTCTTTAAAAAAATATTGGAGTTTAGTTTATTTTTTGGGTATCTTATTCAATAATGAAAGCATTTGTGGCTATAAATTTATCTCCAAAGCACAGGTTTTTTTAAAATTTCAGCTTTACTGAGGTATAATTGACAAAGATTGTAAAGATAAAGTGTACATTGTGATCTAATATATGTATACATTGTGAAAAAAATCCCCCATCTAGTTAATTAATATACCCATCCATCACCTCACATATTTATCTTCTCCCCCCCCCCCATGAGAACAATGAACACTGGAGTAGAGCTATCTCTTTAATATCCTATCTTCACTTCCTCTGAATATATACCCAGAATTAGGACTGCTGGATCATATGTCAGTTCTATTTTTAATTTTTTGAACAATCTCCATACTGTTTTCCATAGTGGTTGCACCAATTTACATTTCCACCAACAGCCTACGAGGGTTCCCTTTTTCCACAGCCTCACCATCACTTACATCTTGTCTTTTTTATAGTACCGTAGCCATAGTTGTGTTATCTCATTGTGTTATCTCATTGTGATATCTCATTGTGGTTTTGATTTGCATTTCTCTAATGATTAATGAAATTGAGCCTGTTGACCATCTGTGTATCTTTTCATGTACCTGTTGGCCATCTGTATATCTTCTTTGGAAAAATGTCATTCAGCCCCTCTGTCCATTTAATTGGATTGATTCTTTGCTATTGAATTGTATGAGTTCTTTATATTTTTTGCACATTAACCCCTTACCAGATATGTGATTTGCAAATATTTTCCCCCTTCTGTAGATTGCCTTTTTATTTTGTTGATGGTTTCCTTTGTTATAAAGAAGCATTTTAGTTTGATGTAGTCCCACTTGTTTATTTTTTATTTTGTTGATGGTTTCCTTTGTTATAAAGAAGCATTTTAGTTTGATGTAGTCCCACTTGTTTATTTTTTATTTTGTTGCTTTTATGTTTGGTGTCAAATCATCACCAAGACTAATGTCAAGGATCTTACCCCCTATGTTTTCTTCTAGTTTTATGGTTTAAGGTCTTATATTCAATCCCTTTTAAGTGGATTTTTGTGTATAGTATAAGAAGGGAGTCTAGTTTTCCCAACATCATTTTTTAAGTTTTATTTATTTGAAAGAAAGTGAGCAAGCAAGCACACAAGCAGGGAGAGCGGCAGGCAGAGAAAGAAGCAGGCTCCCCACTGAGCAGAGAGCCCAATGTAGGACTCGATCCCAGCACCCTGGGATCATGACCTGAGCTGAAGGCAGATGCTTAACTGACTGAGTCACACATGCCCCAAGTTTATTTTTTAGTAATCTCTACACGAAACGTGGGGCTCAAACTCATGAACCTAAGAGTCGGCTGCGTCAGCTTAGTCACACACTCTACTGACTGAGCCAGCCAGGTGCCCCCCAACACCATTTATTGAAGATACTATCCTTTCCCTATTCTTTCTTTGTCATAAATTAATTGGCCATATATGCATGGGTTTATTTCTGAGCTCTCTATTCCATTCCATTGGTCTATGTATATATTTATATGGCAATGCCATTCTGTTTTGATTATTATAGCTTTGTAATTTAGTTTGAAATTAGAAAGTGTGAGGTCTCCAGTTTTTATGGTTTTTCTCAAGATGGCTTTGACTATCCGGGGTCTTTTGTGGTTCCATACAAATTTTAGGATTGTTTTTTCTATTTCTGTGAAAAACACCATTGAAATTTTGAGAAGGATTGCATTGAATCTGTAGATTTCTTTAGGTAGTATGGTCATTTAAACAATATTAATTCTTCTAAACCAAGAACATGAGATATCTATTTGTATCTTCTTCAATTTCTCTCATTAATGTCTTATAGTTTTTAGTGTACAGATCTTTCACCTGTTTGGTAAAATTTATTCCTAGGTATTGGTGCAATTGTAAATAGGATTGTTTTCTTAATTTCTCTGACAGTTTGTTGTTTAATGTATTGAAACACAACTAACTTTTGCATATTAATTTATATCCCTTAACCGAATTTATTAGTTCTTTTTTTTTTTTAAAGATTTTCTTTATTTGACAGAGAGAGAGATTACAAGTAGGCAGAGAGGCAGGCAGAGAGAGGGGGGGAAGCAGGCTCCCCACTGAGCAGAGAGCCCGATGCGGGGCTCGATCTCAGGACCCTGAGATCATGACCTGAGCCGAAGGCAGAGGCTATAACCCACTGAGCCACCCAGGCGCCCCTGAACTTATTAGTTCTAACAGTGTTTTGATGGAGTCTTTAGGGTTTTCTATATATAATATCCTGTCATCTGCAAATACAGTTTTACCTCTTCCTTTCTGAGCTGGATGCCTCATTTCTTGTCTTAACTGCTCTGGCTAGTATTTCTGATGCTACATTGAATAGAAGTACTGAAGGAGGGTGTCCTTGTCTTGTTCCTGATATTAGCTGAAAGCTTTTCATTATTGATATGATGTTAGCTGTGGGCTTCTCACATATGGCTTTTATTATATTGAGGCACATTTCCTTTATATCTAGTTTGTTGAGAATTTTCATCATGAATGGGTGTTAAAATTTGCCAAATGTTTCTCTACATCTTTGAGATTACCATATCATTTTTATCCTTCATTTTGTTAATGTGGTTTATCACTGATTGATTTGCAGATATTGAAATATCCTTGAGTCCCTGGAATAAATTCCAGTGGATCATAGTGTATGATCCTTTTAAGGTATTGATGAATTCAGTTTGCTAACATTTTGTTGAGAATTTTTACATATATGTTCATCAGGGATATTGACTTGTAATTTTCTTGTAGTTTCCTTTCTGTTTTGATATCAGGTTTAATGCTGGCCTTGAGAAATGAGTTTGAAAGTATTCCCTTCTATTTTTTAGAAGAGTTTGAGGAGGATTAGTATTAATTTCAAAGTGCAGTTTTTTACTTCAAATTGCATACACTGCAATACAGTGTTTGCATCATTATGATTGTCTATCATATCAAAGGAATTTAAAAGAACTTTAACTTCCAAAAAGCTAGTTTTAAAAAATAGTTTTGTATTAATTTCTAGTTTTCTTGCTACATAAGCTTTAAGTTAAAGCTTGTCTTTTGGCCAAAATCCTATTACTCTGCTTTATATAACTTTTTGTCCATCCCAACCAAAGACTGAGAGGTAGTGTTTCACTCACTTCTTTCAGGTTTGTCAGTTTCTCTATGCATTTAGTCCAGTTCCTGTTTTCTGTTTTGAACCAATTTGACCAAAAAAAAAAAAAAAAAGATTCATGACCACTTTTTTTATACAAACTTCCTCAATATAAGAGGGCCAACCCTGTCTCCTTTGATAAATTTTCCTTTTTAACTTTTATAATTTTTTTAATAAAGGGGACATGATTAGGTATTGGATTTAACCCAGTAGACATCTTGTCGGAATTGCCCACTTATCGGTCTTATAAAATCTATGCTAGGTCCTCTGTTTCCTGTATTGCATTATGCTTTCTCTCCTCTTCTTCCTCCTCTGGCAGCTAGGAAACCAATCTGGTAACTCCTTTGCAGGTGGATGGTATACTTTAACCCTTGCAAATCTTAACGGTATTTTTGATGCCTTCATATAATTTGACTTGTGACCAGGCTGCAAATTCTCAACTATGGTTAGAGCAAAGAGCAAAAAGCAGCAAGAGGTGGAGGTGGCTCACAGTGGGACTTGACAGCTAAAGTAAGGAGTTTGAACTTTATCTTAAAAGCTATGGGGAGCTATGAAGGAGCAGCATCATCAAATCCACACTTTAGAAAGTACATCCCAGCAATGTGTGAGAGCAGGTTTAAAGACGCTGAGAGATTAGAGACAAAGAGGAGTTCAGAGTTTTATAATCCAGAAAGAACATAAGAAAGGCCCAACAGAGAGTGGCAGCAAGGATAGCAAGAAGGCAGTATGGTAACAGGAGGGAAATGGGGGTGCTGCAGGGGGTCAGTGAGCATACAATGGCAATGGATGGATTCCTCCCCACTCCTTGCACCAAAATGCATTCCAGATGGAGTGAAGATTTAAATATAAAAATAAGGCCATAAAAATAAACCAAAAACATGAGTTTATGACTACATAAAAGTTTTAAAACTTCTTTGTGGAAAAATGATATTTTAAACCAAAACCAGAAGACAAATGACAAGCCTGGAAAAATTATTTGCAGCACCTGACCTAACTGGTTTAACATTCAAAGAGCTCATACAAATCAGTAATAAAAAGACAAATGGTACAATGGAAAAATTAGCAATGGTCAACTAAAAGCAGGAAGTATCTATAAGGATTCAAACTCTGTTAAAGAAATGCAAGTTTTAAAAATGTACATTAAAACACTAGGTACCTTTTTCCACTTATCAGTTCAGTAAAGACTGAAAAGTGTGATGAAACCCAGTGTTGGCAAAAGTGGAGAAACACACACCCTTTGACTATATAAACAGATACACTTTTCTTTGGAGAGCAATTTGACAACACCAAAAATTCAGCTACTCTGAACCCAGCAATTTAATTCCAATAATTTACAATATACAAAACATGTTCACTAAAGTATTTTTTCCCTTTTTTGACAATAGTCTCAAACTATAAAGTATACTTCTACCAAAGACTGGTTAAATGAATTATATTAAACAATTCAAGAAATACTATGTGGCCATTAAAATGGACTCAGACTTTTGGACTCAAAGATGTCCAAGGGATTTCAAAGTTTTTTATTTATTTTTTATTTTAAAATTTTATTTATTTATTTATTTATAAAGATTTTATTTATTTATTCGACAGAGAGAAAGAGATCACGAGTAGGCAGAGAGGCAGGCAGAGGGAGAGAAGAAAGCAGGCTCCCCGCCGAGCAGAGAGCCCGATGCGGAGCTCAATCCCAAGACCCTGAGATCATGACCTGAGCCAAAGGCAGAGGCTCAACCCACTGAGCCACCCAGATGTCCTTCAAAGTTTTTTAATTAAAAAAACAAACAAGGGGCACCTGGCATGTGACTCTTGATCTTGGGATGTGAGTTCGAGCCCCATGTTGAAATTATTTTAAAAAAATTAAAAAACAAAAAGCGCAAGTCATAGTACAGAATGTGGGTATGATCTCCCTTTTTTGCTCTGTTTAGTTTTGCTAGTTTTAAAGAGCTCTGTGTTTGTGTTTGCAAGAAATTTTCCAAAAGGACAATCTCTAGTCAAGAGACAAGAAATCTCCAGTTTTAACTTTGAGGAATGGAAATAGAAAGGAAGGCTTTCCTTTTACTCACTCATTTGTATTTAAGCTTAATTGGTAAGTATGTTACTTTTGTAACCGAAACTTTTATAACAGAAAGAGGAAAAAAGAATGTTCCCCTGTAACCCAATGCCCCCCCCCATGTTTCCCACTATCTTGCAGTCATCCCTGCCTAAATCTCTTATTTCTATCAATTAATCAGCTCCCTATCCACTGGAATATGCCTTGTGCCTACCCTCTTATTTGATTTTGCTTATTATGTATTACTTATACCTAAAGGAACTTCTCTTTCATTTAGAATTCTGCTCAGTCTTCCACCTCTCGGTCTCTTCGACCCTGCCACATCACAGTCATCTTGGCTCCTCTGAACTCGGAGCTCCAAACCAGGCATTTCAGTGGTACCTGCTGCCTCGTACTGTCCACCCTCCTTGAAGGCAGTGGTTGTGTCCTTCTCTCTAGCAGCCATTGTAGCTGACACAATACCCTTTCACAGTAGATGCTCAACAAGTAGATTAACCATGGCTATCCTGAGGCACTTCAATTCTACATTCAAGGTTTAATTATGTTCACTCAGTTATGCTAAGGCAAGAAAGGAAGATATGTTCAATGGATTTTCAGCAACAAAAGGACCTTTTTTAAAAAAAAGATTTTATTTTATTTTTTTAAGATTTATTTAAGTAATCTCTACACCCAATATGGGGTTCGAACTCATGATCCTGAGATCAAGAGTCACATGCTCCTCCGACTGAGCCAGCCAGGGACCCCAACAAAAGGAATTTCTATTCAAACTACATTTACTCTAGACTTCTACTAGAGTTAAACCAGATCAACTCACTTCTGGCATTTTCTTGTTACTTAAGGCTTTACTGTTTGATATTTGACTTCCCTGGCACTGAAAGGTCATTCATTTAAAGGCAAGCATATAACAGACTTCACATACAAGATTAAAATGAGCAGTGAAGTTTTGCTAAGACACCCAGCTTGCTTTATTACTCTTCATTCCCTAAATATTCCTACTTCTTATAAGAAATAAGCGGTTGGATAAAATCTTAGCCTTCTTTCCTGTTTAATAGACCCTTCAATCAAATTTTTTACAAATATCTGAAAGTAACATACACTCTGTTCTTTGGTTTAGTGTTCCTTTTTTTAAGTTTTAATCCCATTAGCATAAGGACAAATCCCCATGCTAATAATCAACTCCTTTGTATTGTTTCATAACAGCTTAATTATTGGAGATCTTTCCATTTCACTAGGAAAGGAAATAACCACAGATTATTCCTTTCTACCCCTAAATTACCATTTATTCCAAGGTCTCACTGGATTACTCAAGAATCCATTTCCATAAAGTATTCCCCATGGTCTACACAGCGCGGTCTTCTAGAGAAGGCTACTTCCATTAAGACCAAGGCCTAATACGGTCTATCGAGCTTCCTTATAATGTGAAAACTATTCACTACATACCTCTCACACATGGACAGTCTGTTAAAAGCATCAGCAGTGCCAGAATTTCTACATAGGAAAGGCATAGGGTTAGCAATCTTGCAGGAAGGGAGCATGCCACAAGGCTGGGCCTGGAGCTAGGTTTACACAGCAACCACACTGACTTCACTTAGACTGTGTCTTATAAAACAGTAAGAATAACCAATTTTAGTAAAGACGCTTCCATTCACTGTTGACATGACTTTATTTATTATTGAGGAGTAAGTTGCCAGGGAGAGGGTTGCTAATAGAAATTATAGTAGGATTATTTTCCCCCATCACTACCAATACCCTTTTTCAGCCACCTCTTGGCACTGCCACTGGGTACAGATCACTGAAAAGTGACGCGATGTTTCTGGATTTGTGTAAAGAGCCTTTCTGCAGTGAAGCCATTACAGCTATGATATAAAAATATCTTTTCATGGTACCAAGTAGCCCCGTCTGATGGAGAGAGTGCTGAGCAGGAATGAGGTCAGAAACTAGGGAACTTAAATTGCTCTCTTCTACCTACTCTCTCTCTAATTCATAGAGGAAATGAGTGAGAAAGTGGAAGTGAAAACAAAGTAAAAAGAAAAGCTGTGGAGAGCAGCTGTCGGACTGGCAGGATGGTTTTTACAGATTCCAAGATGGAATTGAAAAAGATCTGGACCACCATTTCAGGACTGTAGTGAATCCCAGTGTCTAAGTGGAGAAGCAGCAGGAACCCATCAGAGCCATAGTATCGTTAGTCGGTCACAAAGATTCATTTATTCCAATTTTGATACAGTCATTATACCCTCAAATTATCCACACCTAGGTTGGTTTATTTTAAGGGGCAAGGGGCACTTGACTATATGTTCATCACCTATTCCCTCATTTTGTTATTTTTTCTTTAACATTTTTTTAAAGATTTTATTTATTTATTGGAGAGAGAGAGAGTGAGAGAGAGTGCATGCGAGAGACAGACCACAAGCAGGAGGAGGGAGAAGGAGAAGCAGGCTCCCTGCTATGCAGGGAGCCTGACGTGGGGCTCAATCCTAGGACCCTGGGATCAGGACCTGAGCTGAAGGCAGACACTTAACCGACTGAGCCACCTAGGCACCCCTCCCTTATTTTGTTCTTAATTCTCTCTCAACACACACACACTTCTCCCAGCATTTCCCCATAGTTAGGACTCACTAACTCCATACAAAAAAATTACAAAAAAGAATATTTAGGAGCAATAAAGTATTGGTGATTGAGCCTATAAGAGATATATGAACACTGATCCTGAAGTTGATTTACAGTTAAACATAGATGACCATACTTATCTACTACTTCTCCTTCCTAAAGCTGAAATAAAAATAGTAGCAAAGGAATTTTTTAAAAGGAATGAACCCACAGGATAAAGAATGGAAAAGCAGACTGTAGTAGAAAAGAGAGAAATAGGAGAGTAAGTATTGTTTTGGAATATTGCTGAGAAAGCCAAAAAGGCACAGCACAGTCTTCTGTCTGCAGAGGTAAAGAAACCAGAAGTGAATGAATGGTCCTGCAGGACCCCCAAGAGATGCCCAGAGATACCCAGGTGCAGTGGAAGACAGGGTTGAGACCCCAAATAGTAGTCTGATTAAAAGTCTGAAAACAGTGTAGTGCAATTAGATTCCTGCTCAGGTTTCCTCTTCCCAACCATTGGCTAAACCACCCTTAAATAGGGGGGCTGGACTGAATGTACCCTCGGATCCTTTCCAGTCAAAAAAGGCTCTGCAGAGAAAGGTATGAGCTAAGACTTTTTAAGGATGTGCTGGTGGAAGAGGGGTGGGAGATGCGGGAGGAAGGCAGTGAGGGGTGAAAAGAAAAGGGATTTGCATTTCGGTCCTCCAAATATGTTTGTCTCTGCAACCATAAATTTTAAGTAGCAATGTGACTTCCAAGTTAGATCCACCAGAGTCAAGAAAGCCTTATGAGATTCTTCCCATATAGAGACATGTCCTACAAATCTGTTTTCCTATTCACCACACAGTCATACTTACCTTGCAAGTTTGCTGAGGCCAAGGACTTGCTTGTTAGGAAGATAACCAATATGGACCTTCAAAGAAGAGACAGAAATCATGAGTTAAGTGAAAATCCAACGCTTCTTTGTAACAAAATAAGGAAATAAGGAAACATAATAACTGTATGCATTACGTAATTCAACACAATGAAAATGTATCTTTAAGATATTTATATCGAAACTTAGAAAATGAAGAACTTACAAAAGCATTTAGAAAACTACATATATGCAGTAAAAGAAAAATATACATGAATATTAATGAAATGGCAAATTTGAAATACAGTCATGGTATTTCCTGGTGAAGTTAAAGTCTTGATATAATTCTTCAAGTCCTTCTTCCATTGAGGGGATACACTCTCCAAACAGTGCAAAGTATCCTGTAGCAACATTAAAATATAGCCAGGAAAGCATCTTTTATTTTTTTTTAAAGATTTTATTTATTATGAGAAAGACAGAGAGAGAGAGAGAGTATGAGCGGGGGAAGGGGCAGAGGAAGAGGGAGAGAGAATCTCCAGCAGACTCCGTGGTGAGCGTGGAGCCAGACACAGGGCTCGATTCTGCAACCCTGAGATCATGACCTGAGCCAAAATCAAGAGTTGGTCTCTCAACGACTGAGCCACCCAGGAGCCCCAGGAAAGCTTCCTTTAAACGGCTGAAACTGTAACTATAAATATTGCCATTCCACCTTAAAAATCCCACCCTATTGCACAGAAAGAGGGTCTCCATGCTCTCTGTCATGCGTGGTGGCCTCATTTCCAAGCTGCTGGAGAACACTATCTTCCTGATGGGAGATAAAGGACACAGATACAAATGTGACTTGTCAAGACCTGGACTTTAAGACCTAAGTTCTTATAGGACCTACATAACCCCAAGCCAATTCTATAATCTTAAATGTCACTAACTAACATCTCCTTTGTCCATGTTACCTCTCTTTGAGCCATGTATCAATTATGAGAAAACATTAGTTCTACAAAAAGCCTAATAAAGTAAATGGTCATTTGTAGGCAATCAATTAGCCTAATATAAAATCACAGATTTTATGGTTTGCCAGCCTTCGTTGCACTTGTTCAGCTAATATTTACTATACATATGAATAATTGATCTAGTAGTTATTAGTAATTTTTCATCTATTAGCACTTTCCTTTGAGAGGTTGAGAGTACCAATTCATCACCTTCCTGGTCAGCAGAAGGGGAAAGTAAAGTAGCACCTGAACACTGGGTATTTCAAAGAAAAAAAAGAGTTAAGACTTTCCCACAGAACTTCAGAGCTTCTGTACCACTTGAAATTTTTATACTTATATGCAAAGCCATACTTTATTGCTTGTACTATTTTTTATCTTTCTGAAGATCCTAAGTCATTTAAATGTCGGTTACAGAAAATCCTCACTGAATAATATATTTTTTAAAAAGTTAGCAAGAACACAAGTACAGAGATAATCATAGCAGAAGGTAACAGGATATAGTGGTGAGAGGCTGAGCACAGACCAAGTCCTAGGTCTAGCCCCAACCAAATCACTAACTCCCTCTGTCCTCTTGGACAAGTCATAGGCTTTCTGGGCCTAAATTCCTCACTTAAATAAAAGGTAATAAGATAAGCTCAAAGGTTCCCTCCTTCTTAAAAAACCTGAACCCTGACGTCACATGGCGGCATGATTAATTGTGGGATTGCCAGATAGTGCATACCTCTTGATGAGATGAAATACAGAGCCTTCAGCAATCCCATGAGCTACTCCTATCAAAAATGTTTAGCCTTAATCTTAGGAAGTTTTAGATCTAGTCTAGTTTATAGGAAATCCAGAGGTTGAATGTAACAAATCCAGAAGGTAGGACACTCTACAAGACAACTGGCCCAGTCCCTTTAGTAAGAGAATGTGGATGTGGGAGAGGGGAACTTTTTTAGAATAAGAGACTTAAGAAGTGTAACAACCCAAAACAATACAACTGTGTGACTCTTATTTGGATTCTGGTTTATTTATTTTTTACACATCTTATTTTTAAGTAATCTCTACATCCAACATGGGGCTCAAACCTACAACCCTGAGATCAAGAGTCACATGCTCTAGCCAGCTGAGCCAGCCAGGTGCCCTTGGATTCTGGTTTAAACAAACCAACAGTAAGACAGTTGAGACAACTGTAGAAAGGTAAATATATGGGTTAGTTACTAGATGCAATTTAGGAGTTACTGTTAATTTTGTTTACGGTAGTGCTATTGTGAATAAGAAAATATTTTAGAAGTGTGTATTATATTAGTGATGAAGAGCCATGCAGTCTACAACGTACTTTATATTCTCTAATATGTTGAAAAATTTACTGCAAACTTTTCAGGCTGATAATCAAATCAGAATTACATTTCCTTAAAAATCCTTATCTTTTACAGACACATACTGGAAGATATGGAAAAAAATAATATCATATCTAGGATTTTCTCCAAAATAGTCCAATGGGAACTTATATATAACAAGATTGGTCCTTTATCGATAACTATCGAAGTGGGTTTTAGGAAACATGGAACTTTATCATACTAGTCTTTCTATTCTTACATATGTTTGAACTTTTCTATAATAAGAGGTTCAAAAAAGAGAGATACCACTACATCCATATCAAAATACTAAACTTAAAAAGACTGAAAGTACCAAGTGTTGGCAAGGATGTGAAGTGACAGAGACTCACCTAAGAGTACATGAAGTGTAAAGAGGTACAACTACTTTGGAAAACTAAAGATCAGTATTTATTAAATTGAATATGCATATAATCCGTGACCCTGTCGGTTCACTTCTAGGTATATTTCTAACAGAAATGCATGCACATATGCACCCAAAGAATGCTGGTAGCAGTATTGTTTGTAATGGGGGTGGGGGGAGAGGGGACAATGTAAATATCTACCAAGAACAGAATAAATTGTGGTATGTTTGTACAATGAAATAATATACAGCAACGAAAATAAGCTACAATGACAGGCAATAATATCAATGACTTTTACAATGTGGAACAACAATAACCAAAAAAAGCCAGACACAAAAGATTTCATGCTGTAGATTCTTCCCATTTACGGGTTGAAAAACAAGCGAAAATGAACTATAGTGTTTGAAACTGATACACGGATTACCCATGGGGATAAGGGATGAGTTAGGGATTAAAAAGGGCCTAAGATGAGTTTGCAGGATAGTAATAATGTTCTAGTTCTCCATCTGAGAAGTAGTAAGGAATATCTTTATAATTTGTGGATTTTTCTACATTTCACTTTATTAAAAAAAGTGAAAAAATAAAATACTTTAACAAAAAATTTTGAAGCAAATATTAACATATTAAATTTAGGTGATGGGTATATAGGTACTTATAATACTATTTCCTGTAAGTCTTCTGTTTTAAAACTATTAATAAAAACAAAATAAAATAAAACTATAATGGGGGTAAGGACAGCACTACTTGTGGTCTTAAATCCACATATTTCAAAGAGATGTTTAAGTAAAACAAGCTAGATAACATTATCTAGTTTGCATTAGATTCATTTTTCCTAATACAGACAAGGTTGGAAACAAATTAAATCCACTAATACTATGACCTCTGCCACAAGAAATTCTGCAATCATTGCTGCTCATGCCATATTATACAAAAGTATATCTTGGATCAAACATTATTTAGTCAAAATAAAGAGCAAAGGTTTTCAGACCCTGCAGCAACTACCTAGGAAAAAAATGAAACTTTAATCTCATTATTTTAACCTATTAACATGGTATTTACTATGAAATATTTGCCCTGAGGACTTTCTGCTACTTTGTTTTTGTTTTGTTAGTTTTTTCTCCACCAAGATTTTATTCATTTATTTGACAGAGCACAAGCAGGAGGAACCGCAGGCAGAGGGAGAGGAAGAAGCAGGATCCTCGATATGGGGCTTGATCCCAGGATCCTGGGGTCATGACCTGAGCCAAAGGTAGATGCTTAACCAACTGAGCCACACAGGCACCCCTTGTTTTGTTAGCTTCAAACTATTAGATTAGTCAGGTTGATAAAGAGTAAATGTTTATGTGTGACTCTACATATCTGAGATATTAGGAATCAGCAGGTGGTGATTTTAAATATAATAATCCTAATTTAAAAACTTTAATGTGCTTTTTAAAATTACTAGGAAACAAAGAAAACCTTACCTTTCCAACAAATGGAACTAGATGATGCTCGCACATGGAAAACATATCTATGTCCTTCACAATCACCATCTCGTCGTGATCTTCATCAAATATAGCATCATTTAGGACATCTGAAATCAAAGTTTTGCTTTAGTAACATTTCCGATTTTATAGAAAGATACGGAGTAGAAAAAGTAATAATCTCCATGGATAAATATAGACTGACAGTTGACAAAGACAAAACATTAATCCTAACTAAAATATTAAGGGAACACAAATTAAAACTAGTTATTTTTCTTCCACCAAATTAGCAAAGTCTTTCTTTTTTTTTTTAATGATGAAAAAATCCTTAGGATATTATAGTATTACATAACAAATGCAGGATTACAAACAAATGTGTTTGCTGCACGACAGAAGGAGAAAGGGAGAAAATATGCAAAACAAAAGAGTGGCTATTTCTGGTGATGGAAATGAGCTGTTTTCACTTTCTTCCTTACATTTTCTTGTACCTAACACTTTCTCTACAGTGGATGTGTAGAAGACAGTATCTGACTTCTGAGGCCGGAAGTCCTTAGCCATCTGACTTTGAGGCCAGATCTAGACACTTGTAAACTTGATATGTTATCTATCCTCTAAATAATCATCTACTCTTACAAAATTTTCTAGTTACTGTATGCGAGCATCAGACTTAAACAGCTGCCTTCTTCCCTAAGGAAATAAATGCTACAATTTTTATGTACATGCCTCTCCAGATTGGCTTTTGACCTCCAGACTTCTGGTACATATGGCCAGGCACATGACAGACATTTAGAAACGAAAAAAGCTTTATTTTTAAAAAGTGCACTGATAATCTGGACATCTTGACAGCCTACACACATTCAAGACTCCAAGCTGTGTGACTTCAAGGATTTGGGGATACCCATCTACATAGTACGATGAGACAGAGCAGGGAGGAGAAGCACAGAGGTTTGCAGCCGCCTACAGTTATTTCCCCTCAGAAAGGCGGGCTGCGGAGTGAGTCACAGGGAAGAAGTGCAAACGTCCACCCACACAGCCTGACCTTCAGTGGCTCCACTGCTACTAGAATAGAGGCTCACAGATATTGAGTCATCATTTAACCACAGTTATCATCCCCTGAGTCAGGCTATTCCGAGATACATTTGATTGTGTAGTGGAAAAGTCATTCGTGTGGTCAACAAAAGTGAACATGTAGGGTTTAGATACACACAGACTAGCTCCACACTCCTGGCAGGAGAGGCTGATAAAATTCAGGGAAGAAAAGGCTCATTCTTGAAGAAAATACTTCTCCAAAATCAGTTTTCTATACCAATACTCTGCCCTAAATTTCAGTCATAATTCTGAAAGAAGTCCAAAAAATAGACCCTGAGTGCTCCCCAAAGTATCTTGGATTTCTCCAAGATTTTAAAGTAAGATTACTGTCATGCATAGCTTATTAAACTCTTTAGTCACATAAGAAAAGGTCCTGAAAGTAAAACAAACAAAGTTACTTCTTAAAGAACAGAAGAGAATTATCGAAAAACAGCATTCATTTGTTTTCTCTGGCAAAGAACGAGAGCATCCCCATTTCTAAGCTCCGACAACAACCATATGGCCCTTGTTAAAATCTAGTCCTCAAGTTAGGCCACGTTAGCATCTGGGTCCATCACTAACTAGCTGTTGGACCTTCGGCAAAGTACTCTGTGCCTCAATCTTCTAAGCTGTAAAATGGACATGAAAAAAGTGCCTATATTTTTCAGAGGTATCCTGAGGATTAAATGAGATAACCCACGCGTGTTTAGAAGTGTGCAGCTGGAGTGAGTGGTAGCTGTTGTTATTACTATTGTTATAAGTAAGGTTGAGAGAGTTGCTAAACTATGTGTCCCATGCACACGAATACACATTAGAATTTAAAAAGCAATAATTTCCTTCTAAGAGACAGATCAGAGAAAAGGAAAAA
This sequence comes from Potos flavus, assembly GCA_028534135.1. Taxonomy (NCBI): domain Eukaryota; kingdom Metazoa; phylum Chordata; class Mammalia; order Carnivora; family Procyonidae; genus Potos; species Potos flavus. Next base: position 87,556,758 of record CM052896.1, read on the forward strand.
TAGTAATCGCAATGAGGAAACCTGGTAAACACTACTTTATCCAAGTGATCCAGGTTAACTTTACCCGTAGTAAGACATATCAATACCATGTAGCTCCTGGTATGATTCGATGAGAAGGGCACATCACCTCTACGGTGTCCTTCCCCAAAGTGTATAACTGTAGTCTAATCACCAGACAAATTGAGGGACCTTCTGCAAAATACTTCAACATGTACTCTTTTAAAAAGACATGGAAAGACTGAAGAATTGTCATGGATTTAGAGGAGACTAAAGAAACATGAAAACTAAATGCAAGGGAAAAACTAAGATCCACATAAAGTCTGTAGCTTAGTTAATAGTATTGTACCAATATTAATTTCTTAACGGATGATAACTGTACCATAAGCCATATGAGATCTTAATATGGGAGGAAGCTGGGGCAAGGGCATATAGATACTCTCTGTACTATCTTTGTAAGTATTCTGTACATCTAATATTATTTCAAAATAATATTTCAAAATAAAAAAGTAAAAAAAGAAAGCAGCAGGACAATGTCCATCAAGTGGAACGTATAAACAATAGAGCGCTACTCAGCAATAAGGTGGAGTAACTACTAATATCTGTACTAATATGGCTGAATCTCCAAAGAATTATACAACGTGGAAGAAGTCATACACATACATACAAAAAACTATGTATGAAATTCTAGGAAAGAGAAGTATAAAGAGAGAGAGCAGACAGATGGTTTACCAGGGATCAGAGGGATGGAAGACAGGAATGACTGCGAAAGGGTGGAATGAAACTTTTTTGGGCTATGGAAAGAGTCTGTATCTTGAGGTGCCTGTGCAACCGCATGCAATTGCCAAAATTCACATGGGACACACCAAGTTGGTGAATTTTATTGAATTTAAGGTAGCCCTTAAAGGAGTGAACTTTTTTTTTAGATTTTATTTATTTATTTGACAGAGAGAGACACAGCGAGAGAGGGAACACAAGAACACAAGCAGGGGGAGTGGGAGAGGGAGAAGCAGGCTTCCCGCTGAGCAGGCAACCCAATGCGGGGCTCGATCCCAGGACCCCGGGATCATGACTTGAGCTGAAGGCAGCCGCTTAATGACAGCCACCCAGGCGCCCCTGGAGTGAACTTTTTAAGATTATCTTAAAAGACTGTAGAATAACCTGCGATCTTTTGTATAAAGAAAGTGGAAAGGGGGAGATATGAACATATATACGTTTACATGCTTATCTTCAAAAAGAAACACCAGAAGAATAGATCAAAAGCTAATAAAAATGATTAACCCATAAAGGACTAAGAAAAGCAGGAGAGATGAGATATGTATAGAAGTGAGATGTCTTTAAACATAATTTGTTACTCGGTTGGCTTTGAAATCATGTAAATGTTTTACGTACTGAAAATTAAACCAAAAAGAAAAAAAAAAAAAAACTAGTGACCCTCATAAGTCTTAATGCTTTGTGGTAATGGAGCAATATAATGTTGCCTATATCCCATTTCATAAAAGTGAACCCAGACTATAAACTTGACCTAGCCAAATCATTTTTCTTCAATAATGAAGTTTCCCTGCTATATTTATTTATGTTTTGCTCCAACATATCTGAAAGCTACCATCTGTGGCTAATAAGAACAAAACACTATCACAGATTGTTTTAATTTCCTGCCTGTTATCAGCGGCAAGAAGGTAACCCTGGAAACAAGGATTTATGGCATTCTATTTCCTACTGTTGGCCATAACCAACAAAGGAAACTGAAGAGGCCTCCAAAAGTTAAAGGTTTGTCTATTACAATGCCACACAAGAAAAATGTAAAAGTATACCTTTCTTGTGTCATTAATGATTAAGCAATGACAACAAATAACCCTGCCGGAAAGCCATCCCTTATGTATTAAGTCCCTTCCTTAAAGTACAATAAGTCAGGTCCATCACAGGAGCCCGAGTTCCTATTTAAGCACCCTCTGGAGCAGGGTGCTGCTCAGACTCCCCCAGTGGACTTGTTAAAACACAAATCACTGGACCGTAGTCACAAAGTTCCTGATTTCGTACGTCTGGGTGGGACTGAGAATTGGCATTTCTAACAAGTTCCCAGAAGATGCTAACGCCCCTGGTCCGGGAACTATACTTTGAGAACCCCTGTATTTTTTTTTTTTTTTTAAGATTTTATTTATTTATTTGACAGAGAGATCACAAGTAGGCAGAGAGGCAGGCAGAGAGAACGGGGAAGCAGGCTCCTGCTGAGCAGAGAGCCCGATGCGGGGCTCGATCCCAGGACCCTGAGATCATGACCTGAGCCGAAGGCAGAGGCTTTAACCCACTGAGCCACCCAGCACCCCTGAGAACCCCTGTATTAAAGTTATATTCCATGTTTTGTGTTGCTACCAAAATCTTCACAACTTCAACATGCTCCTACTCAAACATAGTAATGTAAGAAACATGGGCCTGCTTCTGCAAGGGTAAAAGGAGGCAGAATCTCTCTCCTGAGAGAGATTCTCCACAAAAGAAAAAAGCTGCCTAATGGAATTTCTTTTGAATGAATGGTAATAGGAATTAACATCATCTAGGGTGTTTGGTGATCAGCACTAAAAATGAGAGATCTCGGAAGAAGCCAGAATTTCACATCCCATGCACCTTCCTGGAGAACGGTGTTAGCAGACAATGGAAGAAAGCTTGGAACATTGAATGTGCATCCATCCTAAGGGACAGCGAAGAGAACGGGTCTGCCTACCAATTTTAGAACGAAGAGAGCAAAACACAGAGAGTGAGAGCTAAAAAGGCATGAAAAGCCTCTTTACTCTTGGTTGGAATTAAATCAACTCAAGGGGCTAACAAAGACAAGCCTACCCTGACTTAGGGGAGAAAGGTCTGAATCACTGGCCCAAAGCCTCCAACATCAGAGCTGCCTCTACCAGCATATAGCCCTTACTTCATCACACCTCCTGGTACCACAATGATGTGTGTAATTTCTCCCAACCTTGGAGGCAGGCATTGTAGCTTAAGGCTTTAAAGTTTCCACACAGTGCCCTATATGCCATGCACAGAGACAGATTTAAACACAGAACTCCCATTTAATCTAATTAATATGCCAGTCTTTACCCTGTCAGTTTACTTCCTTAAGATAGATTTCAAAGAAAGGACTCCAAAGAAACGCATGTGGCCAAAGGAATAGAAGAATTATCATCACAGCATTGTTGGTAATAGCAAAATTAGGAATTTAAATGTGCATCAGAAGAACAATTACACAATTTGGGTAGAGTCATAAATAAAATATGACCCAGCAATGAAAGTGAGTGAATCGAAGCTGAATTATTTCCTGAAACTACATCCAGTGAAAAAAGCAAGTATTAAAAGCAATAGCAGATATATACAGTATGATGCTTGAAACGAACTCGAAGCAAAATTACATGTTCTTTATGGACATGCATATGAAATAAAAGTATAAAAATAGACATGAGAGGGCGCCTGGGTGGCTCAGTGGGTTAAAGCCTCTGCCTTCAGCTCAGGTCGTGGTCTCAGGGTCCTGGGATCGAGGCCCGCATGGGGCTCTCTGCTCAGCGGGAAGCCTGCCTCCCCCCCTCTCTCTGCCTGCCTCTCTGCCTACTTGTGATCTCTCTCTCTCTCTCTCTCTGTCAAATAAATAAATAAAAATCTTAAAAAAAAAAATAGACATGAGAGTAGAGGTCAAATTCAGGATAGTGGTTAACTCTGTAGAGGAAGGGTAACAGGATTAGAAAGAGGTATCCATGAAACTCCATTTGTATTTTCAAAAGCAATTACAGCAAAATATTAAGAGTTGTTAAAACTAGATGAATGTTGGTTAAACAAATTCTTTGTACTTTTCCTTGTATATTTGAGACCTTTCATTAATTAAAAAAAATTTTATTGAGTCATTCATGCACATGCTGGTGGTTTGTTTTTTTTCCTGAAAAAAACCTTTGCATAGAGGTAATTAAGCTAGAGGTCAATTACACAGAAAGATCAATTACCTTTGCATAGAAGGTAATAGGCTAAAGGTCAATTACACAGGAAAAATATTGCATGAAACAGAGCCTGCTTCATGCAATGTTGCAAACTCTTTCAGAAACCTCCCTAGATCACATTCTGCAATTAAAACAAAGGCTTCTTTCTACCCTCATTGTGGTGTTAAAACATTTTACATTCTACCCCCATTTGAAAAATTTGTCCTGCGAGTAAGGGCAATGTTACAACAAATTAAAAGGAAGAAAATCATCATCTCTGCTTTCGTTTCCATCATGATGGTATACCTCTTATTAGCACTTCCAACACTCACAGCTTCTTGAACTTAGCAAGACAAAGCTAACATTTGTAAAACTTGGCCGAAATAAGCATGAATTCAAACATTCCACAGGCTGATATAAAGGTGGAAACTAAGATAACTTTAGACAACCATTCACACCATCTGCTGGAGTAGACAGAGCTGTGGCACAGCTTTGATATGCTCCATGGACTTATTTCAGACTGTAAGTTTGTCAGCAGGAAAGATCTAATGCATTGCAGAGAAAAGTAAAATTTGGTTATATTGGAAATTTTCATTCCTGTCATCCCTGGCAGAAATAAATTCCCATGTTGCTTGTAAGCAATTAAAATATAGCCAAGGGGCGCCTGGCAGGCTCAGTCAGTACAGCATGTGACTCCTGATCTCAGGGTTGTAAGTTCAAGCCCCACACTGGGTGTAGAGATTACTTAAAAATAAAATCTTAAAAAAAAAATAAAATTATAAAATAAAACATAGGGAAGACAACATGGATGGATCTTGATGGAATTATGCTAAGTGAAATAAGTCAGAGAAAAACAAATATTGTATGATCTCACTTACATGTGGAATCTAAAAAAAGCCGACCTCTTACAAACAGAGAGTAGAATGGTGATAACAAGGGGCTGAGAGGGTGGGTGAGATGGGGAGATGTTGGCCAAAGAATACATACTTCCAGTTAAAGATGAAGACATTGCTTTTTTTTTTTAATGCACAACTTTTTGAATATAGTTAACAATACTGTATTACATACTTGAAAGTTGCTGAGAAAGTAGATCTTAAATGTTTTCATCACAAAAAAGAAACAGTAATTAGGTGATGTGATGGAGGTGTCAGCTAACATACAGTGGTAATTACATTGCAATATGTAAGTGTATCAAATCAATTCGTTGTACACCTTAAACTTACATAATGTTGCATGTCAATTATATCTCAATAAAACTGTAAAGAAAAAACGTAGCCAAGGCTACTGAGATAAATGTACTGGCTGTCCTCAAATATTACTGATATGCATGTTTTATTCAGCAAATAAAATACTACAGAGCTATTCCCATCCTCTTAGCTGGGCTTGTCATAAACACAGTGTCTGTTGTTGAGGGATATGTTTTCACATATGAAGTTATCTTTATTAAACAAAAGTTTTTCCTCATTACAGCAGTACGGTTTGTTGTGGTTTATTTATAAGATACTGAAATGAGAAAATGGAAGTGCATACAATTTCTCTACCCAGACACCATTACTTAACTGGCTCTTAGAAAACCACACACATACAGTGGTTCAGAAAGTAAAATTGCAAATGAGAAGAAACGAATTTTAAAAGTCCAAAGACCCATGTTCTCATTTGAACTCTGTACAGACTGTGACCTGAGCTGCAGGGTCCTCACAGGTAAGAGGACGGTTTTAGAGAAGGAATTTAAACAGACTCCCAGGTTCCTGGCTTGCACAACTCTAGAGGTGTTGGAAATCAATGCCAAATTACAATGCCTCCTCCCCCAGATCGGTCACATTTTGAGATGGGCAAAGGCAGTGGCTGGCAGCTTTCTGTACTAAGGTAGGGAAAAGCACCTGTTTTAAACTATTCAGATTTTTTTTTCATGGATAAAACTGAAGGCTGCCGATTCTATACATTATTAACTCTCAAAGTTATCCCAGCCTACAAGCCTAAGGATTCCCAATCTGGTCTCAGTTTACTGCTCTGAAAATCTGTGGTAGACAAAAATTAGAACCTTAAAGGGCTATCTAAAGAAAGAAATAAGAGTGTATTCAAGGAGTCATTAAAAAAAAAAAAGATGCACACTTGCCAAATTTAGTTTTTTAATTGGATAATTTTGTATATCTTTCACAATCCAGCTGTTAAACTGTAAATGGAATTTACAAAACAGATGGTGGTAACAAGGTCTGGTTCACAGCAGTTCTAAAGAAAGAACACACCAATCTGACAAACTATCCATTTGCTTCCGAAGCTTTTAATAGGCTTATCCCTTATCATCCTACATTCACTTATGCCATGAAATATCATACAGACGGATGTAATGGAACCATCTGTAATTTGTCCGACAAATAAATACCAGCAGGGTGTGCAAGCCACTATCATTAGTGACAAATGATTACGGGAGAAGGGATGTTTTAGAACAGTGGCTCCCACATACGGCCAGTCATAGGGAGCTTTGGAAAATACAATTTCGCAAGTTACCCTGAGAAAGTCTGATTCACTATCTGAGGGGGTAAATCCAGGATTACATCTTTTAAAAACCCAAGCAATTCCAATGACCAGACAGGCTGGGAGCATAGGCTTTTAAGGGGTGAGAGAAGTTGAGGGTTAAAAATGGACCCACTACTGGCCCTAATTTGCCATTTAGCAAGGCTGAACAGTGGGCAATGTAATTCCCCACCAAAATCCCTCACTACAGTCACCAAGTCAGAAGGTGACAATTCCTGCGGAACACTGTGAGATCTGCACACCAGCTGGGAAAGGAGGCTTGGAACAGAGACAGAGATTGGCAGGTGTGGTGAGTAACTGGAGGAGGAGATAAGGCAAAGAAGCTGGAACCGACTTTCCAGAGCAGGGCAGACAATACCCAAGAGGTCCAGGGAAAAGTAAAGGAAGGAGGACTGCACATAAGAAAACCCATATCTCCTAGAAAAGTACCAGTCATTTAAGAAGCCAGTTGACTCCTAAAGCCAACTCACCAGAAATCAGTTTCAAGGATAACATAATAAAGTTTTCATAGGAAGTTCTGATTAGTTTCTGAGCTAGACACAAATATATCAAACCATGACCTCAAGAAACATAAGATCTGGGGAAATAAAAAATAAGGGAAGGCAATTAAAAGTACACTTATTGTGATGAGCACTGAGTAATGTATAGAATTGTTGAATCACTATATTGTACTCCTGAAACGAATGGAACACTGTCTGTTAATATATTAGAATTTTTGTAAAACAAGCCACCCAAAATGGAGAGAATGCCTAGAAGCTAAACTACAGAAGCAATAGTAAAAAAATAGCAATTTTTACATAAGGGAAAAATTATGAGCTAGGAAAAAACATGTGACTATATTGAGCATAAAGATTTGATACAGGTCTTAAGATGGATGGAAAGAAAGGAAGGGAGGGTTTTCCAGAGGGGATAAGGAAGAGAGATACTGGGGCGCCTTAGTGGCTCAGTTGTTAAGCATCAGCCTTCGGCTCAGGTCATGATCCCAGGGTTCTGGGATGGAGCCCCGAGTCAGGCTCCCTGCTCGGCGGGAAGCCTGCTTCTCCCTCTCCCACTCCCCCTGCTTGTGTTCCCTCTCTTGCTGTCTCTCGGTCAAATAAATAAATAAAATCTTAAGAAAAAAAAAAGGAAAAGAGATACTATAGGAAATAACATACAGAAATACAGGAAACAACAAAAAGTAAGGACTGCCTGAGTGGTCTAGGAATTGGACAGAAATCAAATACCCTTCTATTTTAGAGCATTTTTCAAATTAAATTTTACATTTTGCTCATGACTTCTTTCAAGCCCTGCTTTACTCTGCACTCGTCAAAAATAGTTATCATCCCCATTTTACAGATGGGCAAACCAATGCTCTATTTGAAAACATTAAGTACCTCCTAAAGAAGATCATACCTGTTAGTATGAGAGCTGGATTTTGACCCCATCTTCTGATTTCCACAGGAGAGCCTGATCACCAGCCACCAGAAATCTGAACCTGGCCTACAAGAACAATGAACTCAAGCGGGAAAGCCCAGAGGCAAGAAATCAGGAGTTGCTGTAGTTCAGAGTCAGCCATGACGTAACAAGCCTAAATCCAGTGACAGCAAAGGAAACAAAGAGAACAAATCTGATGTTTTAAAATAAAAGTAGTATTAGTGATAAACACGGGGGTTGAAGGAGAGAAGCTATCTGCCAGCCCAAGAGAGCAGACAGAAAGAGTGGCCTGATACCCAGAGGCTGCCAGAGCCCAGGGCTAGTGCACACTGTTTGCAAAAGACTGTTTTACCAACTATTTATTTGGCTTATATGAGGGAAAATTCAGTAATTTAATGCTACTTTGACCTTTACTTTTTGAAATGAAACTGAAACAGTTTCAGGGGAAAGGAGAATCCCATTAAATCTTCAAACTAATAAAAACACTTAAAAAAAAAAAAAAAGGAACATCTCTATAGCAGTTTATCCTAGGAAACTGGTAAAGAATCACTTTTCAAACCAACTAGTCTTTACATCTTCAAGATCCAAATATTTTATGTCTCCTGCTGTGATACGGTACGAAGAAAACAGCATTCCTGCTAAAAATATTTTCCCTGAATTTAATCAAGTCTTTAGAAATAACTTCCAGTTCCAGGAATATGAGAGGTAGAGAAACAAGTTAAATGAAAACAAGAAGAAAACAATCACAAATCCCAAAGGTGGACTGGACTAGCTTATACGACAATTTACAATCTCTGATAAATCAGTGTCACAGGGTGGGGAATGGGGGTAGCAAGAAATCTTCTAGATTAAAACCTAACAATCAAAAATAAAATAAAATAAGTTAAAAAAAAACCCTAACAATCAAATACAAATGTATGGATCTTGAGGGGGTCCTAGTTTAAACAAATCGTGAGTCAAAGACATTTGGGACAATTGGAGGTGTAGAATTAGGTGTTAATTCCACTATTATGAATGTAGATTAGATATAAAATGATACAAAGAAATTAATAGTTAATTTTACTAAGGATAGTATAAGTGGTTAAGAAGAAAAACATTTTCTAGGGTGACATTTAACCTCTAAATAAATGTCTGATTTGTTCTCGGTAAAATGGACCATGCCAATATGGCAAAATAGTAATTCTTAATCTATGTAGTAGGTATATTAGCTGTCCATATACAATTTTGACCATTTTTGTGTTTGAAAATTTTATATAAAAAATTAAAAGTAAAATAAAATGTCACGGGGCACCTGGGTGGCCCAGTTGGTTAAGCATCTGACACTTGGTTTCAGCTCAGGTCATGATCTCAGGGTAGTGAGATCAAGCCCCGTTTTGGCTCCATGCTCAACATGGAGTCTGTGTGAGATTCTCTCCCTCTCCCTCCCCCACTGTCCCTCCCCCTGCTCATGCAAGTGTGCTCTCTCTCTCTGAAATAAAATCTTTTTTTATTAAAAAAATAATAAAATATTGCAATCCTAACAGAGAACATTGGTTATCTTGTTATTTGTTATTACTGTGCTACCAAGCAATCCAACAATTCCACTTCTAATTGATAGGAAACCTTATTAACATACTAAACCTCAAGCGCTAGTATGACTAGCAACTGCTTATTCTTCTAGAAATGTCTACAATACTCCTGAGGAAAAAGTCCCTAAATAAAGGCTTTGTCTAATCAAAGTGGCTATAGATTGGAAGACCACAGGCCCTAAAAAGTATACAGATGAAGAATCTTTTCAAAAATCTGTGTCACAAGAAAAAAAGAGAGAGAAGTGTTACCATAGAAACTATCTGTGTGGTTGAATGTTTCAAAGGAAAACAGCACCTCTAGTCATGAAAGAAGCCTGAGGTCCTTGGTAGAACCTCACATGTCAGCTGAGGGAAGTCGTCAGAATGAGCAATGAGACAATTCTGACAAACGTGCCCATGGTACAGACACCTAGGTGTGACAATTCCACTCCCAGGCCAACTGCCCCTCCTGTAGACCAGATCCAGAAAGCCTTGAAAAAAACTTGTCTAGGGTCATAAATTAGTTAGTGGGGATGCTGTGACTAGTCCAGACTAGTTGTTCTTCCCATTATACCAGGATGAGTTTGCTGACACGCTAAAATAGTTTATGAAACACCAACTGGACCTAAGGATTCTGTCAGTGAACAAAGTTTCTAACACACTAACTATAAAGCTGAAACACTTACCTCTCTTATAAAGTACTTCACTTGTAAAGAGCCCCACCCTAAAAAAACTCAGTTTATAGTGGTGGTGGAGGACTAGGAAGAAATGGGTATTAAAATGAAACGAAAAAACAGTATGGGATAAACATGACCTCCCCCAGGGCAAAGCAAGGGCTCTAACGGCTGGAGGCTATAAGCTAATCACTCTGTGCTGCTGAAAGGCAAATTGTTTCTGGTGGCAATCAGCGGCACACCTCCGTGATTGCCTGTGCATTAGCGGAAGCACTTCTACTTTGAAGGGGTAGTCAGTTAGTTCTTTGGCAAAGTCCTCACTCTCAGTTGAACTCCAGCACCTAACACCTTCATCGCTGCTCAGGAACAGCTTACCATACAAGAGGCATAATTGCATTTTAAGCTATTTTAGTGAGAGTTTCCTTGTTTGGGACATTTGTCAATGGCCTCTGTTGAAATGGGTTCTGATTCCTACTTAGAAAAATATTCCTCTATGTACATAAAACATATCATACCTCATAGAAAAGAGCCATATGTTCTTGGCAAAGCTCTTCACTTGAAACAGCATTTGGACCAACTGCACCTCAAAAAAATTCAATGCAGAACTAAGCAACAGCCAATTTCCTCACCTAAATCTGGTTTCTTGTTCACAGAACTCTAAAGAAGCAAGAGCTGTTGATAAATGGGTAGTGGGTGGGTCTCCTCATGGTTAGCAACCCAAATCAAAAAAAGATAGTGAAAACAAATTAGAGGAAGAGAACAGGTAATAAGGGCCAAATATTTTGGAAAAACGAGACTCAGGTAGAATGTCCACCTTGATCTCCAGCTCCAGTGCAGGAATGAAGTAGAGTGATTTTTCAAGATAGACTGTGCCCTAAACTAAAACACTACACTGCCCCTCATGAGGAGAACAGTGATGGAACAGAAGGGGGAAAAATGCAGTTGAGAGAATGGAACACAACAAAACCTCACAATCGTGCTGAGGAAAAACAAGAAAAAAATCTGGCAAGTATTTTCAGAAGGATGAGACCTGTTCAATTTTAGTAAATTCACAGTGGCACTGACGGACTAGAGCAGCACAAGCTAGGAAGCGAGGCAACCAGTTAAGAAGTCCCTGTACTTCTGGTGAGAGAGAACAAAGAGTCAGAGCAAGAGAAGATAAGAAAGAGTCTAGAGATACTCAAGAAGTACAAGAGTCGGGGCGCCTGGGTGGCTCAGTCGTTAAGCGTCTGCCTTCGGCTCAGGTCATGATCCCAGGGTCCTGGGATCGAGCCCCGCATCGGGCTCCCTGCTCTGTGGGAAGCCTGCTTCTCCCTCTCCCATTCCCTCTGCTTGTGTTCCCTCTCTCGCTGTGTTTCTCTCTGTCAAATAAATACAATCTTTAAAAAAAAAAAATCCTTTAAAAAAAAAAAGAAGTACAAGAGTCAGGACTTGGAGCACAAGAAGATTAATCAGAAGGAAGAATCACAGATAAAACCAACAACCAGATTTTAAAGACTAGACCAATTAGACCAAATAGACCAACTAGCAACACGCAGTCAGGTAAATTTCATAGAAGGGCTGACTGGCCAGAATGGACTTATAAAACATCAGAGAAAGGAGCCCACTAATGCCTTCCATGCTGACCTTAAAAAAATTGACAATAAATTGCTTTAAAAATTTCATTTAATTTTAACTCTATGGTACCAACAACTATGAATATGAGTATATTCTTTTTAATTCAGAACACTTAGACTGTAGTCTTCTCTAAACCGGCATGGACAATTTCTGTTTAAACAACAAAAAGTGCTCCTGGGTGGCTCAGGGAGTTAAGCGTCTGCCTTCAGCTCAGGTCATAATCTGACCTGGGATCCCTGCTCAGCGGGGAGCCTGCTTCTCCCTCTCCCTCTGCTCCTCCATCCGCCTCCTGTGCTCTCTCTCTCTTGCTTACTCTCTCTCCCAAATAGATAAATAAAAATCTTTAAAAATACATAAATAAACAACAACAACAAAACACTTGGGGTACTTGGCTGGTTCAGTTGGTGAAGCATACATCTTTTGATTTCAGGGTTGAGAGTTCGAGCCCCGAGTTGGGTGCAGAGAGGACTTAAAAAATTAAAAATTAGGGGTGCCTGGGTGGCTCAGTGGGTTAAAGCCTCTGCCTTTGGCTCAGGTCATGATCTCAGGGTCCTGGGATCGAGCCCCGCATCGGGCTCTCTGCTCAGCGAGGAGCCTGCTTCCCCCTCTCTCTCTGCCTGCCTCTCTGCCTACTTGTGATCTCTCTCTCTCTCTCTCTGTCAAATAAATAAATAAAATCTTTTTTAAAAAATTAAAAATTAAAAAAAATTTTTTTAAATCCTCAAAATGAATTTTCTTCTAGGTTCAGCTCAAAAGTTACCTCCTCCACAGTAATCTGCAGTTTCAAGTCTCTCCACCAGAAGCATCTGCCTCCCTTCTGACCATACAAAACTCCATTTGCTCCTCTCCTCAGGAACTTAGTGTTTGGTCTCTGTTAGCATGGACCACAGGCTCCTTCAGGGACAATACCAGATGAACTATTTTTGCTCCCCCTTTGACAATTAGTGCAAGGTCATTCTTAGAGCTGATACTGGATATATAAAAATCCATACATTTACTATATCTTCAATTCTAAGGGTTTCCTAAAGTAAGAAAATAAAAATATGACACTTATAATTTTTTAAGATTTATTTATTTATTTATTTGAGAGAGAGAGAGGAAGAGTGAGTAGTAGCAGGGAGAGGGAGAGAAAGCCTTAAGTAGACACTGAAGCCTGACACAGGGCTCGATCTCACCACCCTGAGATCCAGATCTGAGCCAAAACCAAGAGTCAGACACTTAATCAACTGTGCCACCCCGGTGCTTCGACACTTATAAATTTAAGAATATACAACATTCTACAGAATGAGTTACTGGTTTAAACAAGGACCAAATGGGTCTTTTCTAACTTTAAAATGTTCTTAACGTGGACGAAACTTAAAGACATTATGCTAAGTGAAATAAGTCAGACACAAAGGACAAATAGCTGATTTCACTTGTATAAGATACCTAGAATAGCCAAATGCACCCAGAAAGTAACGGTTACCAGGGGCTGGGAGGAAAGGGCAATAGATGGTTAATTGGTTAAATAAGTCGAGTTTCAGTTTGGGAGGATGAGAAAGTTCTGGAGATAGATCGTGGTGATGGTTGCACAACAATGTGAATGAGCTCAATGTCACTGAACTGTACACTTAAAAATGGTTAAAATGGTAAATTTTATGTTATGTATATTTTACAGTAAGAATCAAGCAACTAAAAAAAAACAGTATACAACAAGCATATGTATCCATTTTGAGGCAGTTGCAATTATACAGTAAGGAACACAATTTAGATATGTTAGTACAGATGGAACATAATTATGTTGTATTGTATTTGCCTAATTGTTCAAAAAGGAGTTAAAGTAAGTTTGTATCTCTGAATTTATATACTATTGTAGCTATAGATAAAATTACTCTAAAATATTAAGCATTTGTAACTGCATTTAATAAAAAGTACAGCTCTTGAAACCAATATTTAAAACAGAGGGGTGCCTGGGTAGCTCAGTTGGTTAAGCGGCTGCCTTCGGCTCAGGTCATGATTCTAGGGTCCTGGGATCGAGCCCCATATTGGGCTCCCTGCTCGGCAGAGAGCCTGCTTCTCTCTCTCCCTCTGCCTGCCTCTCTGCTTACTTGTGCTATCTCTCTGTCAAATAAATAAAAAAAATCTTAAAAAAAAAAATAACAGAAAAGTTTCTAAACAATAAGACCATTAAAAGACATTTATAAAATATAAAATGACCACAACACAATTAAATGTGCTTTAAACAAAATATATAAAATTTTGGTCTTCAGATATCTCCCTCAAAGAATTAAGTGGGAAAAAGTTTGTTATGAATCCACCCTAGAATTTAGCTAAAATTTTTGCAATTATTCATGAGTCCTCCAGATCAAAAACTTCATGAAATATCTTTCAGTCAGGATAATAAGAAATGCCTCAAAATTAAATCTACCTGGCTTTCTCCTTGCTAGGATTCAGGAAGAAAAACAGAATTTGTACATATTATGATCCTCACATATTAAATGGATCTTCATACGAAAACACAGGCACTTAAAAACTGAGGGGGCATGATGTTGATTAGAAAATGAATGTTGTAGTCACAAACTACTTAGAAGAGCCCAGGCAAAGCAAGTATTACCATACCACCCTTTACAAGAAGGGAAAATGACAATTAAACTTTAGAGACATGCCAGTAATTACACAGATAGTTAAAAGAGAAGGTCACATTCAAACTCAGGCTCTTTCTACATGCAATAAAAATCACAATGAAGTGCCTGGGTGGCTTAGTCCATTAAGCATCTGCCTTCAGCTGAGGTCATGATCCCGGAGTCCCAGGATCAAGCCCGGAGTCCCAGGATCAAGCCCTGTGTCCAGCTTCCTGCTCAGTGGGAAAATCTTAAAAAAAAAAAAAAAAAAAAAAAAAAATCACAATGAAGATCAAGCTCACAAATATATATACATATATATTTTTTTTTTCTTTTTTTTCCCTTTAATTTCAGGGTAAACGTTTTTCAGTTACCAGATTTTTCTTGTTAGCTAGCCCTTAGGAAAAGTTGTATTTCTTTTACTCTTAGATTCAAAACAACTTTGCCAAAATGGTTTTATCTCTTTGAAAATACATGGACATACCTCAAAAATCAAAAACTGAAAATAGTGAAAAGTCTTGCTTCTACACTTATCTGCTATCTGCCCAGTTCATATTCCTGATTAACGTGTAAGCACTGTGTATCCTCTCTTTTTTTTTTAATTAATTAATTAATTTATTTGACAGAGAGAGAGAAATCACAAGTAGGCAGAGAGGCAGGCAGAGAGAGAGGGGGAAGCAGGCTCCCCACCGAGCAGAGAGCCTGATGCGGGGCTCGATCCCAGGACCCTGAGATCATGACCTGAGCCGAAGGCAGAGGCTTTAACCCACTGAGCCACCCAGGCACCCCGTGTATCCTCTCTTAATACCAATATGAACAACATTTTATTGTCACCCTACCCCATTTTTCCTACAAATAACTCCTCTGAGTAATTTAGCTATTTTAAGGGCCCAGACATTGAGGTTAGTTCCACATTCAAGGCTATAGTAACTAACTTTGAGCATACATATTTCATGTGTCCAAGTATCTATCTACAATAATTTCCTAGAGGCTGGATTTTCAAGTAGCATATATAACTTTGTATATGATAGACGTTGCCAAATTATCCTCCGTAAAGATAGTTATCCTTTCAACAGTAATATTTGTTTCCCTAGCACTTCAATAACATAATGCAGTTTCAAATTTCTGGACTTTTGTCAATCTAACAAGGAAGAAATGTCTGTGTGCAGTTCTTTTATTGAAAGTGAGGTCAAGGGAGGGGGTGGGGGGATGGGCGAGCCTGGTGGTGGGTATTGAGGAGGGCACGTATTGCATGGAGCACTGGGTGTGGTACATAAACAATGAATCTTGTAACACTGAAAAAATAAAATAAAAGTATCTGGGGGAAAAAAAAAAAAAGAAAGTGAGGTCAAGCATCTTTCCAAGTGTTTAAAAGTCATTTGTATTTCCTGTCCTATGAACTGTCTGCTTACAGGTCTTCCCAATTTTTCAATTTTTGGCCTTTCACATTAATTTTTAGCCTCTCTTTTTATATTAGTTTGATTATTCTGTTGTCTCAAGGGGAGTTGTAAATATTTCTTTCCATTTTGTCATTTGACTTCATTCGTGTTGGTATTTCACATGTGACAATTCATAGTTTTTATGTAGTTAAATTATTTTCTTTTATGGCTTCTAGATTAAGTCATAATAAGGTAGATCTCTACTGTAGAATTAAAGAAATTAACAGTCATATTTTTAAGCTTTATTTTAAATACTTTTAAACTTACTAAATAGTTGCGAAGATAGCCTAAGGCATTCTTCTATACCTTCTTTATAGAAATTCAGTTAATAAATTCAAAAGGAATTAAAGAACCAAACATCATTATTTTGCAACTTATAATTACCGGATCTACACAATCACCAATGGCTATTAAAAGTAGTGAAAGACTGGTGAGGAACTTTATAATGGATAAATAAGGCTGACAACACCTAACACTGATCAATTTTAATGTCAAAAAAAGACAACTAGATATTTAGCTGCCTTTTTTTTTTTTTAAGACTTTATTTATTTATTTGACAGAGAGAAAGAGATCACAAGTAGGCAGAGAGGCAGGCAGAGGGAGAGGGGGAAGCAGGCTCCCTGCTGAGCAGAGAGCCCAATGCGGGGCTCGATCCCAGGACCCTGGGATCATGACCTGAGCCGAAGGCAGACGTTTAACCCACTGAGTCACCCAGGCGCCCCTGGCTGCCTCCTGATAGAAGCATATGCCACCATTCATAAATTATTCTTTACTAAATTTAAGAGTTATTTTCAGGCAGGAGCAGGGAGGCACACCTCTAAATCTACTAGTATATAAGCAATACAGGAACTAAAGGAACATGTTAAACTAAATCGTGAGAAAATAATGAGCAAAACCTAGAATGTGGGAAATTCTATAGGATAAATGACCCTGTTTCTTCAACAAATTATTAGGGGATAAAAAGGAATAGCAAACTGTAACAAATTAAAAGAAACGTAAGGACATTAATCAAATACAATATGTGAATCTTGTTTGAATCTTTATCCAAAGAAACTAATTTGTAAAGAGTCACCTGTGGAAAAATCAGAGAAATGTAAACACTGGAT
>CM052896.1:87573735-87687707 GCA_028534135.1 Potos flavus
AGGCGCCCCTCCCCATGATAACTTTTATGTGCCAGGGAAACAGGCTAGTCACATCAATTAATACCTTGAAGTAATATGTTGACTGACTATAGGAGCTATCTCAAACAGGTGAGTTTCTGCAGGTGCAGACTCTCTGACTCTACAAACACGTCTAAAGGATGACCTCTGGCCTAGAAGTATTCAGGAGGCCCAGTTGGAATAACTTCTGGCTTTTTTTCATAAAGACAAGTCCTCTGAATTCTTCTTCAGTGTATAAAACAACTAGTATTTATTGAGCACCTATGCACAGAGGATTGTGGTAGAAGAAAGATAAGAGTTAAGAAGGAGGGCGCCTGGGTGGCTTAGTTGGTTAAGCGACTGCCTTCGGCTCAGGTCATGATCCTGGAGTCCCGGGATCAAGTCCCACATGGGGCTCCCAGCTCCACTGGGAGTCTGCTTCTCCCTCTGACCTTCTCCCCTCTCATGCTCTCTGTCTCTCTCTCTCTCCCTCAGATAAATAAATAAAATCTTAAAAAAAAAGAAGAGTTAAGAAGGAGTCTTTGTCTTTATTAAATTAATTCAAACACGTGCTGGGAAGTTTGCTAGGGATGCAACGAGAAGTACAAACAGTCCCTCTTCTCTAAAAGGGTCTAAAAAACTGCTATTGAGGCTTATAATCGTACAAAATTCCAGTGAGTAAATGTCCTCTCAGCCTTGAGTATAACAAATTTACCTCAGTTCAGACAATCTTTGATTAACCAAATCCAAATTTTTCCCAGAGCTAATAGCCATAGATTCAATAGAGAATATAGAACCACAGGGAATATATTCATTTCTATAAACTGAAATTAGGAATGGTTCATATAATCCTGGATTCATAATCTAGGATTCATCAAAGATTAGATAGTTGCCCTCTCCTGGCAAATTTTAATACTGCAGTCTGACTCAACCTAATATTGGACTCAAATTACAGGAGTATATTGCAAATGAGTCAGTGGGGGAAACCCAGCCATGGAAGAGCTTCAAGAGCTGAACAAAGAAAACAGCAGAGAAAATACAAAAAGGGAGAGGAGGAGGAGGAGGAGGGAATTTAAATAAATCAGCACAGTATTATGATTAAAATTAAACAGAATGCCAGAGAATATGACTCTCATTTTCTATCATCCTCCCAACACTGCTATTTTCAAGATATGATCTTGGGCAGGTCCTCTCTGTGCCTCAGTTTTCTTATCTGTAAAATGGAATAACATCACCTACCCTCTAGGGCTATTGTGAGGGCAATCGAGGCGATATATGTAAAGAACTCAGACTATTGCTCAGCACCTAGTAAGTCATCAGTAGTGTCTGTTGTTACTCACATGTCAGCTCAGGCATCCACGCTCCTATCCCCCAGCACAGATAAATTCCTTTGCTCTGTCCATTTTATCCTTAACATTTTATCATTTATCCATTTTATCATTATCATTGAGCTCTGTCCATTTTATCCTTAACATTTCTCAATCTGTAATCCCACAGTCACTCATGTGATTTTGATGAATATCTGTCTTTGTCCAAAAGTCTGTAAATTCCATAAGGGCAGAAACCATATCTGGCTTTACTCATCCTGTGTTCCCAGTATTCGGTGCAGGGCCTGGCACTCAATAAATTTGTTGTATGAAACTGTAAAGTTGCCAGTCAGTCTTATGAAGAATAGGATTTAGCACTGGTATAAGGTGAATCGTATTCCCTCCCCAAAAAGATACGTCAAAGCCCAAAACCCCAGTACCTCAGAATGTGACTTATTTGGAAACTGAGTAATGGCAGATGTAATTAACTGAAGTAAGATGGGACATAGTGGAGTACAGTAGACTCAGTTCTATATGACTGGTGTCTTTAAAAGAGGAAAATTTGAACACCAACAGAGACAGAGATTGGAATAATACAGGCAAATGAACACTGAGGATTGATACCTACCACCGGATGCTGGAAGAGCAAAAAAAAGGTCTCCGCACTACAATTGTCAGAGGCAGTATGGTTCCACCCACACCTTGATTTTGGACTTCTAGCCTCTAGAACTGTGAGACAACAGACATCTGTTGTACAAACAGCTCAGTTTGTGATACTTTATACCAACTCAGTGAAACTAAAACAGGTACCAACCTGATGGCTTTGTTTGGTATTCTGAAGTTATGTGTAGTGAATTTTTTTCTCCCAGGCTAGAAAAATTGTTAATAGATAATATATATATATTTTTTTTAATTTTTAAAAATTTTTTAAATTAACATTTAGAAAACTTTACCAAGTTGTTAGCACTGGTTTTGATGAAGCTTTACAAAATTACTTATTATGAAAATGTTTCCATCATTAAAATTTCTTATAGCCATTTTCAGGGACCTTAAGGACTTCAGTGTCTTTAAAGCTCGTAACATGGCATTACTATTGCCAACCGTTTTCGATAATATATTTTTAAAAGAAAACCTTAGGGGGCACCTGGGTGGTTCAGTCAGTTAAGTGTCTGACTCTTGGTTTCTGCTCAGGTCAGATCTCAAGGGTCATGAGATCAAGCCCCAAGACAGGCTATGCGCTCAGTGGGGAGTCTGTTCAGATGCTCTCCCTCTGTCCCTCCCCCTACTCCCACTCACTCTCTCTACCAAATAAATAAACAAATCTTTAAAAAATAATTTAAAAAATAAAAGAAACCATTAGGACAAGCCTTAACAGCTTTAATCAACTTTGAGTATTCCTAAATTCCTGGCATATAATTCAACAGCTTCATTATTTTTTCTTCTTTATTCATAGTACACTTTCTAGCAATAAACAGAACGAAGTCCTATAAAAGTATTCATTAGCAAAATGAATTAAAACAAAAATTATTAGTGAATCAATATTTAGATGAACTATGCACATCCAAAAATAGCACCTCTCCATGATGAGATTAACTCTTCTTTAATATACTTTAAAACCTGGGACATAAATTCACATTTCACCCACAATATGGGAGGGATAGTAAATAATGTGATTCTTGTCCCATTCATACCTTATAAATTCTTACAATTTTTAGTTCATCATTGGTCTGATTTGGTAAATCACAAAGATTTGTGATTCAAAAAGAGAAAAAACCTTTTGTGAGTACTAGCACATTTCAGCATGAAGTCGCTAAGACTCATTTTTGTATAAACAAAGTCTCTAATTGCTTTGTATTATCTTTCTTTATTTATTTTTGAGAGAGAGAGTGTGCCCGCATGCGGTGGGGGCGGGGAGGGCACAGGGTGAGAGAGAGGATCTTAAGCAGGTTCCAGACCCAGTGCAGAGCTCCGCACAGGTGATCTCATAACCCTGAGATCATGACCTGAGCCAAAATCAAGAGTCAGAGGCTTGACCAACAGAGCCACCCAGGTGCCCTGCCTTGTGTTATCTTTAAAGGATAGATATCATCTTGCAGTGAAAATTATTGAGGCAGAGCTCCTCAACCCTGGTGGGAAGACAGTCAAGAAGTCCATCACCTGTGGTACCATCTCCTCATGCTGTATTATACACATGCTCATGCGTTTCCTAAAATTTGGGACATTGTCAACTGATTTATGAAAACTGTTCTGGCATCCTGGATAAGACAAGCTAAAACCTACTTTAATTAGAAATATGACACAAGAGTCAAAACTCTTGTGTGTTCCTAAAACTCATAAAGAGGACAATTAATGAAAAAAAGTATATGCACTGAACCTCTGGTAGATAATGCTAATTAAGAGGTTATTCCCATTTATACCCAGGAGGGGACAGGGAATTGGAAGGGTCAGACACAGGGACAAGAAGACCAAGAACCTTAAGGAATAGTAGACCCTCCAATTTAATTAAAGTTCTGAATAAAATATTGGAAATACAGAAAAGATTCCTTATTTAGAAAGGAGACCTCATTGGAGTGCCTGGGTGGCGCAGTCAGTTAAGTATCCGACTCTTGATTTAGGCTCAGGTCATGAGCTCAGGGTCCTGAGATCAGAGTCCTGCATCAGGTTCTGCACTCAGTAGGGAGTCTGCTTCTCTCCTTCTCCTTCTGCCCCTCTCCACCCCTCTCTCTAAAATCAATCAATCAATCAATCAATCTTAAAAAAAAAAAAAGGAGATCTCATCAAGGTAAAACTTAGTAGGTAAAATTTATAAGAGAACTATGATGTAGTTAAATGGAAATAGGACAGCAACAGAGAAAGATGAGCTGGTCCAAGGATCGAAATGTGATGACGGATTCAAAGGAGAGCCAGTTCCTGGGAGAGGGCACAGTGTCTCTTTCAACATTCCCTCCCAACCCAGTGGTGAACAGTGACCAGGAGACTTGCACAAACCTGACATAGCCCCATCACTGGTGATCATAGATGTACCCATGGTAAGGTACACACTGGAAAGTAGAGGAAAGGTACACTAGGCAAGGGTCATGGAGAGAAGGGGCAGTACAGGGAGAAATGACAAATTCTCCCAGAATGCCAGAAGTTAGCATCAATCCACTCAGGAGGAAGTAACAAAAAATTATTTGAGGAATGTAAACCACCAATTTATTTTCTATTTTACAACACTGAAGTCAACACCATTAACCAGGAATTACTATACAGAGATATGAAAGATACAGAGTATCTTGTTTACAAGTATAGAAAAGAGAGTTTCAAAGCAGTTTTTTCTTCCCAAAATAATTTATAGTGGTCACTAACTTATGCTCTCTAAAGAAATAAAAATTAGGGATTGTGCAGGATTGTTTTCTTTATTACTCTCTGCCATATTTTCTACAGATTTAAAATATTCTTCTTTCTCTCTCCCACTCAGGCTGGCCCAGGGTCTAGACCACCACCATCTGAGGTTTATTCCTTTAAATTTAGCACCGTCCTTGTTGTCCTCTCCTCTCTGTCTTCTAACTATGTGCCTCTAAGAAATGTATTAAGTCCTTAAGTGTGAGCCCCTGATAGAGGCTTTCAAACTTCTGACCACAATCCACAGTTAAGAAATATATTTACATCTGGAGCCAGTACATACCAAAAAAAAAAAAAAAAAAAAAACCAAACATACCTATAAAACCTACACAGAAGCTCCTCACAACTTGTACCCTTACCACGTGTGATAAACTGACCTTTTCCATTCTACTCCACTTTTTTTTTTTTTTAAATGCTCCTAACCCAACTGTTAGATCATAGCTCACAGTTTGAAATGCTTAGAGAGATAAGGTACACTGACACATCAAAATAAGAACATAAGAAAGTAGGTAAGAGTTCTGCATTTAGGCTGTCTGAATTCAAACACCAGCCCTACCACTTGAAGCTGTCAAGCTCTCTGCCTCAGTTTCCTTGTCATGGGGATAAAAGAACAATGTTTACTTCAAAACTAAGGATTAACCAAGACCAACGACATAAAGCAGTTAAAGCATAAAATAAAAAGTATTCAGTTAATGGCTAGTAATAATTCTTAAATGGCCTATGGACTTTCTTTATTGTGGTAAACTACACATAAAATTCATCATGTAAAAAAATTCATTTTAACCATTTTGAGGTGTACAATCCAGTGGCATTTAGTATATTCACAATGTTGTATAATCACGACTATCACCACTCTAGTTCAGAACATTTTCATCACCCCAAAAGGAAACCCGTTAAGCAGCTACTCCCCATTCTATCCTTCTCCCCAGGCCCTGGCAACCCCTAATCTGCTTTCTGTCTCTAGGTCCATGGACATTTGAAGTAATAAACTAACACGTATAAAACCATTTTCTAAGGTAGACTGAAGTATTCTTTGGATTCATTAGCCCTATGGCTCATAAGACAAACTTATGCTCACTATTTGTTTAAATAAACCTTGTGAGCCACTTTAGGTAATTCTGTGACCTGTCTGGGAGTCAGAAATACCTCTCTCCTGTGAATTTGGCAAGATTCCCAAAGTCTGGGCGCCTGGGTGGCTCAGTGGGTTAAAGCCTCTGCCTTCAGCTCAGGTCATGATCTCAGGGTCCTGGGATCGAGCCCTGCATCAGGCTCTCTGCTCAGCAGGGAGCCTGCTTCCCCCTTTATCTCTGCCTGCCTCTCTGCCTACTTGTGATCTCTCTGTCAAATAAATAAATAAAATCTTAAAAAAAAAAAAAAAAAAGATTCCCAAAGTCTGACCAATGTTATGAAGGAGACTGCTTTCAGTGTCCACAAGGGGCAGAATGAGTAAGTCCCTAAAAGAGGTTTCTTCATTACATTACTTCATTACATTGTGGAATGATAGAATAGACACCAAATGAAGACAGCTTATTCTTCAGTCTTTGCATTTTGAAATTCTGCTTTTCAGTCTCTGAACTGTTATCATTAAGAGGTAAAAAAGAGAACTTGGACACAGAACTAGGACTTTCTTGGCTTTAGTATGTAGTATCATTTCCTTTGGGGGCCCCACCCCTCTCACACTGATTTCCCACCCTTCCTTTGGGGTGGAAGACTGGGCAAAAATAACTTAGCTCTTCCCAGGATCTACAAGGGGAGTCGCCGGATGCTCCATAAAGAAAATAACAGGGACAGGGAAGTTACCTTGCAAAGTAACAGTGTTCTTCCTTGAGAAACGAGAGGCTTCTTAGGCCAATAACTAAATGTCACCAAGAGGCACCAAAGATTTAAGCTGGAAAACAACGTCCTTGGTCCCAGTTGCGAAGTCAAAAGCTTTCTTTCTCTTTTTTGTAAAGAACAGCACCATTCACCCAGCAAATAGGCATTGAAGTCCTCATTTTCCATTCTCCCTCCCCCATGCCCTACAGTTTTCCAACCTTCTGGGTGAAAGCCTGACCCGCCCCAGGCACGGACAGCATTGGGCAAACCTGGCTTAGAGTTACTTCGATTCGGGGTCCCAGAGCCCAGCGAACCTCCCCCAGTCCCAGGGAGTCACTTTATTGCTTTTGAGCTTTTAGAATGGGTCGGGGGCTTCAAACAGCAAACTAGCCAGAGAAACCACTCGCCTCAAACTCTGGGCAAGTCCAGGCCCTGAGCTGGGCCAAAGAGTCGGAAAGTCCTGAGATGGAGTTGACGTGAAGTGGACAAAAAGAGAATTAGAACTTTCCAAAAACCCCGGTGCCCTATCAAGTCAGTTGAGCGTGCGGATCTCCGAGTTCGCCACAAAGAATCACCAGGGCGCTCCAAGCAGACGAAGCCAAAGCTTCACCCCAGACCTACCAAAAAAAGTTAGACCTCAAGAAGAGGGACGACCTAGGAAGCCCTCCCACAAGCGCCAGGCGATCCCAATCCTGGCAAGTCTGGGTTCGGCACGTGCTTCAAGCATCCGGCCCTGGACGCTCGGGCGACAGGGGCTCCAGCCTCACACCCCGCAGGTAGCTCAGTGACCGCGGTCCCCGCAACCCGAGGTTCATTGAGCGGGCTGCGCGCAGGACCGGGACTACCCCGCAAGGACCACTGAGCCGGACCCCGGGCACAGGGCCCTCGCCTGGGCGGGACAGCAAGGCCAGGGCCGAAGGCGGGGTTTGAAAGGTGACAGCACTCTATCTTCTGCCAAGAGTGAGGCAACTCCGGAAACTTCCCGGAGCCGGCGCGCACTTCCCGCGGCCACCTACTCGGTGCTCCGCAAGCCGGAGCAGCCCGCGCCCACGCGGCCGGCGGGCGCACTGACCTGAGATGGTCTCCTGGTAGCCCTTGGTGAAGAACTGCATGGCTGTGGCCGCCCTCCAGGGCGTCTTGAGCAGTCCCTGCCGCTGGGGGTCCTCGCCTAGCGAGCGCAGGATAGACGAGTAGGCGGCCGCCAGGTTGGGGAGGTTCAGCTCATTATCCTCCTCGCTGCGGGGCCGTTCCCCCTTCCAGCCGTCCGCCGGCTGGACGCTCTTGGTCTCCGGCCGCGGCGGCTTCTCGGCCTGCCCGCTTGGCCCGGGTCGCGGCGGCTCCCCCTCGGGGAACCCATTACTGCACCTGGCGCCCCGCGGCTTCGCCGGCGCCCGCACCGGACCCTTCTCCATGGACCCGCCGCTGCCGCTCCGGAGGGACTCTGGGACGCTTCGGGGACTGCAATTAAAGTGCGCCGGCGGCCGCAGGCAATAGGCTGTGGCTAGGATCACCTGAGGAAAGTAGGCGACCGGCCAGTGACACCCTCCCAGCCAGGGACAGTGGAAGGCTAGAGAGCGCGGCAGTGCCTCCTTTTTATCCGCTGGCGGCTCCGCCGGCGCCGCGGGGCGTTCCCATTGGCCGGAGCCTCCTCGCGTCACGGCGGTCTCCCCGCCCCTCGTCTGTCCTCCGCGGGGCTCCTCACAGGGGGCGGCCCCGAGGGAGGGGCGCGAGGGGCAGATTGACCCCGCGAGCTCCGGAAAGGCCGCCGCCAGGGGCGGTGAAGCGGCCCCGCGGGGGACCCCTCCGGCACCAGCCGGGAGAGGGGTCGGACCACTTGGGTTGTTGCAGTGAACCGAATCCGAAAGGAGGCAGGCGTCGGGTGCTGGAACCTTGGCGTGGGGGTGCATGCCTTGGGCGCACGGTCAGCCCTCTCTTATCCGAAGAAAACGCTGCTCAGAAGTGCTCCGGTCCCCTCGCTCTGTGAAAGATGACCAAACAGGTGGCCTCGAGGGGAAAAGACTGTGGGTAAGGAAACCAACTCTTATGCTTTGGGGGCAAGAGAATAATATGACATGAAATTCTTGCGTTGCTTAGTTAAAAATTGTCCAACGCACCTGCCACCTACGAGAACCCTCTTGCTGCTCTGAGGGAGAGTGTTACACCAAGTGGCCCTCGCGTGAGTCTCTGTTTAGGAGGATGGTATTTGTGAGGGCCAGAACTTTGGCCCTGGAGAAAAATTGATTTACAAGAGAAGAAAAGTTAGGACTTTCGTTAAAAACCCATTTGCGCTCTGGGGAAATTTGGTACTGATCGTTTTTAGAATGACGTGCTAAATAAGCTCCTTTCCCCTGGTGTTGGTACAAATTGTGAAACGTTATTGATCAGCTGGATTCGTAACCAGGGACATCTGCTTTGACTGTTTTCTTTAAAAAATGGGCTTCTTTTTTTTTAATGGGCTTTTTTCCTCACTTGAGAAATTATTTCATAATGCCAAAGGTAAGTTTTAAAACATGTATCAAATTAGTAATGTATGATTTGCTGCAGAGGGTTTCTAATACTGGCTTTCTGACATATATACAGGTATTAAAAAGCTTCAGATCTGACAAACCAGGAGAGAAGCCCCTGAAATCATTCTATACGAATACAGTGGCTCAGTCTTATTATAATTATTAATTAGTATTTACTGGATATCTGCTCCAGACATAGCCCTGTTCTAAACATCAAGGAAAGAAATGTGGAAATTCCTTGGCCTCCTTGGCACCTTTGGTCTAAAATAGAGGTATTCTTGCCAATGTGGTTTTTAAAGATAATTATTGAATTTCTATATGCATTAAATACCAAACTACATAAATCAAG
Source organism: Potos flavus (assembly GCA_028534135.1). Taxonomy (NCBI): domain Eukaryota; kingdom Metazoa; phylum Chordata; class Mammalia; order Carnivora; family Procyonidae; genus Potos; species Potos flavus. Next base: position 87,583,095 of record CM052896.1, read on the forward strand.
AAATATGACCGTCCCTTGGGCTCTTGGTCAGTCTGCTAATATTTTTGTAAGTTTTTTCCCCCACCGGCAAGGTCCTGCAACATTTTTTTCCCTGTAACTGCACTGCCCACTGTCCACTGATATTTTCTGGTCAGAGTTATCCACTGGGTCTCAAACTGTTTCAGCTCAGTTGGAGACAACATTAAAGAATGGCCTTGTTTTAGTACATGAAAACAAAGATACCAAGTGAGATACTTTTAAAAGTGGTGGGGTTCAGTGGAGTCATTTTCAGTAAGACATTTTTTTAGTGGCAATCTTGTGCCTTCCTTTGAAAGCATTTGTAAACATTAACTAGTGTTCTTCAAAGACAATTTCTAATTAAATTTTTACCCTAAAAATTATATTTTATCATAAACACTGCCACCGAGGCATCAGCACTTTTGTTACCAAATAGTACAAAGTTTCTGGATTTGTTCTATAAAATATTTACTTGTTAAATGGAGGCAGTGCCTTTCAGCCAAATGCCCAAAGGTAATACAAGGAAGCTTTACAATCACCATTATAGAAACAGTTTAACAGTGAAGTGTAGGTTGTTGGCAAGGGTGGTTATAAGTAGAAATGAGAGAAGAAGGAGGAATAAACTAAAATAGGAGGGGCATATTCCACAGAATTCATTAACACAAAATATTTCTTTTTTTTTCCTTTTTTCGAGAGAGAGAGAGCATGAGAAGGGGGAGGGCCAGACTCCCCGATAAGCAGGGAGCCTGATGTGGGACTCAATCCCGGGACTCCAGGATCATGACCTGAGCCGAAGGCAATCACTTAACCAACTGAGCCACCCAGGCGCCCAACACAAAATATTTCAACAGTAAAACTATGAGCATTCACAGCCAGAAATTATAATGGCATATATGTTCCTAATCCAGTAAGAGACCCATTTTCACTGTGGACCCAACCTGGGAATTGGTTTCTATCAAAAAACCAAGGAATTTTTTTAAATTCTCCCATTTTTAGGATAGTAGCAGAACAGAGAAACAGATGAGCGAGATACACAGTATCAGGGATTGAATACTGTAGTGCTATAGAAATATATAGTCATTTACCAAGGGTAACAGGTAAACTAACCTTAGGCATTTGGCAATGGTAACTGGAAAAAAAGTGAATTTCTTTAAATGCACTTGACGAAGATTTTATATTTGAGATTCGAACTTTAGAGGATATTCTTGATTAAGGTGGAAAAATACACAAGAAGTGTCCTCATTCCACTCGTAACTTCCAGAAGTAGGACTGTGAAGTAGATGCAATCCTGAGATGTCTCCCTAAATCCCCCAAATGTCAAGGGAAGCAAGCTAAATTGAGGCCTTTATTTTTTTTTCTCCTCTGACTGAGGAGGAGTGGAACAATGTTTAGAAAGAAAAATGGAACATTTAGCTAATTTTCTGAGATGGAAAGAAATGATCAAGGGCTCTGTACTGAGTTGAGGAAGGTGTCCACAGCCCAGAATTATCTCACAAGGGAAGGGTAGATGTACGCCAAATGTCACATGTCCCTGGAAGAGTATCTTAAATAAAACCTCAAAAGAACTAGCATGTGCTAAAAAGAGGGATACTAATGAAGAGTGCACGCTACCGCAGATGAACACTGTCTCAACCTTCACAGTCCCTTACAGAAGAAAGGATATATCACAGTCACCTCAAGCCCCAAACTGTAGCAGAGTCAGGAAAGCACATGAGCTTCCACAGTAATGGGAACACAAAGGATGACATTGAGTCATCCTCAATAATATCAGGCATGGATAGAACAAAGAAACAGCATGGCAACCATTGCAAACATACAATAGCCAAACAAAACAAAACTAAACGAAGGCAGAAATAATATACCATATAGAAGACACAAAGACAAAGAATGCAGCAGAGTAGGAAATAAAGCTCATGGAACAGAATAAAATTCCTCACAAATGTTTTATGCTATAAAACAACTTAATAAAAACATGAGTTCAATATGATAAAAAAATAAGATAATAGAATAATAAAATTGAAAAAGGAGTTACAGAGCTAAGAAAAATGAACTGAAGACCATCATTATTATGGAATTTGTTAAAAAGAACCATGTATAAAATAGACACTACAGAAAATGTAATTACTGACATGAAGAAAGGCAGGTGAATGAATGAGAGTAAGAGAGAAAGATGAAAGGTTTTAGAGAAGACAATGATGATCCAGTATAATAATAATTAGGGTTCCAAAGATAGAGAACTCATCAAATGGGAGAGAATGTAGTCAAAGATATAATACAAGCATATTTCTGTACCAGTAAGAAAGCCTTATATTTATATGCAGTTGATTTTCAACAAGAGTACCAAGACAATTAAGTGGGGTAAAGAGTCTTTGAACAATTGGTACCAGGGCAAGTGGACATCCTCTTGCATATAGCAAAAAAAAGAACTTGGGTGGGGATTGGTGAAATAGGTGAAAGGGATTAAAAGGTATAAACTTCCAGTTATAAAATAAATAAATCATGCAGACAAAAAGTATAGCCTAGGGAATGTAGTCAGCAATATTCTAATAGCATATGGTGACAATTGTGACTACACTTATTATGGTGAGTTCTGTATAATGAGTAGAATTTTCAATTCACTATGTTATACACCTGCAACTAATATCACCTTGTATGTCAACTATAATTTTAAAAAAAGAAAGAAGTTGGATCACTATCTCGCATCCTATACAAAAATTAGGTCAAAAATAGGTCAAATACCTAAATGTAAGAGCAAAAATTATAAAACTCTTAGAAGAAAACATAGGCCTATATCTTCATGTCCTTGGATCAGCCAATTAGATTTCTTAAAAATAACACCCAAAATGGAAGTAACAAAGAGAAAAAGAAAAGATAAATGGGACTTCACCAAAATTTAAAACTTTTGTGCTTCAAAGGACACTATCAAAAAGGGGAAAATATAACCCACAGAATGGAAGAAAATATTTATAAATCATGCATCTGATAAGGGACTAGTATCTAGAATATATAAAGAACCCTAACAACTCAATAAAAAGACCAAGAACTGATGGGCAATAATTCAATGGACAAAAGAATCGAATGGATGTTTTTCCAAAGATACACATAGTCAAGAAACACATGAAAAGATGCTCAACGCTATTAGCCTTCACAGAAATGCAAATTAGGGTATGAGGGAATACTACCTCACAACCCCTAGGATAGCTGTGTTCAAAAAAATGATAATAAGTGTTTCTGAGGATGTGAAGAAATTAGAATCCTCATACACTGCTAGTGGGAATATGAAATGGTGTAGCTGCATAAATATGGTCTGGCAGTTCCTCAAAAAGTTAAATGTAGAATTCCCATGTGACCCAGCAATTCCACAGCAAGTAGAAACCTAGGAGTAACAAAAACATGCCTACACAAATCTTGTACATGAATGTTCATAGCACCATTATTCATAATAGCCAAAAAGTGGAAACAATCCAAACGTCCATCATCTGATGAATAGATAAACTAAGTGTGATACTAAATGTGATATACATGTACACTGGAATATTATTCAGCCATAAAAATGAAGTACTGATATATGCAATAGCATGGATGAACCTTGAAAACATTATACTAAGTGAAAAAAGCTACATGCGAAAAGCCACATATTGTGTAATTCTATTGTACGAAATACCTAGAATAAGCAAATGCATCAACACAGAAAGTAGATTAGTAGCTGCCATGTCACTAATAGGGTATAGCTACTTTTTGGGTGATGAAAATTTCCTGGGATTTGTGGTGATATTTGTACAACTTTGTGAATATATTAAAAACTATTGAACTGTACAGTTTAAAAGGATGAATTTTATGGTATCTGAATTATATCTCAATAAAAAGGATATTTCTCTTAAAAACTAAAAGTAAGATTTGCAAAATATATCTATAATTTTCCTAGAACAATATGTTCTAGAAAAATTTGAGACAATGCTTAATGCCCAGCTGGGTAAACTTCGAGAATAAAGACAGTTTCAAGGATAAAGTTCTTCAAGCATCCACCAAAAAACAAAACAAAACAAAACAACAAATTGCCTAAAAAGGTTTGGGAGTAGGGACACAGGCCATCCTCTGGTTTTTCCATAGCAACAGTCATTGCCAAAAAAACAAATTTTTTTTGGAGAACACAGCTTTATAGCTTTAAGGAAAGTAAGTTATACCTACTCAAGAGAACATTTAAGTACAAAGGTACCCTATCTTAAACATGTATGAACTCAGAAAACACAACTCATGTAAGTTCCTTATTGAGAAACCACTTGATATGACATCCTGCTGATTAAGAGATAATCAAAATAAAGCACTCAAGAATGAAGAAGTTATGGTAAATATTTAAATATAAAATCAATTCAAATTTTTTAAATATAAAAACAATTCTAAGTACAAAGCCAATATTAAGTCACTTTGAAATCATTGTTACAGAATAGAACATGAACAGTATGAACCTGGACATTATAAGAATAATACAACTAACCAAAACCAAGAATTGGAGAAGGGAGATGGGCAGTCTTCACCCTTTATAAAAAGGAGTCAATAATATTATTTAAACTGAAACATATTAGGGTTACCTGGGTGGCTCAGTCAATTAAGCATCTGCCTTCGGCTCAGGTCATGATCCTGGAGTCCCAGAATTGAGGAGCCCTGTTTCTGGCTCCCCGCTCAGTGGGGACTCTGATTCTCCCTCTGCCCCTCCCCCAGCTTGCATATGCGTGCTCTCTCTTTCTCTCTCACTCTCTTTCAAATAAATAAATAAAATCTTCAAAAAAATAAAAATAAACTGAAACATATTGGTAAAAAATCAAAAAATCTTCATGGTTTTTATAGTTTCTTTTTTTTAACTTTAGAGGAATTGTTAAAGAAATACCACGAAGAAATTTGGTGTCAACTTGACTGGGTTAAGAGTTGCTCAGATACCTGGTAAAACATTTCTGGGTACATCTGTGAGGTGTTTGTAGAAGAGAGTAGCATTTGAATTGGTGAACTGAGTCAAGCAGATTGCCCTCCCCAAAGTGGGTGGGCATCATCCAATCTGTGGAAGGCCTGAATAGAACAAAAAGGTGCAGGCAGGGCAAAGTCACTCTCTCTGCTTGGGATGAGACATCCGTCTTCTCCTACCCTCAAACACTGGACATCAGTAGTCCTGGTTCTTGGGCTTTCTGACTCAGATGAGGACTTACACCATCAGCCCCCCTCATCCCACCCCTATTCTCAGGCCTTATGGACTCAGACTAAAAGTACAGCACAGGCCTTTCCTGGCCCTCCAGCTTGCTGAAGGCAGATTGTGGGACTTTTTAGCCACATAACAACATGAGTCATTTCTTATAATAAATCATCTCTTCTCTATATCTATATATATATTATTGGTTCTGTTTCTCTGGAGAAACCTGACTAATACAGATTTTTCAAAATATTTTCCTTCAGATTTGCTTCAGATCCCTTTTCTTCCTATTAAATTCAAATAAAATGAATGTGTTTCTATTAAAAATAGAATTTCTGATAGGATGCCATTTGGAAAGGGTTTCAACTGGCTTTTAGTGAAGAGCTGAAAATTCATATCAGAATGCCACTGCATGGTATTCATAGTTACCACTCCAATAAATGGTATGCAGTTCTCATTCTATAGGGTAGGCTCGGTTATAAATTCCATTAAAATCCCAAGTATGGAATAGGCCATATAGTACCCCAACTGAAGATTGAATCCCAGTGCCCAGAGTGGGCAATCAGGTAAATGCCACTCTGGAAAGGCTGTTGTAGCCATGTTTCTTGTCTGGGTGTGCTACATGTTAATTGCAGCACAGGAAATATGGTTAGAGAAAGTAAAATCCAAGTTCCTGTTTCTTGAGTAGATATGAAAAAAGTGAGGCAACACATGCTGTCACCACCCTAACTTGTGCTAAGATTGTGGAATTCACAGGGAGAGCTAGATGTGAAGCATTTTTCAGTCTGCTTGACAATGGGGGTGAGAGTGGGGCTTCAGTCCTGGGTTCCCTTCCTTCCTTTAGTTACTGCCCTGACTCAGGACCATCTGCACACCCATTGTAAAATGCAACAAACCTCTTTCCATCCATGTTCCATTTAACCTGGTCGATGTCAGTAGCCACCAGTAGAAGACCCCTAGAGACAATTTCCTCTATTCTATATTGGATCCAAAACCAGATGTGGACCTTAAGGTTGAGAATCCCAAGCCAAAAGGAGAAATGTAAAATTCCATGAAATTGTCCAAATGCTTTCACTTTGAGCTGATTCTCTCAGGATTTTAGTCAATTTGTGGGTATGGTTAGGGGGGCCTTTTTGGTCTATAGCCTACAATGTGCAAAATATTCGTGGTTTTAGAGATTAACAAAATTTAAGCTTGCAATCTGCTCTAGCTGAGTCAATAAACTTCCGAGAAGGGTTCCATTACCATGGCCCTATTGGTCCCATCATGTCATCAAGATCAGATGTCATTCATTCATTCAACCAATATTTAGTGAACATCTACTCTATGTCAGGCTCTGTGCGAGGCACACGGAATGCAGCAGTGAACAAAAAAGAAAACAAAAAACTCTCTGCCCTCAAGAAGCTTATATTCATTCATTCAACAAGTTCTTTGTTGTTGCTACCTTTACAGCACATCTGCTTTTTTTTATTATTGATTTCAGAAAAATTCTGGAGACTGTTGCCACTTAAAAGGTAAAACTATGTATGGGGCACCAGGGTGGCTCAGTTGGTTAAGCGGCTGACTCCTGACTTCAGCTCAGTTCATGGTCCTAGAGCTCGGGATTCTGGGATTGAGCCCCACCTCAGGCTCTACACTCAGTGGGGAGTCTGCTTGGGATTCTCTCTCTCTCTCTCTCTCTCTCTCTCTCTCTCCTTCCCTCTGCCCCTCCCCCTACTCGCACACATGATTTCTCTCTCTCTCAAAAATAAATAAATAAATCTTAAAAAAAAAAAAAAGGCAAAGCTATTTAAGTTCACAAGTTAGAAAAAATAAGGGTCATGTCATATAGTGGTTAAGAAAAAAACCTGCGATATCACACTCTCTGGGTTCATGCCCTGGCTCCAACAGTTATCAACTTGGTAACTATGGGCAAGTCTCCTAACTTTTTTTTTTTTTAAAGATTTTATTTATTTATTTGTCAGAGAGCAAGCACAAGCAGGGATACAGCAGGCAGAGGGAGAAGCAGATTCCCCACTGAGCAAGGAGCCTGATGCGGGACTTGATCCCAAGACCCTGAGATCATGACCTGAGCAGAAGTCAGCCACTTAACCGACTGAGCCACCCAGGGATCCCAAGTCTCTTAGCTTCTTAAAGCCTCAGTTTCCTCATCTGGAAAATGGGTGGTTTAATAATAGACCTTCTTCATAGGCTTGTTTTGAGGGTGCCAGACAATCCATGTAAAGTTTAGCAATAGCACTAGACACATAACAATTGAGTGATAAATGTTAGCCATTGTTAACGGTAAAGGTGTTTAAAATGTAAAAAGAATATTTTAATTATAGAAAGATCCCTTTGAAAAGAAGTATTTAAGTGCCGATTTACTCAAGGGAATCTAAGTTCAGACCAGGAAAGCTTAATGTTATCTCATGATTAACTGAAAATCAATCAAAAGTTAAAATAACATAAATCAATAAGAATATTTGTTTCAAGGGGCGCCTGGGTGGCTCAGTGGGTTAAAGCCTCTGCCTTCGGCTCAGGTCATGATCTCAGGGTCCTGGGATCGAGCCCCACATCGGGCTCTCTGCTCGGCAGGGAGCCTGCTTCCCTCCTCTCTCTGCCTGCCTCTCTGCCTACTTGTAATCCCTCTCTGTGTGTCAAGTAAATAAATAAATAAAATCTTTAAAAAAAAAAAAAAGAATATTTGTTTCAAGTCTCTCAGTAATAGATTGTGAGGTAAAACTGTAAATACTGTGAGTTTGGTATCTTTTCAAATCCACTTTGTACAACCTCCGATCGTGAAAGTGCAGAATTAGACCTATTCACTGAGAAACAATTTCCTACTAAATGCCCCTACTTTGAGCTCCCAACCAGGCATTGTGAAACAGCATGCTTCAACAAGAAAGGCTGGCAAACTCATGTATGATGAAAAGAATGAGGCAGTGCTCTGTCATCTGAGACAAAGTTGATCGGGACACTGACCCATATATACCTACAAAGAGTGCCATCCCCAACACAGCCATGTCTGATAGTAAGGCTGCCCATCTCATCCTAGAATTTCCACTTTTCCCAACCTCCTCTATCAATTAGCGTGGTACTTATTTCTGGAGGATGCCTAGTTTACCCAGAGTAGAGGATTTATTTTCTAGTCAGCAGATGCTTTCAAGTGGTAATTTAACTGTCAATGAAAAATAAATAAAAGGTGTTGCAAATTCTGTAAGATCTTAGCCATTCGTGGAAGCTCTGTTGTTACTGAATGTATCTTCCTCTCAGTTGCCTGGGGAACTGCATTTTAATGTCACACATCAAGCAGTTCTTTCCCGAATGTAATTGTAGTTTTCCTGATGCCATGGTTAAAGCTGTTCAAATGTTTGGCTTCTGGCAAATATTTCCTAACATCATTCATGACAGTGATGGATCTGAAGCAATTTTAATACATTTTTAAATTCCACTAACTTGTTAAATAACCAGAGAAAGAATCCTACATAAATTGAAAATATCTTTATTACCCGAAGAGGTGTCTGGGAAGATACATTCAAATTTGTAATGATCTGATGCTTTCAAGACTGTGGTTGGTCCTTTGCAGAATCACATGTAGAGGGCAGCCATGACCTTTCATCAGAGAGGTGCCTTATGGCAAGATGAAGCCCTGCACTGGGTTGACCACTGGTTTCTGGCAGTCACTGCTAGATGCCTATCCAATATTCTCTCTCACCATTTTTTTTTCCAGCTTAGTTCAGAGGCAATGTGCCTGGACTTGGCTAAAAACACATATTTTCCAAGCTCTCTGCAACTTCAATGGTCTTATGACATCATTCTATCCAAAGAGTTAGTAGTCACTAGGTGGCACTTCTGGGAAAGACCTTTCAAGGGGTATGGATAGGTGCTCAGCTGATAGGCACTTTATGCCCTTCACAGTCTCTCTCTTACCAGGAGTGCAGACGCCTTGCTAGAAATGGATTAGTCATCTTGTGCCCCGGAAGCCACATACACGTTCAAGATGGCTGAGCAGAAAGATAGGAAGATCCTAAGTCCCTGATAGCATAGCCTCCATTCCAGTCCGGGACCACCTCCCTCCAGGCTTCCCATTACTTGAGAAAAGTGAAACAATTTGTGCCACTAGTGTTTGGCTCCCTAATCATTAAAAGCCAAACATAAATCCTATCTGATACAAAATTCAGTACCTGCAAATGGAATGCTACAGGTAAAATTGGAAACTAAGTGTTCAGACAGAGGGCTTTAAAGATCCACCTGTTGGAGGCTGGAAAGCTAGTGGTCCCCGTTTTGTCAAGGCATTTGATCAAACTGTCTCTTCTATACTTTGCTTCCTGTGCCTCAGTCAGCACTATGGTGGCAGATTAGGAAGATAGATGGAATCTGGTCCATTAGAGAATATTGCCAAGTCATTCTAGACCAGCTCTGCCACCCCCAAGACTTCTTATTGGATAAGAAGAATGGTCCTCTATATTTTCTTTGCATTTTATATTATAGAAGCCATTCTAGTTAAGGTACATAAATGAGAGGAATGACTTCCAAGTACTTTGCATGGTGTCTGGCATATGAAAACTAAAAGGAATTTGTTAAAGAACTAAATGGGACACTCTTAACATCTTATTCCTGTCTCACTTCAGAATGTGCATAGATAAGGACCTTGCTTTTGTTGGTTTTACCATTATTTGCTAGTTTATCATCCTTCTTTCAAGAAAGTGAACAATTTGATTGTTATTTAACAAAATTAACATTGTTTTAACAAAATTAACAAAAATTGTTAACAAAATTAACAAAAATTGATTAAATAACTAGGTTGGAGGAGCACCTGGCTTGTTCAGTTGGTAGAGCATGTGACTCTTAATCTCAGGGTCATGATTTTGAGCCCGATGTTAGGCATAGAGTTTACTTAAAAAATACATACATACATACATACATAGATGCATAAAGTTGGACTTTCTGATAGCTAGTCCTAGCCCAAACCATAAGACAATAATACTACCTAGCACTTTTTGAATGCTGTCATGTGCCAGGCACTGTTCTAAGAACTTTATTAACTGATTTATTCTTCACTACAACACCATAACATAAGATTATTATTATGTTAGTTCTGTCAGTGGGAAGCCATTATTATAACAGGAGTTACAGGGGGCACACATAAGTTAGGCATCTTGTCTGAGATCACACAATTAGAATGAGTGAGTAACAGAGCCAGGATTAATCCAAGTGTTCTAGCTCTTGACTACCACACTTTAATGTTACTTCAGTATTAATTTTCTTCATTCTTCGTCATCATCCTCATTCTGATCTTGGACTCTGTGATAGTTTGCTATTACCTTATGAGTTTGGGATTTTAAAGTCTTTAGTTGACCGTGCTGTGTATTTCTCCTACTACCCACCTATGTGGAGGTGATTGGGTTGGGCATCATGGCCCCATGGAGGCAGGCTCTCTGTAGGAATGATTAATGTTTATACTTAATGCTTTTAAAAAAACCCAAAATTGTAGATTTGTTTTATTATAACAGTAAGGCGTAAACATTTGCTGGTTACTATATTGACTGGGTAGCAGAGAATTCTAGATGTCTCTGTCTCCATTCTCCCCTTCTTCTAAAGTAATAGAATCCTAATATTAATCAGGGTGTGTGGCCACCCTCAATGAAGATACTTTCCTGACACTCTCACACTTAGATGAGGACACTGATTTCCGGAGGTATGGATAGGTACTCAGCTGGACAATAGGATGTTAAGAAAAAGAATGTATTCAACTTTCAGGTTGCATCTCACTTCTTGTAGCCTGAATGGGAACATAGGGGCTTAATGGATTATGTAGACAAAACAATCCCCTAGAGATAATGGAACAATCAGATAGATGGAGCCTGGAGCTTTAGTGACTTTGTGGGGCAGAGCCACTCAGTCAGTCCAGTCATATACTTGACAGAAAAATAAATTCCCCTGTTTTTTAAGCCACTGGTATTTTGGACCTCCATTGTTGGAAACAGAACCTATGTCCTAATTAATACAACTGGGATATATAATTTAGACTTCAGAGCCAGATCTAAAGTGATGCAAATGTCAATCATATGATGTTGGCATCCTGCATGATTTATCTGATTCATCAATATTTAACCGACATCATTGTTGTAGAACTCTGTATTTAGAGAAAATCCCACATTTTAATAAAAACAACTCTGAATCTTTCCTGGAATTAGACCCTTCTCTGATGGCTTCTAATCTCAAAGCCTCCAGATTCCTTTCTGTAGCTGTTAAGGACTGTTTACCACTATTAGAGAAATGATCTTGCCATTCCCTTTGACTTTTTAGGTTTTTCTTGTTTGATTCCGTGTATGAATGTCTAGATTGACAACCAGGGTCTACTGTAAGATGATACCCATCCCAGTTTGCCTGGTACATCCCTAGTTTTAGCACTGAAAACATAGAAAACCCCTCATTCTTGAGAAACTGGGATGGTTGGTTACACTAGTTATACTTTAAATATGTTACCCAGTTACTTTTCCCAGAGCTTCTGAGTTTTTATCTACAACTACCTTTCTACTTTTTTTCCTTTCATTCTCAACTAACATTTGTTGATTTTCCATTATATGCCTAGTATAATGTTAGGTTTTGGAGAAGTAGAAAGGATAATGGGAAAAGGACCTTTTCATTTACTAAAGGAAACAGATGTATAATAAATACAATTAAAGAGGTAAGTGTGAAATATTTGGGGAGTACAGAGTAAGCAGTAATTTGAAATAATGGTTGAGTTAGGAAAGGGCTTCACAGAGAAGGAAGCATTTGATATGCATCTTAAAGATGATTAGGTACTCATCAAGCTGGGAAGTTGTTTCTTACCACTTAGTCCTTCCTTTATAATGGAACTTTAATCTGAACAGAAGTTCAATACAAAACAAAACAAAAAACCTGGAAATGAATGTTCATTATTCATGACTTCTTTTTGTGAAATTTTTATCTGAAGCTTTCCCCACCCAGAAACATGTCATAGTAGTCCTGATTAAAGAAATGCAAACGGAAGTTGTTAGATGGATAGGAAGACTAATTAAAAGGGACTTACAGTTGATGTAAGTCCTTTTGGCATTTCCCCTTACCCTTCCTGGGATTCAGAGGTGATGATTGGCACTCTGACAGCCATCTTGGACCATGGACCATGAGGTAACTTTCAGAATGAGTGCACTAATGATTGCAGACTAGAAAAATAGGATGATATTTGGCTCCTGATAACTGTGGAGCAACCATAGGGGTCCTGGACTATCTACCTCAGGCCTTTTACAAGAAAGAAAATTAATCTTTTGTATATTCATACCATTGCTATTTATGGGTTTGGATTATATGAAGTTAAACCTAATCACAATGGATATAAGTAACAAGTCAAATTTTTAGTGATTACTGTATTAGTAGTCAAACACCCACCACTACTATGACAATTTAGGTAAGAATTCTCTGACATAGTACATAGGCATCATTCTACATAACAGAAAAATATCAGCCAACCTTTGGCCATATCCCACTTCAGCCCCGCTTAAGCTCCCATCTCTCTTCAGATGCCAGGTCCCTCTCTTACCACTTACCCTCTTTTCAGGTTTAGCTCTATTTGCTCACCAAGTCAACCATTACATTCCTGTCCATTTATTTTGTTAGTCAGTTCATCTATACTCTAGGTCTCAGCCTAGCTAAGCCCTGATGATCATGTACTTTCTACTCCCAAAAGATATTTTGCTTATTTTTTTTTTAAAGATTTTTTATTTATTTATTCGTCAGAGAGAGAGAGAGAGCACAAGCAGGCAGAGTGGCAGGCAGAGGCAGAGGGAGAAGCAGGCTCCCTGCCGAGCAAGGATCCTGATGTGGGACTCGATCCCAGGACCCTGGGATCATGATCTGAGCTGAAGGCAGCTGCTTAACGAACTGAGCCACCCAGGCGTCCCTTGCTTATTTTTTTTTTAAGATTTTATTTATTTATTTGACAGAGAGAGATCACAAGCAGGTAGAGAGGCAGGCAGAGAGAGAGGGGGAAGCAGGCTCCCCACTGAGCAGAGAGCCCGATGTGGGGCTTGATCCCAGGACCCTGAGACCAGGACCCTGAGACCAGGACCCGAGCCAAAGGCAGAGGCTTTAACCCACTGAGCCACCCAGGTGCCCCAGATATTTTGCTTATTATAGACAACTTTCTTCCCTAAAGAGAATTCTGTATTAACTAAAACTAACGTTTTCCCTCTACACATATATTATCTCAAAATCGCAAAGCTTCCTCAACCAACCTGTAACTATTTGTAGCAGTTCTATATCATTTAATATCGATTGGAAAAGCTTGGTCCACAAAGGAAACTCCTAACTGAAGATGTATGGATTTAGTTTATACTATTAAATGATAAACCGAAGCATATTAAATTTTCAAGAGTTTATTTGAACAAAAATTGATTTCAGTCAGGTAGCACTAAACTGGAAGTGGTTAGGAAAGCTCCACCAAAAGGAGCCAGGAAAAAGACTTTTATAAAGATGTGGAAGCAAAGCAAAACAAAGCAAAGCAAGGAAATTATTTGGTTGGCTATAGCTTAAGCAGTTGCCTTATTTGGAAAAGTGTAGTTGGCTCTTTGTGATTGGTTGTCCTTAGGTTTTGATTTCTTTACCTCAAGTCATTTACAAGCTTAGGTTTTAGTTTGCTTACTCAGGCCACAAAGGCATTAAAGCTACCTCGGTCTAATGGCCTCCTTGTTTAATTAACCTAACAATCTAAAGCCTAACAATTTCTTCATACTCTTGTATAGTACAAATTGCTTTTCTAAATCTAAGGAATGTGATCATTAAAGCAATGTTACATATGTTTGTTTATACCCATCAGGTCCCAGAAAAAAATTCTGAGTTAATGTACAGTCTTGTTCAGGTATCAGACTTACATTTTCATGAGAAAGCCTAGAGACAAAGACTGTTAGAATTTAGGCTGGTAGGGAGGTATTCTTGAGCAGGAAAGCCTCAGTGCCCCTCAGTTTCCAATGAATAAGAAACCCCTACTCCTAATCTTCAGCCTCTAAATAGAGCTGTCTTTGGCTTCCAGGTACTATGAGGTATGGGGGAGATGAGAGAGGCTTCAATGGAATTGGAAGTGGGGATATATCCCAGCAACAACAGTAAGTCCTGGGTCTTGGGAAATAGCATCAAGTGGGTTCGTATATCTGCAAAGTTGTGAAGAATCTAAAAGGAGAGCTGTATAAACTTTCCTCTCAAGGCTAAGTCAGTTTCCTTCTTTTGACTCCCTGGTTTTACTTGGCGTGTTTCTTTCCTCTTCTCTTGACTTCTTCCACATTTGCCAAAATTTGCCCTTCTCACTTTTGTTGTATACCTAATATTAATGATTATTTAAAGAAATGAAATGTATTTCCAAACTCTGTGTGTGTATGTGTGTGTCAATAATATATACATATATCTTCTTATTGAAATCTACACAGAATTTTCTAGGAGTAGGCAGTTGTAACATTTGTGAGTGAGTTTGGAAAATATAGTTTACGTAGAAGAACAATGAAACTTTTCAGAATGCTAACATGATAGGAGCATGTGTTTAAACAGTATATTCCAAGCTTCAGTCATTCAAGTACCATCTGGCTCTCATGATTGTCCTTATTTCTGAGGATATTTTAAAAGCTCCAGGAGCCACCCTATACAACCAAAAACTTGGAGAGATGTACAAAAATATTCCCAACCTTGTATGTCATAATCACCTACCTTAAATATGATTCAAACCATGAATGAGAACAGGCCCTTTTGTGGCTAAGGCCAAGAATGGTGTCCAACTAAACAAGGATCAAACAGAAATCAAGAAATGACCAGAAGGCAGAGAAACTCAACCCTCACCCCATATACCCTCACCACACTCCCTTAAGCCAAAAGAGAAAGTCTAGCTAAGCTCTAGGCTAATACAGTCTTTACATGGAAATCTGTGAGCAGTGGCAGAAATTGAGAGGAAGAGCCTCCAAAAGCCATCCATTCTGATTTGGGCAATGATGTATAGAGAGAAAACAGTTTGGCATTCAGACAGGCCTGTGGAATTACAATTTAGCCACTTATTAGAAGCCCTGTACCTTGGGCAAATCCCTTAACCACTCTACTTCATTTTCATTTTCTGGAAAATGGGACTAACAGTATCCTCCTTGCAAAGTTACTGAAATAACTTTTTAAAATATAACATACATGATATGATCCCATTGATATAAATTCTACAAACAAGGAGAACTTATCGGAGATGTTAGAAGTTAAGGTATTGGTTATCTTTGAGAGCAGGGAGGGTCTTAGTTGAGAGACGAGTACAGTGGTAATTGAGTTTTCCACTTTTGTTTTGGGCACTTTTCTGTATGTAAGTATATTTGACTTTTGTTAAAGTTGAAAGAAATGACATATGTAAGAGCCCAGTACTGTGCCTGAGAGATTCTAGGCACTCGGTGAATGGCAGTTGTTATTTGTTGTCTGTTTTAGATGTTAAAGCCTGTTGAAAGATATGCAATTGAGAAATTGATAAGACTAAAGCCAGATTTCAAGATTCCAATAGTTTGTGCAGAAGCACAACATGTCATTAACAGCCCACGTGGGAATTTGAGAAATCCTGTTATTAGCACCAGAGGAGAAAGTAACTAGAAGGTGTGAAAAACTATATTTCATATAATTGAAGAGGATCAATTTTACTGTTACACAGCACTTCACCTAGTTCCCATGTCCTACTAGAGATAGACTGAAATCTTTCCCTCTACTCTGATCCATTCACCATTGAGGCCTGCTTATGTCCATCTTAAATGAAAATTCAGTTTCTGCTAGCTAAACACACAAATTTTTCCATTGAAAAACTGGGACAAGTCTTGATCTAATCAAAGTGGTGGATCTAATCAAACTTTGATTGGTAGCCCTTCTTGCAACATAACAGAAGAAGGCATTTAAAATGAAATCTTCAAAAAAAAATAAATAAACTGAGATCTTCGTTTTCATCATTTTCCTTCATTATCACAATTTTCCAATCAGTTTGGATACAGGATCTTATCGATTTGAGTCTGTATTTATGTGGATGCCAGCAGTTGGAGGACTCCATAAAATGGAGTAGGGAATAATAACCCCAAATTACTTCCCCTTGACTCCTAAGGCCCTCTTTCCCTTACCCCACAATCCAAATTTCCCAGATTGACACCTTTAATGTGTCAAAATTAAACTAAAACATTAATTATCGCAAAAAAAAAAAAAAGAAAAGAAAAAAACAGCTATAGAGGAGCAAAACATACCTTTAAATAAGATCTGAAAGTTTACTTTATTGGGCTTAGCCCGGACCCCCAGGAAAATTAAGATCAGATCTCTGTTATCAGCTGAAAAGAACAGATCAACATGAGTTGCCAAATTGAAATAAATGAACAGGGGTGATTCGTGCGGAAAGAGGCCAGGAATGCTGCAGAAATGCTGCAGGAAGCAGCATTTCAGAGGTAAGGATTGTTATTCCCATTTTACAGAGGAAGAAACTGGTTTTTGCTTGCTGAATGTTACTAATTTGTTCAGCTGGTGAGTCGCATGAGGACCCAACTGGACCAACCCACCATTTAGCCCCTGTGGAGAAAAAATGAAGGCCATGTTGTCAGCAGTCTCCCAGTTATAGTACCTGCCCTAGGAGAAAGGGAAGGGAGGTCCTCCCTCCTGACTCCATTGATTCTTGGAAGACACAGGGTTGACAACCAAGAGGCTAGATTGTCACTGGGACACTTTCTTTCACACACCATTTGTCTTCCATCTGTCGCCTTTCCCTAAGACCAAATTCCAGTGGGATGCACGGCCGTTTCCGTATCATTGATGTCCACCCGTCCTTGGATATCAGCCTGTGGCCGTTTTTTTGTCCCACTTCCCCTTCATAACCCCTGTCTGACTTTATCAAAAGAGTGTAACCCACCTCAGGCATCTCCATATCTTTCTATGATACCCTGCAAAGAGGCAGTTAAGAAAGTTGGCATCTGTATGGTGAGAATGAGTAACTCTAATGACATGCAAGTTAAATGGCTCTCAATTATTGGTTTTCCCCTAGTATGTATTAGGAAAACATCAGAAACACTTTCACTGGCAAACATACATCCAATTCCCATAAACAGAATCTAAAGTCATGTCCAATATCCTCTGAGCCCATAGAGAAGTTTCTTATTATTTATTTTATTTTAATATTTTCCTCTAACCACAAGGAAGATGATCACTTGACAGCTATGATGAAAAGAGTCCAGGCTGAAGTCTGACAGACTTAGATCCCAAATCTTCTAACTCTTCTCTATACTGTGTGAACTTGAGAAAATACTTAACCTCTCTGGGCGGCATTTTCCTCACTTGCAAAAAGGGAAAACTTCTTTTGAAAATAATGAATACAAAAGA
Organism: Potos flavus; assembly: GCA_028534135.1. Classification (NCBI taxonomy): domain Eukaryota; kingdom Metazoa; phylum Chordata; class Mammalia; order Carnivora; family Procyonidae; genus Potos; species Potos flavus. Next base: position 87,600,625 of record CM052896.1, read on the forward strand.
CCTTGTTAATCCTTACTATGATTATAGCAAATAATTTTTTAAGATTTTATTTATTCATTTGTCAGAGAGAGGAAAATACTCTCTCTGACAAGAGAACAAGCAGGGGGAGCAGCAGGCAAAGGGAGAGGGAGAAGCAGGTTCCCCACACAGACACAGTTAGGTTCCCCGCCGAGCAGGGACCGGATGCAGGGTTCCATCCCAGGACCCTAGGATCATGACCTGGAGCCAAAGGCAGACGCTTAAACGACGGTGCCACCCAGGCGCCCAATAGCAAATAATTCTTTATTCTTTGTTTTCCTTAAAATCTTCCATCAACTTTAAACAAAATAAGGGCAAGCCTTTCATCTTTCTAAGAACAAAAAGCCTAACTGTGTTTGTGTGGCTGCACCTGTCTGTTCACTTACATAGTGTCACCATTTCCCGGGGAATCAATACAATTATTTGCCCCTAGACATAGTTTCCCAGCAACACACATCTTGAACCAATTCAGGTGAATTTCCTTTGTCATTTATTGTCACCTGGCTCCTGCATCAAATGACTCTGCAACCTTCTGCAAACATTAGAATTATGCCTACTTAAGGGAAATGAGTAAATGTTATTATGTTTATACACTGTCTTTCTCTTGGGATTTTGCAATACTGAGCAAAGAGCCATAGCCAAGGCCACCAAAGTCTCTTTGAAGGCAGCTGGGAAAGTATTTTTGTGCCATGCAAGCAGAGCAGAACAGATTCCCTCCCAGGGTTTTCTGACCAGGAGGAAAGGCAGGACTTTCAACAACTATCGATGATCAAGAGAGACCCAAGAAATAATCTGATTTTCCTGCACAAGAGTCTATCCTGACATTTTCTCTTTCTTTCCACTGGGAACAGGCTGGCAAGTACCTTTAAGGCAGAACAACAGTCAAGTTATTGCCAAATCATTTAGCAAATAGTATATAAATTTTCCATGTTTTAAGTGTAAATATCCTTCACTTTAAATTCTCTTTATCCCTCCAAATCGAATTTTTTAAACTTTATGTTGTTTGAATTCTTGTAGGCAAGATGTTTACTTTGGTATTCACTAAAGTGGTTTTTTTTTTTATGATTGCTAAGCAAATTAATCATATTTTTAAATAATGATGTTCAGTTTTTTCATTCGAAAAATAATGACAGTTATTTTTGATAGGTTAAAATCTCCTATAACCTCACCACAATTGTCATCAATTTGCTGTATTTCTTTTTAATCTTTTTAATTTCCTGTATACAGATGGTTATTTTTATTTTATATTGTTCTGTTGCACTGGCAACCTGCTTTGTATTATATGATTTTTTTCCATGTTACAACAAAATTTTTGTAGCCACTTTTAAAAAAAGTAGCTTACTTTCCAGTTAATTTGATAAATCTCTTATTAACAATAGAGTACATCATTCTCAACTATCACTCAAGGATAATCACTCTCAGATGACCTTTGCCAGAGTCTTAAATTTGTACCAGGTATAGATAAGTAAGTTACTCTTTACTTTTAAGGTACTTTTCCTTAGTCTGTACTTGGAAAAATCTATATTATAAGTGATGTGACCTTGCGTAAGTTATTTAGCTTCTAAACTCAGCCCCTTCTTCTGTGAAATGGGGATGATAGTAGAACCCCGGTCAAGATGATATGAGATCAGTTCCTCTCATATACTAAGCAATCAATGAATGCTACTGATAAATGAATGGTATGTTTTAAGCAAGATTCATTTCCAGTCAAAACAAATGGAAAAAGATCTATTGGACTTTTAGTAACAGATATTAAATTAGGTTATGATCTTGCCCCAAGTGTAGGGGAAAGCCTAAAGAAATGGAAGTCATACAATAAATGGAAAATGTTAACTCCTGATCCAGGTGTCCAGCTTGCCTTCGTCAGGCATTGCCAGCCTGTCTCTTTGGTAGTCACAGACCACAACACAGCGACACAGTGGCTCTCTGCCCTGGTCAGCTCAGTGCCTCCAGGCAAGCTAAGGCCGGCTTCTCTCAATCGTCAAGCAAATCTTGAAGCTCTACCAGACAAACAAGATGCTTTCCTGCAAAGAGCAGGACGTGTTATTTTTCTTTAGCCTTCAAATGTCTAGATGTTATTCCAAATAAAATTTTATAATGGAGCCCACATTTGGAATTTACTACAAGGTATTTTCCAAAGATTCTAAAATGCCTTGTATGGGGTCGAGGAAGAAAAACTACTAGCTTTTTCAGGTTTTCAATGAAATTGAATTTAAATAAAAAATTTCTTAAAACGATGAGAAAAAACAAAAAAATAAAAATAAATATAAATATTTTATTTTGAAATAATTTTAAAGAAAATTTGGAAAAATAACACAAATAATTCCCATTTACCTTTCTATGAGATCCCCTAAATGTAAACATTTTATTGTGCTTGCTTCATCATCCTTCTCTCGCTGTTTTAAGTCACTGAATACTGTGTATGAGTTCAACGTGTTCTTCCTTTTTTTAAAGTAAGCTCTATGCTCAATGTGGGGCGCAAACTCATGACCCCGAGATCAAGAGTCACACACTCTACCAACTGAGCCAGCCAGTTGCCCCTCAGTGTGTTTTCTTTACAATCACTTCCTTCATGTAAACTGGTACTTGTGTCCTATAATTTACAACTCAGTGTAATACACACACATATATACATTTATATTTTATCAAAGTGATCAACACATATGGCCAAACAATCAAATAGAAAAGATGACTTTGTAATTTAAGGCTGTAGTTCTGTGCTCAGCTCTGCTCCTCAGAGGCAATAAATATTTTAACCAGTCCTTTTTACTTTGGGTTCTTCCCAAGCCTACACATCTCTAAATAATACAGTTCTACTGCTATTTCTTACTCATCAACTTTGGACATTTCCTTTTAACTTCCTACTTTGAAAAACAAGAATTTAGCCCACTTCCTCCCTCCCTCCCATGGAGGTATCACTATTCTTATTCTTCTGCTGGTCACCTCTGTATCCTCAACTAACATACTAAATCTCCACTTTTGTTCCATAGAAAGACAACTCCTCTCCCACTTTGTAAGCAGAGGATATTAGCATTTTAATTCTTTACCCTCTCCCCTTCATCTAAAGGCTGCCCCTTTACTTTTATTTTATTTTATTTTTAATTTTATTCATTTATTTGTCAGAGAGACAGAGAGAGCCCGACGCGGGATTTGATCCCAGGACCCTGTGATCATGACCTGAGCCAAAGTCAGGTGCTTAACGGACTGGCCACCCAGGCACTTACATTGTCAATTTATAACATTTTCATCTTGTTCTATAACCACCATTCAAATATCCATTATTTGTCTAAGTTCGTCTTACAAAATGGAAAACTAATACGAATTTACATTTCCATGATGATGTAAACATGAGTCATTGCAGAGCAAGTAGCATGCTAACAGTCCTTTTCCCCAGGGCCAAGATCATGACCACCTGTCACTTAGTGGAGAATGTTCCCCATGTCGAATTGAAATGGGGATTCTACCTTTCACCTCCACCAAATCCCTTAACGGAATCTTCGTGTTTTTCCAACTTCTCACTACTACCTGATCAGTCGTTGTCTGGGCATCTTTGGGCTTACCCCTTCCTTCTCAGGTTTTGTGAGCACACAGGAACCCCCAAAATACCAGACTGTGCTTCTCTGGTTCTCCGTAGAATATTTTCTTTCTTTCTTTAGAGCAGTCTTCCATTTTAATTGGTTGCCAAGAATAAAACCAATTCAGGAGATTTCACATACATTCTAGATTTCTGTGTTCTATTGAAAAATTATAAGATTAGTTAAGTGGACTCAAATTCTACAGTAATGTGCAACAGCACAGTTTCCTTCCCTTTCCTTGTCTGGCCCCTGAGGTCATGGGTTTTGAACTCTTAAAATACAGACTTGCACTTAATCTCCTTGGCTCCAGCCCCACATCTCACTCCTACCTCTCTCAGGTTCCAGAGGGCAGGCCGTGCCTTCCCAGGAACATAGCGCCTCCTTATGTATTCTCGCTAATTTACTGTGTGGTCCACAAACCAGAACAGTTTTAATGGCATCACCTGGGAGCTTGTTAGAGATGTAGAACTTCATGCCCCATCCTAGACCTATTGAATCATAATCTGCAGGTTAGTGACATTCCCTTGGTGACTCTTAGGCGGATTAAGAAAAGAACTGGTCTAGACTATAGTTTCCCTGCCCTTGCTTCCTTGGGCATTCCCCCCCCCCCTTTTTTTGTCTTCCTAGGTTTATTCAATTATCTTGTACATGGATGTTCCCCACCCCTTCCACTTCATCATCAATTTTGTAGATGTACTTTTTATTTTCATTTATTTTCCATCATTTAATAGGATCTCTAGAGACAAGGGGAAAAAAAACCTGTGTGGTCAGTAATTCAGCAATTTGCTAGCTCTTAAAACACTAGAGCAATAGAAAATTTTGCCATGCCCTGTTTTTGTTTTATTTGCTTGCTTATGTTTTTTACCTCTCCTCTCAATAAGAGCACAGATGGGAGAGGGGATGACAGATGTTTATGATCTTGATGGAACAATTACTTATGCAGGAGTCTCCTGATGCCCTCTGGTCGATTACTTTACACCTGGAAAACTCAGAGACACTGCTGCCTGCAAGACTGGTGGCCACCATTCTGCCAGAAGTACTGGCATAAAGAAAAAAAAGCAAACAAAGGGAAGGGAACAGCTTAGCAGAGACGTGCAAAACCATGTTTCTTTGTTGTTCTGGGTGTATTTTTATTTTTAGCCTCACAACTGCTACTGTACATTTGTCCCAGCCAGTCATCCAAGTATTTGTGGAAATTAACTGCAATGTTATGAATGTTTCACAGATGGATGAACCAAAGCTGATGAGAAAACAAACTGGTTCTGATCTTTTCACCATTTTGGGGATCTGAGTTTTATCTGGCTGAAAATAAATGTTTTCAATCAGAAACTATACGGGAACGCCTGAGTGGCACAGTCAGTTGAGCCTCGGACTCTCGGTTTCGGCTAAGGTCTGGTCTCGGGGTGGTGGGGTTGAGCCCCACGTTGAGCCCTGCGCTCAGTGCAGAGTCTGCTTGGGTTTCTCTCTCCCTCTCCCTCTACCCCTCCCCACCCTGTGCACTCTCTCTCTCTCTCAAATAAATACAATTTTTAAAAAGAGAGAAAAAAGAAACTGTACCATGTAGAGATTTTTTTCTTCCTTCCAGAAACTGAATATCCTACTAAAAGTGGCTTGAACTAGTGTCTCTCAAAATTGGCTGCGCATTGGAATTACCTGCGAAACCTGGCTCCCACTGGGTGAGATCTGATCTCATTGGTCTGGGATGTGACCAAGGCATTGAGAATGATTCTCATGTGCAGCCAAGGTTAAGAACCATAGGCTGGGGGCACCTGGGTGGCTCAGTGGGTTAAGCCTCTGCCTTCGGCTCAGGTCATGATCTCAGGGTCCTGGGATCGAGCCCCACATGAGGCTCTCTGCTCGGCGGGGTGCCTGCTTCCCCCTCTCCCTCTGCCTGCCTCTCTGCCTACTTGTGATCTCTCTCTCTGTCAAATAAATAAACAAAATCTTGAAGAAAAAAAAAAAAAAGAACCACAGGCTGAAACGATGCAGACACTTAATGTTTCATGAAGTCTGGAGATGGCACCTTTCCAGGGAAATCCCACCCTGATCCCTTCACCTCAGAAGATTTCTCCTTATTTCATTGGCTAGAACACTCTTAGGCCAACTGCCAGTGAAGAAGAAGTGCTTCTATAAATTACCCTATTGCTGTGACAAAACAAAATGAGGGTTCCTTTAAACTAAGTAAAAAGAGGGGGATGACTGTTGGGTGGGCAACTGGTGGTGTCTGTCTCTGTAACCTAGTTATCCCAAACAGACAAGCAGTAACTCATCATTAACCTGCGGATGCCATCAGACTCTCTTGGACCCTATGTTAATTTTTATTTTCTTTTTGGAGCAGTTCTAACTATTCATAAGAAGTACTATTCCGTGACTGTAATTCTTAGAGGTCTTCCAAAAAACAAAAAGGAATTTAATTTAAAAATAAATAGAATGGGCGCCTGGGTGGCTCAGTCGTTAAGCGTCTGCCTTCGGCTCAGGTCATGATCCCAGGGTCCTGGGATCGAGCCCCGAATTGGGCTCCCTGCTCAGCGGGGAGCCTACTTCTCCCTCTCCCACTCTCCCTGATAGTGTTCCCTCTCTTTTTGTGTCTCCTTCTGTCAAATAAATAAATAAATAAAATAAAATAAATAATAATAAAAAAATAAACAGAATAAAACTCATTCCATCTTGGTGATTACCATATGGGTTCATTGACACTTTTTATAAATTTAAGATACATTATGGGATTTTATTGATCTTATTTTTCTTAGTCTGTGTTTTGCCATTTCATCATTTAGGGAATTCTTTTATCATACTCTTCAGTTTTTCCTAGCTAGATTTAAAAAAGCAACTAAATTATAAGAAAATGGAAAAATGATGGAATCACCTAAAAGGATGATGCAAATCAATGGTTAAAAAAAAAAAAAAAAGGTTATCCTACAGTGTTCTTATTGCATTGCCCAAAGTATTGCAACAGTTTTCAAGAAGGAATAAAAGAAGACTGGAGGAACTATTTTATAGTTTGCTTTAAGATTTCACATAACAAGTTGAGATTTCAGAATTTCTCATTCTCCAACCGTAGCAACAACAAAAAAAGAACTGACAAGAGGAGATGTTTCAAAATTATTAGATGAATCAGAAGATAAATGCAAAGACACAGATAGCAGAACTCTAGACTCTAATGATGGTGATATTGATCATATAAATGAAATCTCAGAGTACGAGTTTTCAGATGATGGTGTTACTGATGAATTTTCTCAAACTCAAAAATCAATAAGTGACCTATATTTTTTTCTTAGGACAAAAAGGAAATGTGGCATTTATCCAGTTGGCCATTCATTTGACAGGAAGCATGTTATTGTTACACAATATTTTGTGACAAAAACCTGGACTCTCTTGTTTTGCTAAAAGGACGTATGATGGCATTCTTTATATTTTTCCTATTATTTGTGCGCCAATATTCATCTGAAGTGGTTGGTTATGTATAAATTCTTGTTAACTTTCCTAATAAAGTTTTTTTTTTTTTACTTACTCCCTTTATTTTTCTACAAATTAATCATGACTTTAAAATGGTATAATGAATATTATTATTCTCGGTATATTGACAAAGATCATTAAGATTACCCAATTGTGGGCTCAGAATCCTTTATCAGTGTCAATGGGGAAAACATTGTTTAGGAGAGGCACTGTGCCAGGCTTTGAAGATACACAAAATAGGTCTGCTTTTAAAGAGCTTATAACCCTGTTGTATGTCAGGAATATAAATTCTCTCCCATTAGCTACAAATGCCATGTAGCGTTTTTTATTGTCAACTGTAGGATATCCTCAGCTATTTTCCCCACTTCCCCCAATGTTAACACCTTAAACAACTATAGTAGGATATCAAAACCAAGAAATTGTCATTGAAACGATCCATACAACTTATTCAGATTTTACCAGTACAGATTTATTTGTATGTGTGTGTGTTTGTAGCTCTATGCAATTTTAACAGGTATAAAGCCTTATGAAACCATCACCATGATGAAGATACTCAACTGTACCATCACCACAAGACTTGCTTTATAGCCATATCCCTCCCTCCCCATCTTTAACTCTGGCAACCACTAATCTGTTCCCCAACTCTATATTATTTTATGAATAGTATATAAATGGAATCACATGGTGAAACAGAAACAAAATATCCTTTGAGACTGGTTTTTTTCAGTCAGCATAATTTCCTTGAGATTAATCCAAACTGTTATATGTGTCAATATTTTGTTCCTTTTTGTTGCTGAATAATGTACTATGGTGTGAATACACCATCATTTATTTTACCATTTAGCCATGGAAGGACATTTGCAGTTTCCAGTGTGAGGCTATTAAGAGCAAAGCTGCTATGAACAGAGATATTCCTGTGTGCAGTAAAGTTTTCATTTCTCTGGGAAAGTCCCTAAGAGGGCAATTGCAGGTCATATACTAAGACCATTTTCCTTTTGAAAGAAATTGCCAAATTATTTTCTAGAGTGGTGGTACCATTTTACATTCCCACCGGCAATATATGAGTGATCCAGTTTCTCTACATCCTCACTTGCATTTGGTGTTGCCACTATTTTTCATTTTAGCTGCTCTGATATGTGTGTAATGGTGTCTTGCTGTAGTTTTAATTTGCATTTCTCTAATGGCTGATGAGACTCAACATTTTATCCTGTGTTTATTGCCATCTGTAAATCCTCTTAGTGAAATGTCCGTTTATGTCTTTTGCTCATTTTCTAGTTGGACTGTATGTTTTGTTTTGTTTTTAATGCTGAGTTTAAGAGTTCTTTATATATTCTAGATATACCCAGCTACTATTTTTAATCAGCTGCTGTAGCATTTAATTTGAGGGAGAAATGATGTCACGAAGAGTCTCTATCTCATTGAACCACACGAATACTCCTCCCTCTTTAGAAAAACCATCTATATCAATTTCAATCCAGCTGTCTTCATCGAGGAACACTCTTGGGGGTGGGAGGTAGGTTCCAACCCTAGGCAAAACATTTCATTTGCCATTAATCTGCTCCATACTCTAAAAATTCGAGTGCCAGCTCTTCATCCTTCTTTCTCTAGGGTTTTTGTTATCAGAGTCCCAAAGCAGCTGAGATAATACTGACATAGCACTTTCCTCTTTGTTTTTAATTTTTTCCCGTACTTTCCCACTTTCACTAGATGAGTTTCTTCCGCCCATTCATTTCTCTGCTTCTGCATAAGTTTAGTTTTCCCCTGCTATGGCTATGGCACTCACTTCTACATGTCTTCGCAGCTCAGTTCCTCAGCTTAACTGATTCTGCTTCTGTATCCAAATTCCAGGTTTCTGGGAGAGAGACTGGACCCCTGAATATTGGGGTCAGTTGTGCACTTTCAGTGCAGCTGTGGCCTGGGGAAGTGAAATCAAGTGGCAAGTGATATGTTTGTTTCTAAATTCATCTAGCCTGAGGTGCCTGGGTGGCTCAGTCTGTTAAACACAGGACTGCTGATTTTGGCTCAGGTCATGGTCTCAGGGTCATGATCTCAGAGTCATGAAATAGACCCTTAGGTTGAGCCTCCCTTCGAATCGGGCTGTGTGCTCAGCAGGGAGTCTGCTGGAGATTCTTCCTCTCTCTCTGCCCCTCCCCCCATGCTCTCTCTCTCTCTCTCTCTCTCTCTCTCAAATAAAGAAATCTTAAAAAAAAAACTAAATTCATCTAGCCTGGTATTTTCTTTTTGAGATGAATTCTAAATATAGACTAAATTTCTAAAATTGGTTAGACTATTCAGATATTCCTTTCTTCAAATCAATTTTTTAAATAACTTCATAGAAGACATCCCATACAGTCACCCACTTAAAGTATACAATTCAGTGGTTTTTAGTAAATCAGAATTGTGCAATCACTGTCACTACCCAATTCCAGAACATTTTCATCACTCCAAAAAGAAACCTTGTACCCAGTAGCAGTCACTCACCCTTTCCTCTTAACCCGTACCCTTAGGCAACCACCAACCAAAACACTTTGTCTCTATAGATTTGCCTATTCTGGACATTTCATATAAATGGAATCATAGGATACATGGTCTTTGTGACTGGCTTCTTTCACTTACCATCTTTTCATATTTTATTCATGTCGTAACATGTACCAGTACTCCAATTCTTTTTATTGCCAAATATTCCATTGTATGGATATGCCACCTTTGGTTTAGCCATGCATCACGTGATGGACATTTAGGTTGTTTTTACTTTCTGGCTATTATAAGTAATGGTACTCTGAACATTCATGTACAAGTTTTTGTGTATTCATATGTTTTCATTACTCTTGGATTTATACCTAGTTGTGGAAATGCTGGTCATATGATAACTCTAACCTTTTGAGGAACTACAAAATCACCATTTTTTTTTTTTTAAAGATTTTATTTATTTATTTGACAGACAGAGATCACAAGTAGGCAGAGAGAGAGGAGGAAGCAGGCTCCCCGCGGAGCAGAGAGCCTGATGCGGGGCTCGATCCCAGGACCCTGAGATCATGACCCGAGCCGAAGGCAGAGGCTTTAACCCACTGAGCCACCCAGGCGCCCCCAAAATCACCATTTTCAATTCCTACTGCCGCTTCCTGTTGGCGCACGGGAGAAGAATGAGGCACAAACAAGTCAGCTGCAAGAGAGATTGGGAGCTGGGGTCGACAGTTGAGAAGACTGCCGCCCTGAACAACTCCTTAATCCTGTATTTATTAGATACAAGATAACAATCAACAAAGAAGAAGATTATACATTGTTTGTAGGTAAACAAGAAGGAATGTGAGTCATACCTAGATTAAACAAGAAGAAGAGAAGGGCGTGCCTGGTCAATCAGCGTGGAATTCATTGTAGAATAAGCCCACTTAGCACTTAAATGGATAACCCCATCAGCAAGCTCTCTCGGAGGCAGGGGAGATAACGAAAAGGGAAGCAGGCGGTGTTCCGCCCTGAGCCAGCCGATCATCCCCAGCTGCTCGGCTTCAAGAACGTATATCATCCCCTCCACCTGAGGCCTGCTGCGAGTACAGTTTTTCTCAAGGTTATCTTTAAGCATGCTTGCATAACCAGCACAACTCCTCGTAGTTATATCTTCAGCAATATATTATTCTGAGGGATGGTTACACCTACATTCCAGTATCTGAGGATTCCAATTTCTCCACATCCTCCTTACCAGCACTTGTTATTGTCCATCTTTTTCATTATAGCCATCTTAGTGGGTGACATGATATCTCCTTGGGGTTTTGTTTCTTTTTTTTCTTAAAACTTTATTTATTTGACACACAGAGAGAGATCACAAGTAGGCAGAGAGGCAGGCAGAGAGAGAGGGGGAAGCGGGCTCCCCGCCGAGCAGAGAGCCCTATGCGGGGCTCAATCCCAGGACCCTGAGATCATGACCTGAGCTGAAGGCAGAGGCTTTATCCCACTGAGCCACCCAGGCGCCCCTCTTTGGGGTTTTTATTTGCATTTTCCTGATGGCTAGATACTGAGCACCTTTCCATGTGTTTATAAGGGCATTTGTGTATTGTCTTTGGAGAAATGTCTGTTCAAGTCCTTTGACCATTTTTAAATTGGGTCCTCCTTTAATTATTGAGTTTTAAGAGTTGTTTATATATTCTAGATGCAAGTCCCTTAGCAGATATTATTTGCAAAAAAATTTCCCCATTCTATGGCTTTCTTTTTTCACTTTCCTTTTTTTTTTTAAAGATTTATTTATTTATTTATTTGACAGAGAGAAGGAGATCACAAGTAGGCAGAGAGGCAGGCAGAGAGAGAGGAGGAAGCAGGCTCCCTGCTGAGCAGAGAGCCCGATGTGGGGTTCGATCCCAGGACCCTGAGATCATGACCTGAGCCGAAGGCAGAGGCTTAACCCACTGAGCCACCCAGGTGCCCCCTTTTTTCACTTTCTTGATGGTGTTTTTGAGGCACATTTAAAATTTTGATGATGTTGACTTCATCTAATTTTTTCTTTTAATTCCAGTTAATTAACAGTGTAATATTAGTTTCAGGTATACAATGTAGTGATTCGACAATTCTGTATACATCACTTTGTGCTTATCATGACAAGTGCACTCCTTAATCCCTATCACCTGTTTCACCCATCCTCCTACCCACATATTTTTTCTTTTTGTCACTTGTGTTTCTGATGTTATATCTAAGAAACCGTTGTTTAATCCAAGGTCACAAAGATTTACACTTGTTTTCTTCTAAAAATTTTGTTTTTAGCTTACATTTAGGTCTTAATCCATTTGGAGTTAATTTTTTTTTTAAGTAAAAATGTATGGGGACGCCTGGGTGGCTCAGTCAGTTAAACATGTGCCTTTAGCTCACGTCATGATCAGAGAGTCCTGGGATTGAGTCCACATCAGGCTCCTTGCTCAGCTGGGAGCCTGCTTCTCCCTCCACCTGCCACTCCCCATGCTTGTATGCGTGCTCTCTCTCTCTCTGACAAATAAAATCTTTAAGAAAAATGTATGCATGTGTTTACGTGTATCCAGTTGTCCTGGCACCATTTGTGGAAAAGACTGTCATTTCCCCATTGACCTCGTCAAAAATCAATTGACTGTAAATGTGAGAGTTTATTTCTAGACTCTCAATTCCATTGTGCTGATCTATAGGTCTATTCTCATACCAGGACCACATTGTCTTCATTGTTATAGCTTCATAGTAAGTTTTGAAATTATGAAGTGTGAATCTTCCAACTTTTCTTTCTTTTTCAAGACTATTTTGGCTATTCTGGTTTCCTTGAATTTCTATATGAATTTTAGGATGAACTTGTCATTTTTTTGCAAAAAAACCCACAAAAAATAAACAATCCTCCCACCGCCCCCCCAACAAACCAGCTGGGGTTTTGATAAAGAATGCATTGAATCTGTAGATCAGTTTGGGGAGTATTGCCATTTTAATAACGCAGTGTTAAGTCTTCTGGTCCATAAATACAGGGTATCTTTGCATTTATTTAGGTCTTCATTTATGTCTTTCAACAATGTTTTGTAGGTCAGAGTATAAAGTCTTGCACTTATTTGTCAAATGTATTCCTATGTATTTTAGTCTCTTGATGTCTTGAGTCACTTTTACTAAGCTCTGCTTTTGTAGGTACTTATTTCATCAAAATTTTCCAATTTACTGTCATAAAGTTACTTATAATAGTCCTAAATTTGTCAGTGTTCAACCAGAGAAACAGAACCAGCAGGAGAAATATATTACAAGATTTCTTGCAAGGACTTCATTCACACAATTGTGGAGACTAGAAGGCAAGTCTGAAACCCCTAGATCCACCGTGTAGACCTCCAGGAAGGGCAGGCAGGAAATCTGGCTTGAGCTGAAACTGCTGTCTACAGGTATAATTTCTTCTCTCTCAGGAAAGCTTCAGTTCTGCTCTTTAAAGTCTTTCAACTGATTGAGTAAGGCCCACCCAGACTATCTAGGATTATCTCACTTACTTAGAGTCACCTGATTATAATATAATCTGTAAAATATTATGTAGCAATACATAGGTTAGTGCTTCACTGAATAACGGGCAGATATGGCCTAGGCAGTTGACACATCAAAGCTGATCAAAGCTGATCATGATAGGCCTCTTTCTTTTTTTATTTTATTTGACACAGAAAGAGATCACAAGTAGGCAGAGAGGCAGGCAGAGAGAGGGGGAGGCAGGCTCCCCGCTGAGCAGAGAGCCTGATGTGGGGCTCCATCCCAGGACCCTGAGATCATGACCTGAGCCGAAGGCAGAGGCTTTAACCCACTGAGCCACCCAGGCACCCCAACAGTCCTCTTTCAAAAATCTGTACTATTTGTAGTTAAATTCCTTTCCATTCCCAGTATCACTTATCATTCTTTTTCTATTATGATTAATCTTGCCAGATATTTTCCTAATTTGCCTTTTGAAGAACCAACTTTTGGCTTTTTGATTCCATGTTTATTTTCAATTTCATCACTTTTTACCCTTTATGATACAGTTCCAGAGAAGGTAGAAATTGGTATCAACAACAGGACCATGAGCAGCAAAAGGTGACACTTCAAATTTTAGGCTTGATTGTTCAGTTTTCTTTTGATTTTTTGGTTTTGTTTTTTTTTTATACCTTTTGGGACCATGAATTTGGACAGCATATCTATGTGAAAGAAAAAACACATGCACAGAAGACAGCCTAATGACATATACCAAAATATTAACAGTGGTTACCTCCATATATTAGGATTAGGGGTGATATTACTCCTTATTCTTCCCGTATTACAAAGTTGTACTTTTGGGGCCCTTGGGTGTCTCAGTTGGTTAAGTGTCCGACTTCAGCTCAGACCATGATCCCAGGGTCCTGGGATCAAGCCCCGCATCCCTTCATCAGGCTCCCTGCTCAGCAGGGAGTCTGCTTCTCCCTCTCCCCCTGCTTATGTTCTCTGAAATAAATAAAATCTTTTTAAAAATTATGTACTTCTCTTGTAATGTATATATGTTGAAAACTAATATAAATTATAATTAATATAAATTAAACTAATGTAAACTAACATAAAACTAATATAATACTGTATATCAACTATACTTGAACTAAAAAAATGTATGTACTTCTAATTAAATGAAATGCAGGATTTTTTTTTTTTTTTTAATTTTTTCAATGCAGGATTCTTGATTGATCCTAGATTGGGTGTTTGGAGTGGGGATATTTTGGTTACATAAGAAGAATGTCTGTTCTTAGGGGACACATCTTGAGGCACTAAAGGGTGAAATGTCATGATGCATATTTCAAATGGCTTGGGAAAAACCCTATTTATAAAGCATACATTGCAAAATGTCAACAGTGAGTCAATCTTTAGATAGAGGGTATATAATGTTCACTGCACTACTTGAAATTTTCTGTAGGTTTGAAAATTTTCAAAATAAAAACCTGAGGAAAAATTACATACTTCTATAATAAAGCAGTTGGAAAACAAGAAAGACGCATAAGACAACCAGTCACCGATTAAGATACTTTCTACATGGATGGGTCGCATCTTTTTGTCTACAGGGATCCGTCCCATGTTAGTGACAGTGGTTCACTGCAGGCTGCTGCACTGATATGACAGGCTGTGGATTACCACAGCCCCCAGAGTTGGGAGGCATAACTCAGTGCTCACTCACTTGCTCTCTGTAATAATCAGATGATGCTCTTTTGATGAATATAAAGTATAATAACAACCTCCTCTTTGAGAAGTTTTTACTACTGGAGAATGAAATTAAGCAAATGGCTATATTCTACAGTACATAATAAGCTCAGAATAGGCAATATTATTGATATCATGATGGTGGTAAATATATTCATTTGTATCCATTTCCATTTTCCCACTCTTAGGTCCTAATTCTCTGAAAAAAATTCTTTTTAAAGGTTTAATCTTATATAGCAAAGGAATAAAGATAATGTCTCCTGGTTTTCAAGTTCTGATTTATAATTTAAACCAAGTCAATACAAAAATATTCCTTCAACCAAATAAAAGCAAGGGAATAAAAACACCTTCCCCCCACCAAATCCTTATTATCAGGTTTCTATGGAACTATAATAGAACACTGAAGGATTATATCCTATGTACACTAAATAAGTTGAGGAAATAAAAACAAATGCACATCTACAAACATGTTTTCCAAAGTACTATAAACTTTTACCTCAGGTTCTTGAAATAAAAATTCATACAGTATTCAGAATGAAACCAAATGATGAAGCTACATGAAATAGCCAATTGCATAACTAATAATAGCTGACATTTATATAAAACATTACTATGTACTAGGAACTAAGTGCTTTTATCTCATTTAATTCTCATAACCCTAATGTAGGTACTATTATTATACCCATTTTATAGATGAGTGGTCAAAGGCTAGAAACTTGTCCAAGGTTTATTCGGCTGGTAGGTATTATAGTGAGTCTTCAGACCCAGGTTGTTTGGCTTTGAAATCTGTGTTCCTACCACTGTGCTATAGTGTCTCTCTATACCAGCTACTAATTAAAAAATCAGAAATGTATTCCTTCCTAGCCTTAGTCATCATGATAAGTAGTACCTTTGGCTTCTACACGTCTGAATTTTCAATATATTCCTTCCAACATATAAAACCATCCTCAATTCTGAGCCACCTGATTTTATTTTACTACAACCCCCCTCCATTCCCACCCCTGTGTATTCTGCTCTCATTAAGTCGCTGCATTTGTATTAAACTCTGCTTGAATAATAACCAAAAATGTATGAAATAATTAAATCTTGTTTGTTCAAGATTAAAGAGGAGTTAAACACTTTCCCTAACTCTTTAACTACTCTCTTATCAAGGCTTCAAAGACTTGCTCAGGAAAGTACTGCTGATGATGATAACCAGAGTATCTTACCAGGAACACATTATGCCCTGGGCTGAAATACTATCAAAACATATCCTCAATCTTCTTTTCCATGTGTAGGATGCGTAGCACGATGGGGGTGATGGTGGAAATTATGGCAATAAATATAAACTGTATTTTCTAGAAACATTTTCATTTCATGGAAATACAATGTTAAGACCACAGCAAGCTAAATATGGAAACGTGAAAGTCATTTATTTTTTAAAAACCAGGCAATACAAAGACAATTGAAAGCCATATATGAAGAAATTTCTGAAACAAAAGAAAAAAATCTCATCTACAAAATTATTTATATGTTTAGGGTTCATATTAAAAAACATGGTCCCTAGTCCAGTATAGACATAGAGAAGAGTCTATGGTAACAAACCTGGAGGATGACTTCTGTAGTACTTCTCAGTAAATGACATAAACCAAACGAGGAGACCCCTTGAAGGTACTTCAATGCTCAGAGGTTTTAAGACCTTGGCTTTGATGATTTTGAAGGTAAGAAACAACATCAAACTGGCTTCCACTGGGACACACCAGTGGCTTCACATCAGTGACTAATCACAATGTTTGTGAATGTACCTCCATTTGGGGGCAGAGCAATCTGCAGAGATGATGGTTTTTACACATGCCCCGTTACCTACACCAATATAATCACTACATTATCTTACGAAGACAAATAGTTGTCACTAAACTCTTTTAAAAATATATAATGAGTTTTCTAAAGATTTTTTTTTTTAAGTCCAGGTTCATCGATGATGAATAAAAAATCCATTACCTACTTTCCTACTTTCTTTAACTCTATTCCTGCTTAAATGCAAAAGCTGACAGTTTCTGATTGGTAGAAAGATCTAAAGGTTTTTGCTTTTTAGGCAAATTCAGATTCTCCTTTGCTTTTTCCTTCTCGTTTTCAGTTTCATGATTTTCATCAATCACATGTTTTCGCTTCTTTGCTTCAGCTCCATCACTTGTAGTTCCTCCTTTGGCCTTGGAAGCCCATGCCTTTGTAAAAATATGGGAGGAGAAAAGATTTTTAGGCAATAACAAAGAAATAGGAAGGAAATGATTTCCTTACTTTCCCAGGTAACAATCTGTATATAAAAATCAGTATTCAAAAAAAGCAGCGTAATTAGCACTTGAATTGTTAAGCTAATCATTAAGGGTTCTCATTGTTAACAGATCTTTTATTACTTAATTGCAGAGCATGTTAAAAAATTTATATTCTACCTCTAATATTTCAATCTAAACTCTGCTTGTATTTAACCATATTAAGTGCAAAACACCATAAGTACAGGAACTTTTTTAAAAATGAAACTTTTTGAGATTATTCACATGCAGTTGTAGGAAACAATACAGAAGGATCTCGTGTACCAGTTTCCCAGTTTACCCCAATAGGAGCATCTTGCAAAACAAATACAGTATCACAGTCAGGGTACTGACATCAATACAATCCTCTCTTTTTTATTTCTACTCCTATGTGTGTGTGTATATTTAATTCCAATGCGGATTCCATGTTCAAGATACAAAATAGTTCCATCACTATAAGGATCCCTCATGTTGCCCCCAAAACCTACACTTCTCACCCAGGCCCCAACTCCTGGTAATCAGTACTCTGTTCTTCATCCCTATCACTTTGTCATTTCAGGAATGACATTTCAGATATTCTTTTAGGACTGGCTTCTATTCACTAAGCAAAAAGCTTACAAAGTTCAGTCGTTTCCATCTGTCTCTAATTGATTGATTGAATGATTTTTTTAAGTAGGCTCCACACCCAGCATGGAGCCCAATGAGGGGCTTGAACTCACAGCCTTGAGATCAAGACCTGAGCAGAGATCAAGAGTTGGACGACTGAGCCATCCAAGTGCCCCTCCATCTGTCTCTTAAATCTATTTTAATATGTAATAGTTCCTCCTTCTTCCACTTTGCTTCTTTTCCCATTTCTTTACTATAGAAAAGGAATCTTTTGGAGCTGCAGAATTTCTCACATTAACAGACTCGATTTAAGAAAACGTTTAAGGTTTACCTTAACAATACTGATTACATTTTAAGTATTCAAATACACAATCACAACTTTTACCAAGTCTCTTCCTCTTCTGCTGCATAAGACCATTCAGATGCCATTTTATCTAATTCTTTCGAATTTCTATCCTCTTATAAATTCTTATGAAAAATGAGAAGCACAAAGTTGCCAGTGAAATTCTAATGAGGCTAGAGGTGGTTAAACCAGTTTCTAGCCTCCTCATTTTGTAATACCCTGTACTCTTAAAACCGAGTTTATAAAGGCAGGTATCTATTTCACCAGGTGCCCATGCTGTGTACTGTCATCCCTGGGGAAGTGAAATCTGAGGATTTAATTGATACACTCCACACATTCCTTCCCCTTGCACCAGAAAGCTGCTCCTAGCCCTCCCTCACATGGCAGAAATTAGATGAGGAGCAATAGGTACCAGCCATCTGTCCTAATTTCCAAGTGAAAGGCTATAATAGAACACCACCTTTTCTCCCCAAAAGCAGTATTCTCATTTTTGGTTGTTTTTTGTTTTTGTTTTTTAAAGTAAGCTCTATACCTGTAGTGGGGCTTAAACTCACAACCCCAAGATCAAGAGTCACATGTTCTACTGACTGAGCCAGCCAGGCAGTCCAGTATTCTCACTTTGTATTCAATGTGGAAATATACAGCATTTTAAAAAATTCTTTTTAAATTACAAGAACCTTAAAGTCCAAACATGTGAATTTCATTTTTACTTATTCATTTAGTTTGCTTTTGATTTAGAAGTCATGTACTTTTTCTTGGAGTATCCTCCTAACTTGCATTATATAGGAACTTATATACAGTATATACTGCCCCAAAACAGTATATCTGCCCCAAATTTAACCATTGGCACTAAATAATAATTATTACACATCCATATGGTCAAAGCTGACATTACAGTTATTTAATTTCCTCTCCACCAAGAGTTTACCAGAATATCTGCAATTTCCAAAAACAGAAAAAGGGCATTTTCTGTAAGAATTTTTAAAACCTGGGAATTTAATAAGATCTCAATCTCAGCAAAATTATCCTTACCTTCCTTTCTTCAGCTGACAATACTCTAAATCGAATCATTCCTTCTTTTATTATGTCTGCTTCATCTGAAAAGTCAGGATTGTCAGACAAAATATTACTTCTGTTTTCTTCTAGCCACATCTGGAACCCAGTCTTTGGCCTAAAATAGCAATTATGTGAAAAAATTTTATACTTAAGATGAAGTTTAAAGTGCTTTATGATTTTTCAGGTTAGTAATTAACCATTAGTCTTTGCATACCTATATAAGTAACAGTTACACTTGTTAATATTCATACTACATATTACTTAAAACTACCTGGAGACCACGGGAATAATGAACTGAAAAATCCCTTGTAAGGTCAATTCAAAGATTTTACTTACATTTGTATTTTCCAAGTGGAGCAACCATGAACTCTACACTTTCAGCTCTTTTTATTTTTTTTAATTTTTTTAAAAAGATTTTATTTATTTATTTGACAGAGAGAGATACAGCGAGAGAGGGTACACAAGTAGGGGGAGTGGGAGAGGGAGAAGCAGGCTTCCCGCAGAGCAGAGAGCCCGATGCGGGGCTCAATCCCAGGACCCTGGGATTGTGACCTGAGCCACCCAGGCACCCCTTTCAGCTCTTTTTAGAATACTAACACGCTCAAGTTCTCCAAATCCACTCAGCCCCTCTGGGCCAGTAAAATTTTTCCAAGTATCCTTGGTGGGTTCTTTTTCCATTTCCCAAACCAGCTATTTGAAATTTTTATTTCTCTCATGATCCTTACCCATCCCCTCATCCTTGCTTTCATAGCTGACCTGGGAGTGTGGGTCCTTTTTTGTGTAACTATTATGTAAAGCATAAACACAGCACACTTGTCAATTTTATTAGACTTTACTTCTGACACAAATTGTCTTTAGGTCACAAGCAAAGGTTTAACGCAAACATTTAATATTTACTGAGCACTTACTGTCCACTAGGCATTGTTCTAAACGCCATGTATTACCTCATTTCACCCTATGAGGTAGGTACAATTACTATCTCCATTCCACAGATGAGGAAATTGAGGCTCAGAAATGTGAAATAACTTATTCCAGATTACACAGATAGCAGAAATCAGACCTGGGATTGAACAACTTGGCAGTTAGACTCCAGCATTCCCATGCTTCACAGACCATCTCTACTACTGCCCTTCACTACTCTATAACCAAATGGAGCCGGAATAATAATTTAAGGACACAGCAAAAATTAGAGGCAAAAATATTTATGATAAATGTTTATGATAATGGGGAAAAATGTTTATGATAAAATTTTAAATGGAACCAAAAAGACAGGATAACATTACAGCTCTAATACAAATCTCATTAAATATAACATATTAATTTTACTAAAAAAAGATTAGAAGGGAAGAATTACCTTTATGAGTAATTGCGGGATTTTGCCTAAACTTTTTAATTTTTAGAAAAACAAGCTATTAAGGGATGCATGGGTGGCTCAGTGGGTTAAAGCCTCTGCCTTCAGCTCAGGTCATGGTCTCAGGGTCCTGGGATCGAGCCCCACATCGGGCTCTCTGCTCAGCGGGGAGCCTGCTTCTGCCTCTCTCTCTGCCTGCCTCTCTGTCTACTTGTGATCTCTCTGTCAAATAAATAAATAAAATCTTTAAAAAAAAAGAAAAAAAGAAAAACAAGCTATTGAAAAGATATTACTAGTCTGGCTAGAACTACTTGCCCAATTTCTGGAAATACACAAATTTCAAGTAATCTTAATATAATTCTACTTTCAGAAAAATAATAGAACAAATAAAAAATAAATAGCAACACTAAACAAAGGTTCTCGAATTTCTAGAAATTAATAAATATTCATTTTAATCAAACTTGGGGCAAGTCTAGCTAAGCATGCAATCTCCCTGCCCCCAAACAGCTGTTGTTCAAGAGAAAAACAAAATTGAACATTTCTCTTCTGATTTAGTATATCAACATTTGTGACAAAATATTTGGTTAAGCAGTGATAATTCTTTTTTTTTAAAGCAGTGATAATTCTTTAATGAGATTTCATATAAGTAAGTTTTCTGTATAGCCCACTGATGGTAAAAAAATGGAATCTTCTTAAATAAAATCTTCATTATTTAATATCTAATTTGAATTTGGGACAAAATGGGAAAAATAAAAACCATAGCTACTCCTCAAATTAAATTGGTTAACATGAGTGGCACCTGGCCGGCTCAGTTGGTAGAGCATGCAGTGCTTGATCTTGGGGTCGTGAGTCTGAGCCCGACGTTGGGTATAGAGATTACTTAAAAAATAAAACCTTTAAGGCTCAGTCGGTTAAGCATCTGCCTTTGGCTCAGGTCATGATCTCAGGGGTCCTGGGACCGAGCCCCATGTCGGGCTTCCTCCTCAGCAGGGAGTCTTCTTCTCCCTCTCCCTCTGCGCCTCCCCACTGCTTATGCTTGAGCTCTCTCTTGCAAGTAAATAAAATCTTTAAAAAAAAAGAGGGCTCAAGAAATGTGGTAACATATCACACTGGCAGACAAATAAGATACAGGCAAATAGGAACTCTCATATTGCAAGAGGTATAGAAAATGATACAATATCAATGGAGAAAAATTTGGCAATATCTTTGGAATTCCAAGTGCACATTAACTTGAACCATACAGGAATCCATCTTATAGCTGTATATATATGTGAGAAATGACATTCATATAAAGTTATTCATTGTAGTACTATTTGTACTAGCAAAAGATCAGCAACTACCTTCTGTCCACCAGTAGAGAACTGAATAAATTATGGTATATCCATTCAGTGGATGTGAAAAGATTAAAGAAACTCTATGTTGTAATATGAGATGTTCTATAAAAACTGTTAAGTGAAAAAAAGCAAGGTACAGGATACTGTGTATGCTACCATTTCTGTAAAAATAAAAAAATAGATATTGAACATGCACAAAAAATACTGGAGGGCTATATAAGAAATCTGTTGTAGTGACTGTAAAGAGGGGAACTGGGTGGATAGGAAAGATGTTTACTCTTTATTACGCCTTTTTGGGTAACTTTTCACTGTTTCTCCCATGTAACTATCTATTTTAAGATAAACAAAAAAAATTATAGGGGCGCCTGAGTGGCTCAGTGAGTTAAGCCTCTGCCTTTGGCTCAGGTCATGATCTCAGGGTCCTGGGATCGAGCCCCACATCGGGCTCTCTGCTCGGCAGGGAACCTGCTTCTCCCTCTCTCTCTGCCTGCCTCTCCACTTACTTGTGATCTATCTGTCAAATGAATAAATAAAATCTTTTTAAAAAAATTATAAAATTATGTACAATTTAAAACACATATAATTTATCAGGGCATATCTTAGTAAGTAATATAAATAGACATTAATCAATATTTATGGCTTCCTTTCCTTAAAGTTATGTGTTCAGAATGTCCACTACTAGTGTCAATGTATTATTTGTAATAATGAACAAGAGAGTTGAGTAATTTTGTGTTGCTGTTTCTGTATGCCTTTTATTGGGATATTATATCTTAAGAATAATAAATTTGTCTATGTACTGACCTTTGGTTTTCAGTGTTTTGAGGACACATAGCTGGTGTTTCAGGTGATGAATTTTTAGGATGTTCTTCTTTTACATCCTCAGTCTTATCAGTTTGGGAAGTTCTTTTCTGGAAATAGGATGCTGCAGATGCCTGTAAAAACAAACATAATGAATACTGCAACAAAATCCAGTAAGATTTTATATACTACAATCAACTTTTGAAAAATGTGGAAAAATATACGTAGAATTCTTAAACGAACATGTGAAGAAGCCCCCTGAGGTTCTCAGCTGAACATAAACATGACTACAGACACAAAACCTCCCAAAACTACAAATTCCATATTTTCTAAATGCTGAATTTTATTATATGAAATGGAAAAGAAAAAAGATCTACTGAACTAATGATAAATAAATCTGGGATGAAATACCAAATCTGGGGTGAAACCAGAAGGAAAAATCAGAATACAGAACAAGACTAGGGCCAGCTACTACAGCATCATCTTTAAACAAAGATATGTATCAGAATCATCTGGGAAATTTTTTTTGAAGACCAGACAGATGTCTGAGTCCATGGGCCCTGAGTGTATATATATATATACACACATATATATATTTCGAAAAGTGATTCTGAAGCAAAATCAGATTTGAGAACCACTACCCTCGCTAGACAATCAATCATAAACAACTGGAGCCTCCTGTCCCATACCTGAAAGAGTGAACAAAACAAATTCTGTGCTGCTTATTGCTGATGTGGGTAGTTGAAATCGTACCTGCTTAGACTTTGGCTTTGGAACTAGAGGCTTTATAACTGGAGACTTTTCATTATTTGTAGCTCGATTAAGTGCAGTAGATTTCTTGGATGATTTGTTCATATTGTCTAAAATATTACTTGAACGTGCTGAATTCACTGAAGTGGCTGGTTCTTTGGAATTAGCTGATACCTAAAGAACAAACTACTATGAGCATTTTATGTTTAAAGAAGAAAAAAAAATCCCGAGAAATTAATTTTTCCTTAAAATATCTGTTAGGTCTATATTGTGGTCTCATATTTGGAATTGGACACATTTTGTACAATACAAATTAAGACTGATACACATATTAAATATATCACATCCCCAAGGAAAGATGGAATAATCTTTCAAAACCATCAGTATTTAGAAGGTAAGTAGAACATATAACTCTTAGCCCAAGTGTGAACTAGTGCCGCTTTCATCTGTTTTCATAAAGATCTGCTTTAGTCTTTAATGCTTCCAAGTCTGGAGAGTGTCATCTAGTGGTTTGGAAAATTTCTCTGTATAAAAATGTATTGAAGTACATTTTAAATATCACTGGAAAGAGTTTACCTTGAAGGGGTTTACTCGTCCTTGGTTGCTAGAGGTAACTGCACCTTTCGTAAGAAAGAAACCCTCACTTAATAGTGGTAAAATATAGAAGACTTCTGACTTCTGTAATAATAGATGGAATATTTTAATCTGTATCATACAAAAACAAATGTACTTTGCAACTTTAAAATTATTAACAACCATATATGATCTCCTACCTGTTTCTAAGCCAAAATAAAAGCTATTAAATGGGAACTATCCCAACTTGTTACTATGAAATATACCAATCCAATATATACAGATCTATCCTTTTCTCCTATTACCATGGAAGAATGGTAACTTGTTTTAGCTAAGGTTAATAATTCCTCTACTTGTGCTCTAGATCCCATCCCCTCCTACTTTGTCAAGAAACTTGCCCTATCAGTGGCTACACCATCTTTGGATGTATACCATTTTTTCCCTCTTTATTGGCTACTCAAGTTTCCCAACTTAAACAAACAAAAACAAACCCTCTCAACCCCATATCCCCTCCAGCCACCATTTTTAATTCCCTCCCCTATACAGCCAAATTCAAGAGCTATCTACAAAGCTATTCCCCAGTTCCTCACTATTCTTACATTCCAACATCCAAAATATTATGGCTTCCAGCCCTACTACCCTATAAAATCTGCTCTTGCTAAGGACCCAATAAACTCCATGTGGCCAAATCTGGTGGGTAGTTTTCAGTTATCATGATGTTTGACCCCCTCAACAGCATTCTATATAGCTGAGTGTTCCTTTCTTTTTGATATTGTCTCCTCCCTTGACTTCTGAGATTCCACATTCCTTTCTCCTTCCTCTCTTATCTCATTTTCTTTTGATGGTTCCTCCTCCACCTAATGTTTAAATGTTGGGGATTCTCTAGCCCCTAAGCTCACTTTTCTTCTCACTTTATATCCTCCTCCAATGTTCGAACGCCCATGCCCATGATTTAAATTGCTATGGTTACACCAACAATTTTCACTTTCTATCTCCCTCCCAGACTACTTTCCTGAGTTCCAAACCCAAACATTCAATAGTAGTTCATCCTCCTATCTAAACCTGAGTTTCCCTAGTGTTTTCTAACTCAGTAAATGGTACCATCATTCATTCAAATATTCAAGCTGGGAAACTGAGTCTGTCTTTATACCCTGAACTTCCAAACTCTCTACATTTTCTTCAGAAACACTTTATCAATTCTTCTCATTCTTTCTCCCATTAGACACCACCACCCGAGTGTAAGCCACTATTCAATGTCACTTGGGCTGCCTCAGTAGTCTCCTTATGTGCATTCCTCCTCTGCCAGTGTGCATGCTCTGCCTTTGCTTGAAACGTACAATAGCCTCCCAGCAACCTCAGAATAAAGATCAAAATCCTTAGTGTGGCCTATATGGATCGGCATGATTTAGCTCTCGCCCTTCCCTCCAAAACCAATCAGTGCCACTTTTCTCTGCCTCTGTGCTCTTCGCACCACTCTTACAGTCTTCGCAAATGCTGTTCCTTAAGTTACACACCTTTCCCTTGCTTCTGGTCTCACCCACCTTAGCCTAGCTGATTCTTATTCATCCTGCAGGTCTCTGGTTTAAATATTCCATGAGGCCTCCTTTGGGGTCCCAACAAATCCCTTACCACTGACTAGATTACAGCACAATGTTATATGCTCTTACAATATTCTGTACATGTGTTTACAGGTAATTTTTTAAAATCAAAAGAATATATATACATGGTTTAAAAATTCAGTTGGTACTATGTAAGATTTACGCAGGAATCAACCATGCATGTCTGCCTGACTTCTGTATGTCCCACCTAGTCAAATACCTGACACACAATAGGCATTTAATAAATATTTGTAAAATTAGCAGTTTCACAAACAATATTTCTGATAAAAACAAACCAAGGGCAGAGGAGTGGAGGTGGGGGTGGGTGTAAGGGGTGTATTTGAATAGATATATCGCTTTAAAGACTACTTGCACAATTTTCTTGATATTACAGAATTACAAATATTTCTTACCTGACTTAATAGTTGGCACATCAGAGGAATTTGCACTTTTGGAAAATGAATTCTGTCCTACAAAATAATTAAGATAAAACAATACAATGTAAATGGGGAGATAAAGTTACTCTCTATAATCAACAATCAGCAAAGATATCTTGACAAAGCACCAGTATTCAATTTTCCTCAACTAAGTAAAATGGGGAAAGCCACATAAATGACATTTCTCATCCTTAAATTGCCTTAAAAATATATCTTATGGGGCACCAGGGTGGCTCAGTTGGTTAAGCATCCAATTCTTGATTTTGGCTGAGGCCATAATCTCCGGGTTGTGAGACTGAGACCCCTCTGGCTCCTTGCTCAGCGCGAGCAGTCTGCTTCTCTCCCTCCCTCTCCCTCTGCCCCTCCCCTGACTGACACACATGCTCTCTCTCTCTCTCTAAAATAAATAAATAAATCTTAAAAAAAAAAATCTTGCCATGATTATGTAATTCTGGTTTTGCTTCTTTATCATCAGCTTCTCTGGTGTCCTCTGCATCTTCTTCAACTTGGTTTCTGAGCCTTGGCCGGTTCCACTCTGTAGCAGTATTACTGTAACTAAAAGACAATATATTATTCAATAAAGAGCTATGCAAAGACCAATTTAATATTCAGAATGGTAAAGAAAAATTTAAGCAACTGATTATTTCTTACCCAGAATTCAGCTCTTTTCTGAAATCTTCCTCTTCCTCTTCTTCTACCTGGGTTGCTGCCAATTCAGCTGCCTTCTCTACAGCCAGTTCACTAAGTCTCTGGGCCAATATTAATCTCCGGGAACGAGAAGCATATTTAATGGCTAAATTCACAGCATTTTGAGTCATTAAATCAGCTAGTTCCACACAACGGAATTCCCGATCCAGTTTACAGGAAAGCTAACCCAGAATGGAAAAAAAAAATCATGTCAAAAGAAACTTTTAATTTTTAAATTTATTATTATGTTCAATTAGCCAGCATATAGTACATCATTAGTTTTTGATGTAGTACTCAACAATTCATTAGTTGTGTATAACACCCAAGAGAAATTTTTTAAAAATAAGAGAATGATACTAGTAGTAAAACTGAGAAAACAGTTTTCTAGATAATGCATCTCATTGATTCTAAGATGCATATTTTTATACATTTTAACATCTCTGAAAATGGGAGCATCTCACAATTGATGGTGGGTCAGAGTTTAATTTGCAACATTTTTTTTTGGCTTAAATAATGATACATTTTACAATCAATAGCTTAGATTCAATGAAATAAGGCTTATGATTTCAAGCTATTAATTGCAAGGGAAGTAAGATACGCCTTTAAAATTCAAATGTGGTTTTCTTAAACTTGTTTCACTGCCCACCCACCCCCACCCTACCCTCGCCAAATAGGGCAGCAAGTTCAAAGAAGGAATAGATTGTAAGTGATTTATTTGTTACTAGTTTGCCCAGAATTGGTACACAAATACTACTAAGTGAGTTTGGGTGGGGGGAAGTAAATTTATCCATTCGTTTTTAAGTGTGATTGTCTATGATCTCTAACTACCAGAAATAGTTACACAACTTCCAAATTAACAACTTCCTTTTTCTTGCTCTATTTTTTATATGTAAACAATACAAAACAAAGGGCATTCATTTAACATCTTAGAAAACACTTGACTTTTCTTTTGGTATGAATTTTGACAACTCAAAGCGAGGTGACTCAAGCACAATGTAAGGAAAAGTAGTACTTCAAAGACTACTAAGGGTTTCCTAATTCGTAGGGTAGAAGGATTATTTTGTTACTTAGACATCCCACATCTGATGCCTCAGCCCAGAAGCTTTTCACAGTCACCTGCATTGTCCTTTTCAAGGTTTCTACTATCACTAATCTATAAATAGTACTTCTTAATCAGGGTAGTACTCTGCCTCAGGGGGCATTTGGAAATGAAAAGTAGTATGATTCTCATAGTAACTAGGCTGAACTTCCGGTATTTGCCAGGGAGACAGGAATGCTAAAGAACTGACCAGTCCTCAAGCTACTGATACCCTGCTGAGAAACACCGTTCCAGAGGAAAAGCTCCTCCAATGCTACATGGTAAATAAACCAAACAAATATTCTTACATGTGCTGCGGGAAGTAAAAAGGTTACTAGTTCCTAGACCACAAATGACATTTTTATAACAGGAAAAATACTTACTCTACAATAAGCTAATTAAATTTCTTTAATACAGGGGCACCTGGGTGGCTCAGTTGGTTGAGCGACTGCCTTTGGCTCAGGTCATGATCCTGGAGTCCCAGGATCAAGTCCCACATCGAGCTCCCTGCTTAGCAGGGAGTCTGCTTCTCCCTCTGAACCTCCCCCTCTCACACACACTCTCTCTCTCTCTCCCTCTCATTCTCTCTCTCTCAAATAAATAAAATCTTTAAAAAATTTTCTTTAATACTAAATTCAAGGCAGTGTCACATAGTGGTGACAACAGTGCATACCACCTTTTGCAACGATATGATGGATCTAGAGAGTATAAGGCTAAATGAAATCAGTCGGAGAAAGACAAATACCATATGATTTCACTCATATGTATAATTTAAGAAACAAAAAAAAAAGTAGGAAAAAGGACAAACAAAAAAAACAGACTCTTAACTATAGAGAACTGATGGTTACCACAGGAGACATCAGTAGGAAGATGGGTGAAATAGGAGAAGGAGGTTAAAAGTACACATATCTGCCTATGATCTTAGTTACAAGGTAATGTCTAAAATATTTTACTTATTTATTTTTTAAAATATTTTAATTGCAACATCAACTGGGAAACAACTGAGTAATGTAGAGAATTGTTGAATCACTGTATTGTATACCTGAAACTAACATAACACTGTAAATTACACTAGAAT
Organism: Potos flavus; assembly: GCA_028534135.1. Taxonomy (NCBI): domain Eukaryota; kingdom Metazoa; phylum Chordata; class Mammalia; order Carnivora; family Procyonidae; genus Potos; species Potos flavus. The sequence continues at coordinate 87,629,310 of CM052896.1, forward strand.
TAAAATTTTAAAAATTAAAAAAAAAAAAAGATTCCGAGGTTGTGGAACTTGGTGCTAATTCACATACTTTTAAGAAATCCAATCTATACAAAAGTGCAACTTTAATTTTTCCAGCATATTTATTTTACTCACCGCAAGCATTTTCATTAAAAGTTCCTGTTGTTCTTTTATTGCTTGATTTTTAGTGCTTTCTTCATACTCATAACCATTTTTAGCTAAATAATCAAGGTGATTGTGAAACATGACGGAACGCCAAAATTGTTCCTACAAAAGTGGCAAAAACTGCTTAGAGAAAACTACCAGCTTAATACTAGGCAAGTGTTAAATATTTATCTTAAGGTAACAGATTCTGAATAAAATAATTTTTGAAATACTTTTTCTATAGTTTATTTTGTAATTCAAATTTTAATGTGATACCAAAGCTTAACTTCATCTTTTGTACTTTAAAAAAAAGGAAATATAGCATTTTAAACAATATCTTAGCTATCATTAATGCTCAGAGAACTTGGTAAACTATTTTTTAAGAGGCTGGTTTACTTCCTGTTTAGAGTAACTAATTGCAAGATTTCAAGTGACTTTTGATGGTACAGGGCTAGGACTAGAGTGAGGCAGGCCTGGCCTAAGACTCAATTATTTACGGAGGCCCACCTTCTCAGGCACTCACCCAACTCTGAGAGTGAGAGCCTTACCCCGATGTTCATACCCATTTACCTCACAGACAAAATCCCTGGAAGCAGAGATGGCAATCAGGTAATCTGGTGATCATAAGCAGTCAACCCTCCACCCTGCTACCGCTATTTATTTAATTATAAAGTAATGAGTATTCAACACTGGTCATCAGGGAAATTTTTAAATGTCTACATCACAGGCAACATATTATCAAATTCAGAGTGTCAAGGTATGATTTCCACATACCTCCATTTGTCCTTTCTCCGTTGCAATCTGACAATAAGGAAGCTTAAAGGATAATATAGCTACAGCAGGGCGTGGAAGGGTGGGAGGAAACCGAGAACCTTTGCAAGGAATGCATCTGTCAGTAAAAAAAAAAAAGTCTCACCACAAAAACTCCCTCCCAAATCATAAAAACTGTTCAAATATAAAATTTCCAAAATTCAGTAACTTGGAATAATATTATTAATAGCTAGCTTAATAATATACAACAAATTACTCTTTTTTTTAACTTCACACCTGATTAGGTTTAAAAACTATCCCTCCCCATGCATTTTAAGAATTTCAACAATCCCTCCTCACATCAGTTTTTCCTTAGGAAACTGCTCACTTTTAGAATACGGCAGCTATGCCATGAATAGTTGTCAAGGGATCCATGTTATAAAACAGATTACCCAAGATGAAATGCTGATGAAGCATTTCCTTTTATTTATCAGTTTGGGAATACTTGGTACTACTGGTAGAAATTGTCAAATAAGAGAAAAAGATGGTGATATGTCCAATAGAGATAAGTATCTATTACTCGATATTGGTAAAAGTGAAGCAGAAAATCCAATATATACCTGGTTAGAATATATACCTGCTCTGCTAAATCCATGGTTGCCTTATGTGGTAATAAATAGCTCAGTGGGCAAGAACTTTGTCTCATGTACCCTTTTAACTTATGCACTCCAACAAATTATTTATAAGAAAACCACTGGAAAACCATGCTCACACACTAAGTACCTTGGGCGGATTTTCTAATTTCTCTAGTCATTTAAAAATACAGTACAATGTTCAATGCTTATTAATAACCACCCATTTAATTTATAGTATAGTCTTTTAGTCTTAGCTTCCTTAAAGGGAAATACTAAGTAGAAATCAGATCCTCAGGTATAAATTTTTTTTTAAACGTCTTCTAATATTATCAAATGCCTACTAGAGTAGTTAAAAATTAAATAAGTGGCAATACTCAGCAATCTTTTTCAAACTACAGAGGCCCCCCCTTCCTAGTAAGATTTAAATACACCTTCTTCTTTTTGTGACCCTACAATAAAAATGCAAACATGTTTTTAGTGTTCCAATATTTCTGAACATATAATCTCATTTCTTCTTCTTCCTCCCCTTTTATGATTTCATATAAATCAGTGATTATCACCATACCAGGTGGCAGTGTGAATACCTGAAAAAATCTCTTGTAACAATTCTGTCATTCACAGAAGCTAGTGGTTTATTAGTCATGCAAAATGAAAAAGCACATGTGCATTCAGAAAGGAACAAGTCTAATTATACATATATATGTATATTAAAAAAATCAGAAGGAACATTGGGAGTAATCTTAATTGCCTTAACATTTATTTTTTCTATAAAGACTTATACTCTCTTGTTTAAAAACATTTTATACCTCAAATACTTTATTGATTTATCATAGTAAGCAATTATCACAAAGAAAAATTAAGATTTTAATAGTTTTTTTAAAGCCACATTTACATCAAAGCAGAGTAGTAATTCACATTTCTTATCCTTTTAGCTTTAAAGACTTGAAGTAAAAAGACCTGTTCTCCATTAAATATCCCTTTCATGGAAGAAGAGGAAAAACAAACTCATTTGGCTGCTAATTTGGTGGGTTTTGCCTACAATGAATGAGCTTCCAGGAAATTGTGTGGCTAAACCGTCTGGAGGAGAAAATGCAAAAAATAAACTACGGTTTACTAAGAAGACAAAATTATCTCTATTCCTTTTCAAATAAATAATAAAACTTGTTCTCTTATTAAAGGAAGAGTTGAAAAAATATTAGACTAGCGAAAATCGGGGCCAATGTCCAGACTAAGCTTCCCCCAGGTAACGAGTTTTGCTTTGTGTTCTGGGTTGCATGGAGACTTTGATCACTTGTTTAGAGCACTTACTCAGGAGTAGATACTGATTTTACCAGCCAACTCTTCCAGGCTGCTGGCCTTACTTACCTTTAGGTAGTATAGCACAAATAGTACTATAACAAATGCTTGTTAAACAAACAAAACTCAAAAAAAGAATTTGTTTGCAAGCATGCTTAATAACTCTTAAGAGCTTTTAAAAGCTAAAGAGAAAAGGAAGGAAGGTTAATGTTGGTAGAGAGCAAATTAGACTGCAGCAAACAAAATCAGTAAACTCAGTTATATATTAACCAGTAGTGACGATGAAAAAAAATCTTCAGTGGAAACAATAAAGATAGTTTTTGCTAAACGGAAGTGCGTTTCAAATAGAGGTAGGAGTGATAGCTTCTACAGATTAGTAATTACTCATATTCATGATTAAAGGCAGGTGCTTTATATGGACTCAAATGACATATTTTTATGTCATTATACTTTATTTATATCCCTAGGAGTTGAACAGTTGAGTCATATGCTAAACTCTATGTTTAACCGTTTGAGGAAATGCCAAACTGTACCAGTTTATATCCCCACCTAGCACTGTTTAGGGTTCCAATTTCTCCACATGCTCAATACCACTAGTTATTGTCCATCTTTTGGATAATAACCATCCTAGTGGGTATGAAGTGGTATCTCTGTGATTTTGATTTGCATTTCCTTAATAACTAATGATACTTAATAACTAATGAATATCTTTTCATGCGTTATAGACCATGTGTGTTTTCTTTTGAGCAATGTCAATTCAAATACTCTGCCTATTTTTTAATTGAGTTACCTTTTTTGAGTTATAAGAGTTCTTTATATATTCTGATACACATCCCTTATCACATAAACGATGTGTTTCACCTTTTAAATCTACATGGTATTCTAGTGTACACTTGTACATAACATTATTACCTATTCTGATACTAATGGAAATTTAGGGTTCCAATCTTTTGCTAATATCAACAATCCTACAATGTAGGATATCTTTTCCATGTATCATTCCCACATGTGCTAGCAGCAGTACTTCCTAAACTTAAATGCACGCACAAATCACCTGAAGAGCTTGTTAAAATGCAGGTTCTGATTCAGTAGGTCTGAAGTGATGATGCCTGAGATTTGGCATTTTTTTTTTTAAAAGATTCTATTTATTTATTTGAGAGAAAGTGCACGCATATGCGTGTGAGAAAGAGAACAAGGAGGGCAGAGGAGCCAACATGTGGCTCGATCCCAAGATCTTGGGATCATGACCTGAGCTGAAAGCAGATGCTTAACCGACTCATCATGCTTAATCACCTCATCCAGGTGTCCTGAGATTTGGCATTTCTAATAAGCTCCCTGGTGATGATGATGCTACTGGTCCATGGATCACACTTTAAATAGCAAGTACTAGTATATCTGCAGGGCAAATCTTAAGGCAGATAAAAGAGCACATGCATTTCTAATTCTGGTAGTTCTTGACAAATTGCCTTCCATAGGGATTGTAACCACTTTATAGTCCTATCAGCAATTATAAGCTTGATTATTTCCCCCCAGCCTCACCAACTGAGTATTATCAAAATTTCAGATTTCCTTCATTTGATAAGTAAAAAGAGAATTCTTTTTAGTTTTGATTTGTATTTTTCTTATTTTGGTATTAATCATCTTTTCATATATTCAAGAGCCATTTTTTTTAATTTAATTTTTTTCAGTGTTCCAAGATTCGTTGTTCATGCACCACACTTTTATTCTTTTTTCTATTGCCTTTCTTGAAATGGTCTCTACTTACAGCTTCTGTGATATGACACTCTTTAAGTGATTTTTGTCTTATTTGCTTCGCTAATATTCCTCATTCAAAAGCTCTGTCTCCCAATACCTGACCTCTAAATGTTGGAATTTCGAAGACGTGGATTCTGTGACCTTTTTTGTTTCTTTCTTCTAAGTGATCTCGTTTATTACTATGACTTTAAATACCTCCTATATTCTGGTGATTGTATTAAATCATTGTAATACAGTCATGTATTACAATACCTTCTTGATATCACCATTTAGATATTCTGCAGGCATTTCAAACAACATACCCAAGAGAGAATTCATTTTCATCTCTCTTATTTCTGTAAATGGTATGACTACCCATCTAGCTGCTTTAACTGGAGACAAAGGTGTCATTATTGAGTCTTCTCTCTCACTCCCAACACCCCATCTATCAGAAAATCCTACTTGTTTCTACCTCAAATCTAGTTTCCTTAATTTCTATTGCCCCCACACTAGTTCCAGCTACACTAATAGCTCAGCTGGATGACTACAAAATCCTCCTCAATGTTTCTCAATGGAGGCACTGATAGCACTTGGGGAAGGACAATCCTGCATATTCTAAGATGTTCAACAGCCTTGACCACAGCTCTCTAAATGCCAGGTAACCCCTAATCATTGTGATGGCTAAAAATATGACCCCACATCTCCAAATACCCTCAGAAAGCAGGATAAATCCCCTGACTGAAAACTGGGCTCCCTACTTTCAGTCTTACCTCTACCAATACATTTAGCACATGTATTTTTCTTTTTATAGTATAAATCAGATTACATCATTCCCCAGATAAAACTGTAGAATGGCTTCATGATACAACTTCAAATGAAATACTAACTTCTCTATATGGTCTATAATGCAGCCTGTGTCTAACTTTCTGATATCATCAGGGACTTATGCTTCCCATCAACCCTCAACTTCTTGTATGCTAGCCATGTTTATGTTCTTTCAATTCTTTAAACACATCTAGCTCCTTCTGACCTGAGGACCTTTATACATGCTGTCTATTCTGCATGGATCATTTTTCACTCCATTTTTGCCTCACAGACTCCTTGCCTTGGGTCTCATTTTAATACTATCTCTATCAAGAGTCCTATGTGATCATGCTACCTAGAATGTGCCCTTCTGTTATTCTCCATCATGGGTCTGTTCAGATTAATTTGTGGCATTTATCTCAAGTAGTAATTAACATTTACTTATCTGTCTCCCCAGTCTATAAGCTCCATGAAAACAGAGACCTCTTTGTTCACCAAGTACCGACGTAATGTCACTGACAGTTGCTTAGACCAAGAAGATAATCGGGTGTCAAAAAAAGAGGAAAATATTTAATATTGAATAGAGACTAAATGGATTGAGAGTTTTACACTTGCGGTCAGCTACTAAATTTCTATTAGCCCTCTCTCTGGTTACAATTACTGAGCCCTTTAAAAATCTCAAAAAGCCACTAAATTATTTAATTCTAAATCACAGTTTAAAATAAAAGGCTGTAATAAAAGATGAAATGCCACATTGAGCAATCCCTTCCCTGTCTGGCTGAAATAATACTAAAGTCACACCAATAAACTTAATTTCTATTTTGTTCAGTAAGTTCTAAGTCCAGCAATCAGTTGAAAACTTCAAAATGAATATAAACAAGTTTCTAAGCTAGTAAATAAGGAAATCAAATAAATGAACTAAGGTGAAGGACAAAAAAAATTTTAAGTACCTTTAAAGAGTATAAAACAAAAAACTTCACAGTACTTTTTAGAAAGAATCAACCAAGCACTTTCTAATAGCCTACCTGAGTTGCTGGGGATTTTCATGGATACCAACCACCCAGTAGTGATCAGATTTTCCTTTGCAGTGTTCTCTTGTGTTACATATGGGAGTCCATGTATTACCAAGCCTTCTGTTAAGCATTCGAACAATGCCTTCTGAATCCACATAACAGGGGGTACCTACACACCAATTGAAAAAGAAATCACTTGGAGAAATAGCTACATATTTGTGAAATAAATCCTATTTCAAAAATATATGCCAATGATTCAACTGTCAATTCAAAAGCAAAAAGGTGAATAATTAAAGATCATTTCCAACAAAACTTCATTAACCACACAGAGTAAGACTTAACTGAATAAAAGAAAAAAAAATTGCATGTGACATGACTAAAATTTACCCAAGAGAAAAAGCTGATAGTTTCAGTGAGAACTATGCCACCTGCTGGAATACAGCAGTATTTTTAAAAGCCAATTTCAGTAAAAAAAAAAAAAAAAAAAAAAAAAAAAGTTAAACCTGAATCTGAAGTTTGGCTAGTTAAGAGAGACTTGGAAAAATAACCAGAACCTTACACACAGTGATGATCTAGAGAAATCTGTCTTTAGTACTCTTCTTCCTCTTGCTTTCTTGGCCTTGTCACTGTTGTGTTCCTCAACTCCTACATAAGCAATTCTTAACTCGAAAACAAGTAAGCATCCCTGTTTCCCACTTACTCTGCTCTCATCTCAGGAAGTACATAGCATATTCCCTAATTACCCCTTTCATTATCTGACTTCATACACCTCTCACATTGCAAACAACACGTTCCTCAAGTTTAGATCTGACTGGTAACTGGGGGAAAAAAATAAAGCTATATGAATGGAAGTTATTAGTGGTCACATTATTAGAACATAAATAACCAATAATATCCCACTAGAAAACATATCTAGAAATGGTTGATTTTTTTAAAGATAAACTGGAGTTTCCAAAAATATAAGTGAAAGACACGAATCTCCAATGGAAATATTTGAGCTAGGAAACAGGGCTAACAGGTACCTTAAAATAAGGTACTTCAAGTCATCGTCAGTCAGAAGCCAGTATTAAATGAGTCTACAAATGTAATTTTTAATTTCTTAGTGCCACATGAGGAAAGGGGGAAAAAAGTGAAGTTAATTTAAATAATATATTTTATTAAATCCAATATATCCAAAATACTATCATTTTAACATGTAATCAATGTAAAAGAATTATTGAGATTTTTCTTTTTTTATACTAAGCTTTCAAAATTCGGAGTATTTTTTTTTTTTAATTCGGAGTATTTTATACTTACAGCCATCTCAATCTGGATTAGCCACATTTCAAGTGCTCAATAGCCACACGTGGTTACTGTAGTAGACAGTGCAGCTATTGAAATTTCCTACTTTTTTTTTGTGTAGAATCTCCTGGAAAAGCCACAACTTTACCATTGACTTGTATCTCCTCCTCATTATCTATAACAAACTTTTAGAGAAATGTATTTCTTTCTTTGTATGTTTTCTAACCAGAATTCACATGAACAACAGCTCTTATACATGAAACAATGGCTACCTTGCCTAAACAATCCCAGTTTCCCACTGCCAACACAGTAAAGAAATTTAAACACACAATATAGGGGCGCCTGTGTGGCTCAGTGGGTTAAAGCCTCTGCCTTCGGCTCAGGTCATGATCTCAGGGTCCTGGGATCGAGCCCCACATTGGGCTCTCTGCTCAGCGGGAAGCCTGCTTCCCCCTGCCTCTCTGCCTACTTGTGATCTCTCGCTCTCTGTCAAATAAATAAATAAAATCTTAATAAATAAATAAATAAACATACAATATAGACAATTTACCTTAAAAAATAATTAGGAATAAAACAATGGAACAATTTCTACTTGAAAAAATATCTTTAATATAAATAAGTGAATTTATCTTGCCTTCAGCTGAAAATCCAACCCACACTAGGTAGGATTTCCTCGTAAGAGGAAGAGGATCACCATGTAAAATTTGTTTTTTCTTTTTCCCCAGCTCTAGTAGTTGAACTCCAAGGCACTGATCACCATCAAATCCTGCACCTAGTGAGAATATATAAATAGAAATCAGATATCAAAGGCTATTTAGCTATAATGCAGTCTAGAGTACCTTCTGTGAACTAAATTGATTTTGTGATAAATTCTTGTATTAACTAGCACTACTTTTTATGGATAACCCACCTGAGGTACCATTCAGGTATTAGAAGCAGAATAGTAGGTTACAGAGACTATTTATATAAAGTGGTATTAAGTTGGTAATTCATTCACCCAAGAAATATTTAAAAAGAGCTTACTATGTGCCAGATACTAGGGCTACAATGCTAATGAAGACATATCCTCATGAAATTTATATTCAGGTAGGAGAAGACTAATTTTGAAAAAGAAAAAAAATGTTAAGTGTTATCAAAGAATTAAAATAATAATGTGATATAGAGTGTCAGACTGAATGATTACTTTAGACCAGTCAGAGGTGGCCTGTTTGAGAAAGTGAAATTTAGCTGAGATATAAATTGCAAGGGGAAAGGGCTATAATATAGTAAACAGAAGGAACAGCTAATGAAAAGGTCCTAAGATGGGAACAAGCTTGGTAAATTTGAAGAACACAAGGAAGCTAGTATGGCTAGAAAGAATAATAAGAAAAAGTGGCAAGAGATGAGGTTGAAGAGGCAGTCGAAGGTCAGACCATGGAGGACCTTGCTAGCTGTGATAAAAAGCTTGATTGTTATTCTTTTTTTTTTTTTAAGATTTTATTTATTTATTTATTTATTTATTTGACAGAGAGAGAGAGAGAGAGAGAGATTACAAGTAGGCAGAGAGGCAGGCAGAGAGAGAGGGAAGCAGGCTCCTGCCGAGCAGAGAGCCTGATGCGGGGCTCGATCCCAGGACCCTGAGATCATGACCTGAGCTGAAGGCAGAGGCTTAACCCACTGAGCCACTCAGGCGCGCCTTGATTGTTATTCTAAAGCAAAGGAAGTCATCAGAGGAATTTGAGCCAAAGAGGGACATGTTCTGATTTATGTTTTTAAAAGATCTCTCAGGCTATTATAAGGAGAATGGACTATAGAAGGCAAGGGTTGAAGCTAGCAAGCCAGTTACAGGGCTACTAGTCCAGGACAAGAGGGGTTTTAGTGGAGGAGATGAAAAGACGGTTTGGAATGTTTTACTTGATAGAACTGACACGGTGATACGACTTCACTGATAGGGTTGATGTAGGGGGTGAGGAAAAGAGAAAAATTCATGATTCATTTCTGCCTTGAGTGGCTGGGTTAAGGGTATACCATTTACTCAGATGGGGAAAACTAAGTAAAAGGCAAAGTGGAAGGTAAACAACAAAAACCCAAAGGTTTTATTATGACCAAATTTGAAATGTATATCAAAATTGTACAAAGAGATTTCAAGCGGCCACTGTATATATAAGTCAGTAGATACAAGGAGAGGATAGGGCTGGTGATACTAATTTATAAGTCATGGACACACAGATCTATATTAAAAGCCACAGGCCCTGGGGTGCCTGGGTGGCTCAGTTGGTTGAATATCTGCCTTCAGCTTGGGTGGTCCTGGGATTGAGTCCCACATGGGGCTCCCTGCTCAGTGGGGAGCCTGCTTCTCCCTCTCCCTCTGTCTACCACTCTGCCTACTTGTGCTCTCTCTCTCAAATGAATAAATAAAATCTTAAAAAATAATAATAAAGCCACAGGCCTTGAGAAGATATCCCAGGGTAGTTTCTCAAACTGTACTTTTGAGCTATGAGTCAAGAAATCAATTTAAAGTTGCAAATAGTATTTAAAGAAAACTGAAATCAGGGGCGCCTGCATGGCTAAATTGGTTAAGTGTCTGCCTTCAGCTCAGGTCATGATCCCAGGCTCCTGGGATCCAGCCCCGCACTGGGCTCCTTGCTCAGCAGGGAGCCTGCTTTTCCTTTCCCTCTGCCTACTGCTCCCCCTGCTTGTGTTCGCTCTCTCTGTCAATAAATAAATAAATAAATAAGATATCAAGGGGTAAATATTGTCCATGAGACTTTTATTTCAGTTACATTTACAGATATGTACAGAATAGCAATGTAGAATGTACTTTTTATTAGGGCTAAGAGTCCAAAGACTGAAAGCTCCTCATCTAGAGAGGGTACTAGAGAAGAGAGGCTGTGACAGAGTCCTGGAGCACTCCAGCTAAAGAGGCTGGCATAGGAGGTACAGCCAGAAGAATAGCCGAAGGAGTTATCAGTAAGAAAAACATCCAGAGTGATGTTACAGAATCCAAGAAAGGAAAGTGCTGGGTGGGGAATGGGTAAAATAGGTGGTGGGGTTTAAGGAGTGCACCTGTTGTGATGAGCACTGGGTGATGTATGGAATTGTTGAATCACTATATTGTACACCTGGAACTAATATAACACTATTTTAACTATGTTGGAATTAAAATTTAAAAAAAGAGAGAAAGATGGAACTACAGTGTATTGTGCTAAGCAAAATAAGTCAGTCAGAGAAAGACAAATATCACATGATTTCACTCATATGTGGAATTTAAGAAACCTAACAGATGAACATAGGGGAAGGGAAGGAAAAATAAGATAAAAACAGAGAGGAAGGCAAACCATAAGAGATTCAATAGTTAAGAGAACAAACTGAGGGTTGAAGGAGGGGAGGTGGGCAGGGGGATGGGCTAAATTCGTGATGGGTATTAAAGAGGGCACTTGTTGGGACGAGTACTGGGTGTTACATGTAAATGATGAATCACTAAATTCTACTCCTGAAACCAATACTACACTATTTATGTTAACTTGAATTTAAATAAAATTTTTAAAAAATAGATAAAATGTTTCCAATGGAATTATAAAAAAAATAAAATAAAAAGATTACCAGTAATCTTTTTTATTTTTTTAAGTAAGCTCTGGGCCCAACATGGGGCTCGAACTCATGGCTCTGAGATGAAGGTTACCTGCCTCATATCAATTATCTTGATATAATCAGTCTTGACATACAGTGGTGGGGACTGAAGACAGAATATGAAGTGAAGGAAGCAGCAACTTTTTAAGTCATATTCAAACTGTCTTGGTCCTGTACACTAGAAGTTAGTTTATTTTTTGAGGCATTTCAACTCTGAAAATTCTTATAAGATTTAGACATGGAAGTAACTAACCTTGAAATTCTTTCTAGAATACAGTTTTCCTGCAAATAAAATATTTTCATTTTCATTGCTATTAGTAAAATACAACAAAATTCTGTACATTCAAAGATTACACTGATTCAAATAATAAAATGAATGCAAAAGCAGGTATTTAACCAAAAACAAAATTAAGAGAAAGAGAAAAAAACCTCAAGTAATTTTCACTTTACTTCAGGTCTCGGTAAAATTATAAAAGGCTAAAAAAAAAAAATTATAAAAGACTAGAAAAAATCTACCTCTATGATAAACAATGAAAAGCTGTTCTCCATGTCCTGCCATTGACACTACAGGCCCCGGAAGACTGAAGACTTCTTTCTGAACACCTCCAATAGTGAACAGTCGAAGGAGCATGGCACTGGTGGCAGCAGCTGCCCATCCCAGACCAAGGCATATGGCTTCAATATCTTCATTCTGAGGCATGTCTACTATCCACTCTTTGCTTGAATCCCAAGAACTAAAGTGCAGACAGTGAAGCTTGCTAAAAATTAAAACAAGAAAGAAAGAAACTTTCATATTTGATATTTTACATATATAAAATTAATCATGATACCCCAGTGACAAAACCAAATAGCTAATTTTTCTGTTAAACATAAATAGTACAAAAATAGCTTTGAGAAAGTAATTATAAAATATCCTTAAAATGGACTATATTAAAATTTATTTAATTAAAATAAAATTTTAATTTATATAAAAATTAAAGACATTTAACAGTCATGTTAACAGGAAAGTGCTCATAACTTAATGTTAAATGAAAGCAGGCAGACTAAAATCTGCAGAATATGATCCTAGGTTGCAAATATACAGAAAAAGACAACTAAATTTTAAAAAGGGAAGAAGCATCAAAATGTTAGAGAAGAGTTCTTTCACTGCCAAAAAAATTTAATACAGGAAAACAAAGGAAAAAAGGAAAAACAATCACACAATCCCACCAGCAAGATCACCAACCACTACTAACAATTTGATATATGTTTCCAGTCTTTTTTCTTTGCATACATACATACATACACATAAGTTATTAAAGTTAAGCTTGGGAATGCAGATACTATAGTATTTGGAAGCAGAGGTAGTATTGATTTTCTGAAGAGTAATTTAAAATTCAATTTTATTTTTTTTTAAAGATTTATTTATTTATTTGAGAGAGAGAGAGAGCGAGTGCACGAGTGGGGGGGCAGCAAAGGGAGAGGAAGAAGCAGACTTTCTGTTGAGCAGGGAGCCCGATGCGGGGCTCAAACCTAGGACCCTGGGATCATGACCTGAGCCAAAGACAGACACTTAACCCACCGAGCCACTCAGGTACCCCTAAATTAAATTTTAAAATGAAAAGTCACATTTTTTTAGCTATGAAATAACATATCCAGGAAAACAGAGAAAGATATCTGAAATTAAAATTGCACATGGAAACAAATGTTCTAATTAGGTAAGACTCTGAGTCGGAGACACTCAATAGTGGTTTATTTTAGTGAACTAATTTAATTCAATAATCAAGTATTGAAAAAAATAATGAAGTATTAAGTAGATTTTACAATGTGTAAATTAGGAAACCAATTAAAATGTTAAGATGTGTTTCTCAGACTCTAATGCAAACTCAGTCACCTGTGGATCTCATTAAAATGCAGATTCTGATTTAGGTCTGGGGTGGTCTGAGATTCTATTTTTAATAAGCTTCCAAGTGACCCATGCCCCTAGTTTGTGGACCACACTTAGAGCAGCAAGAAGCTAATATATCTAATCACGATTTTAATTTCAAATCACCTCAGAGTTGGTAAAATCTATAATCAAGTGTATAAGCATTAAAATCAGCTGAAGAAAAGAGATCAGGAAAAGGCAATCTGGCTGAAATAACGGAGAGCTGAATAAAAATATTTTTTCTTCTTTAAAAAAATATGGATAGATTCAGCATTCCACGGTTTTCTATCATAATTTTGCCTATCAAATATTGTCCTGCCCCCTCCCTTTTTAAAAAGAAGTTTCAATTCTAATCTATAATGACAAAAAAACCCAAAAAACAGAAAAAAACCCAGGTCAGTAGTTGTCCAAGGCTGGTATTAACTGCAAAGGGATACAAGGGAACATTTTTTGAGTGATAAAAAAATATTTCGAGGAGCACTTGGCTAGCTCAGTCGGTAGAGCATGTGACTCTTGGTCTTGGGGTTATGGGTTTGAGCCCTACACTGCTGTAGGGACTACTTAAAAATATAGCAGCAATGTCCACAATAGCCAAACTATGGAAAGAGCTGAGCTGTCCATCGACAGATTGAATGGATGAAGGAGATGTGGTATAGGGATGCCTGAGTGGCTCAGTTGGTTAAGTGTCTGCCATCGGCTCAGGTCGTGATCCCAGGGTCCTGGGATTGAGTCCCGCATCGGGCTCCTTGCTCAGCAGGGAGCCTGCTTCACCCTCTGCCTGCTGCTCCCCCTGCTTGTGCTCTCTCTCTCCTTCTCTTTCTCTCTCTCTGACAAATACATAAATTAAAAAAAATGTGGCGTGTACATATACACACACAAACACACACACATATACATACAATGGAATATTATACAGCCATCAAAAATGAAATCTTGCCATTTGCAATGACATGGATGGAACTAGAGTGTATTATGCTAAGCGAAATAAGCCAATCAGAGGAAAACAATTATCATATGATTTCACTGAAATGTGGAATTTAAGAAACAAAACAGAGGATCACAGGGGAAGAGAGGAAAATATAAAACAAGGTGAAACCAGAGAGGGAGACAAACCATAAGAGACTCTTAATCATAGGAAACAAACTGAGGGTTGCTGGAGGGGTGAGGGGTGGGGGGATAGGGTAACTGGGTGATGGACACTAAGAAGGGCACGCGATATAATGAGCACTGGGTATTATATAAGACTGATGAATCACAGGTCTGTACTCTGAAACCAAAAAATATTATATATTAGTTAATTGAATTTAAATTTAAAAAGTTTCTAAAAAATTAAAAAAAATAAAAAATAATTTTTTGATTGGGACAATGGTTACCCAAATACATTCACATTCGTTAAACTCACTAAACTGTATACCTAAGAAGTACATTTTATTATACATGAATTACACTAATAAAGTAAATTTAAAAAGGGGGCAGGGGTTTGTACAAAAAGAAATGTAGAAGGATACATACCAAAATGATAACAGTGGTTATATCTGAAAGTAGAATTCTGGGGGGATTTTTATTTCCTAAAAATTCTGTACTGCTTGTTTGTTTACTATATATATATATATATATAATTATGTAATTATTTCTATAATATATAAGCACTCAGAGATAATTATATAATTATAACTACATAATATATATTATATACCTCTATTATATATATATATCTTAACAATAGTAATAAAACAGAATAACAATGTTTTATCTAACTCTTTAATTTCTCTTGCAATTATAAACTGTTAATTGTGTCATGTCATCTCCCCTGCCCCAAAATGCAGGGCTCGAACTCACAACCCTGAGATCAAAACCTGAGCTGAAATCAAGAGTCAGATGCCTAACCGACTGAGTCACCCAGATGCCCCATGTCATCCTGATTTGTAGTTAGAGAATGTAAAGGACAGGACAATTATGCAAAAAGAGACGTGTTCTGAGGTATTATGTATGAAACTCTTCTGTATCTAAGAATTCAGCAGTAACAAATTTTTCCTAATAATCTGGAATTTACCTTGCTAGTTCTTCAGTGCTTTCACATGCCAACAAAATAGCTTCATAAGAAAGATCAGCTACTGTGTAATTCAAAGTGTTTGATAAGTGTGTTGCATGGTGTATGGAGGAATCATGGAACTCCACATCTATGGCATTGTCTTGCTCATCATTATAGCAGCGAATAATTCCAACAGAGTTCCACACCTACAAACATTAAGGTTAAATACAAGTCTGAGAAAAATTAAAGGTCCTAGGATCAGTGGACTAAAGTAGTACAAATTAATAAGTATTATAATTCAGTCTGTATTGCAATTGAAGTCATGGGAGTAACCACAGCCCATCTACCTTCAAATAGGTTCAAGTAAGAGTAGTGACATCAGAACTACAATTACTACCTACTCTTTTCATGAGAAGAAGGCACACAAATATTTAGTAGCAAATGGAGTATTTCATTTAATATTTTAAAAATTACATGACTGCCATAAAAAAATACAATTCTGAACAACTAAACCATTAAATTCCCCAACAGAAATATTTCAAAAATTTATTTACTTATAAATATGGATATAAATGACAGCATATTTTCCTGTTCCAACTAACTGCTTTATATTGTGGGAATAAATATATACATTTTAAGGCAACATAAACCAATACCATTTAGAAAACTTCTCTTCCACCCATATATACTACAGGCTCACACTAGGCCCTAGTGTTTCCTTTCCTCTACTACAAATAACTATAAATAAAATAGGTGACAATAAGAAATTAAGACCTATTACTTGAAGATAACTACAGATATCAATAAAAAGTTTTATTAAAATAAAACATCATCTTTAATATTTACATACAAATTTATGTCAGGCCTATACCTTTCAAAAAGGACAACAGGCAAAGTCCTCAGTGGAAAGCCTCAAATAACCAACAAATAAAAATATTAAACTTTTATTTAATATTTTAAATAAAATGGATGTACTATATTCATCCATTTAGAAAATATATTCTTAATGACTACTGTGCCATACCTTGTTCTAAGTGCTATCAGTAAACAAAACAGAAACATTTCTTATCCTTCTGGAGTTTACATTCCAGTGGGATGGGGTGGGGAAAAGAGGCAGATAGTTTGTTTTCCATAGTATTTATCACCTTCTAATATATTATAGTAGGAGCTGCCTTCAAAAAACACCTTCTAACTAGTGTTTTGGAATCAATATAAACTTCTATATAAAAATATGAGAAATAAAGTTTGGAAGTACAGTCAAGAGATATTGCAAGATAGATAGTTATATCGTGTTCATTATATGTCACTTTGCAAAGCAGAATTTTATTTAACATGATTTCCAATAATAAGGTTGAAATAAGATTAAACCTGTAAGTTAACCATAAAATAAATCAACCACAAAATTATAATGAACCACAGTGCTCTAAGCCAGTTAATCAAGGTTTTTAAAAATATTTTGTACCAAACAAAATTAAGTATAGTGAGATAAAATACTTACCATTTAAAGAGTTAAATAAAACTATTTTAAAGTTAAGTGTACATCCAAGGCTTACCATGAACCTATGAGTGAGATGCATGGGTGTAGAACCTGACTGGAATGGCTTTTGCCGGGGAGTTGGCATTGGCCCATCATAAAACGGCCTTTGGGATGTTACAAGTGGTAGATTATGAATGCTGTCGGCCTGATCATCTTCCTCCTCCTCTTTGGGAAGACTAGAACCGGCTTTTAACATGGTAACATCTAGAAAACAAAGAATTATAATTAGAGAATCATAAATACCAATGATCTGGAAAAAGGTAAGCATTATGAAATCTAAATAACCTTTTCCATTCATACTTAATAATACTAACATGCTATCTGCCTCTTCTACTATGTTAACATTTACAGTGATGGTGCAAAAACAACAGAGGGTAAAACTCTTGGTGTGGTAACATGAATTAGGGCAGTGGCACCAATCTGTATTAGTAGTCGACTCATTGTTAACCACCACTCAATTGCAGTAAATCTTATCTAGCATAGATTTAAAAAAAAATGTTCTTTGGGCTGAAATGGGAAGTGTGCATAAGAAGTGTGATGTCTGTCTCAAAAAAAAAAGCAATTTGTGCAACTGAGTGGTAAGCTGAACTAGTTGATTTTTTCACAGAACACCATTTATACCTGAAAGAATGCCAGATAAACTATGGCTATGCAGACTTTGGTATTTGGTAAACATTTCCTTTAAATAAATGAAGTTGATCATTAAGGAAACTAACTGACAGGGGCGCCTGGGTGGCTCAGTGGGTTAAAGCCTCTGCCTTCAGCTCGGGTCATGATCTCAGGGTCCTGGGATTGAGCCCCGCGTCGGGCTCTCTGCTCAGCGGGGAGCCTGCTTCCCCTCCTCTCTCTGCCTGCCTCTCTGCCTACTTGTGATCTCTCTGTCTCTTTCAAATAAATAAAAAAATAAAATCTTAAAAAAAAAAAACTGACAGATTTGTTGTCAATGATAAAATTTGAGTTTTCAAACAAAAATCAGAATATTAGAAAACTTGTACCTGCCACCATGAACTTGTTTCCTAGTATTTAAAAACTTCTGATGAAATTAGTGATGATACTAACAAATAAAACTCTAGATAATGTGTCAATATTAAAAGACCTGCAGACCTACAGTGAACCAGTATTTTCCAAATTACTAATGCATATATTTCAAAATCAAACATGGTAAATTAAAAGATTCATTCAAGTCAGACCAATGGATTTTAATGTAATACAACTGGAATATTCACTGGAGTTTCTGGATTCCACATTGCAAGCAAGTTGAGTTTTTGGTACAGTAGCAAAAAGAATATCTACAAGTATTTTAACAGGCTGTTAAAATACTCCCTTTTCAAACCACATGTTCATGTGAGCCTGAATATTCTACACATAAGTCAAGCAAAAACAACATATATGGCAGTAGACTGAATTCTGAGGCATATGAGAGAATTCAAGTCATCTTCTATGCCAGACATTAAAGAAATTTTCAAAAGGATAAAATAATGCCACTTTTCTTACGAAATTTTTCATTTGAAACGTTATTTATGTATACATAAATGAGGTTGTTGTTATTTTAAAGTAAATATTTTTTAAATTTCTCAGTTTCAGTTTCTACTATAGGAAATAATAATAGATGTAACTCCACAAATAATTTCCTTTCGGATCCTCAAAAGTTTTTAAGAATGTAATGAGCTCCTGAGACCAAACATTTGAGGACTTCTGTCCCATATGATTTAAATGCAGAACAATTCACCACCATAAAATGGTTATTTGGCATTTTACTTGATAATGTTCCAATGTGCTATTTTAGCATGCAAGTTGTTGCAATAGGCACTTTATTTAAAGGTTTTTTTTTCCTTTTTTTTAGATTTTTAAAATTTGTTTATTTGACAGAGAGAGAGATCACAAGTAGGCAGAGGCAGGCACAGAGAGAGGGGGAAGCAGGCTTCCTGCTAAGCAGAGAGCCTGATGAGGGGCTCGATCCCAGGACCCTGAGATCATGACCTGAGCCAAAGGCAGAGGCTTTAACCCACTGAGCCACCCAGGTGCCCCTAAAGGTTTTTTTTTAATTGTAATCTCTATTTCTTTAACAGATACTATACTATTTGGGTTACATATTTCTTGAGTTAGCTTGGTAGCTTATATCTTTCCAAGAATTTGTCCATTTTATTAAAGTTGTTACATTTATGGGCACAAAATTGTTCATAACATTCTCTTTCATTCTTTTGTTATTAACAGCAGTGCTATCTTACAAAAATGAGTTACATATATAATTTTAAATTTTCTAGTAGCCATATTTTAAATAGTAAAAAAAACCAGGTCTAATTAATTTTAAATTATTCTATATTAAAATATTATAATTTCAACACGTACTCAACGTAAAAAAGGACTAAAATATTTTATACTCTTTTCATACTGTCTTCAAAATCTGGTTGCATTTTACACTTACAACACATCTCATTTTAAACTAGCCAAATTGCATGTGCTCAATAGCCACAGGTGTCTAGTGGCTACCATACTGGATTGTATAGGTCTACAGGATCTATGGTGATGACTCCCCTTTCGTTACTTCTGTTGGTTATTTGTGCCTTGTTTTTCTTTCTGGTCAGTCGGGATAGAGATTCAACAACTTTACCGATCTTTTCAAAGAACTAGCTTTTGGTTTTATTGACTTTCCTTACAGTTTTTTGGCTGTCAATATCATTTAATTGCTTTTTATTTCCTTCCTTCTGCTAGTATGGAGTTTAATTTCCTCTTATTTTTCTAATTTGCTAAAGCAGAAGCTTAGATGATTGATTTGAAACCTTTCTAACAAGTATTTAATACTATACATTCCCCTCTGCACACTGCGTTAGCTACATTCTACAAATTTAATAATGACTTCAAATAATAGTTTTAATAAAAAATTGAAGTGGAACAGCCATCTTCCAGTAATTCGCCAAAATGACCAACACAAAGGGAAAGAGGAGAGGTACCCGCTACATGTTCTCTAGGCCTTTTAGAAAACATGGAGTTGTTCCTTTGGCACATACATGTGAATCTACGAGAAAGGTGATATTGTGGACATCAAGGGAATGGGCATTGTTCAAAAAGGAATGCCCCACAAATGTTACCATGGCAAAACTGGAAGAGTCTGCAATGTTACTCAGCATGCTGTTGGCATTGTTGTAAACAAACAAGGTTTAAGGGCAAGATTCTTGCCAAGAGAATTAACGTACGCATTGAGCATATTAAACATTCAAAGAGCCGAGATAGCTTCCTGAAGCGTGTGAAGGAAAATGATCAGAAAAAGAAGGAAGCCAAAGAGAAAGGTACTTGGGTTCAACTGAAGCGTCAGCCTGCCCCACCCAGAGAAGCACATTTTGTGAGAACCAATGGAAAGGAGCCCAAACTGCTGGAACCCATTCCCTATGAATTCATGGAATGATAAATGTAAAGAAAATAAAAGACCTCAAGACTGTAAAAATGTTTCTCTTAATTGAGTAGAAGTGTAGTGTCCTTTTCCCCCAAAAAAATATTTAAAGCAAACTTTAATTGTGTCCTAAAAAAAAAATTGAAAAGATCAATCAACAGGATGGACAATCATATCCACAAAGTCAATACATACCAACTGAATTTTCATCATCTTCTAGGATGTGACTTCGCTGTCTAGGACGACCTGAGGCCAGCATGAGGTCATCATCCTCTTCCTCATCATTTATAATCCTCTTTGAAAAAGAGGGGGTCTCAACTGCGTTGTCATTTAGAAAATCACCAGCATTATTTGTATCATCTCCATCAAAAAGATCATTGTAATCCTTTTCCACTCTGCTAGATACCTTGAACAAATTAACACAAATTACACAATATCAATGAACTATTTAGACAAACTCAATTACTCAAAAGGCAATTCTGTAATACACACCTATGCATTCTACCAAGTAAGCAAATGCCCTGACAAGAATAAGAATAAGTGTACTTACGAGGACTGTATTTATATATATATATATTTATATATATATATATATATATTTTTTTTTTTTTTTAAGATTTTTATTTATTTTATTTGACAGAGAGAGAGATCACAAGTAGACAGAGAGGCAGGCAGAGAGGGGGAAGCAGGCTCCCCACCAAGCAGAGAGCCCGATGCGGGGCTTGATCCCAGGACCCTGAGATCATGACCCGAGCCGAAGGCAGAGGCTTTAACCCACTGAGCCACCCAGGCCCCCCTGTATTTATATTTTTGTGAGAACTAGTCGTTACTTTAAGTGCCTTACAGACTAAGGATGGGACAGGAGTGCAGGACAGATATGTAAAGAAATACTGTATATATCCAAATACAAGGCAAGATTTTACTCCTCAAAGGTCATTCTCCAGAGAAGTCACCTAAAGTCCCTATAAAATCTCTTATTATAAGATTCTTTCATTTACTTTTATTAAATTTATTTTATACTGCTTAGGTAGGATATGTTTGCTTTCAATGATCTCAGTTAAAGCTAGTCTTTCTGTGGGCTTTTTTTTTTCATGCTTATAAAAGTAAAGGAAGCAAGGAAATTCAACCCTAATCCCTGATTCCTAGGAATATGAACATTGTAGATGTAGAATCTACCACTGTAGATCCCAGATCACTATAAACAGTTCTTCAGATCACATTACTATATTTGTTGGGTAATCTCCATTACCTCTCCATTGTGAGGGGCTTGAATTCAAAACCCTGAGATCAAGAGACACATGCTCTACTGACTCAGTCAGCCAGTGAGATCACTTTAAAAAGTGCGTAGTGGGCGCCTGGGTGGCTCAGTTGGTTGAGAGTCTATCTTCAGCTCAGTTCATGCACCCAAAGTCCTGGGATCAAGCCCCGCGTCTGGCTCCCTACCCAGCAAGGAGTCTCCTTCTTCCTCTGTGCCTCCCCCTGTTCATGCTCTCATGCTCAAATAAATAAAATCTTTAAAAAAAGTGAATACTAAGCAGATATACTGTAGAACTCACAAGTGACTCCCATAGTATAAATGAAAACTGTACAAATGTTAAGCCAATGGAAACTTATAGTATGGTATAAAATTCTAATGAGAGCGCCAGTAACAGATTCAAAAGGACTTTATCACAAATCTTTTAAATGGAAGTACATAAAACTGTGTTCTAGAAAACTAATGTTTAATGAAATGAGAGAACAGAAAAAAAAAAAATGCTTCTAAACTCCTGTATTTAAACATATGACCTGAAAGGAGTAATTAAGAACTAAATGCTCTATGAAGGTATTTAATTTTTTTTTATATTTAACTATTTTATCTTTAGTCCTAAAAGTTTATGTACTCACTTGGTTAAAAACTTTTTTTTTGGATTTTCTTATTAAAAAATGAGGATTTTTGCCTTATACTTATGATGAGGTCCATAAAGTATTAGAGGTATTATGACAGGAATATGTACTGTGAAGAATAAAAGCAAATAAGAGAGGGCAGTTCTGGATATAAGGGTTAAGATTTTCTTTTTTTTTTTAAAGATTTTATTTATTTATTTGTCAGAGAGAGATCACAAGTAGGCAGAGAGGCAGGCAGAGAGAGAGGGGGAAGCAGGCTCCCCACTGAGCAAGGAGCCCGATGTGGGACTCGATCCCGGGACCCTGGGATCATGACCCGAGCCGAAGGCAGCTGGTTAACCAACTGAGCCACCCAGGCGTCCCAAGGGTTAAGATTTTCTAAGAGGTGACCTTTGAACTAAAAACTGTTTCTCAATTTACTTTCTGTTTTTATCAATGTTACACATGCATATAAATTAGTCAGTTACAAGGTTTATTATAAAAATGAAAATAGTCCTCCTGCACAGCCTCCAACTTACCTTTCTATTCTTTTAGACAATTCTTTTGATAACTTCCTCCATAGTTTTAAATAATATTCTAGTGCTATTTTTTTGGTTTTTCAGTTTTAATCATTACCTATTAAATAGATCCTATTAACTTCTGTATATTAGGAAACATGAGGATTTGGTTTAATTTTCAATCACCCCGGGGCACCTGGGTCGCTCAGTGGGTTAAAGCCTCTGCCTTCGGCTCAGGTCATGATCTTAGGGTCCTGGGATCGAGCCCCACATCGGGCTCTCTGCTCAGCTCCCCCCCTCTCTCTGCCTGCCTCTCTGCCTACTTGTGATCTCTCTCTGTCAAATAAATAAATAAAATCTTAAAAAAATTTTTTTTCAACCACTCCTACTCTCTTGTATGTATGTACATTATTCTCCTACTCCAATCCTCCCAATATAGATATATTCTTATTCTGGCTGGAACAATATACAGAATTTATATTATTATGACCATATAAATGATATTCATGGTTGAATAAAAATAGTAACAGCTATTCATGGTTGAATAAATAACATGGCTGAATAAAAATAATAACTTATAAAGTATTATGCTAGAGACCATTCTAATTCTACACATAATTCATATAATCCTCACAATAAAACTCTACATGGTAGACATTATTCCTATCCTCATTTTATAAATTTGGTATATTGTGATCACTTTTCCTTCCTTTTATAATTTTCTTTCCTGGAGTTAAGAATCTTCTCTCTTTAAGTCTTTTTTCTTGGACAGATTCCCCAAAGACAATTCTTCCAATCTCTTGCCTGAAAAGCCTAAGAAAGACCAGCTGACAATGCTGTAGGAGCCAAGTATGAAAAATAAGCTGGGAATTTTAACATCCAAGTACATACACTTTCATTTAATCCTTATCAGTATAGTATTCCTCTTCCACCCAATGCTGCTCAACTGTACCCAGTACACAAACCAAAGACCTTCTCTGTTTTACCTTTTCTAGAGAACAAATCTCCAGCATTCTGCCAGAATATACATAGCAGTGAGGGAAGGCAGTTACCTAGCTGTGCACACTAATGTTGAGACTGGAGATATCTACTTGTTTATTAAACCAACCCTCCTGTTTTCAGCCCCACTTTTAGAAGTGTCTAGTGCTACCGAATTCTGAATCATTGGGGGATTCAGTCAGGCTGAATTGCATCTCTGCTTTCCCCCAACTGCAGTCTTAGGAGACAATTTTTCAACTTTCTGAGAAGCTAAACTTAAGTTTCCCATCATGCTTCTATTTTCCAGGGGTGCCAGGTATCAGTATCTGAGTAGACCTAAATGGGTGTGTTAAGTGAATGATCTTCAGCTGGAACCCTAAACCAAGACTTAAAATAGGACTGGGTATATTTGCCAGGTAGGAGGAATAACAAACCAAAATAAAGAGCTGTATAAAAGTGGCCTGCTTAAAGCAGTTCAGTAAGGCCGGATGGCTAAGCATTAAGAGATGTAAGGGTAGCTCTAAGTTAAAGCTAATTCAGAGCAGAAAAGGTTTATAGGCTAAACTAAGTTATACTTATTAATTCTAATTTTTATTTATACTTATTTAAATAACAATATCCAGAACACCAGGATACTAAAATAGTATTTCACAGTGGTATTCTTTATAAAGCCAAGAAATATTAATAGGTATTATATGGAGGGGAAAAGCTTCTCAGTAAAATATATTTAGGAAACATTAGGTCAAACAAACAGTTTTCTTTATGATAGATAATGACTGAACATCTAATAAAACGTGAATTGTTAATTTTCCAAGAAAGTAATGTATTTTGTAGTGCTTTCCAAACCCATATGAGCACAAAAGATTTTGAAGAAACTATTCCACCATCTATTACTTATTACCTTACTGCTTGATGTTTTTCCACTGGGTTCACAAACATTCTCCAGGAGCCCTAGATTTCCTTCTGCATCAGTATAAGCTATTCGACCACAAGTAGGATGCCATGCCAGGCCACAGATTGCATAACCCTTCTCATGTTTCACCCTAAAAATTAAAAAGTGAGTTCTTAAAACACTACCATAAGTATATAAACTATACACTTCTTTAGGTAAATTTTAATTAGAAAGATTAAATGACTTCTGACAAACTAATAACTATATACTATATGTTTATATTCTGAATATCTAATAATTGCAAAAATTTGAAATGTTTCATAATAAAACAAAAAATCTAACAGAAATAAGCAAAAAAAAAAAGACAAAAGGGGGTGCCTGGCTGGCTCAGTCAGTAGAGCATCCAACTCTTGATCTTAGGGTTGTGAGTTTGAGCCCCACACTGGGTATAGAGATTAGTTGGGGGAAAAAAAAAGACAAAAGATATGTTGAATCATACCTTTCCATGCAATCTTTGGTCTCCACATTCCAAACTACAATTAAACCATTAATACTCCCTGCAGCTAAATATTGCCCACAGGGAGACCAGGTTACTATATTTAGGGCCTATGAGGAAAAACAATGAATAAATAACAATCTGCACAATTTGAAGCTAAACACTTATTTTATTACCAAATTCAAATTTTTTACAACCCATATTCTGTGTAACTTTTAATTAAACTGATTCATAAATGGCAAGAGAGTTTGGCAAGATTTTCTAACTTTTTTTTCAGTAATACTCAACTATCACTAGCAGCTATTACTTTGTTTACCAGGAGAAAATTATACTGGCACAATTTTAAAAGCAAAATCTAAAAACTGTTATTATCCTAGAAGAGAGATCATAAAAAGTATCCTTTCAGCCATTACTATCAAGATGAAGAAAACCATTGTAAGTGAAGTGAACCATATTAAGCCATTGCTGCCCTACTGGGCCTCTTCCTTCCTTGAGAGCCAAGTGGGAATGTATAAGAGAAGAGGGAGAGAATACAGAACAACAAACTTCCCACTCTAACATTTCAGAGTCTATGATCACAAGTCTCAATGAAACTCACTTAACAATAAAGGCTAATTAAGTACTGATAATGTGAAAATAACATGTTCTAATACTATGTTAGGGCTAAATTTGACTTCTTATAAATTAAGAGATTTTCTTATCAAATTTCATAAGGAAAGAGTTCACATAGGACCTAACAAAGACCTATTTACTCTCCAGTTACTGGCTGAATGAAGAAAGGCTGAGGGGCAAAAGATGGGCACATGCATGACAATCTTGAGTTGTTCTCCATGTCCAACGATACTTAACCACAATTGTATTTAGGCTAAGTGTGCATGAAATATTCCTGTTAGCCTAATGAAAGTTTCACTTATAAAACCTACCTGAGAGATGAAATTATCTGAAAGATCATATTGATTATTCCACGTTTCTCTTCTATATAGCTTAACAGACTTTTCCACAGGAACTGCCAGCAACTATTAGGAAAGATAAATGATTTAAACAAAAGTTTACATTAAACTAGAGAGAAAAAAGCAAAAAAATCATGTAAATAAGATTACAAAACATGAAAGCAAAATTGTACTTTAACTGGCAACTAACAAAACTCCGAAAATTACTTAAAATTTTGATAAGCAAAGAGTGAATGATCACTCTGTTGCTTGCACTGAAAACCAGAGCACTTATAGTTAAGTATTTTTGATACTACTTCTCAGGAATCTAAGCCCTTTGGATCTAAACATTCATCTCATTTGCCAAAAGGAAAGAAATAGATCCAGAATGCTTTACATATCTTAAGGAAACTGATCTTCTTACATATTCTTCCCAAAGAACAGACTAATAGAAAAAATAAAAACAGCATATTCTTTCCATGTTTATACAAAAAAGGGAAAAAAATGTATTTTTAATGTATTTTTTATGAACAGAAAAACTACATTGTATTGATTTTTAAATTAATTTTCATGAGAAAGAAAAAATACTATATTAAATTCCTCAACTATTACTTTAATGCAGAATGTAGTAGTCTTAAGAGTTCACATGGTACAAAGGGCATATATTAAAAGAAAGTCTCCCTCCCATTCCTCAATCCTATTTCTACTTCCTAAAGGTGCACATAAGCATAGCCTGCACAAGAATGCCTAAGTACAGGGGTGCTTGGGTGACTCAGTTGGTTACGCATTTGCCTTTGGCTCAGGTCATGATCCCAGAATCCTGGGATCGAACCCCACATCAGGCTCCCTGCTCAGCCAGGAGTCTGCTTCTCCCTCTTCCTCGGCTACTCCTCTTTACTTGTGCTTGCTCTCTCTCTCTCTTTCTCTGTCAAATAAATAGAATCTTTAAAAAAAAAGCATATACACACACACAAACAAGTACACACACAATAAATAGTAGCATTCTATTTATACACCTACTGCTCTAGCTTGATGTTTTTCATTTCACAGTGTATCAGAAGACTATTCCCAATGAGCACATACAGATCTACCTCACTTTAACAATTGCAGAATATCCTACTTTCAGGAATATCAGGTTTAAAGATACAACTGTAGTGATCCAAAGGGGCACATGCACCCCAATGTTCATAGCAGCAATGTCCACAATAGCCAAACTATGGAAAGAGCTTAGATGTCCATCAACAGATTAATGGATATATAGATATAGATATATATATAAACATATATATATACCTAGATACATACATCGGAATATTATGCAGCCGTCAAAAATGAAATCCTGCCATTTGCAATGACGCGGATGGAACTAGAGGATATTATGCTAAGCGAAATAAGTCAATCAGAGAAAGACAATTGTCATATGATCTCACTGATATGAGGAATTTGAGAAATAAGACAGAGGATCATAGGGGAAGGGAGGGAAAAATGAAACAAGATGAAACCAGAGAGGGAGACAAACCATAACAGACTCTTAGTCTCAGGAAACAAACTGAGGATTGTTGGAGGGGAGGGGGGTGTGAGGGATGAGGTCACAGGGTGATAGACACTGGGGAGGGTATGTGCTATGGTGAGCACCGTGAATTGTATAAGACTGATGAATCACAGACCTGTACCCCTGAAACAAATATACATTATATGCTAATTTAAAAAAAGAAAAAAAAAAAGGAATACCAGAATTTATTTAACCAGTTCCTACTAATAAACATTAGGACATTCCTATTCTTTTGCTACTATAAACAGTGATGAAACATTTTCATTATATATACCCTGTAGTGCATATATATAAATATGCTTACAGGATTTATGCCTAGAACTAGTACTGTTCATTCTGATAAAAACTGCCATACCCCCTTCCACATAATATATAATCAAACTTTTGATGTTTGAACATTTGATAAATGAAAAACAGGCTATCACAATAGTTTCAATTTGTATTTCTTTTGGTATGAAAGGTTAAGTATAGTTTCATATGTTAAAAGTCATCTATATTATCTTTTTCTATACACTATCTGTTCATGTCCTTAACCACCTTTCTATTAGAATCTTATTGACTTTTTTTTTTTAAAAGATTTTATTTATTTATTTGACAGAGAGAGTTCACAAGAAGGCAGAGAGGCAGGCAGAGAGAGAGGAGGAAGCAGGCTCCCCGCTGAGCAGAGAGCCTGATGTGGGGCTTGATCCCAGGACCCTGAGATCATGACCTGAGCCGAAGGCAGAGGCTTTAACCCACTGAGCCACCCAGGCGCCCCTTTTTGTTTTTTTTTTGAAAGATTTTATTTTGGGGCACCTGGGTGGCTCAGTCGTTAAGTGTCTGTCTTCGGCTCAGGTCATGATCCCGGGGTCATGGGATGGAGCCCTGCATCAGGCTGCCCGCTCAGCGTGAAGCCTGCTTCTTCCTCTCCCACTCCTGCTTGTGTTCCCTCTCTCGCTGTATCTCTCTCTGTCAAATAAATAAATGAAATCTTCAAAAAAAAAAATATTTTATTTGTATTTATTATTTTTCAAATATTTTATTTATTTATTTCAGAGAAAGATGGGAGAACACAAGCGGGGGTACACGGGCTGAGGGATAGACTCCTCACTGAGCAGGGAGCCCAATTTGGGGCTCGATCCCAGGACCCGAGATCATGACCTGAGCTGAAGGCAGACACTTAACCAAATGAGCCACCCAAGTGCCCTGAAAGATTTTACTTTTAAGTAATCTCTACACCCAATGTGGGGCTCAAACTCACGACCTCAGATCAAGAGTTACACACTCCTCCAAATGAGCCAGCCAGGCACCTCAGATCTTACTGATTTTGAAGAACTTTTTTTTTCTTAAAGACTATTTATTTGAGAGACAGTGTGTGAGAAAGAGCACTAGTGGGAGTAGGGCAGAGGGACAAGCCAACTCCCCACTAAGTGGGGAGCCCAACGCGGGGCCTGATCCCAGGACCCTGAGATCATGACCTGAACCAAAGTCAGACACGTAACCTACTGAGCCACCCAGGCACCCCGACTCATAAAAACTTTCTTAATATTAAGAAAATTAACTCTTGGGGTGCTTGGGTGGCTCAGTTGGTTGAGTGTCTGCCTTCGGCTCAGGTCATGATCTCAGGGACCTGGGATTAAGCTTCACGTTGGGCTCCCTGCTCAGCAGGGGGGTCTGCTTCTCCCTCTCCCTTTGCAGCTCCTCGATTGTGTGCACTCTCTCTGTCAAATGAATAAATAAAATCTTAAAAAAGAAAGAAAGAAAGAAAGAGAGAAAGAAAGAAAATTAGCTCTTTGTCAGTTTCATTTTTCCCAGTTTGTCATTTGTTCTTTGAAATATTTCATATAAAAATGTTTGCTTTTTATATTGTCAAGTTTATTAATCTTTTCTGAAAAATTTCACATATACAGAAAAGTTAAAAGAATTATATAGCAAAAACGATTCATCATGTAGTAGGAAGCCTTTAAGACGGTTCTCAAAGATTCTTAGTTCCTGGTATTCATACTCTCTGCCAATACATTTACTCAATCTTCTTTTCTCCACCTTTTCAATAAACTAACTCCTCATATACTGGATCTATTTCTCTGTTTAACAGATATCTGTCTATCCATAACTCAGTGGCACACTTTAATTCTCATAGCATCATAACATGTATATCTGACTAGATTAGACTCCATCACTTTTATTTTCTAAGACTGTTTTCCACATGGATTTTACAACAGCTCTATGGTTCCCTTCAAACATCTTACTGATTTTCACATTTGAATGTTCTCAAAACTATAAGTTAATTTAGGAAAGAACTGATGTTTTTATATCGAAAATTCCCTTCTAAAAATGGAATATATTTTTCTATTTAAGTCTTCTTTTAATCCTCTTGATAGTATGTTAAAGTTTTCATTATATAGCCCTTTCACATTTTGGTAAGCTTACCTTTGTTATTTCATCTTTTTTGATTTCACAGTACATGCATCATTTTTTTCCCCACCACATTTTCTAAATGGCTATATTTATATATAGGATTGTTATTGGTTTTGCATATTAGTTTGTTTCCAACTACCTTGCTGGATTTTCTTACTAATAATATTTTTCCCTCAGTTGATTTCTTAAGCTCTCCTTATATTGAACCATTTCATTTGTAAATAATGAGTATTCTCCTTCCTCTTTTCAAACAATTCCTATCTTTCTATTGTCTATCAGCTGCCTCCAAAATGTTAAATGCTACTAGTAAGAGGTAGACATAACAAGACTGTTTCCAGAGTTGTTCCATTACATACAAAATAAAGAAGAATATAAAATTAATTCATACAAAATGTATGCTTCAGAAAGAACCTTTACAAAGTTAAAATGTTTCTTTCTTTCTTTTTTTAAGTAAGCTCCATGCCCAGCATGAAGCCCAACCCAGGGCTTGAACAACCCTGAGAAATCAAAACCTGAGCCCACAGCACCAGTCACACACACTAACAAACTGAGCCACCCAGGCACTCCCAAAGTTAAAATGTTTCTTAAAGTATTTCAATATTGGGGCGCCTGGGTGGCTCAGTCGTTAAGCGTCTGCCTTCGGCTCAGGTCATGATCCCAGGGTCCTGGGATCGAGCCCCATATCAGGCTCCCTGCTCGGTGGGAAGCCTGCTTCTCCCTCTCCCACTCTCCCTGCTTGTGTTCCCTCTCTTGCGTGTCTCTCTCTGTCAAATAAATAAATAAAATCTTAAAAAAAAGTTTCTTATAAAAAAAAAAAGTATTTCAATATTAATTTCGATATTAACTGGCACTAAAACTTACAACCTAAATGAAACAGCTACAATTTAAAAAACTAATTCTATTATTCTCACATTCAAAGTTGACAAAAACTAGAAGAAATAACTAAAACAAAGGTTGAAAAGTCACTTACCTTCCCACTTTTTGGCTGCCAAGCAAGTCTGCAGATTGATTTTGCATTTATCACATCATTGCATTTTTGTAGCAGTGGCCAACTAATAGTACATGTCTGATATTTTAAAAAAGAAAATTTATTTCCCTTTATGAAACTTCTCCCAAAGAGATATGCAGAACGGAATATATTTCATAGGTGCTTTCTTCAAACAGACATATAGCTATGAAAAAAGCAACTTGATTCACTTTCATCTAACTATGATATCTGATTTACCTAAATTACTTTAAATAATTCAGAGGTATAAAAAGCACGAATCTTAAATAATTAAATAAGAATAAGCAAACAATATACTCACTGAATAAATGTATATACACACATTAAAAAATACTCAATACATTAAAATCTTAAAACATTTACAAAAATAAAGTTAAGAAATCTCCTATAAAATGTTAAGGTATCAAAGTCAACCCTTTAAAACAGTTCAAACATGAGGGGAAAAAACTGTGGCTATTGAGGCATACCTTATGGGGGTCTACTTTTCTCATCAGCCACATTATCTCTAGAATGGCTCAGGAAGAATTAATTGTTCCCTTTGCCAATCCAGGGAGCACGTCTCAACACATGGTAGTTCATAGCAGAGTAAATATATACTGACAGATTTTCCCCCACTGATTTATAAAACCTAAAACTGAAATATAAACCTACTATTTCCCTTGTGATTGGGTACAAACACAATTAGCCTTCAACACACTTTCGCATTAGATTATTATAGGATTTGATCACAAAAATAGTACTCAATGCTACTCAAAAGAAACAAACTATAAAGAAAAAGAATTATTAATTTGGCCCAATGCTATGTAATACCACATTTATGGCAGAAATGAGCACAAAGTTTTAAATTCAAATTGATAAGTTTACCTGATCTGAAATTTGCCATACTTTGACAGATCCATCACAACTAGCTGATGCCTGCAGGAATAAAACAATAAATTTCTCTACAGTTACAGCCATAATACCATATGGAAACTGGTGTAACTGATAAAACAAATAACCTTTTTATCAACTGTGTAAAATTTTCTAATTCTCTTACAATTTTAAAAACACTGAAGGAAAAAAAAAGAAGAAAAGGAAAAAATGATTACCAGAAAGATGTCCTTAGGATCAAAGGAAAGACTTAAAACAGGAGCATCATGCCCTCGAAATGTTTTCTGTTGGCTGCAATCCATCACATCCACAACTTTGAGTAGAAAATCACTATGAACAATAAGAGTAACATATAACGGATTATTAATGAATACCCATACAAAAGCCTCTCCTAAAATCTTGACCCAAATATTTCAAAATCACGAGAGTAAATGTCATAATTTCTTTACAGCAACACGTAAAATTTGGCATCCAAATTTAAGGATCTACTTTTTAATCTTGCTTTGTAAAGATACTAAAAACACAACTCAGGATTTCCTTTTAAAATACAAATACTTCCTAAGTGGCTTTCTTAATTACATCTTAAGCTTCTATTATTTACTAATTAATTAAAGTCCCAACCATTTTTATTTTTAAGTCAAAACCACTTTTAAAAGCACTATGTCGGGGCATCTGCGTGGTTCAGTTGGTTAAGCAGCCAGCTCTTGATATTGGCATAGGTCATGATCTCAGGGTCCTGGGATCCAGCCCTGTGTTGGGCTCCATGCTCAGCAGGAGTCTGTTTCAGATTTTTCTCTCTCCCTCTTTCTCTGCCCCTCCCCCTGCTCATGCACACGCTCTCTAAAATAAATAAATAAATCCTAAAAATAAAAAAGTACTATGCCTTTTACTCCCCCTTAGCAATTCACTAGTTCCTTTCTTTTTTTCCCATGACAAATAAGCATCAAGAGAAACAACAAAAATCCTGACAATTGAGGTTCTTCTCAAAATGACTTTTAAAATTTCGCATCAAACCAGCATGTTTCTCCAGTCTTTTTCAGCATTTACTGAACAGGCTGTCTACAAAGCAATCTATCTCAATTCACAAAGAAGTACAAGGTTGCCCTCAAAAACCTGTACTACAGACTAAATATAAAAATTAAGTGGGGCACCTGGGTGGCTCAGTCAGTTAAACATCTGACTCTTGATTTCAGCCCAGGTCATGATCTCGGGGTCATGAGATAGAGCCCCACATCAGGCTCTGAACCAGGCACGGAGCCCACTTAAGGTTCTCTGACTCCCTCTCCCTCTGCCCCTCCCCACCCCACAAAAAATTAAGTAACACACACACACACACACGGGACAGAGTCCTGAAAATCTTACACTGAAGCCAAAGAATGAGGCCATTCTGTTCTCATATTACTTTCTTTTCTGATGTCAGAGGGCCTTACCTAGATCCGGCAGCAACTTTTGCACCATCTCCATTAAAGACCACATGGTTTGCATTTGTGGTAAAGCGAGTCAATATACCATCTGGAACTCCTTCAGGAAATGTGTGGACTTGAATAGTATTATTAGATACTGCAGTTACCAATTTCCCATTCTAAAAGAAACATTGGCAAAAAAATCCAAATCAATTGAGTCTCTCCACACTTAAGAATCCTATATAAAAAAGACATAAAAACTTATAAATGTAGTTAATGTCAAGAGAAAAATCACCATTCAATGTACAAGTTTTCTGAAGTGTCTATTAGCAAGAAAAAATTATTTACTACCTTTATGGAATTTAATTCTCCCTTCATCAGCCAAATTTTTAGCCTCTGGATTTTCATTTACTTTTTTTTTTTTTTAAGATTTATTTATTTATTTATTTGACAGAGAGAGAGAGAGATCACAAGTAGGCAGAGAGGCAAGCAGAGAGAGAGGAGGAAGCAGGCTCCCCGCTGAGCAGAGAGCCGGATGCGGGGCTCGATCCCAGGACCCTGAGATCATGACCTAAGCCGAAGGCAGAGGCTTTAACCCACAGAGCCACCCAGGCGCCCCTCATTTACTTCTGACAAGAAAATTATTTAAATGGTATTTTTATGCATCCCCAAGTGTCATGAAAGAGACTCAAGGGAGCTTTTCAGAGAAATAACATAGCTAGTCTCAGTGAGGGAACAGCATATCAGAAGGTATGGCCGCACTACAGTGTTGCCCTGTGTTTCCACAATAAAATCATTAGATATCTTTGGAGTAGGTAAAATCTAAATGCAGAATCCATGGCTTCTCTTTAAAAACAGTAAATAGGAAGATAGCAGAATCAGAGGATCCTAAAAAAAATACACTTATAACGATGAGCAGTGTAAAACTGTTGACAATTACTATATTGTACAACTGGAACTAATATAACACTGTAGGTTAATTATACTGGAATTAAAAATATAAATAACCTCTTTAAAAAATAATAAAAACGCTAAATAAAGAGCAACTTTTAGGATCTGAAAATGATCAGCAGACACTATTGCTTTGCATAGGTTTTGGTTAAGAATCATAAAACGTTAAGTATCTGCCCTAGAACCTTCATTTTATTACTTTTCTAGGAGGAACTAAGTCCTGACAGACTAAATCATAGTCTACCAATACCAGACATGCTCTGATAAATCATATAGTCAGTTATTTAGATTAAATGATAACTGCCAAACGAATTACTCGTTTGTTAACAAATATCCTATAGCAATAGGTCTGTCATATTTGCACATGTAAGACCCTCTGCTTATCTATAGCACCTGCTCTCACTCCAATGGAAAAGGAACTTAGTAATACAGTGACATTTTACTATATAGAAAAATTGGGGAAGATGTATACATCTGTTCAAGGAACAGTATAGATGATTCGGATTTGAACTATAATATGTACTTATCTTCAATTACTGGAAAATTGGTGAAAAATACTGTTCATGCCTACACTGTAACTACTGTAAGTAATTAAAAATCCAATACACTAAATCTATCATGTTGAAGCTAATCTAACAAGAACTTAAATGTGAGGGGTGCCTGGGTGGCTCAGTGGGTTAAAGCCTCTGCCTTCGGCTCAGGTCATGATCTCAGGGTCCTGGGATCGAGCCCCACATCGGGCTCTCTGCTCAGCAGGGAGCCTGCTTCTCCTTCACTCTTTGCCTGCCTCTCTGCTTACTTGTGATCTCTCTCTCTCTGTCAAATAAATAAATAAAATCTTAAAAAAAAAAAAAAAAAGAACTTAAATGTGAAAACAAGAAGAGAATTCAGGAAAAACTATAACCAACTCAAGACAATACCGATGATGCTACATGTTCTTTGGCAAAACTGCAGAAACACCAACTATATGTGTGCATGTACAGGAATTTTGCAAGCTGGCTGTGCCTTACTTGGCAGTAGATCTCTCAGTGGAATCCGACTAAGCATCCTCAGAGCTAGTAAAGAATTTTGGTAACCATTAACTGGTCCTCTATTCATGTGAAAATATTAAAGTATATATCTGTACTTACTCACTCAAGAGATCTGAATAAAGGACTTGCTTTAAAGTCAATTTCCAACAAATCTCCTGGGAAATCAAATTACTATCAGTACTTTATCAACTAGTAAAGTTAAAAAAAACGAAAACACCCAAAGGATCAGGGATCTGGTGAGATCACTCTTCTCCCTAGTGGATTGAGAGGAATGGATCCAAGCACAGACTAACTTAAGCTCCAGCCCACTGTGTTCCTTACCAAGTGTGTCACTTGGCCTTCCTCAGAGCTTTGACTTTCCCAAGAATAAAATGGAAGTAATTCCACATACTTCTCCATATCTTTGTTAAAAGGCCTTGACAATGTAAAATACTATGCAAGCTTTAACTATTACTACCAGTTGATTCATCTTATTTTAGCTATTTTGGAAAGTGATATTTTCTCCACTTTGTTCTCAAACAAAACATCTGACCATACTTCCCTGTACCACTGACTCCAAAAACAGAAAGTATATTTATAAGTGATTATATTTTAAATGAAATCTGTTGTAAAATTGTTAGCTTCACATGGCTATGTGGTAATGTCATTTCAGTGAAGTACCATAAACTCCATTCCTAAATCCAAAGAAAACATTTTAGCACAGAATATCAGACTTGTAGTGGATTGAATAATGGTCCCCAAAAGACATGACTAAGTCCTAAGTCCAGGTACCTGTGAACGTGGTCTTATTTAGAAATAGGGTCTTTGCACATGTAGTAAGTTAAGGATCTAAATCTAATGACTGGTGTCCTTATAAGAAAATAGAGAAAAGATGTGGGACACAGAGAAGAAGGCAATGTGAAGACGGAGGCAGAGATTGGAGTGATGTATCTTCCAACTAAGGAACCCTGAGGATAACTGGCAACCACCAGAAGCTAAAAGAGAGGCATGGAACAGACTCTCTCAGGGACATCTAAGGAGTTAACTTTGCCCATATCTTGATTTCAGGCATCTTGCCTTCTGAACTGTGACAATAATTTACTGTCTCAAGTTCTGTCTCAAGCCATCGAGTTTGTGAAAATTTGTTACAGCTCCCTAGGAAACTATTACAAGACCATTTTTTTTTCTTCTTTACAGTCTTTTCATGCACAAATGCAGTGCATACGTACTGTAGAAGAAAAATAACAACATGAAATTGTCTGGGCAAAGTGTGTGTTTCCCTACTCTGATGAAGTAATCTCCATTAACATTTTGGGGTTAAGTCTTTCTAACTTCCTTATATACATTTATGTACATATATATCCTTTATCTTAACAAACATAAGACTAAACAATACAGACTATTCTAACTCTTTTCATTTTTCAACTCACTGTAAATATCTTTGCAGATGAAGATATATTGCACTCACTCTTTTTTTTGTGTGTGTGTCGCTACACAGTAATACATTACATGGGTCTACCAAAATTAATAAAACAGGCGCGCCTAGGTGGTTCAGTTGGTTAAGTATCTGCCTTCAGCTCAGGTGATGATCTTGGGGTCCTGGGATCCAGCCCCAGTACCGGTTGGGCTCCCTGCTCAGCGAGGAGCCTGCTTCTCCCTCTTCTCGCCGCCCCCCCCCTTGTGCTTTCTCTTGCCGTCTCTCAAATAAATAAATAAAATCTTAAAAAAAAAATTTTACAAAACAAATTCTCTCCTGAAGGACACTTCAATTAGTTCTAATTTTTGCTATTATAAACAACAGTTTTACTAATATATTTGACCACACAAATATAAAGGTATATAAGAATTTCCTCAAGGTAGGGGCACCAGCGGTGGCTCAGCTGGTTAAACAACTGCCTTCAGCTCAGGTCATGATCCCAGGGTCCTGGGATCAAGCCCCACGTCAGGCTCCCCACTCAGTGGGAAGCCTATTTCTCCCTCTGCCTGCCCACTCGCCCTGCTTGTGCTCTAACAAATAAATAAATAAAATCTTTAAAAAAAAATTTCCTTAGGGTAAATAGCCAGAAATGACCATGTGCATTCAAAGTTTGATACACAGTATGAATTCACTCCCTTTTTTATTTTAAAATTTGAGCGAGTGCAAGTGAGGGAGGGGGAAAGTCCAAGGAGCAGAGGGAGTGTGACAAGAAGACTCCTTGTTGAGCACAAAGCCTGTCATGGGGCTCTATCCCAAAACCCTGAGATCATGAACCAAGCTGAAATCAAGTCAACCACTGAGCCACCCAGACACCCCTCAACTTATTTCTTAAAAAGCTCTCCAGGGGTACCTGGGTAGCTCAGCTGGTTAAGTGTCTGACTTGATTTTCGCTCAGGTCATGATCTCAGGCTCATGAGATGGAGCCCTGTGTGGAGTCTGCATAAGATTCTCTCTCTCCTCCTTCTGCCCCTCCCTCCCAAAACAAAAAAACAAAACTCCCCAGTTACACTTCCAGCAACTCTTGTGCAATACTGTAAAATAACAGAAAATACATACTAGTCTCTGTCTCTCATTCCTGGCACAGAGTTCCTAAAACCCTTGTAATTTCCTAAGTGATAAGACTACTAGAAGCAGCTTTTGCTCTAATATTTGGTCTTTGATCCCAGTTCCTGACACAACGCTCCTAAATCCCCTGAGATTTCCTGGGTAATAGAAAAGACATTTCTAAGGAGGCAATTCTTGGTGGAGTCCTGGATAGCTTCAGAATGAGGGCTGGTCATTGGAAAAATCGAACCATGATTAGAAGCTTGGAACTTTCAGCCTTATCCCATCATCATCCGGGAAAGGGAGAAGGGCTGGGAATGGAGTTAATAATCAATTATGCCAATGTAATGAAGCTTCCATAAAAATCCCAATGGTATGAGGTTCAAGGAGCTTCCAAGTTGGTGAACACATCCCCATAACAGGAGGGTGGAGGACCCCAACTCCAAGGGGAAAAAAAAAAACCTTTCAGACCTTATCCATATATCTCTTTATCTGGCTGTTCATCTGTATTTTTTATCTATGTTTCACTATATAATGAACTAGTAGGAGTGTTTCCCTGAATTCTGTGAGCTGTTGTAGCAAAAGACTGACTCCAAGTGAGGGATTGTGGGAACCTCTGATTTATAGCCAAGTAGGACAGATGCTGTGGATAACCTGGGGACCTACTATTTGCAACTGTTATCTAAAGTCTCGTGGGACTGAGCCCCTAAACTATAAGGTCTGTGCACACTCCTGTCAGTGTCTGAATTGAACTGAACTGTAGGACACCCAGTCAGTATTACAGAGAATTGGTTGGTGTCGGAGAAAAAACCCACACATCTGGTGTTGGAAGTGTTATGAGGAAGGTAGTAGTGTGACAATAAAGGAAGAAGATGGGAGAATGTTTTTCCTTTAAAAATACTTACTTCTCCAAACCCTCACTATTATTGGAATTAGCAATATTTTTCATCCTTGCTAATCTGATATAAAAAAAATCCAATTGTTTAATTTGTACTTCTTTGCTTATTAGTGAAATTTAACTTGTATCTAATATATGTTGGTCATTTATATTTTTCCTTCTGGGAATATATTTTCCATTATACATGACCATTTTTTTTAAGAGTTATTTATTTATTTGAGAGAGAAAGCACCCGTGAGAATGAGCAGGAGAGGGAGGGAGAGGGAGAGATAAACTCAAGCAGATGCCACGCGGAGCACAGAGCCTGACACAGGGCTCAATCTCACAACCCTGAGATCACCACCAGAGCCAAAACCAGGAGTTGGAAGCTTAACTGACTGAGCCACCCAGATGCCCCTATATATGACCATTTTAAAAAGAACATCTAAAGTATCTAAA
The DNA here is from genome assembly GCA_028534135.1 of Potos flavus. Taxonomy (NCBI): domain Eukaryota; kingdom Metazoa; phylum Chordata; class Mammalia; order Carnivora; family Procyonidae; genus Potos; species Potos flavus. Next base: position 87,668,158 of record CM052896.1, read on the forward strand.
GACCATCTCATTCATCTAGCTTGATGAGCCTGAGTTTGAAAAAACATGAATTCTGTGAAAATATTTTTTTCTACCCAAATACAATACATTCAACTTAAAATTCATCACAAATAAAAAGCTTAGTGGTTTTTAGATACTTAGTTTGCAAAGGCCTTCTGAAAACATGTCTCCATTCTCCAAATAACCTACATTTCATTCCCATATTTACCTTACATAAAACATTAGAAACATGGGGCGCCTTGGTGGCTCAGTGGGTTAAGCCTCTGCCTTCGGCTCAGGTCATGATCTCAGGGTCCTGGGATCAAGCCCCACGTCGGGCTCTCTGCTCAGCAGGGAGCCTGCTTCCCCCTTTTTCTCTGCCTGCCTCTCTGCCTACTTGTGATCTTTCCTCTCTGTCAAATAAATAAATAAAATCTTAAAAAAAAAAAATTAGAAACATGAAACATGTATATGTCTTGAAAAAGTTAAAATATTCCTCTTTTCTAGTGTAATTAGTTGTCTAAATTAGTGAACTAAAAACCTGAAAATACCATGGGGTTTTCTCTCAAAGGGAAAGAAAGAGAACACTTAAATCTCAAAAGAAAAAGTATAATTTCTTGCAAATATTTTAATTGGTTTACCATTAATAAACCATTAATCACCTTTAATAAACCATTCAGCTTTTATTTTTTTTAATTTTTACTTAAGATTATTTATTTATTTGACAGACAGATAGAGAGCACAAGTAGGCAGAGCAGCAGGCAGAGGGAGGAGAAGCAGGCTCTCCGCCGAGCAGGGAGCCACATGTGGGGCTCGATCCCAGCAGGACCTACGCTGAAGGCAGCCGCTTAACCGACTGAGGCACCCAGGTGCCCCCCATTCAGATTTTAGATTCAGGTTTTAAACCCATTCAGATTCAGATTTTACTTGTAAAAATTTCAGGCAATTTATGGCATTATTATACATATTTGAATATTATTATTTCATAAGAGAAACAAAAAGTATATTTACATTCAAAACTTCAACAAAAATATTCTTCACCCATTTATAAAAAAAAAATCACACAGCAGTATCACTTCTCATTGTTTGCTATAAATGTTTTTAATACCTTCAAAGCACATGAATATGCCTTTTCTCCAACGTTAATGGACTTAGGATCATCATCATCTAAGTCTTCCCAAATCCGCACATCACCATCACTTCCACAAGTCACAATGTAACTGTGAAGGGAACACACTCATTAAAAGGCCATCCAAGTTTCAGAAAAGAAAAAAAAAAGGTCACCCAGTTTCAGGCCTATTAATTTTTTTGGAATACTTTATCTTTTTTTCAATAAAATCAAAGTGTTACTCAATGTTTTCTCATTTTACATACATAAACCTCAATAACAAGGCCTGCTAATCTCCTATCCTATAAAATGAAAGGTGTGTTTAATGTTCCCTACAGTTTCTCCTTGGCATAAAATTCTTTATCTGTAATAACGTAAGAAAGATGAATGGGTAATCTCTGTTAACAAAAGGGACCAGATCTACCTTGCTCACCACTGTGCCTCTAGCACAGAGCAATCTCTGACATATAGAAGCCTTGAAAAATGTTTGTTGAATGAATAAGTGGATGGATACAAGAGCTCAATTATCCAAAGCTGATTATTCAAAGGGCCACCTGTATCTCTCAAATCTTGTTTTAAACCCCTTGTCTTCCTGGTGCTTTTATTCATTCGGTATGTGTCCTATCTATATGTGTCCTGACACATACAAAAGCAAACAAAATACAAAAATAACATGGCAAATGGCAAAGAGAAGCCACATAAAGAACTGTAGAGGTTCATAAGAAAGGTGGTGTCTACACGGGGAAGTCAAAGGGCAAGCAGGGCAAGTAGAACTGGATATGCTGAGATTGGTGAAAAGAGCAGTTCCAGAGGAAACCACATGCACCAAAATATGAAGTTAGTAAAATATGGGGGAGTTCACTTAGAGCAGAGAGCACAGGAAATTGAGAAAGAAAATGTAGATTGGGGGTCATCCTATTCACAATGATCTTAACACAAGAGTAAGGAGCTTGGACTCCCTTCTACAGGAAATAAATAGAAGAACCATTAGTCTTTTTGCCTAGGACATTCCTTTTTTTTTAAGATTTTATTTATTTGAGAGAGAGAGAGAGAACACACAAGCCAGAGGGAAAAGCAGACTCTCTGCTGAAAGCCCAAAGTGGGGCTCGATCCCAGGACCCTGTGATCACGAACTAAGCCAAAGGTAGACGCTTAATGGACTGAGCCACCAGGCGCCCCAGCCTAGGACATCCCTGATTTATGCATCCAGCTGGTTTAAATCTGTCCTCAATTTTTAAATTTTAAGACATATTAGTATTGGGGCACCTGACTGGCTCAGTCGGAAGAGCATGTGACTCTTGATCTCGGGTTGCGAGTTCGAGCCCTATGTTGGGTGTAGAGATCACTAACAAAATACATAAACTTTTAAAAATAAATAAAATGTAGTATCTTAAAAAAAACACCATATTAGTATTATTTGCATCAAAACTGGTTGGGTGGGTTTGACAGACCTCTTCTTTGCATTTCCAGCTTCTGCCATGATCTTGTTTAGTAGTAAAACATGTACAATTAATAGAATTCTCACTTTGTCACACAGGTAAATCTAAAAGACAAGTGATAACCCATCTCCCCATTCCAATCTTTTTTTTTTTAATTAACATATAAGGTATTGTTTCAGGGGTACAGATCTGTGAATCATCAGTGTTACACAACTTGATGCAACATAAATCATACCTCCTTTCACAGACAACAGGGGCGAATGGACAAAAACCAAAGTGAAGCCAGTCAAGAGGCCTTACAGCGATTTCTTTCCGTCTCAGTGGTGATGGGGTAAGTACTTCATATTGCTGTCCCTACTGACTATTTTTGGTGCAATCAGCCAGCCAGAGAGAGAGAAGTTGCAGGTGCTAGTTGGCAGTACCAATGGCAAATTATAGTGAAATACAGTGGAATTAATGAGAAATATATGCAAGAAATAGTTAAGTTAAATAGTTAAGTTGAGCTTTTAGAGTAGCCTGAACAATCTTCTGACAGTGTTTCTGTCATTTACTACAGGAATAAAACTAAATGTTAATTTTATTATTGATTATGCCTTTTAATGGAATACCTTACAGTAGCAACTAAAAAAAGCTACCAAGTACATGTTTAACGAAAAATTAAATACTACATTTCTGCTTCTCAAGAAGTGGATAATGAAACTGTAACATGAACAAAATGTTAGTTAACATTTATCATGGGGGCTGGAGTGATGACACCAACCATATGAAGTCAGAAGACACAAAATTCCTGAAGAAACCTGAGCGTCTACTTTGTAAGTTAGTAATTATCTTGTGGTTCCCTGAAAACCATGTTTCTACAGCTGAAGAGTCTGCATTTTGTCAGGCATGACTTTTCATAATTCAGTACTGTCCAACAACTTTCTTAGAGGATGGAAATGGTCTAAATCAGGCTCCTGAGCAATTAAAATGTGGTTTAAAATGTGACTCATGCAACTGAGGAACTGAATTTTAAATTTAGTTAACTTTAATTAATTAAAATCTAAACAGCTACCTGTGTCTAGTGGCTATTGTACTGAAGAGTGCAGCATTAAAACAGACGACAGTGGTTCTAAATTAATTTTGTTCATTTTTCATTTAAAATTTTCTAATTCAAGTATGAAATAAAGTTATAGCTGTTAATAGGTTGTCGCCATTAGTAAAACAATTTTCAAACAGTTAAATGATACTGGTTTTATCTCAATGTCATTAGAGGGTTTAAATAGAAAATCAGAATAATTCCAATAATGGCTTAGTCTTCTCTTCAGCTCATAACAAACAAAGTAAAGCTTCTAGAAGTTATTCTGTGGAAGTGAAACATCAAACATTATTGGGAATTCTATCTAACTTCATTTGAAAAGTTAAATGCTAAAGATAAAATTCTTAATTTTTGTAGTAATACAACATTTTGGTTGAGCAAAGCACCGTAGCAAAACAATATACTTACTGAATTAAGAAATCTATGAAACACATATGCACTTCAAATTGAAAGTATAATTCATACCCAAATGCACTGTGATAATGTACCAATTAAAACAGAAGCCATAGCTGTCAAATTTTGAGATAATTTTATTTATACCCAGGATAACAACAAAATTTTTGTAACAAACTGATATTAAATATATAAAAATACTTCAGCATTGCATGAGATGCTTTCTTCTGCCTATCATCAATAGATTTTTTAAATATTTGAGACTTTGAAGAGTGACTTTTTTAATTTATATTCAATTAGCTAACATATAGTAATCATTAGTTTTAGATGTAGTGTTCAATGATTCATCAGTTGCATATAAACCCAGTGCTAATCACATCAAGTCCCCTCCTTAATGCCTATCACCAAGTTACCCCATGAAGAGTGAATTTATAAAACCTAGGTATCCTATAATGATGGTATTATTATTACTGGAAACAAGTTCCCTAAGTCTTAGTTGCATCTTGCTCAAAACCAGTTAACAATCTTTAATTTAAGCATTCAACTTGGGCGCCTGGGTGGCTCATTCGGTTAAGCATCTGCCTTGGACCCAGGTCATGATCCCAGAGTCCTGGGACAGAGTCCGCCCCTGGGCTCCCTGCTCAGCAGGCAGTCTGCTTCTCCCTCTGCCTGCTGCTCCCCCTGCTTGCCTGCTTGTGTGTGGGCTCTCTCTCTCTCTGTGACAAATAAATAAATAATCTTTAAAAAAATTATGGTCTAGGGGCGCCTGGGTGGCTCAGGGTTAAAGCCTCTGCCTTTGGCTCAGGTCATGATCTCAGGGTCCTGGGATCGAGCCCCGCATCGGGCTCTCTGCTCAGCAGGGAGCCTGCTTCCCTCTCTCTCTCTGCCTGCTTGTGATCTCTCTCTCTCTGTCAAATAAATAAATAAAACTTAAAAAAAAAATTATGGTCTAAAAAAAATTAACTGAAGGTCTCACTTCAAGGTCTCATCATAAATTTAACTCTGAGAGGGACGCCTGGGTGGCTCAGTTGGTTGGGCAGCTGCCTTCGGCTCAGGTCATGATCCCATGGTCCTGGGATCGAGTCCCGCATCGGGCTCCCTGCTCGGCAGGGAGCCTGCTTCTCCCTCTGCCTCTGCCTGCCACTCTGCCTGCTTGTGCTCTCAATCTCTCTCTCTCTGACAAATAAATAAATAAAATCTTTAAAAAAAAAAAATTAACTCTGAGAAAGACTGCAGTCAATTTTATAATAAAAATAAAAAGACAATATTGAAAAAAAAGTATTTTTCAGAAAAATATCAGCAATACCATGTTAGAGACAGGCTAAAAAATTAAGTACATGAATATGTACCAAAAATATTCTACTTATGTAAATGTTTGGATTATATGTTTAATGTTTAGAAAATCAATGTAAGGGACGCCTGGGTGGTTCAGTTGGTTAAGCGGCTGCCTTCGGCTCAGGTCATGATCCCAGGGTCCTGGGATCGAGTCCCACATCGAGCTCCTTGCCTGGCAGGGAGCCTGCTTCTCCCTTTGCCTCTGCCTGCCTCTCTGCCTACTTGTGATCTCTCACTCTCTCTCTGACAATAAATAAATAAAATCTTAAAAAAAAAAAAACTTAAAAAAAAATCAATGTAAAATTTTTTTTAATGTTTTAATGTCACAAATGTTTTCACAAAAAAATGTTTTGAAACAGTTTTTGAAAAGAAATGTTATAGATCTACCAAAACAGAATAATTTGCCAATCAATAAATAATTTTAAAAACTGTCATTTTAACTCTTGAAATCCTTTTTCTCATTCCCAAAGGTGCCCTGGTTTGGATGATAAGAAAATCATTGTACGTTTCTGAGTAAAAAAACCACTGTAAGGACTAATTCTATCATGCCTTTATTTTCTTTGTGACATAACTACAAGAAGCCAATGATTACCAAGGTTTTTCTCATCATCTGGATTCTCCATCCTCACAAAGCAATGTTCTTTCCCTCATCTGATCCCCCTTTCCCTGACCCTTCCACTGGGCCTCATGAAATTCACGGTCAGGCACCAGAAAAATCTCTACATCCTCAGCTTTTTTCCTCAACATTTCTTCTGAGAACACTGCTTCGTCTTCAGCCCTTTTAAAAGGTGGCTGATTTTTCTCCTACATTCCTGTGGGGTCTATTGATGGGCCTTTGCATTTTGCTACCACTTCCATTCTATTGCTACAACCTATTCTTAAAAAAACAAAAAAAAGGGCAAAAAACTGCTATCAAAACACTTACAAATCCCTAAAGAGAAATCTCCCATGTTCCCTAAGAATTTTTAGCACAAGGCTCATTGTCTTTCTCTAACAACACTATTCCTATCATAATTCTTAGTATTTTCAGTATCTATGTAGACAAAACCTTATACCAAACCTTGTCCTCCACCTCATCCCCAAACTCTCATGGTCATAGCATAGATTTTGTCTTTATCAATATTGCAACTGCTTCATAACTTCAATTTCAATCATCTTAATCACTTATCTTTCACCTTATACCCTTAATATCCTAACTTAAACAATTTTTTTATTTCTATTAGGATCTACGATCTATTGAAACTGCTTCCTCACTGTCTCTCACTCCCTTCAAATTCTCACATCCCTCCTAATCTGGCTTAGATTCACAGTCTGTCCTTAAAATCACTCCTTTGCCTCATCTTCAAACTCTCTGGCCCTCCTTCACTGTGTCATACCTACCTGGCAAAATCCCAACTCTGGTTAAATCCAACTCTGTGCCTATTAATAAGTTCGCATTTGGGGCGCCTGGGTGGCTCAGTTGATTAAGTGTCTGCCTTTGGCTCAAGTCATGATCCTGGGGTCCTGGGATCGAGCCCCACTGCAGGCTCCCTGCTCAGCGGGGAGCCTGCTTCTCCCTCTCCCTCTGCCCTTACCCTGCCTGTGCTCTCTCTCTCTTTCTTAAATAAGCAAATAAAATCTTAAAAAAAAGTTTGCACTTGCAGGGCTAAACATGGCTAGAGAAAAACACATAACTGGGTTGTCTGGTCTCACTTTAAATTCATGATCACTAACCTAAAGTAGGCTTTTAGTGCTGCCCAGTATTCCACCTAACATTTCCCTAGGCCTTTCAGTTTTCCCGCTCTTCTAATCATCTATCTCATATATACTCCTCTTTCTTCAAACCTTTCCTGCCTCCTCACTCTTAACTAATGACTTTGTTTCTTATTTTACTCAGAAAAAAGAAGCAGTCTATAGAAATTGGCTGCATGTTCTCCCCATCCCACCTAGGTCTCCTTCCCTCCACTTGTGAATTTGACCATGCTCCTATCTTTGGCCACTGTCTCCCCCTTATGTACTATACTGTAGCCCCTCTCACCTACTGAAGGCCATCACTCCAGCAATTCTCCCTCTTTCTATTCTAACATCAACTTATCCCCCTCTGTCGGATCATCCCCACTCATACATATACTTTACCTCTCACCTTAAAACAAAGACCTTTCCTGACCTCACATTCCTATCCAACTACCCTTGTTCTTTGTGTGTCATCCTCACTAACTTCAATTCCTTCCTTTCCATTTTCTTGAATCCACCACGACAGGTTTTCATTCTTACCACTCCATAAAAAAAGCTCAAGATCATCCAATGCCTCCATATCACTAAATCTAATGGTGGATTCTCAGTCCTCAACTTGACCCACCAGCATTTGACATAGTTTATTATTTCTTTTTTTTTTTTAAGATTTTATTAATTTATTTGACAGAGAGAGACACAGTGAGAGAGGGAATACAAGGAGGGGGAGTGGGAGAAGGAAAAGCAGACTTCCGGTGGAGCAAGGAGCCCAATTAGGGGCTCGATCCCAGGACCCAGGGATCATGACCTGAGCCAAAGGCAGACACTTAATGACTGAGTCACCCAGGCACCCAGTTTATTATTTCCTTGTCCTTAAAATGCTTATATTTCATTTGCCTTCTAGACATCATTCTTGTCTCTTGATTTTCTACTTTTCTAGTCACCTTTTCTTAGGCTCCTTAGCTGGATCTTCCTCTCTAACTTGATCTCTAAATATTTTGGAGTGTCCCAAGGCTTAGCCTGCTTAGCCTTGAACCTTTTTTCTTTACATTTACTCCATCTCTAGGTGATTTCATCTAAGTTCATAGCATTAAATATCTACTTATTGAAAACTTCCAAATGTAGATTTCTAGCCTGGACCTCAATCCTGAACTCCAGGAGAATTCAGCAAAAGATATAGATTTCTAGGGTGCCAGGGTGGCTCAGTCGGTTAAGCGTCTGCCTTCAGCTCAGGTCATGATCCCAGGGTCCTGGGATCGAGTCCTGCATCAGGATCCCTGCTCAATGAGGAGTCTGCTTCTCCCTCTTTGTGCCTGCCACTCTGCCTGCTTGTGATCTCTCTCTCACACTCTCTCTCTCAAATAAATAAATAAAATATTTTTAAAAAATATATAGATTTCTATTTCTAGCTTACATTTCTTCTCTTAGCTTTCAATCCATTTATCCAACTGTCTACATCTCTAGTTGATCTCAAAGAAATATTCCAAATGTCCAAATAATCATAATCTCCACCCTCATTCTACCTCTGAAATAAACTCCTCTCCAAGCATTTCAGATATCTGTGAATGGCACCATCATTTTCCCAAATGTAACATCCAGAAACAGACGTTATCCCATACATCTCCCTCTCCTTCATCTTTAATGTCTTATCCACCCTATTGATTCTACCTTTTAAGTATTTCCTGAATGTATCCTTTTTTCCATACACATCTTCTCTAGTCCAAGCTTCCATCACACTCCATCAGACTAATACAGATAACTAGTCTTTCTGCATCTACTTCTACTTCTCCAATTCATCCTCCATGTAACTTCTCAAAAACGAGAGTCTGATCACATCTCTCTGCTTCAAATTTTTAATACATTCAAATTTTTAATACATTCCTTCTGCTCTTAGAATAAAAACAAGATTCCTTAATAAAGCCCAGAAGGTCCTGGTTAGGATGCCCACTACCTACCTTCACAAATTCATCTCTCATTAGCCCACTGCACCACACTCTACATTTTGGCATCCCTAGATTTCTTTCAGTCCTTTGAGCATGGTCCCTACCCCCACCGGAATTTTGCAGTGTTCATTCTGTCTGGAATGCCACCACCACCACCACCTCATTGCCATCACCACCCCATCTCTTTTTACTTCCTAATGTCTACTCAATCTTCAGATCTCATCTCAAGAAACAATGCCTCGGAGAAACCTTCCCTGCCTCCTCAAGCTGTAACAACTTCCCTTCAAATATGTTTATCATTGCACCTCACTTATTATTTCTAAGCATACATTTGCTTTTGTGATTAATTTGTGCTCAATGTCTGTCAATTTAAAAAGACTTTAAGGTCAATTAAGGAATAGATTGTGCTTTGTACTACTGTATCTCTAGCCTCCACCAGACTTGACATGCAAATATTTTTTCAGTGAAAGAATCAACACAGGAGTGACAGTGGAAGCCACACAACTGGATAGTACTGAAGAGGAATGAAACTTAAAAAGGCAAACGAGAGCAGGGTTCTAGGAAAATATCACAACTTAGCAATCAAGCAGAGGAAGTAAGTTGGAAAAAAGCTATCAAAAGGGAGGGTGGGGTAACTGAGTGATGGACATTAAGGAAGGTATCTGATATTATGAGCACTGGGTATTATATAAGACTGATGAATCACTGGGGCGCCTGGGTGGCTCAGTCGTTAACCGTCTGCCTTTGGTTCACCTCAAGATCCCAGGGTCCTGGGATGGAGCCCTGCATCAGGCTCTCTGCTCTGGGGGAAGCCTGCTTCTCCCTCTCCAACTCCCCCTGCTTGTATTCCCTCTCTCGCTGTCTCTCTCTCTGTCCAATAAATAAAAATCTTTAAAAAACAAAAACAATGAAAAAACGAGAAAGCATCACGAAAGCCAAGGAAAGATACACCACCAAAAAGATGGAACGGGCCACTGAATTTGACAAGTAGGCAGCTAGTGATCTGACAAAATAACAGTGTGGGACGCAGAGAGGAAGTCAACAAAAGGAAAATACGCGGGAAAGGTTACATCTTTCCAACTCCTCTGGAAATAAGATTTTACACTCGCTAACTTTTTCAAGATACTAAAACTACAATGTCGGTCCGAATCGAACAATAAATCTAAGGAAAATGTATGTGCCATTTTAGATTTCAGCCTTATTTCTCTCTATCTGGGTGAGTTATTTTAGGTTGACTACTTATCCGACATACAACAACGAAAGTACTAATACTTACACCCGAAACATTCTTTTTGTTTTTCAAAGCACCTTACCTCCCCAAATCATCAAAACAGACATCTGTGTGTCCCTCTGTATGTCCAAATCTCATCGGCTTCTGTGTGGCAGGCATCTTTTCTTCTACCTACCTAAAAATGTTTTATAAAAGCTAATATTATTTTAAGGTGAGGAAAGACGGTGGCTGATGGAGAAGGGAAGTTAGTCTCCTGGCAGCCCCTTTTCCCCCACCCTGGTGGCACAAACAAGATATATAGTAGAGAGTCTGTCAGACAATAGGCTGGGAAAAGGACACGCTTCCCTCCGGTGCGCGACACGGGCACCAGCAGCGGGAAAGAGTACTCACCAACCGGACGGACCTCCTCCACTGATGAAAAGCGGTAGCAAGAGCCAGCAGAGGGCCGCTTCCCGCGCTCCGGCGAACTCGCTACACTGCGCCTGCGCCCGCTCGCCCACGCCCAGCCTGACCGAAGTCGCCGGGTGGTGGCGTCAGCGGCGCGCCGCCTGCAAGGAAAAAAGCCGGTTGCTAGGGGAGTAAGGAAGAAAGGGAGGGTGCCGAACACGGAAGTGATGGCAGCGCCTTGGGAGCAGGTGGAGGCGGTGACCGCAACGTGTGAGACAGGAACTCAGCGCCGACGGGTGGGGGCTTGCAGAAAGGCATCCGCCTTTTAGGACCTACACGAGGTGCAGGAGTGGCTGGGCCTCCCTTCTCCACCTTAGCGAGCACTCAGAGTGATGGCGGTGGTGATGGCGGCAGTTACTCGGACAGCCCCAGTTAAGCTGCGCTCTGAGAGGTGAGTGGGGGAAGGGCCGTTGCTGCCGGGCCTTGCCGATTGGGGTCCGCTGTCACCTTCCAGGCTGTCCTAACTTGAAACCATATCCGAGTCCCTGAACGTGTCCAGCTCCTCCTGGGGGCCCGGTTAGAGAATGTCTTTGAGCATCTTCTCTCGAGGAGAGCGAGACCCTTCCCAAACCTTTAATCTTGGCATCCTTCGTGCCCTCACCTTGTCGTTTCTACAGAGATAAAGGAGGGAAGACTTTAATCTCAATTCTCAGTTACTAGAGGTATGGCCTGCACATTAATGCTTGGGGGGGGGGGGGGGGGAGACTCTACATATATCCCTTAAGAAGAAAGTAACTTGGCTTTCGCCCTTCACACCCCACCTAAAATTCACTTAACTGCGTATTTAGAGCTAAAGGAAGAGCCAGAACTAAAGTATATTGTTGAACACTTCCTTCGCGCCTTATAATCTGAACGAAGATCTTGGCCATTAAGTTCATTTTGATTGTGTCCCTATGTTCTCCCATGTTGATAGACCGGTCTGATGAATACCTCCACAGTTACATATTTTTGTGGTACCCACCTTCTAGTCTGCATCAGACACTAGTTTATGAAATAAGGGAGACGTTTTTCTGGTGTAGACATTTCCCCATTGTTTTTCAATCTAGTTCCATTGTGAAAAGTTGCACAGTTACACAAACGGTGCTATTGTTCTTCCTGTCTTGGCATTCTGTGAAGGTTGTTTTGAGTACTAGGGTTCCACACAGGCTTCCTAGATACTTAAGTCAGGTATATTAATGAAGAGGAAGAATGGTTGGTGAAAACGAACTTGGAATTTATGGAAAAATAGCCAAACTATTGTGGATTTCCCACAACAGCAAAAGATACCTAAAATGATTTTTTTCTGAGTGACTTAATTTTATTTGGAGATCATTCGTTAATTTTTAGGTAGACCGATTTGTGATTTTTTTTTTTATCCAAGTAAGTATCACTGGATAGACTATGGGATTGAAATTGAACTCTGATAATATTTGTCTCTATATTGAATATATCTTGATGAGATTTCAAGATAGTACTATTCAGAGCTCAGCATAAGAAAAATCTGTAAATTATAACAAGAGTTATAGGTATAAAATGCCCTAACTATGACATCTATAACACTGTGTGACTTTAAAACTATGAATGGTGTGGGCGCCTGGGTGGCTCAGTTGGTTAAGTGGTTAAGTGACTGCCTTCAGCTAAGGTCAAGATCCTGGAGTCCCAGGATCCAGGCCCACATCTCGCTCCCTGCTCAGCAGGGAGTCTGCTTCTCCCTTTGATCCTCCCCAGTCTCATGCGTGCCCTCTCTCTCAAATAAATAAATTTTTAAAAAATAAATTAATTAATTAAACTATGGATGGTATCTATATTTCTCTCCCTTAACTCTGCCTTAGCAATCAAGCCATTTGATCCATAGGTTAAAGAAAAATTTCCTTTACAAATTTTGCCTGTTTGGAAAGAGCTTAGGCCTTAGAGTCAAACAGCCCCAGATTTTAATTTTTGCTGGCAGTTACTCATTGTATGACCTTGAATATGCTTTAATTTTTCTGAATGTCAGATTCCTTATTTCTAAAATGGAGATACCTACTTCCATTGATTGTTAGTTATAGTGTATAGAATATACTCATGGATGTATAAAACTAATTGTTACTAATGTCTGGTGTTATTAACAGGGTACTTTGGGTGGGTACTTAGTGCTTTTATTTAAAATAGACTTTGTTTTTGTTTAAATCATTATCCTGTAAAATTTTTCAAGTATTAAAAGATATATTCTTACTTTTGCTAGTATTACATTTGTCTTTCAGTCAAATGCCGACAAATTTTAATGTCAGTGAGTTCATGGTCTTCATGGAAACAGACATTCAAACAACATGTACAAGATAGTGTGGTAATGAAATGCATGTAACTTAAATGTTAGCAAAATTGCGTGGTTATTTAGGATAATGTAGCCTTTAAAAAAAAATCTATTATAGCTGTCACTGATCCGGCTGTCAAAATTTTCCAAATGGATTTATTTATCATTAACAGTGGGTGTCTCATAGGAGTGGGTAGCTGAATGAACTCCCTGAAAATGACACCAAGGTCACAGTTTAAACTGCTGTGAAGATTAGTTAGCTTTGCTCTGTTGCGACCATTTATAGTATCCTTACACTCACAAATATTGTTCTCAAGAGCAACAGGATGAGAAAACATGAATATATTGCCATTCTGCTGATGGTGATGAGTATTATCTACATCATAATACTCTTAGAGACTCAGTTTATCTAAGAAACATATCAATATTGCATTATGGAAGGAGTTTAAAAAGTGCGTTTTCAACAAAATATGTACTCGATGTAAAAACCACTAATTATGTGAAAGATAAGGCTGGAAGAGAGTGTTAAAATAACTGAGGAGAGGGACATCCGGGTGGCTCAGTCAGTTAAGCATCCAACTCTTGATTTCATCTCAGGTCGTGATCTCAAGGGGGTCGTAAAATTTGAGCCCCAAGTGGGCTCTGTGCTGGGCATAGAGCCTGCTTAAGATTCTCTCTCTCCCTCTGCCCCCCTAACCCTCATCTCTCTCACACGTGTGTGTTCTCTCTCTAAAAAATAAATAACTGAGGAGAACAGAGTATTGAAGAAAATAATATCGAAGGTGATTTAGAAATCTGAAGATTTGTATATCTCTGAAGATGTCCTGAAACTTATCAGCCTATTTAATTTATTTTTGGAGTAAATAATATTTGCATATGCATAAACTTCCTAAGGTATAAAAGGCAATACAGTGAAAGTTTTTTTTTTTTTTTTTAAGATTTTATTTATTTATTTGACATAGAGAGAGAGAGAGATCACAAGTAGGCAGAGAGGCAGGCAGAGAGGGGAAAGCAGGCTCCCCGCTGAGCAGAGAGCCCGATGCGGGGCTTGATCCCAGGATCCTGAGATCATGACCTGAGCCGAAGGCAGAGGCTTTAACCCACTGAGCCACCCAGGTGCCCCAATACAGTGAAAGTTCTATTTCCAGCTAGCCAGTTCTTGTGACTAAAGACAGTGACAGTATTTGATTATGTTGTTACATGGATAGTGGATCCTTACACAGCAAGACAGATATAATTACTCTTTTATTGATGAAGAAACCAACTCAGAGAGGTTATAGTTTGTCCAAAGTCACACTACTACCAAATGTCAAAATGAGAAATAGAGCTCAGATCTTTTACCTTCTGATTCAAGGTAGTCTACCATAGTGCTACTCCATATCATAACTGTTGCCATAAAACTTAGAATTTAGTAAAACACATCAGGACATAAAAGCATTTTATTTAAGTCTAGAGTCACGTTATACTAGTTTGTTAAAACTTGTATTGGTGGGGCGCCTGGGTGGCTCAGTGGGTTAAGGCCTCTGCCTTAGGCTCAGGTCATGATCCCAGAGTCCTGGGATCGAGCCCCGCATCGAGCCCCGGATCGAGCCCCGCATCAGGCTCTCTGCTCAGCGGGGAGCCTGCTTCCCCCTCTCTCTCTGCCTGCCTCTCTGCCTACTTGTGATCTCTCTGTCAAATAAATAAATAAAGTTAAAAAAAAAAACAACCAAAAACTTGTATTGGTAAAAGTTGTCACCCAAGCTTAAATATAAGGATATGTAATTATTATAAAACAATGGAAAGAATAATTTATAATCAGTTAAAAGAAACTGCCTACTCTTTCTATGAGTAGAAAATACATATGAAATCTATATATTTACTAAATTAGCTTGCAAGAAGCTACATTTTTTAATAATTAAAGATTTGGTTATTTATAACCATAATATTTTTAAAGAATTTAAAATGTTTTAACTTTTTAAAAGGACAGTGTTTAATATCAGGAGTAATATAAAGTGCTTTATGATATCTCAGAAATGCTGAAGCCTCCTCAGCCTCAGATTTTCAAGCATTATATATGGCCTTTGTTTTCTCTTGTTCCTTTTTTTTTTAATTTTGCCACTTGCCCACCTCTCATTTTTAGAAATTAATTTCTACATAACAAGTTCTGAGTACTACTAGAAGCTAGCTGATATGCATTTTCATTAATCTCAATGTATGATATTTTCATAAATCTTAATCCCGGTGGTAAAAACATAAGGCAGCTGACATTATTCAGATTTTGCAATGTGAAAACTGAAGTTAAACGAGATTTTAAAATCAGGCGATATAACTAGTATGTGACAAAATCTGGATTTTAGCCCATATTTGATGATTTAGCCCCTCATGCTATTTCATCTGCCCATGCTTCATTTTTAAATATAATATAGTGAAAAACTAGATTGTTAATTTTTTATAGATGTTTAAAACATTAAAATTTTCTCTTTAGACTAAATTACTCTTACAGGAAAAAAGACTGCAAGGAAATAGGCCAAAATGTCTAAATTTACTGCCTTTAGGTAATTGAATTATCTAGTTTTTTTTCCTCCCTTTTAAACTTTTCTGAAAAAAAAAAAAAACTTTTCTGAATTTGCTCTGTATATTTTATACTAAGCATATATTGTTTTTATAATTAAAAATTATAAATTGGAAAGAAAAAATACATCTCTTTAATCCAGTTTATTCCCTAAAGAGTTAGAATCATATATCTTAAATATTTTGGTTTCTAAGATTCTTTTAAGGTCCTTCCACTTTTATTTTATTTTTATTTTTTTTAAAGATTTTATTTATTTATTTGTCAGAGAGAGAGAGAGCACAAGCAGGCAGAGTGGCAGGCAGAGGCAGAGGGAGAAGCAGGCTCCCCGCCGAGCAAGGAGCCCGATGCGGGACTCGATCCCAGAACCCTGGGGTCATGACCCGAGCTGAAGGCAGCTGCTCAACCAACTGAGCCACCCAGGCATCCTGGTCCTTCCACTTTTAAAAGTCCAGGTACTGCCAGCTCTTAGTTTTCTGTTCTCTCTTCACTCTATATTAACCTTCTTTGGTGACAGGTTGGCATGCTCAGGGAACGTACAATCATTTAAATATTAGGCCAAGTTAATATTTGTCCTTAAATTTGCTCCAAAAGGATTTGTGTGGGCTAAGTACAGGAAACTTGGCTTTAGCAGGCTTCTTAACTGAAGGACCTCTCAGAACCTTTTGCTAAATATGCATTGTAGTATTTCAGATGGGAAGCCATTCCTAAACTTGTTTAACAAGGAAACCCCTATCCCTCCAGAATGTGTATTAACATCTTTTAGAACAAGTGTCCACGAAAGTACAGACTGGGGGACAGCAGCATAAGCAAATTATAATTGGGAAAGTAAGTGGAGAGTGTGGGGGAGAAGGAGGATGTAATGGTACTAATCAGTAATTCCTTTTGTTAGTTTGTTTATTAATCCAATTAAGTCCCATGAGCCCTGACTTGGTAGCATGAAAATGGCAGACACCAAAATATTTACTGGAAAATGAACCTGTATTGCTCTTGTAATGAGAAAAACAAAACAAAACATTTTTTTAGTGCTGAGATTTTTTTTCATATGAACAAACCTGGTTTTCATATTTTTCCTTAACATTTCAAGAAATTCATCTGTCATCTACTGTTCAGTATATTCCATTTGTGGGCCCTAAATATCTCCACAGAATCCTCCTCAAGTATCAAACTATGATCAAATGTTAAGGGCTATGACCCACAAAATCCAATTCAAATATCACAAACTGATCAGAATGCTTGCAGGGAGTTTGGGGACATATAATGGCAGGTAAACTTTGGAGTCCTGGATTTGGTCAGGAAATTCCCAGAGCTGAATTACTACCAGAGTAATAATTTATTTATAAGTTCTTTATGTAGTGTAATAAATAATTATTTTGGGATCAAATTTATTTTAATTTAGTATTTACTTGAATTCTGGCCTTAGATATGCATCAGCATTGTAGATAAAGTAGTTGTTCAATGAATAATAAATATATACAATAATGCTCTGGTATCCAACCTCATAGAGAATACAATGAATTTTTCAGATGGATGAAGTTTAACCCTTTAATTATTGGCTCTTTATTTTTTTTTTTTTTAAGTAGGCTTCATGCCCAACATGGGGCTTGAACTCACAACCCTGAGATCAAGCGTCACATGCTCTACCCACTGACCCAGCCAGCCCTAATTGTTGGCTTTTTAACAACTTTCTGTAGAAATCTTGAATTAAAATCACCTACTTTGCCTTATTCAATAGACCTAATTAAATATTATTTAAACCTTTGTTAGTAGAATGGCCATGTTGGATATTCATTCTAGGTTCACTGTCCTTGCAGTAGAAGCTGGAATCAAATGACTACTGGGAATCTGGGAACTTGCTTTCTTGAATATAGCTTTTATATAAATTTGCTTTTTAGATATTTGCCTCTTGCTCATTAAGAAATAATTTTTAAAAGATGTCACTCTGTATTCCCTAGAGCAATGTAATTTAGCTGCCTTCATAAAAAATTAATTATTGAATCAAGAGCCAAAGCAACCTTCTCCCAAGTGATTTTTTCACCCTCTTAAAAAAAAAAGCTTTGCAGTTACCAACAAAGATCTTTGATTTGTCAGCACCTTTTAAAGTATCATCTTTGATTTCTATACTATATAAAAAATGGTAGTAAAGCCACTTTCTTATCACTTTGTATCTCTTCTGCCTCATTTATACAAACTTTGTAAAATTCCAAGAACTAGTGATAGACTACTTGAAAGGATTCATTCAGAATTAGAACCCAACACTGTTTTTTATATTTAGATTTTACCTCTATAGGCAAGACACCAAAGCACTTTTCTAAAACTCATCTTTGGTATTTAAAAATAGAACAATAAAAATAATGTTCTCATTAAAAATTATTTTTTGAGAACAGTGTGATTAAACTTTTGTATTTTTATTTTATTTAGGATCTGAGCTGAGTGCTTTATATACATTATTTCATTTAATCCCCAATAGCTGAATGAAATAGCATCAATATCTCTGTTTTATTTTTTTTTAATATTTTATTTATTTATTTGACAGAGAGAGATCACAAGTAAGCAGAGAGGCAGACAGAGAGAGAGGAGGAAGCAGGCTCCCTGTTGAGCAGAGAGCTCGATTCGGGGCTCGATCCCAGGACCCTGAGATCATGACCTGAGCCGAAGGCAGGGGCTTAACCCACTGAGCCACCCAGGCGCCCCACTAATACTTCTTTCTTGATTCATCACCCAGGTGCCCCAGTATCTCTATTTTATAGATGAAAAACTGAGGTTTCAAGTCATATGGCTAGTATAAAATAAACTGGACCAACCGGTACTACTAGTGGCCGCCATTACTGTGCTGTGGAACTGCATTCTTGTCATATACATGCATAAAGATATTGAAAATGTTAAAATGGTTTCTGCTGAATGATAGGATTATGGATAGTTTTGAGTTTTTTTCATAAGTATAAGCTTAGTTTGAATTAATCATGATGAGTATGAATTACTGTTATTTATGTTCATCAAAATGATATATGTATCCAGGTTAAAAATTAAGTTGAAAGCTTAGATAAGATAAATGCTACAGTCCTACCCATTCCAAAGGCATTTACTTTCAATCTTTTAACTGTTTTTATATGTTTACCTTTATATTTCTAAATCATATGCTAATACTTCTTTTTTCTTTTTTTTTTAAAGATTTTATTTATTTATTTGACAGAGAGGAGGGAGATCACAAGTAGGCAGAGAGGCAGGCAGAGAGAAAGGGGGAAGCAGGCTCCCCGCTGAGCAGAGAGCTCGATGGGGAGAAGGGGATGGGGAGAAGGGGATGGGGAGAAGGGGCTCGATCCCAGGATCCTGAGATCACGACCCGAGCCCCAGAGCCGAAGGCAGAGGCTTTAACCCACTGAGCCACCCAGGTGCCCCGCTGATACTTTTTTCTTGATTCATCAGTTATCAGACATTATCACCTGACTTCCTTTTATGATAGATGAGGATTTAACTCTCTTTTAGTCTCTTTCCTTTCTTTTATTTGTCTCCTTCTTTTCTTTCCATTTTCTTATTGCATTTATATCACAGTTTTGATGAATATGTAAATGATCTTTTCAGTGCTGAGCCAGGTGTTTTACAACTCTACTTTCTTGTATAACTCTTGAATTTTTGTGTAATTAATAATTACCTAATTCTTCCTCTGTTTGCATGCTTCTCAATTGAATTTTCCAGAAGTCAGTTCTTTTTTTTTTTTTTTTTTTCTCAAGATCTTCCACCTTGGAGCCTATGGCCTTGTGTGGTTATGTGAACTAGTTGCTCTGGATACCCTATTGTCTAGAGACTTTCCTTCTTCATCATCCTAAGAATTCACATTTCCTCTCTCTTATGTTAAATATCTTATTTCCTGTGTTATGTCTTTTGTTGTGGGTGTACACTCTAATTTAAGAAGACCATATCTTCCGATATGAGGTAAAATTATTGATGCTTTGCATATCTGAAAATTTCTTTATTTTATCCTCATTTTTTTTTAAATGTTTCATTAATTTATTTGACAGAGAGAGAGATCACAAGTAGGCAGAGAGGCGGGGGGGGGGGGGGGGGGG
>CM052896.1:87687807-87721031 GCA_028534135.1 Potos flavus
TGGCTTCCAGTGTTACTGTTGAGAAGCCAGATGCCATTTATTTTCAGTCCTTTGTGACCTTTTTTCCTCAGGAAGACTGTATTTTAATTTTTATATATTTTGGGACTTGGACTTATTTATTTATTTAACTGTGATAAGAATACTTAACATGACATCTACTCTCTTAACTTTAGTATCTCCACTTTATCTCTAGGGTTTTAAAATTTTAGAATAATGTAGCTCAGTGTGCATTTTCCCCCCATTGTGCTGGCTACTCAGTGGACTCTTTCAGTATGGAGGCTCATATCCTTTGGTTCTGGGAAATTTTCTAACATAGTTTCCCTTCTTCATTTTGTTATTTTCTGTGAAATGTCTATATTGACCCTCTAGTTTTCTTACCTTTTCTATCTAATTAACCTTTTTTCCCTATTTTATGTTATTTCCTCAATTTATTCTAACTTTCCTATTGAATATTTTATCTCTGTAATCATATTTTTAATTTACAAAACTTTATTATTATTGTCCCAAACTCCTCTTACTCATTCATAGGTGTAATATCTTCTCTTAACTTGGAAGAAATCAATTTTATTTTCTCCTCTTTTTGTGGTTATTGTTTACCCTAAGCTTTTTGTTTTAGCCTCTGTTGTTGTTCATGTTAGAAGCTTTCCGTGGCTCAGTGGGTTAAAGCCTCTGCCTTCGGCTCAGGTCATGATCTCAGGGTCCTGGGATCGAGCCCCGCATCGGGCTCTCTGCTCAGCGGGGAGCCTGCTTCTCCTTCTCTCTCTGCCTGCCTCTCTGCCTGCCTCTCTGTCTACTTGTGATCTCTCTCTGTGTGTCAAATAAATAAAATAAATAAAATCTTAAAAAAAAAAAAATCTGATGACCTTTAACTATTCATTCATATTCTGGAGTGAATGAAGCACAACAATGCTGATTGACAGCTGTGTGTGAGTAGGTGGGACTTGTGGATTGGCAAGCTTCTCTGCATGTGTGGGTGGCCTTCCAGGTTTGTTTGTTTGTTTTGTTTTTTTGATTCATTTATTTATTTTTATAGAGAGAGAGTACACGTGCAAGGGAGGGGCATAGGGAGAGGGAGAGAGAGAATCTCGAGCAGACTCCCCGCTGAGCATGGAGCCTGGCGAGGGGCTTGATCTCAGAACCCTGAAATCATCACCTGAGCCGCAATCAAGAGTCCACTCTTGGATCGCTCAACCAACAGAGGTACCCAGGCAACTCCCCCTGAGCTTTTTATTGGTGGAGTCCCAGCTGTCAGCATCTAGAGGTCTTTTCCCTTTGGCCATTCTATTTCTTCAGCAAAGTATCTTTTAGTCCCCTATTAGTAGGTTAGAGTTTTGGGTGTTGGACGGAAAAAGGAAGTAGGAACTTTCATTCTGATTTTAGTCCCAAATCTCCTCTCTGCCCTCTATATCTGATATCCAAAGTCCTAGGCCTCTCTCGTTCAGTTTCCCCAAATGATAAATATCCCATCTCCTCTAAGTGTAGGAGTAAAAACTGGAGAGATCCAGTTTTACTTATGCATATTTTCAACCTGCTTCTCCATTTTCCACCCTGTTCTCCACCCACACTTTATCATCTGGTGCCTCTGGGTCCTGGACTTTGCCTACTCTGTTGGTTTGCTTCTCATTCATGTCATCTCTGTGCCTAGTGTTACCCAGCTCTCAGCTGCTGAGTTATTTACTGCTCCTCCATTCATATTCTGTCCTCATATTTTGTGATTCAAGTTATAGACATCTGCTGGTCTCGAAGATAAGATTTGTGTCTTTATTTCTCATTTTTTCCTTGGTTTAGGTTGACTTCTGAGAGGATAGAGCAAAAGGATTTTCACTTGGGCATTTCAAACCAAACAATTACTTATTTTATAATCAGAAGAAAACAAAAAGCTATTCTCATTTTGAGGGGAAATGAAGTTACAATACTCACTAACAAATTTAGTAATGGAAAGCAGCAGGGTGGTAGCTAAAGGAAGCATTAGAATCACTAAACGATTTTATAGGAGACCTGATTGTTACTGAAGGCAGAAAGAACTTGAGAGAGAAAAACTGAAGCAGGGACGCCTGGGTGGCTCAGTTGGTTAAGCGGCTGCCTTCAGCTCAGGTCATGATCCCAGGGTCCTGGGATCGAGTCCCATATCGGGCTCCTTGCTCGGCAGGGAGCCTGGTTCTCCCTCTGCCTCTGCCTGCCACTCTACCTGCTTGTGCTCTCTCTCTCTCTGACAAATAAATAAAATCTTAAAAAAAAAAAAATCTTAAAAAAAAATAAAATAAAGACTATCTTTAAAAAAAACTGAAGCAGGCTCTGGTAAAGATGGGAATGCCATCAAGAACGGAGATAGGGAGCTTATCTTTGATAACAGAAGTGAAGGAAGAAATGGGTTAATTTCTTAGTGAGTTAATAGGCAAGATGAGGGAGCTTATATCCAGTGGAGTAAAGTTGCTCATAGAGTTTAATAAACTGCTATTTTGATATTTTTTTAGTAAATCACCAGACACTTCAAATCTTATATATTTTTCACAACTGAATAAAAAAAGTAGAAACTATGTAGTATTGATGAAAAAGGTCTGCTTAGGGCTCCTTTATTACTTTTTTATCTTGAAAAATATATTTAAGTGTAAGCTCCTAATAACAAGTATCTCTTCTGATTAATGACTCTTCATATTCTTCAGCTTACTTTGTTGCTTCTTGTTTATTTTTGCTCAGTGGAACTTAGTCACCAAACAGCCAAAGCATAATGCTGAATATAATTTTGGTATAATAAGTGATGATATATCTTCCAAAATTAGATTTAAAAATATTTTCCCTATGGATTTTAAATGAGTATACACTAGTGAGCTTACTAAATCAAAATAGTCTGTATAATCACCAGGTGCTATTCAGTGTTCAGAAATGGAGTATTTTATTTGGCAAGTCTGATTCATTAGTTCACACTTTTAAGTACTTGGCCAGTCATATGTGCTACTGTAGATGTTTGCTTGAAGTCCTATTTCTTTGAAAATATATTCAGGTGGCTCTAAACATTTACTTGACTGTTGAGATTATAATGTTCCTCTGACATAATCAGAAACTTAATTGTAAAGTCTCCAAATTCAAATTTCATTTGCAAAATATTTGAGATTATAGAATCCTTACCTCAATTCTGGGCTTAAATCTTATTCCACCCAAGAATAGTTGAGCCAGTCCCCTCTATGACCAATCATTACTATTAGTCTTAATAAAACTCAGTATTTCATGTTGTTTAATTCTAATATATCTAGCCAATTTTATAGGACAGTCATTGCCCTATAGAAATTTACCTGCTTGTTTCTCAAAATTACCAAGAAGAATACAAGGGTGTATGTGTAAAATAACAAATTTTTATCCGATTCCATATTTTCTAAAAACTGCCTAGATTGATAGTGAAGTTGACCAATTACTGAAATGAGTTGACAAAACTACGTTGGGAATGCTTGCATGGCATTCCTGTTGTTCAGTGGTGATTATTTAATTCTTAACAACTTTTATAACTTAAAGTTCATATTTCCAATCAATAGGAAACAAAGCAAGGAGAGGGAAATGAGGGAACTACAGGGTAGTGGTTCTCAAACACCAACTCATATATTTCTAACTATCTCTTACAAACAATTCACTGACTGGTCTGCTGTGAAATAAAAATAAGGGGAGGAGAGATTGGCATAAGGTATACCTCAAGACTAGAAATTGTTCGCATTTTGAGCATACAGTTGGACTAAGAGAGGCGGCCTCACTTTTTTTAATCTACATTGAAAATTAGCTATAGGAAAAGAATGCAGATTCTTGACTCCTGGGCACTATGAAATTATTAGTATATGGTAAAGCAGATCATTTAAGTGAAAACAAAATATCTTGGAGCTGTCTTCCAACATATCCAGTACTTTTATCTTGTTCATGGACTAGTTATGCTTTTTCATCTTATGTCTGATTGGGGCTTAATATAGAAACTACTGTATGCGAAGTAAATGACAGTTGGACGCCTGGGTGGCTCAGTTGGTTAAATGTCCAATTCTTGGTTTCAGCTCAGGTCATGATCTCAGGGTCATGAGATCAAGCCCTATGTTGGGCTCAGTGCTCAGTGTGGAGTCTGCTTGAGATTCTCTCTCCTCCCCTTTCTGCCCCTCGCCCCCCCCCCACCCCTGCCCACTTGCTTGTCCTGAACATGGAGCCTGCTTGGGATTCTCTCTCTCCCTCCCCCTCCCCTGCTCCTGCGCACGCTCTCTCTCTCTCTCTCAAAAAAAAAAAAAAAAAAAAAAAAAGTGAGTGACAAATGACTGCTGTTTTGTTTTGTTTTCCTTTAGATACATCCAGAGAGTGCCCAGAAGAAACTTCCTGCTGGAAAAACTGAAAAAGCAGTATTTATAACACTAGAATTTGTGGATAATTTGTTAAAATGGCAGAAAATAGTGAAAGTATTAGCAAAAATGTAGATGTAAGGCCCAAAACTAGTCGAAGTAGAAGTGCTGACAGAAAGGACGGTTATGTGTGGAGTGGAAAGAAATTATCTTGGTCAAAAAAGAGTGAAAGTTGTTCAGATGCTGAAACAGTGAATGCTGTAGAGAAAACTGAAGTTCCTTTAAGGAGCCAAGAAAGGAAGCACAGCTGTTCATCTATCGAGTTGGATTTAGATCATTCCTGTGGGCATAGATTTTTAGGCCGCTCTCTTAAACAGAAACTGCAAGATGCCGTGGGGCAGTGTTTTCCAATAAAGAATTGTAGTGGTCGGCACTCTTCAGGGCTTCCGTCTAAAAGGAAAATTCATATCAGTGAACTCATGTTAGATAAGTGTCCTTTCCCACCTCGATCAGATTTAGCCTTTAGGTGGCATTTTATTAAACGACACACTGCTCCTATAAATCCCAAATCCAATGAATGGGTAAGCACAGACTTGTCTCAGAGTGAACTGAGGGATGGTCAGCTAAAACAAAGAAGAAACATGGAAGAAGAGGTAAACTGCTTCTCACAAACCAATGTTCAGCCCTGTGTCATAACCACCAACAGTGCTGCTTCATGTAGAGGTGGTCCTGTGACTGGCTCTGTGATGAACCTGGTTTCAAATAACAGTATAGAAGATAGTGATATGGACTCAGATGATGAAATTATAACACTTTGCACAAGTTCCAGGAAAAGAAACAAACCCAAATGGGAAATGGATGAAGAAATCCTGCAGTTGGAAACACCTCCTAAGTACCATACCCAGATTGATTATGTCCACTGTCTTGTACCAGACCTCCTTCAGATCAATAACAATCCATGTTATTGGGGAGTTATGGATAAATATGCAGCTGAAGCTCTACTAGAGGGAAAACCAGAGGGTACCTTTTTACTTCGAGACTCAGCACAGGAAGACTATTTATTCTCAGTTAGTTTTAGACGCTATAGTCGTTCTCTTCATGCTAGAATTGAACAATGGAATCACAACTTTAGCTTTGATGCACATGATCCTTGTGTCTTCCATTCTCCTGACATTACTGGGCTCCTAGAACATTATAAGGACCCAAGTGCCTGTATGTTCTTCGAACCACTTTTATCCACTCCTTTAATTCGGACTTTCCCCTTTTCCTTGCAGCATATATGCAGAACAGTTATTTGTAACTGTACAACTTATGATGGCATTGATGCCCTTCCAATTCCTTCTTCTATGAAATTATATCTGAAGGAATATCACTATAAATCAAAAGTCAGAGTACTCAGGATTGATGCACCAGAACAATGCTAGGGAATGTGTAGGAATATGGGAATCATTATATACATATTTTCATTTAATATTTTATTTTTCTTATGTTGCTTTGAATTTTTCTACAAGGGCAGTTGAAATCTAAAATCTCTGCCCTAAATTTTATTTCCAGATCAGTTTATTTTTCTTATGATAAACTAATTGTTTAAAGTTACACACTAGGGGTTAATGAATATTTTTGACCAGGTGTTTGGTTTTTGGTTTTACAAATAGGTTGTATACTTAATTTTTTTTTCTCAATTGTAATTTACTTATGATCCAGGGATATTTGAAATTTGGTAGGCATTGCAAACACAGGTAACCTATATTTCATACTTTTCTTTAAAAATAAGCTTATGTCCTTTCCTACATGTAAATTCCCTTGTTAACCTCTGCCATTCGCATTCCTATACATAAAATATTGTTTCCACATCCCCCTCTTCAGAGTTGTTTTAAAATTCTTCAGTAAAGCTGAGTGTGTTGTAATTCACAATCCATACCAATGTAATTGAGTCTTGTAACTTAATAATAAATAATAGGGATGTTAAAGGTAACAAAATGGTTTGAAATAAACTTGAAGTGTTTTCGTTTTAAATACTAAAGCAGTATTGCTAAATTTGATTAATCTGATCAGGAAGAATCAAATTAGAACATGACTTTTTGGAAGTGAATTTATTTTCTACACTGTAGCATGGTCATTTATTTTTGAATAGGTCTTTCACTCAACCTAGATGAGTTGCTATCTTCAGAACAAATATTGTTCCTTTCTCACTAGAAGCTTTAAAAATAATGATAACACTATTAGATAGTAGTTACTAACATATTAAAGCAACTACGGGGTTTTTCTGTATTTACTTATGAACTGTTTCTTCTGATTAGCCTTTTCATAGAAACTCTGAGCCTGTTGTTTTGGGGAGATGCCACGGTTTTATAAACAGCCAGAAATTTCCATCAATAACCAAAGAGGACCTAAGTAGTCCTCATTATTTTAAAGTGAGCTTCACTAAAGTAAAGATTCAAGAAGTAAAACATGGAGCTCAGTTTTCTGAAACTTAATATTGGTTTTGATTTTCAAGTTTCAAATAATTATTCCTGTCTTCAGAATTAACATGTCTTTACTGTGGCTTCAAAAAAGGGCAAACATTTTGAGAGCTACATGGCTTATGCCATACTGAACAGCACTAGGCACTAGGAGTAGTATTTTAAATTTGCTATCCCAGTACAGAAGCATTTTTAGAAACGTCATTATCCCAGTACGATAAAAGTAAATGGAGTGATACCCTCTCTAACTCCACTTTTTTAAAAGAGTCAGTGCATAATAAATTTCCTAGACAGTTGTTTCTTCTGGTGAGCTGTCTAACCCTTTGTACAAATTGGCATTTTTAATATCCTAGTAATTGATTTCTTGATGCTAATTTAGGTCCAGTAGGAAGCTGCTTCTACCTGGATCGAAAGAAATTTGACTCAACTTTCCAAGTTAGAACAGATGTTTCTTAAGTATCATTGCTTTTATGTTGAAGTAGCGTTTCCCTTTCCTGCAGTTCTGTTGTAAACATAAAGATGGCAGTTTTCAATAATAGCTTTAAAATAAATTTTTAGCAATGACAACAAAATTAAATCTCTTACCATTTTCTAGCATTTTTTTTTCTCAGTGATCTCAAGATTGTCTTGGTTCCAGGTAGGGTAACTACTAATTATGGCACCTGTCTGTGGAGGAATGAGGCTCAGGGTATCACTAACACCGATACCGGGATAAATATCTCTTCTAAAGATGGTATTTCCCTTTTACAAAAGTAGAAAAGTCTCATACTACCTCATCTTTATTGTGACACTTTTGTAGATCACTGAGAAGCTTGTCTTATTTACCAATAAAACACTTCCTAAATATCCTTTTTTGGTGAAAGAACACTAATAGTATAGTAAGACTCTACCCATGATTATAGTTTTTTATCAGAATTTGATAATGAGACTTTCTGTTTCTGTGAAACAATTATTATTTTAAATATTTTTCTTTTAAAGGTAACTTTTTATCAGTACAGAAAAACCTAAGGGATGACTAGCTAACAAATATTCTGTTAAAGAGTAATTTTATAAAGAAAAAATGAAATATAATTATGTTGTCTTTTATAATGGTAAAAATTAATGTTTATATGAAAATCAAGATATAAGTAGCTTTTCATATATTCAAACTGGTTACTTGTGATATATTTTCTCTGGCTTTCTTATTTTTTCAACTTCAAGGTATTAATAGCTGTTAACATTTTCAAAATACTGCCATATATATATATCCTTGAAGTAAATGATCTAATAAATGAGAGCAGGGAAGAGACTCATTTACTCTGAAATGGTTTGTATTTTTCCTTTGGTATTTGCTAGAGTGAAAAGTAATATGGAAAGTACAAGTATAAAGACTTGAGAAGGGAACTGTTTACCATGAAGGAAAAAGGAAAGAGTAATAAATTAATTGTTAAAACATTAAAGAATTGGAATTTAGAAAGGTTAATCCCTTTCTCTGACTTTGTGAGGACATATTTGGAAGAGCATCCAGTATTCACAAACTTATTTTAAAAATGTAAAATACGTAATTATTGGAATATATAACAAAAGTGACTAAGTCATGAGGGGAACATGAGGAAAGATACAAATATATCTAAATACAAATTTTGTAACTCTAGGTTTGCAGGCATTTGAAAAGTGTAAATTCCAGAGTTGAGAAAGCATCAGCATGGTGGAAATGTGTAGAGCTAATTGGTGAGAGAGGATGGAGCGAAAAAGAAACAAGATAAAATATTAAAATTAAGAATTTAGGCATCACCTCAGGGAAGAGCCTTGACAGTGAAAGGGAACTACTTAACTGCTAATAGCTGGTCTGGACCAGACACTTAACTGCGCTTTGGGAATCATCCTGCACTAATCAGGAAATAAACTTGACTTTTCTATTTCTCCAGCTTTTCAGGACAACCCCACCACCACCACCATGCATCTTTTTTTTTTTTTTTTTTTTTTAAGCTATAGCATCTTGATTCATACTCTAACTCCTGAAATATTCTGAATGAATTTTTTTAGGTTCCTTGAGCATTTTTGTATGAAGAATCTCATGTGATCTTTCTATAGCCATGCCATTCACTTAAATAATTCATAGAGAGAATGGTTTAATTTAAAGGAAGACCTAATAGGAAGAAGATTAAAGGAAGCTTTTAGTCAGCCTGTGGTTAGATTTATTGATTTGGTGAACAGAACTATGTTCTTTCCTGAATTTCAGCTAATGGTCAAAGAATGGCTTTCAGTTAAAGTTGTGACATTATAAATAATATAAAGAATGTCTAATTAGAAATCCTTTAAAAAGTAGAGTAAATGTGGCCAATAGGACTCATACAAATTCCATTTCTTTTATAAGAAAAACACAAACCATTATCATTTATTCATGAGCCAAAGCCATTAAGAAGACAAATCAAGTTATCAGCTTCCTGTCTCTCTGAAGTTTGGATCATTTTATAGACCTACATAATAAAGCAGTTTCTTCCTTTGAAACAAAAACCTTGAAACCTAACTCTTACAAATGTACTCTTATTTTCATTTAAAAACTTTTTTGTCACTTTTAGGTACAATGAGTCAAATAGGTTATATATTGATTTTGGTGGAGTAAATTTCACAGGAAAGTAGACTTAATTATTTCTGGAGACAACACAGGGAGAACAATGTTTAAATGTAAAAAAAAAAACCTGTGGTTAAGTAATACCCAAATGAATAAAAGATTTTAAATCAAGCAGACTATTGTTTCTATTTTGGAAAAAAATATTTACAATTTTGGTTTTAACTGTAATCAGTTTAACATTTATTTTTATTTCTAAAGAATGAACGGAAAGCACAAAGTTTTCTTTTTTTAATGACCTAGTAAAAATGAGCAATCCTACAAGAGTCTGCCTATGCCATTCTAATATATTAAGATATTTGACACAGTGGAGGTGACTTTTTAAATGGATTGGCTTCTAAGAAGTGTAGGCTAATGGATGTAACCCAATGGAAAGGGATTTGGGGCACATTAATCCTATTTCAACAAAAGCAGAATCTATTTTTTGTTTAATTCTGAATAGATTACTCAATCCTAAATCTTTATCTTCATCTCTCAGCATATAAAATGTAGATAAATAATACTTGTCACTCGACTTCTTGAAGGTTAATTCTTCATTTAAGAGGTAACCCTTGGAGCATACTTGAAAATAATTTCTGTAATTTCTTGAAAATAACGTGATGATAGATTTTCAGAGTATCCCCTTAGTGGACCCTGCAAATTCACATTCACTTCTTATAGTCTGTAATAGGCTTTCTTGGCTTGATTTGACAATAGAGATAACAGTACAATTTGGATTTGTGGTGTAGACTCTGGAATTGGATGAACAATTGCAGTTTCCTCCTACCCTTAATAAGGTTTATGTAAAATTGATGTTTGCCTGTTATTTTAAAAGTTGATTACATTTGCAGGAAGTGAAGATAATCACTTTTGTTGTGGTTATAATCAAATCTAAGCTTTCAGACTTAAGTAAAACTCGAGGAGGTTTACTTAAATTACGCTGACTTTCCTAGGATTGAATCAATTCTGTATAAAACCAAGTAAGAACTTGATATATACTTGAATACACAGAGTTTAACTAGTAACTTCACAAAGCTGTTAGTACTCTTGTCGGTTGGGCTTGTATGATCCTCCCCTTACCAAAAAAGAAGTAGACTGTTTCCATTTTTATTTCTAATACTGAAGTTGAATATTTCTTCTTGGATGTGAGTTCAAATAAATTGATCTGAATAAATTTTCACTTCTTCTTAATTAAAACTTCATATATAAAATCCAAAGGCTTTGTATTTTGTTTTTAAAACATTGTGTATCCTGGGGTACCTGGGGGGCTCAGTTGGTTGAGCATCTGATGCTTGATTTCAGCTCATGTCATGATCTCAGGGTTGTGAGATCAAGCCCCACCTTGGGCTCCACGCTGGCTTAAGCCTGCTTAAGATTCTATCTCTTCCTCTCCCTCTGCACTCGCTCTCTCTAAAAACTAAAAACATTTTATATCCTGGCTTTGCACATTCAACTTAGAATCTAAAAAAATTGGAGGGCTCCTGGGTGGCTCAGTTAAGCATCGGACTCTTAGTTTCAGCTCAGGTCATGATCTCAGGGTCCTAAGAGCCCCACCAGAGGCAGAATCTGGGAGTCTCTCCCTCTGCCTATTTCCCCCCGCCCCCGCTTTCATGCGAGTACACCCTCTCTCAAATCTAAAAAGAATCTGAAATTTTTCTTAAATCTCTATTACACGTTTTCTAATTTAAAATACACCTTGGCTTTAGTGTGTCAGTTCGGGTCTTCTAGAAGCAGATGCCAAGATGTGATTAAATGTGCAAGAGATTTATTGGGGAAACATCTATAAAGGAAGAAGGTATGGAAATCTTCCTATCACTTTGCAAGTCTGACATACATGAAAGAAATGCAAAGCTTGATGAGGGCAGGCTTCAGACTGCACTGCAGTTGTGAAGAAGTTAGATGGGGATTTAGTATCCAAGCAAAGGTTGACTGAAGGAGCCCACATGGGACAGGAATGACCTAGCTCTAGAACACTCAGTATGCTGTTATTGGCTGAGAGCATGGGAAAACGAGGCTGTCAGTCACTTTGATAGTGACCAGGACTAGGGTGAGGTGGGTGAGGCACTCAACTTGGGCACAAAATTTTTTTGACCAAAAATCTCAGCAGTGAAAAGCAGTATTTCAGTACGACATTTTAAATTCAGAATTAAGGGGCGCTTGGGGATCTGGCTTCGGCTCAGGTCGTGATCCCAGGGTCCTGGAATGGAGCTCCGTGACTGGATCTCTGCTCAGCGGGGAGCCTGTTTCTCCCTCTGTGGGTCCCCCAGCTTGTGTTCCCTCCGTCTCTCTCAAATTTTTTTTTTTAAATATCAGAATTAAAACAACCTAAGAAGAGAAGTGCCAAAATCTTAAATATAGTTTTACCGACTTCTGGTGACTCAGGCTTCCTTATAGCTCCACGAGACACTGTGGATGCACTGCCTCCTGAGGGCAGGTTAAGTGTTTCACACTAATACCATTTTTCCAGAGACCATTTTCCTTGTCCGAGAATAAGTCTTCAACAGGCTTGGGTATTTGTACTTTCTCTATTGCTCGTTTTTCAGTAAGAGAAGCGTGTGTGCTGGTGGAGCATACCCAGGAATAAGTCTTCATTAAGAAATTTAAAAAAAAATATTTGACAGAGACACAGCGAGAGAGGGAACACAAGTAGAGTAGTGCGAGAGGGAGAAGCAGGCTTCCCCCCGAACAGGGAGCCCAACGAGGAGTTAGAGTCTAGGACCCTGGGATCAGGACCCCAGCCGAAGGCATACGCTTAACAACTGAGCCACCCAGGCGCCCCAGGAAGTATCTAATAAAATGCCCCTGCCCAGTGACCGACTAACGGGTTACACAAAGAAGCAAAATGTTGAAATGATTCTAATGTATTTTTACGTATACGTACATAATATATGTACATATACTTTCACGCTATATAATTATGGCATCTATACAACTCGCTAGCAGATTACTTGGCGCTGGGGGAATGTGTCAATCATCCTGCAGACCCGACCTTGAGTAGGTAAAGGTTTACTCAAAGATGGACATGTGGAGGGAAGAGGCGCTGATCAGGGAAAGCCTGCATAGACATCTTTTAGTCAATATTAACTGCCAAGCCATTTACAAACGTCTTCCCTTCCCCGTGCAGTTCCTTTAGCGCTCCTCAATTTGGGCCCGAGGGCCGGTATCCGCCGGTTGGCTGCATCCACACCCAGCCCGCTTCGAGACCCGGCTGTAAAAATCTCTAAGCATAGAAAATCCAGAACCAGTCCTTACACCACTCCAGGAAACAAGTTAGCAGCTTCCGCCAGGGTGCCCAGGACGTCACTGACTACAGGAATTTCCTCCGAGTACGCACAATTCCGGAAAACCGGGGAGCTTTCCTCCCGCCAGCCAGAAGAAAACAGCCACCCAGGGCGAGCCGGAAGAACAACCGCGCGCGCCGCGCTGCGCGGCCCCGCTAGGCAGGCCGCACTGCCGCCGGAGGCCTGCGGGGGGCGCGCGCGCTGCCCGGCTCGGCCCGGGGAGGAGGGGAGAGCGCGGGCGGGGGCGGCGCGCTCGGCGCTTCCTGTTCCGGCGCCAGGAGGAGCCGCGCGCTGTTAGTGCTGCCGTCGCTGCCGCCGCCTCTGCCGCTGCCGCCGCTGCCGTCAGTCACTCCGCGTTCGGTTCTTCAGCACCCGGTTCGCTCGGACCCATCGCCGCTTCTAGACTTTGCTGCGGGCTCGGATCTTGCCGGGTGAGGCTGCTTCAGCGCCAGTGGGGATCGTGGAGGGCAAAGGAGAGCGCCCAAGCGGGAGACGGGCGCGGTAACAGAGGTACCTCGAGTCGCCTTTTCGGGGGCCAGGACTAAGCGCCTGCCCCCGCCATCTTCCTTCGAGCTGCGAGGTGCCCCCGGTAGCCCCCCAGGGAGAAGGCGTCGGAGGCGGGTGACGTCGCACCCGACGGGTTTCTCGGCGCTTGACGTCGGGCCTGGCTTGGGGGCGGGGCGGCGAGCGTTCCCGGCCCCTCCCCCACCCACCCCACCCCCACCCCTTCCCGGGCGGCGGGACCCGCTCGGAGGCCGGTTCGCTCCGGTTGATCCCGGACTCCCTTTGTTCGTTTGGCCCTAAAGGGTTCCCAGCTCGCGCCCCTCGGCCCCGACCTCCTCCCCCATTCATTAATTTCTAATCAAACGGGAGCGATGGGCCTGATAGGCTTGGAGGAATCTGGCACTTGTTTTAAGATTGTCCGCAATGTGACAACGTTCTGGTCGTTATTTAACCAAAGGAGTTGCTAGCAAATACATTCGATGAATACACATGACAGAAACCATGAGAAGTGCTGAGTTCTGTGATACTCTTTTTTTAGGATTTAGGAGCTTATGTTACGCATGGAGGCTTATAAATAGCTGAACCATTTCCTCTTTGAAGACCCAAGAGCAGTGCTTTTACTGGATAAAATTTCTAATGTTGAGGCATCAAACCATACCGAAAAAAATTTTTTTATAGCATTAAAACTAAAGAAATACACACACTTAACACCTGATGATTGTAAAGGCCTGTTTTGAAAACGAATCTTTATTACAGGCCAAGATAGCCTTCAGAGACCTTTCAGAAGTTCTTTGTTCAGCTGTATTCATTGGGCAGGAAGAACAGAAATTTTTTTTGGTACTAGCGTCTCTGAACCTCCTGATTCGAAACTAGTTTGTCTCAGAAACTTGGGTTGTGTGTTTTAGAATGTTCTTTTCCTCTCTCCAGGAGGAACAGAGAGACCCATTCCTTAACTGCAAGTCTCAGGGCCAGTGTGTTTTGGAATTCAGAAATCTTTGGATTGTGTCTTTAGATCTTAGGAAGGGAATAAGATGCACAGACAAGAGCTATCACCCCCGCAAAGTCCCCACAGCATCCCTAAGACAACATTCATATTTGTGCAGAGATAGGTGTGACTTAACGGAGACTCTAAATACGCTCAGGTTAGGCTTTGCCACCAACTGTTTTATGCCAAACTTGGGAATGTTTTTTTTTTATTTTCAAAAGCTTCTGAATGGAGAACTGCAGATAAAGGTTTGCAGACCTATAATAGCAGTTGTAAAAGCTAACGTTTGTTGAGTTTTCCTTGTGTGCCAGACAGTGACCAGGAGATTGGTTTATTAT
The DNA here is from genome assembly GCA_028534135.1 of Potos flavus. Taxonomy (NCBI): domain Eukaryota; kingdom Metazoa; phylum Chordata; class Mammalia; order Carnivora; family Procyonidae; genus Potos; species Potos flavus. Next base: position 87,702,269 of record CM052896.1, read on the forward strand.
GTAAGTCTCAGGGCAGGTCTGTGAGAGGGATACCATTGCTGTCTACTTACATCTCTGAGGTTTGAAGAGTTCAACCTGTCCAGAGCCAGCCAGCCAAGAGCTGTGGTTCTATCTGGGCAGTGGTACCTTTGACGGTCATTCTTAACCTATGCTACGTGCCTGTGTACAAAGGAAGAGGGGGGAATGTATCTGTTACCAACCCACTATTTTTAGAGCACTGTTTTTATAGATACTTAATTTACCGGTACCATTTAGTTTTTCATGTCACTAGCCCCTTTATAGATGAAGAAACTGAGAGTCACTCGGGTGAGCTGAAGCTGTTGGAGACATTCAAACCTCAGCCTGAAGGCTCTGGAAGACTCCTATCCCTCCCCTTTCTGTATTGCAACCAGTCTGAACTGCTTGCATTTCCCATAGTGTACTCTTGCCTCCTTCAACTTTTACACAGTTTGCTCTTCTTTCCTAGGGCCTGTCCCACTATCCCCTCCTCCCAGCTCTTTCTTCATTGTTCCTCCAGACTACAAAGGAACATCTTCTCAGAATTCCTCCCCTGATACTCCCTTCCTTGATTCCTTTTTAGGAGCTCTTTGAGGTACTCTCTTGGTGCCCTGCGCTTACGCCAGGTAAGGTAGTTACTGTTTAAAGGGTAGTTCTCCACCAGACTGAATTCCTTAAGGATTTATTCTATGCAATATTATTCATTTCCCCAAAGCCCAACACAGTGCCTGGTATGTATGTTCCAAAAGTATAAAAAAATGATTTTTTAAAATTGTATGTCTTTAAAAAGTTTAAAATACTCCAAACCTTTATCAAGTCCCCTGTTCCTTGAGTTGCCCAAATGTAAAATAGAACGTATCTGATAAAAGAGCCAATATTAAAAACGATCAAATACTCTAATTTGAACTTTGTATTTTCAATATATTACCGTCATTTCCCCCCCCAAACATCATTGCAAAAGTCCTGATTTCTCTTAGTTTCTTATTTATTTTTTTAAGAGGTGGGGAGGAGCAAAAGGAGAGGGAGAGAATTTTTTTTTTTTAGGATTTTATTTATTGATTTAGAGAGAGTGGGAGAGTGGGGGACAGGGGCATAGGGTGGAGGGGGAAGTGGATCTCACAGCTATTCCTCTCCTGGAGCAAGAGCATGGAGCGCGAGGTGGGGCTTGATTCCCTGACCCTGAGATCATAACCTGAGCTAAAACCAAGAGTCCAATGCGCAACCGACTGAGCCACGCAGGCACCCCTCTTAAGTTTCTTTTAATAAACATCTTACATGTCCGTAGTACTTTATAGATTATTAAACATGTTACTTTTAATTATCTGTAAAGTAGTCAGGAGTTAAAACTGTTTTGCAGATGAGGAATTGTCTGTGGTTAAGAAGTTTGCCTTAGTCAAAAAGATTGATGTCCACTTTTCATAACTCTCTAGTTCTGTGCTCTTTGTCACTCCACCACATTGTGATGGCCCTTTGAAATAGTCCTTGTTCGGTAGTCACTAGTAATTCACAGAGTTCAACTTTTTAAAACCTCCTTGTGATTGGATTGCCATTTTACTCTAAAAGCCGTAAGAGTTACAGAAATGTTTTACTTCTTTAGTGTATGTCAAAAGAAATTTTGTACTTAATATTGCTGCTCAGAAAATGGAATGATTATTTTTCAGATGATGCATAGATTCTGCCATAAAGTAATAATGGAAAGTTTTGGAAATAATAGCTTTACGGTATTTTTTTTTTTTTTAAAGATTTTATTTTTTATTTAACAGAGAGAGAGAGAGATCACAAGTAGGCAGAGAGGCAGGCAGAGATAGAGGGGGAAGCAGGCTCCTCGCTGAGCAGAGAGCCTGATGCGGGGCTCGATCCCAGGACCCTGAGATCACGACCTGAGCCGAAGGCAGAGGCTTAACCCACTGAGCCACCCAGGAGCCCCTACAGTATTTCAAGAAGAAAAAATGAAAATCTCTTGATTATAAACACTTTTTTTTTTTTTTGGCCAGGTCAGGGTTACATTGGCCACATCTTAATTAGCATGATTCAGGGGCGCCTGAGTAGCTCAGTTGGTTAGGTGTCCGACTCTCGATTTTGGCTTAGGTCATGATCTCATGAGATGGAGTCCTGTGTGGGGATCCACGCTGGGCATGGAGCCTGCTCAAGAGTCTTTCCCTCTGCCCCGCTCCTAAAAAATTAGCATAATCTAGGTATTTTGGAATCTTTTTTTAGAAAATCTAGATTTAAAAAATTATGTAACTTTTCTCATATCCAAACACTGATGTCCAACTCTTATTTTTTTTACCTTTTTATGATGAAAGTAAGAATAAATTAGAATGTTTCCTGTTAATATGAACACTGTATATTCTAGACATGGAGAGAAGGTCACTTTACTAAAAGTGCTGTAGATCAAGAAATGATCTTTTAGGGTGCCCGGGTGGCTCAGTCGTTAGGCGTCTGCCTTCGGCTCAGGTCATGATCCCCGCATCGGGCTCCCTGCTCAGCGGGAAGCCTGCTTCTCCCTCTCCCACTCCCCCTGCTTGTATTCCCTCTCTCTCTGTGTCTCCCTGTCAAATAAATAAAATCTTAAAAAAAAAAAAAAAAGAAAGAAATCTTTTAATCCCTTTAGTCAGGGCTTCATTACTTAATCATAAGATTCTAATACCTCCTTTATCTTCCAGGATTTAATTTTTTTTAAGATTTTATTTATTTGAGAGGGAGACAGAGAAAGTAAGAGAGCATGAATGGGAAGGAGAGGGAGAAGCAGACTCCTCACTGAGCAGGGATCCAGGGGCTCAATCATGGGACCCTGAGACCATGACCTGAGCTGAAGGCAGACGCTTAAGCGACTGAGCCACCTAGGCAGGCGCCCCCAGGATTTAATTTTTAATTTCAAATTTGGAAAGCCAGAGTTATGAGTCAGTTAAATAGTATTAACTTATGGAATAACTTACATTCTAATGTAATTTTATAACTAGTTAACTTTATACTGTGTGTGTATGTAGGTGTGTGTGTGTATATACATATATATATATATTTTTTTAATTAAGAGAAAAAGGAGTAATTCTGAAAACCTGTGTATGTAGGTGTGTGTGTGTATATATATATGTATTTTTTTTTTTTATTAAGAGAGAAAGGAGTAATTCTGAAAACCCGAACAGGAAGACCACATGAAATTGAATGTATTGTTTTGTTAGTTCTCTGCTTCAGAATTAATGTGAACTTTGATACAGAACCATTTTCTGTTTCAGAAAGGCTCACCCTATTCGAAAAGCATGTTAGTCTTATGTAGACTTTAAACTTTTCATGCGCCGATAAAGTTTCTTCAGATGTTCATCCTAAGAATTTACCATTGTGTGATACAATGTTTTAGTATAAAACCTTGACGTGGGAATGAATGGGTAGTTGCATTTGGTATATATTCAAGATGGGTTTTTGATATTCTGAATAAATAGCAAGGTCATAGCAGTCGTAGCTTCATATTCTTTTTCTTTATCATTCCTGTTAGCCAGTTGTACTTGAAAATAAAACTAAGAATGCAAGGATGGCTCAATGTTAAGCAGTTTCTATATATATAATTGTGTTCGTGGGTCAAAGGAGAAAAACTGTAATCAGCTCATTAGACGTCAAAAAGATCTGAAGAAATGCAGTGTCTTTAAATGTTTTTTTTCCTCTAAATGTTTTTTAACTAGCAAAATAGGAATAAATAAATCTAGCAACATAGGCATAAATAGACATCTTTAACGTAACTTTTTCTATTTCAAACTGAAAATGAGAATTTAAACATTAGAAGCATTTCCAGGAGAGTTGGGAACAAGACCATTGTGCTATCACTATTTAACATTTCATTATTAAGTTTAGCTGATGCAAAGGAGAAAAGAGGTGTAAATACTGGAAAGAGAATGTAAAATAATAATTATTATTTATTATTATTATTATTATCATTGCAGATGACATAATTCTTTACCTGAAATCCCACAGAATCAACTGTGACACTTTCAGAAATAAAATTTAGTAATGTCACTGCTTACAAAAGTAATACACTAAAATTTAAAAAGCTTTTCACATGGGGTTCCTGGCTGGCTCAGTCAGTAGAGCATGAGACTCTTGATCTCAGGGTTGTGAGTTCAAGCCCCACGTTAGGGCTAGAGTTTACTTTAAATATAAATAAATAAATAAACTATTGAGTGATAAATGACAGCAATGGGAACTAGGAAGATCTACCTTGTTCTTGAATGAGAAGATTTGATATTTTGAATATGTTACGTTCTTCTAAATTAATCTGTAAATTTAATGCAATTCTAACCAGAACACCAACAGATTCTTTTTACTCTGTTTTTTTACAAAATGATCTGGAAAAAAATAAACAATATTCAGGAATCTAGAGGAAAAAGACAATAGCAATAGGCCAACTAACATTAAAATTTGTTAAAAATATAAAGCTACTGAAATTAAGATGGAATGTTGTGGTGCAGATCCATAGGAAAGAACAGACTTCAGAATAGCTATGGGAATAATAGAGGCTCTATAGCCTGGTGGTTAAGAGCCTTGGCTCTGGAATCAGACTGTATGCCTGAGTTTGACCCCTTTTCTCTTGTCACTAGCTCTGTCCCCTTAAACAAGTTAACTTGATGAGCTTCCTTTTCTCAAGCTGTCAACTGAGTGAAAGAATTTGCATCTATTCAGTGAGATTACCCACCTAAAACACTTTGAGCACGGTACCTGTTCCATGGTAAATACTCTGTATTTGTTGTCAGTACTGGCAGTAGAATGTGTTAAGGGTAGCTTGTCATATCCACTGAGAAAAGGTAGATTATACATTAAGTCAGGGGTGCCTGGGTGGCTTGGTCGATTAAGCGACTGACCGGCTCAAGTCATGATCTCAGGGTCCTGGGATCAGGTCCCACATCGGGCTCCTTGCTCAGCAGGAAGTCTGCTTGTCCCTCTGCTCCTCCCGCTGCTCATTCTCTCTTCCTCTCTCTTAAATAAATAAAATATTTTAAAATATATGTATTTTAAGTTAAACCATATTAATACTGTTAGAAAGCATGGGTGAATTTTTTGTCTCCTATATTTCAGAGCTAATCTTAAAATTTTACAAAGCATTAAAAAAAGATGTACTAGTAATAGTATGGAGTAAAATTATCAAAGGCAAAAAGAGTACATACTGTCTTACTCTATTTATATGAAGTCAAAGAATAAGAAAAAACTAAGAAAGTGGTTGCCGAGTGGAGGGGGGGTTGATTGGAAAGTAGCATGAGTGAAAGACATTGTTTTGTATCTTGGTTAAAGGGGCATATGCAGTTGGCAGAGCTGGTTGACCTGAACACTCCACGTCTGTGCGTTTTATTGAGTATTAATTACGCTTCACTTTCCGAATTTGACAAAGGTGGCCCAAAGACATGAGCAAATTCACCAAAAAGTTTATTATAAATTGGGTATGAAATTTTAAAAGATGCTCTACTTTGTACTAAATTCAAAAAATGTGAAAGTTAAAACAACAAGGTGCCAATTTTTAACCTGACATAATTGAAAACTATTTAGACATTTAGTAATATCCAGTGGTGAAGAGGAGTTTTAAAAGATACTGTAGGGACACCTGGGTGACTCAGTCAGTTAAGCATCTGCCTTCAGCTTAGGTCATGATCCTGGGGTCCCAGAATCCAGCCCCATGTCGGGCTCCCTGCTCAGCAAGGAGTCTGCTTTTCCCTCTCCCTCTGCCCCTCCCACTGCTCCTTCTCTCTCTCTCTCTCAAATAAATAAGTAAAATCTTTAAAAAAATAAAATAAAAGTATAATTGGCAAAGGACTTTAAAGTGGCATGGACTTTTTTTTGTTTGTTTTCGTAAGATTTTATTTATTTATTTGCCAGAGAGAGAGTGCGCGAGAGCATGAGAATACAAGCAGGGGAGTGGCAGGTAGAAGGAGAAGCAGGCTCCCTGTGGGGCAGGAAGCCCGATGAGGGTGTTGAGAAGTGTTCACTGTATCATTGTTTAAAACAGTTCAAAGTGCAAACAAAATGAGAGTGCAAACGATATTATGGATCACTTTTATATGATGTGCAGCCAGTGAAAGGGGACGACATTTGTAGAACTACGGGAACTACAATGAAAGTTTTCCCTCTGTAAAGAGAGAGACCTTGTGTACGTGATTAAGTAACAGTGGTATATACAAAGAAAATTACTTAAAGAATATATAAGAAATGGTAAGCACTGGTTTTGAAGTATTCTTTTATTTTTCTTTCTTTCTTTCTCTTTTTTAGGAAAATGTCTGATGAATTTTCGGTAAGTTGATGCATTTATCCTTCGTAAGTATTTTGGCTCTTAAGAAAATGACATAGTTCTAACTGCAGGCCATATAAGCCTCTTAATTTAAAAGAGATGCTTTTTGTGATCTTGCTTTTGGCTCGGGAGAGCAAGTGATTTTAATAGATGATCTGCCTTAATTGACTTAGATATACTATGTTTGAAATTTTGTTCTGTTGTATGTATTTATGAATCCTTAAGTTAAAAAAATTTAAAAAGTGTTAAGTTGCTTCTGTTCTCCGTTAACATGGCCGTGTTAGTAATGGCCAGCATTTTTTAATATAACATAGACCAGGCACTATGTTAAGGGTATTACATGAATTATCTCATTTAAGCCTCAAGTTAATGCTAAACTTTTTTTTTTTTTTTTTTATGCGAAACTAAAGCTCAGAGACAGTATGTAACTTGTTTGCGGTAAAATCCAGGATTCAGTTCTACAGTATTTTGAGTAATTGCATTTAGAAAATTCTATCTTCTCTAAGGAATTTGCATTGTAAAGTTGATTTTTGTATTACATGAATTGCTTTTAAACTGAGCAGTTTGGCTGTTGAAGATGTTCTGGGGGTGTGCAGTCCCTTGCTTTGCAGCTTACTACCTTTTATGGGTTTATAATCATGTTTGACATGATTTGTCCCTAAATAAGATCGATAAGACATCCTGTTTTGTCTTCCAGTTGGCAGATGCACTACCTGAACACTCCCCTGCCAAAACCTCTGCTGTGAGCAATACGAAACCTGGCCAGCCTCCTCAAGGCTGGCCGAGTTCCAACCCTTGGAATAACCCAAGTGCTCCACCTTCTGTGCCGTCTGGACTCCCACCAAGTGCAACACCCTCCACCGTGCCTTTTGGACCAGCACCAACCGGAATGTATCCCTCTGTGCCTCCCACCGGACCACCTCCAGGACCCCCAGCACCCTTTCCTCCTTCTGGACCATCATGTCCCCCACCTGGTGGTCCTTATCCAGCCCCAACTGTGCCAGGCCCCGGCCCCACGGGCCCATATTCTACACCAAATATGCCCTTTCCAGAGCTTCCAAGACCATATGGCGCACCCACAGATCCAGCTGCTGCTGGTCCTTTAGGTCCATGGGGATCCATGTCTTCTGGACCTTGGGCACCTGGAATGGGAGGGCAGTACCCTACCCCTAATATGCCATATCCATCTCCAGGGCCATATCCCGCACCCCCTCCCCAAGCCCCAGGGGCAGCGCCACCTGTTCCGTGGGGCACTGTTCCACCAGGAGCCTGGGGACCACCAGCACCGTATCCTGCTCCTGCAGGATCATATCCCACACCAGGACTCTATCCCACTCCCAACAATCCTTTTCAAGTGCCTTCAGGACCTTCTGGTGCTCCACCGATGCCTGGTGGCCCCCATGTGAGTGTTAAATTTGTTATTTAAAATGCACTAATAGTCACATAAGCACAACTGAAAGATTATTTGCCTCCTGTTTCAGATAGAAGATTAGAAAGCATTTAAAACTTGTTAAAAGAAGGGGTGTGTGTATAGAAGGTAAGAGTAAATTTCAAGCTTCCGATAAAGCATTCAGAAGGATGAAAACAAAAGTATTCCTGGTGCTTAAAAATAGAAAAATTTCCCAGAGATGCCCAAAGACTTTGTAATGCAGAAAGCAATGTCCTCAGTAACAGCCTTGAGGTAAACTCAGGTGCATTTCATTGGACTTTTTTTTTTTTTTTAAACTATTTCTCAGTCACATTTCATAGCATCACACCAAAGCACAGTTCAGTGAAAGCAGTCTCTGCCTGTGTGACTTCATACAGAGGTACATTTTTAGAGCATTTAGGACGGTGAATACATAACATTGCCTGTCCTTCCTGTAACTGTCCCTAGTGTTTCTCAGCCAAAGTTTTGTGAGATCCTCAGCGGGACCGAGCTCCAGATTATACCACTGTTCACACTCAGTCACAGGCAGTGCTTCATGCTCCACTGTCAGCCAAGCCAGAGCGCTAGGGTTGACACCCGAGTTGGAGAACCTGTCTTGGACATAGGACCAAATAGAAAAGCATTCCACTTCCCTCCTCCGGAAGTAAGCCAAGTGAGTCCTCAGAAAGAATCCTGATTCTCCTCAGCAGGGGGGAGGGGAAAGAAAATGACTTACTCTTAACAAAATAATCAGGTCTCCAACTAGATTAATTAAACATCCACCTCAAGTGTAAAGGAAAAAGAATCTTAATAAAACGCCCCCAAAACTTAACTTTCATTAATACAACTTCTTGCTATACAAAATCTCTTTAAAAAACTTTTTTTTTTTTGCAAATTGTATGTCAAAATAAATGGGATGACTTGCCGTTTGGATTTATTAAGCAATAAGTTTATTTTATTTTAAACCACAGCAAGGAGTTAATAAACTCCACTTAGAAAAACTGGAGGTTTACTTTTTCTTTTTTCTATTGCAGTCTTACCATTAAGTTAATGGACGAAGAGATGACGCTTTGCTTTTTGAAGTACATATATATGCACATGAATGCATATATAAAAATTGCTGGTTTCACTATTCTTAGAGGGCATTCATGAAAGAACAACTCTTGCACCTCTCAGAGAAGATATCTGCCTCTTGTACTTGGATGTATAGTACATCTGATGGATACAATCAGATAAAAATGTAAAAGTAAATCATTCAAATATGATTTTTATTTGGTTTTTATGGAACGTTAAAGTGATGAAGTATATTGAATAGTTCTTTGATACAGTTTGTTTAAAACAAGTTTTCGATTTGTTTAAATTATGAAACCACACACTTAAAAATCTAAGATGATGTGGATTATTGTTAGAATCTGCAACCTCATTGGCAAATTATTTCAAGTATTCTTCTATAATCACTTTTTCCTAAATAAACACACTTTGAAAACAATCACATTGTCATAATTTAAACAAATGATGCTTCTCAACATCTTGAACTACTCTGTCAATAGAATAAATACACCTGGTCCTCGTGAGGTTGTAGTTTGGATATATATTTTCAAGCTGTTGGTAATTATTGTCAGATGTTGAGTTCATTAGCCAGGCAGTGTTCATTTTTATCCTTGAGCTTTTAGTAAAAACTTTTCTTTGATTTTGAGTTCCACCTGATTTGCTTTATTTTTAGCCAGATGGGTCACACAGCTCTAAAATCTGCCATTTATGAAAACTTTGTTCTATTTAATGCAGGCTGACATGTGTGTAAATTATTCTTAGAGACTTGGTCATCTCTTTATTGCTTTGGAATAGATTTTGAGATGTCAGTATTGCTTTGGGAAGAACTCGAAGAAGGAAATAATTCTCTCCTTTGTCTTGAACCTCAAGCCAGAGGAAACCCCGGAAATTGCTTCATAGTGACAAGTCACTTGCATTCCTACAAAACCCTCTTCTACTCAGACCCTTCCCTGTAGGTCCCTCTGCCTCGGTTCTTTAGAAGGAGCGCATCCCTTAGTTTCTCCCTGATACAGAAAACTGGCACACTCTAGGGGTCTGTTGTAAACACATATAGCAGTTAATGTTTCAAGAACCTTAGTCATTTAGACATGACTCTCTGTACAAGTGCGATCAAAACATGTACGTGTCTTTCAGAGTCTGGTTAAGCTGTGTAATTGTCTTTTGCATAGTTTCCTGCATCTGTTGTAAAGTGCTTATGGCTAACAGTTCAGTTCTGTGTTTGTTGACAGGTAAATAGGTAGAATTGAGTGCCATTCTTAAAAATTATTCTCTAGCTCTAACACTGAGACTAATAATAATAATAATAAGGTGTAGATCTCTGCAGCGTGACTGTCGCTTAAATTAGTTTGTTTGTAACCACCGAAATAGCCTGAGTAGCTTTTTGGCACCTTATCTCTAAATCAGATCCTTCGAGTCTTAGAAGTGACTATGTTATTTGTGAAATAACATTGTGAACCTATGAATGTATCCATCGGGTTACTAAAATAAGTTGTGAATTTCTTGCCTAGTCTAGGAGAGATTTATGCTGGAGCTCTTGTTTTTGCTTAGAAATAAAATAGTAGTTTGTGTCTCTTAGATTTAAAATGTCAAGAATGCCAAATGCTGCCAATTTAATGGTTTGATAGCTACCTCCTTTTAAGAAAGCAAGATGGTCATCTTTGAGAAGAACATTCAGTGTTTAAGCTCCCCTTTAAGTAGATTATAGAGTCAAGTTTTCAAAATTGAAGCTGATTTTTTTAGATATCTTCAGGCTGGGGAATGTCGTTAGCTCCTACAGTGGCACAAGCGGTCTTGTTTTCTTTCGCTTCCATCCTAGGACAAGCCGCAACGATCTACACAACACTCTTGGAATCTTTGGTCAGAGTAGCCTCCCATTTACAAGGCAGGAGCCTTGGAAGATATTTTAGCTTAAATGATCAGGCAGTATGTCCGCTAACCAGGAGGGGATAAGAGGATAGCAGCGAAGATCTCCTGGTGGTTATTTTGGTTGTGCTACGTCGGGAGAAGTTGGCAACTCTGGCTTTAGATAGACTAATGTAACACTAGAGGATACTGTTTGATTCAGAGAAGTGGTAGCAGGTTTGGGGATCCATGATCGTGGAGTCCATTTATTAGAGGAGAAAATCTGCTAAAGGATTTGAAGGACCATGAATGTGAGATTTGGAATTACTACTCCCAATAAATACATAAACTGGCTAGTGACTCGTACTGCCCCGTGTGCCCTAGACATAACACCTTTTCTTTGCTTTTCAAGGATTTTCCAGTTGGTAGTTGTGAAATTTTTTTTAACCTAAGAATGGAAATCACAGGGACTAGAATTTGCTTTTATGTTCCTTTTAGTTTTTTAGAACCTTATTTCTCAACTCGCGAGAAGAGTCTTAATCTTTGTGGGTACTCTGGGACAAAAATGTATTTTTAGGTTCAGGGTAAAGTTAAAAGCAGAAGTTGTTCCAGTGGAGGAATAGGGGAAAACACGGGGGAAGATTTTTCTCTTTACAAGGAAATAACGTTGCTTTCGAAACCAGTCCTCTTAGGCTGGCATCATTTTAGGGAAGTTTGTTTCTTAGAAAGTTTGTTTGGTCCCAGAAGGGAATACACAGGATGGAATATGCTGGCACTTGCACTCTCTCAGACCAAGGACTTTAAAACAAAATTGATGGAAATAATCGAGATGTGTTGAGGATTTGTGTTTCTGAAGTTGGAAGCTTAGATTTTGAAATGTTAAACCTAAAAATGACAACAAAAAATGAACATAAAGACCTTAGGTCCTCATCACACACACACAGTTCTCAAGAATCAAGGCTCCTTTCCTTAAAGGAGCACTTGAAATCCTTGGCTTGTCTGTACTGCACTTGGCCTGACACCTTTACGTGCTTTTGAAGATGGCTGTTTACAACTTGGACTCCACAGGCTGTTTTGTGTAAAGTAGAACATTGATTATTCAGAAATAGGCAATACATTTGTTTTAATTACCCAGGGCCTCCTTCCTTCCTTCGTCAGTTTTCCTGTTGTTTTCAGTAGAGAATAATAAAAGGGGAGAGAAGAGAGGGGGTGAATTTTAGGCCTTGGTCTGGCACACCACTACAACAGAATATTGACCTATTTTCTAGGAAAGAAGTCAGTTTTGCTCATAAAATTTTACCTCACAAATAATAGTGCTACCTATTGTACTCCAGTGGACAGCTTTTGAAATTATGTGTGTAGAAGAACGAAGCTCTACTCAACGTTTCAGTTAAGGTGCTGTGCCTCATTTGCATGTCAGTCAGTTGCCTAGACTTCGAAATGATCAATGCCAGTGTCTTCCTTCCTCACCCTGAATAATTGAGTGCTAGATTTATAAAATGCCAGGGTTATAAACCCTGGACATTAAACCTAAGCACAGACCTTCAAGTGTTGGTTTTTGAAAAGTGTAAGGTTAAATTCAGATGAATCACACTGATAGAGGTACTATGCAGAGAAAGTGGTGGCAGCTTTCAGGCAAGACAGATTTAATCTTAATTAAGCAATATTGAGATTGAAAACACTTTATCTTCAGAATTCTGCCAAGTAAAATTAAAATTGCCAATAAAAGAATCAGTATTAAAGAAATGCCATGCAAACTTTTGGCTAGAAAACATCTGAGAACTGCATTATTCGGCAGACATTCGAGTGTCCGATCCCGAGCTTTGCCAGCTTCCACAGCTGCAGAGATGAAAGAGAAGGCCTGTCCCGCGGAGGCTTACCGTCCAGGGGTGCCATTTACAGAATGAATTAGTACACCCATGTTTGGTTCACTTAGATAAACATATTTTAGTTTGCTGCTGGTGGAAATGAGAGGCCAGCCTTTGGACGTTTTAAAGAGCAAAGCGTGGTGTACCTTTTTTTAAAAGTAAGAAGTTAATGTTTCTCGAGATTGTAGTGTTTGTCAGTGCAACTGCTCACGTGTGCAAAGTAACGGGATGTTTTTCCTCTTCACTTCTTCCCTGGATGAAGGCACTTAAACTGCCTATCACTGGTTAGCAGATACTGATTTGTTGCCATTAAGTAAACTTGACTTATGCGTGCTCTATAAAGGTTTTTTTTTTTTTTTGTATTTTTTCTTAATATTGTGATTTTTTAAATTGACTTAATAATGACAAATTTAATGTATGTAATTGTCTATGCATTTTAAGTTAAACTGCCTAAAATGTGATTTGAGACATAGACATTTGTTTTGTATTATGAACTGTAAGCAATCTGTTTGAGACGTTAGGTTTTATCACCTGCTGCTGTATTTGTAAACAAAGACATGTTGCTTTAAGAAGTAATTATAATTAGGAATAGTCTATGGATGTGATACTTGATATTTTTTAAGATAAACCTGTTTGCTTTTGTGTATTATACCTGAAAACTTTTTAAAAAAATGTATTTTCATGGTTTCATAGTTTTTCCCTGTATCTTTTCTTTAGGCCCAGTTCTGGGCTTCCCTGAGAAGTCCGGAGCCTAATTAACTACAAAATTGTTATCATAAAGCAAGAAAGAAAAAAAGACCTGATATGCTTTCCTTGGTGTGTGACCTGCATTCACTAAGGCATTTAAATAGGCTGCCTGGGAACAGCCTTCCCCAGACCCTCCTTCAGCAACGTGGTGTCCACTGTGTGGGTTTCCTCTTCTCCCTTCAAGGCTACATTATTCTTTGTAACCAAGTTATCGGTATATACAGAGTTAGGGAGCTTTCCTTCTGCCCCAACTGCCACCACCCCCGCTTTCTTTCATGAAAGACAGTTCTATTCTTGTGTAACTACTATGCCTATGGTGAGGGTCACATTATCAAACTGGGTACAGTTTGCCATTTCCACAGGGGGGTTGCTAGCCTGTCTTGAACCCCAGTGTGGGTGGGGCTGTAAACGAGTCATTCGTACTACATTATGCTTTTGGAAGAGTCTTCTGCTTTTTGCCTTATAATTGGACAAAGTGCAACGTAAATTTTTAAGTTGTGTTTGATGTCTTACTTCCTGTCCCTTAGAGGTACCTACCTCAGATGGAGCTCTGAAATAGGTAGTGGAATAGAAGATCATTCTGGAGCACGGCTGGGGTTTTTTTTTTCCCATCGTGAAGTGACGTCACTTTAGTAGACACGTTCTTCTTCGGTGTACCTGACCCAAGTAGGTTTTTTTTTTTACCACCATATTAAAACTTAGCACCAGTCCTTTTGCAACAGATGTCTAAAGCAAAACAGAATCCTATTCGCTTATTTTCAGTAAGCCAATACAATAGAATTCTAATATCAGAAGAGAATTTGGGCTATCCTATAGTTTGTTCCTATGGCACATGAACGTGATTCTTCTCGTGTGGGCATTAAACAGTTACTTTCACTCTGTATATTGTGGGACCCTGGGGTTCCAGGGGTGAGGTAGAGCTTACTCCCTCCCTACTCCGTGTTTTCTCTAAAGCAATTCCTCTCTTGCACTTTTTTATCGTTTTACTTAGTGTATTAGCTTGGGCTGCCATAACAGAACATCATAGACTGGATGGCTTAACCAATGGGGATTTATTTCTCACAGTTCTAGAGGCTGGGAAGTCCACAGTCAAGGTGCTGGCCTGCTCAGTTCCCCACCAGTGGCTCTTTGTGGCTTGTAGATGGCCATATTCTCCCTGTGTCCTCATTCATGGTGGAGAGTGAGAAGCAAGCTGTGTTGTCTCTTAGAAGGCCACTAATGCCATCATGAGGCTGCACCCTCATGAGCTCATCTAAATGAATTAGCTCCCGAAGGCTCCATGCCCAAATACCATCACATCCAGGGTTAGGGCTTTGGTGTGAATTTTGGGGGACAAGTTGATTCGTAACACTCACAGATACATTGTTGGGGGAACAAGATGTTTTGCTGCTTTTAAATTCCAAAAATGGTTGTAGATGACTATGTCTCCTAGTTGACTTTGCTAAAATCATAATCAGACATTCATAAGTATAAGAGAATCTTAGGCCATGTAGAATTCTAAGTTATGCTCAAAGTGTTAGTGTCATATAAAAGGAAATTTAACACTTTGTTCAGTTTTTGCTTTGTTCCTATTTTTTGTTAAGCCTCTTTTTTTTTTTTTAAATTTTATTTATTTATTTGACAGAGATCACAAGTAGGCAGAGAGGCAGGCAGGGAGAGAGGGGGAAGCAGGCTCCCCACTGAGCAGAGAGCCCGATGCGGGGCTTGATCCCAGGACCCTGAGATCATGACCTGAGCCGAAGGCAGCTGCTTAACCAACTGAGCCACCCAGGCGCCCCTTAAGCCTCATTTTTTAAAATGGCCATTTAGACTAGCATTCCTTAAAGATTGGTAGGCAGATTAAAAAGCCTTTTTTTAGAGATAAAGAGGTTAAGTAAGTTCCCAAGGTCATAGTGATAAAGGATGGCTCCCAGTTCTGTCTTCAAGGCTTAGGGTTTGTCCTCTGTTTTTTGCTTAGGCATCCAGTACCCTTTTTATGCAGTCGCTTGCTTACCAGTGTAGACTCTTCCCTTTTCTCTTCCACAGGACACCCTGACTTGTTCTTGTCCCCTTAAGATGCCACTGGTAGGTTCCAAAGCTGTGGGAAAACTCCGGTGAAAACAGCCGGTTAACTTTTTTAGATAAAGAAGTCAAGTTAAATTGAGCTTCATGTATTTTCTTTTTTTCTTTTTTTTAAAGATTTTATTTATTTGACAGAGACAGAGATCACAAGTAGGCAGAGAGGCAGGCGGGGGGGGGGGGGGGGAACAGCAGGCTCCCTGCTGAGCAGAGAGCCCGATGGCGGGGCTCGATCCCAGGACCCTGAGATATGACCTGAGCCGAAGGCAGAGACTTTAACCCACTGAGCCACCCAGGTGCCCCAGCTTCATGTATTTTCTTAACAATTTAGTTTCTTGGGAGCTAATGATAGCTTTTACGTATATTTTACATACTTTGGCTCATTCTTAAAACCCCTGTTTTTGAGATACATGCATTCTAAGAGGAGGCAAAAACAATTAGTTGACACTATATTAAACAGTTTATAGGCACTACTTCAGTTAAGCCGCACAATAAACCTCTAAGACGAGGATAGTTCTCGTCCCCATTTCATAGATGATGAAACTAAGGCTGAGAGGTTATAGAGCTCACATAGCTACTACATAAGAAACATCAGAATCCTAGCTGTGACTGCTACCAAAGCTTTTTGCCCTGTACCGCTGTATCATAGAACACTGCTTTCTAAGAACAGCATCTTATCCTGGTCACCTTAGTACAGTAGTTCTGCTTCCAAAATTGTATACCTCAAAATCAGATCCATCTAACATTGAACGTGATGTAGCAGACCTTCCACACGTGCCATGTCATTGAAGGACTTGTATTGGAAATTCTCTTTAAAGAGCTAGAATTTGTGTCTGAAATGCATGTCCTTATAGTTGATGAATAAGCACAGTTCTTAAACTACTAACTTAGAACTTAGTTGTATTTTGATACACAAGGGCAGATTATGTTCAGAGGTGTAGCAGTTAAGGGTAGGTTTCAGATACGTATGTGAGAGTTGTTAGGAAAGGTACTGGACGATCAAGCCACCGGTCGCAGCCCTACCAATTATTGAGGACACTATGGGTGTCCCCCTGCTCTGCAGCGGGAAAGGCTTGGACGAGGCTGTCAGGAGGCTGAGACAGAAGAGGTCTCTGTTAGCAGTGGAGGAGCAGCCAAGATGTACAGGAGAACTGTGCAGAGGGTGGGAGAGTCCAAGGGACGTGCCGCCAAGTATGGCTTGACAGTTCTTTTTTTAAACTTGCCAGTACAGGACATGCTAAGTTAAAACATCTTAACCGTTGCCTAGTTACTGCAACACACAAAATTCCCAAGGACTAAACTTAAATGAATACCTGAATCCCTTGAATGCCCAAAGAAATCTTTACAAAAAAAGACCGAAAGTACATGACTCATGATTTGGACTAGCACCCAGGCTTTAGAGGGAAGTGGGATGAAGAGGATTCATGCGAACTAGGAAAAGCCTCTTTAACAAATTTTACAAGATTTCTTACTTGAAGGGCAGTCATAAGTCTCCACCTCCAGTGTGTCTGCAATTGAAATCTGATCAAATTCCAAAAGGCCACCCTTTGCGTGAGCAACACAACTGCTGGGGACTCAGGGAACAAGAGTTTTTAGCTCTGAGCTCAGCTCTGCAGTGTGATTTGCTGCAATTGACTAGCTTCCCGTGCTCACCTTAATGGAAAACCATAATACTCAAAGCACCACGAGGGAAAAATGGAACATGTTTCCTTCTTGCCGAAGGGATCTATTTGGTGGTGTAGCATAACTAAAAGATTACACTTCTAATAAATAACACCTATATTATTAACCCTTCTTAAAATTAGATTGTCATGGGGGTGCCTGGGTGGCTCAATTGGTTTAGCGTCTGCCTTCCGCTCAGGTCATGATCCCAGGGTCCTTGGGTCGAGCTCTGCCTTGGTCTCCCTGCCAGCGGGGAGCCTGCTTCTCCCTCTGCTCCTGCTCGTGCGCTCACTCGCTCTCTCTCAAATAAATAAAAATCTTAAAAATAATAATAAAATAAAATTATTTTAAAAAATAAATTAGATGGTCATGCTTAAAGGTTTAAAGTTACACAATGTGATAACATACTTATTGAACACCAAGGTTGTACTGTAAGTGGTCCTATATCCCAGTTTGCCTGGAACAGTTCTGGTTTCTGTTGCCCAGGTATAATTATTACTATTATACTATTATACTAATAATATAATTATTAGTACCCTCCTTGTATTCTCAGGTGTCCAGGTTTTGAGGATAAATTATATGGCTATCCTAACTGTAATAAGAAATAATGCAAGTGAAGATTTTCCATATTTGTTTCCTGAGATACAAACTCATCCTAAAGAACACATTTTAGCACAGAAGTTAACGTTTGACTCACATATCATTTAGGCTGCCACTTACACTGCATCTTGTAGAGGTGAAGAAAAATATCCAAGTCACTTAATTGTAACCACACTGTCTTCAGCAAATCCCCAAAGCATGAAGAGCACACATTCTAGTTCTAGAATAGGAAGCCATGCCTTTTTTAGGCTAGAAAAGATGGCTAGAGAAGGAATGATGGGAATACTCCTTTTCTGGGCATCTCTCCAAGGGTTTCTGCCTCATGGCTTCAAACATGTCTTTTTTTTCCCCCAAGTCCTAAAAGCAGTTTCCCTTAAAGCTTCAAGTTTCTTTGTTTTGTTGTTGTTTAACTTGGTCTTTTCACACACTGCACAGCACTGAAAATTATGTCCAATTTTTGGGGCCTTTCAGCTGCTGCATACAAACATTACCAAATCTGTGGTAGAATGCCTTTCATTTCCTCCAGCCCTGGACAGACGTGAGTGTTTCTAATTCACAGTAATGGTGGGAACGAGCAGACTGAAATTTTTTCAAAGGGGGCCCATTAGTGGCAGGGAATAAATGATGAAAACTTGTCAAACCACTTGAGAAATATCTGCTGGCTGGAGTAATGGTTTTCACTTTTTGGGAGTTGGAGATAAATTTTTGAATACTGGAACTTGTGGCTCTCCCCTAAAGAGTGAATGCTTCAGGGATTGGTGTGCTAATATTCCCCTAGTATTCCTGTTTGAGTAGAACGTCTGCAGCCACAACCAAGTTCTCTCGCAAGTTCTCTCACATGGTTTCACAGCAAAGCTCTTGCATGTCGTCAGAAACAATTTTCTTTGCTTCTGGCTTCACGGTACACGCCCTCTTTCCCCCTGCAGCTGGAATCCCGCTCTTCAGCTTCGGTCACGGCGCTCAGCCTCATCTTCTGACAGCCGTTGCCATAAAAGTACGTGTCCCCAACTGCGGCAAAAATTAATTTTGCACACTGACCACAATTTGCTGACACATCGGTTCACAGCACACTATGACACTGCAGTGGTCGTGAGGTTAGAAACAGCCCACCGAAAACAGTGTGAATAGGATGTGAAACCTCAAAATACCAATATCCATTTGCTGCTAGTACCTTTTACAACAGAGTACCTGGGAATCACATCTGACTTACTCAGCCAAAACGCAGTGCTCTCAAACAACTCCTACTCTTTATTTTTGTTTTTTTTG
>CM052896.1:87727412-87757847 GCA_028534135.1 Potos flavus
AAGATTTTATTCATTTATTTGAGAGAGGGAGCACAAGCAGGGGGAGTGGGAGAGGGAGAAGCAGGCTTCCCCCAGAGCAGGAAGCCTGATTCAGGGCTCGATCCCAGGACCCTGGGATCATGACCTGAGCCGAACGCAGACGCCCAACGACTGAGCCACCTAGGCGCCCCATAACCATCATAGGTTTGATTTTTCTCTTTTGAAGAAGAAAGGGAATGTGGATCCCCAAATGTGATATCTTCAAGACTGACCCCAGGATGAGCCAGCTCCCTCCCAAGCGTCAGACCCACGAGTTGGCCAATTCCCTTAGCCACAGCCATGCAAGTGTGGCATTGGCCAGAAGAGGGCACTGCCTTCTACTTGTGTAACCATCCGCAAGGGAATCAGTGGGATGGAAAAAAATGTTGACACTACTTTCAACTAATTATTAGTTTTTACAGCCTCTGATGTAGCTTACTTAGCAGTCTTTGGTAGAATGAATACCTATAAGCTTTTAGTTGTACTGTGAGACCAAAGCACCTCATTGACAATACTCACACTTTACGTTCAATAATGCAGGAAGACATGGAAGGATTATGTCCTTTGGCTTTCCTGGTGTGTTAGAACTGGTCCAGTCAGGCAGAACCAAACCAGCTTTTCCCAGAGTAGGCCAACTCAGGCTGATGCAGGGGGAAGGAAAAAGCTGCGGATTTGGTGCCTGAGAGAAAGACCGGGGGGAGGACCCCTGGGGCTCCAGGCCCATGAGGAATCTTCTAGCAAGATACAGAGGTTGGATTTGGGAAGCTACTTCCTGTGTCTGGGTTTGAGAGAATAATAGCACAGACCCCTTTGGCAATACAGTTCTGTCCAGCTGAGCAGTTAATCTAATCTCTGGATTCTTAATTGGGAATGGAAATCCACATAAGTATAGTTATTCTTTAGTTATCATTAATAATTTAAAAATCTCCCTTCCCTGCTTCCATTTTAATGACAGCTGCCATTTGTGCAGCTTGAAGTTTTGCAGAGGGCTTTTCTGGCCTACAGCAAATACAGAGCAGGTACTAATTATTTCCTATTTACAGCTGACGAAACACAGAGGGTAAGCGCTTTGCTCTGGCTCCCCTGTGGTCCCAGCCTGGGAGGAGCCCAGAAACCCGGGGCCTGATCTTAGCTGCGTGCTTTGTCCGCTATCAAAAATACATTCCGAACTCTCATCTACTGCTATTTCCAGGGGCCGTTACAGCTGAATGCCTGCACACACTGCGAGCTAGGATTCCGCTTGTAGGACTGTGTGCAACCGAAATGCGTGCACACGGACACCAACAGATGGATGCAAAACTATTCATACCAGCATAATTCGAAAATGCCAAAACAGAAAACAATCCCAAGTCCCATCGACATAGAATGGATAAAAAACTGTGGCATACCTCTATCACAGAACACCATATAGTAATGAGAATAAGCAGTAAGTAATAGTAATAAGAACAAGATCTACACAAAATGTGAATAAATTTCACAAGTGTATATAAAGGTCAAAACCAGGCAAAAACAAAGTGTTGAAAGTCAGGTTAGTGGTTATACCTCAAAGGACTAGCTACTGGGGGGTCGGGAGACAGGGGTCCTTTAGGGGCCTCTACCATTCTACTTTCTGACCTACATTGTGGTTACCAGGGTAACGTAGGTGTGTTCGCTTGGTACAAATTCACCAAGCTGGGCATCTACAGTGCATGCATTTTTCTGTATCTGTTACACTTCAAGAAAAACAATTTTAAAGTCTGGATTTGTCTAAATAAATCACTTTTCCATGAGCAAACTTGAGTACTGCCCGAATGTAGCCTATCCCTGATTGCAGCAGATTTGTTTGCTGCTCTGCTCTAACAGTGACCACATCACCATTTCCCAAAGGGTTTCAGAAGCCCTGCGAGAACAGGTCAACAGCTGCCTTTGCATTTGTGCACGCAGGAATGCATTTCAGGAGAGAAGCTCGTCCCCTGCCTCCGAGACTACGAACATGTGTTCTTTCTGCGTGTCCAAAAAGTACGGAAGAAGGACACATCCAAGCAGGATAAGCCAAACGCAGAAAACATCTCATCCGAATGAAAAAGCGCCCTTGGCCTGTACCTTTTTTAAAATTTTTTTTATGTAATGCTTCACAAATTTGCATGTCATCCTTGCGCAGGGGCCACGCTAATCTTCTCTGCATCGTTCCAGTGTTTTAAGTATATGCGCTGCCAAAACGAGCACGCCTGTCCCATTTTTTAACACTGGCGCTATTTTCCAGGAAAAACAAGAAACCTAACCCCTGTATCCCAGAGGTGCAGATGGCACCTCTAAACAAGAGGGCATGGGGCAGCAAACTAGTGCTGCTCGAAATTCCACGGCAGGCCCTGGTAGGGTCATAAATGGAACCAGATTTCCTGTTTCCCAGGGCACTGTCTGCTTCTCATTAGCCCTTATTGCTTCTTGCAAGACCATGGTGCTTGAAAATCTTAAAGGACAAAAGCACAACAACATATTAGATTAAGGGTTGGTAATCTCTGTCCATGAGCCAAGGACATTTGGTTCAGGGTTAAACACACACACACACACACACACACACACACACACACACACACACACACCATACTCCCTCACTCCCTCTGCTGCTTTGGAGAGCTTCTACCACCACTGTAGCTCTTGCATCTTCTACCTCAGCAGTTCACTGCTGTTTCAGTCCCACACTCTATCCCAGGGGCGAAAGACTGAGAATCTTGAAAAACCTTCTAGGGGCACCTGGGTAGCTCAGTCATTAAGCGGCTGCCTTTGGTTCAAGTCATGATAGCCGGGTCCTGGGATTGAGCCCCGCATTGGGCTCTCTGATCAGCAAGGAGCCTGTTTCTCCCTCTGCCTGCTGCTCCCCCTGCTTGTGCTCACACTCTTTCTCTGTCAAATAGGGAAAGGAAGGAAGGACGGAAAAGAGGGAGGGAGTGAAGGAGGGAGAGAGAGAGAAAGAGGAAGGAAGGAAAGGAAGGAAGGAAAGGAAAGAAAGGAAGGAAGGAAACCATTCTGATAGATAATCACTTTCATACTTTTTCCAACCAGATTGTGTTTAAGGAGCTGGCCCTCTTTCTTTCTTCCCAATGGCTTGGAGGGACACTAGCTATACTTTTCGCACTTTTCCATGATATGGTGAGGTTATCAGAATTCCGGTGGCTGGTTCAGAGGCATGCTGCGAACATACCCACAGAACAATGGGGCAAGAGCAGGGGCCACGACTGAGCCACGGTGCTGTTCTTCCAGGTGAGTGAGTCCTGGAGGTAGCAGAGATACTCTGGGGTGTGCATCCTCAGAGCCCAACACCAGCACTTTTCTGGCTGTGACGATACTCAAGGCCACGTAGATGACACAAAGACATACATACAAAGGAGCTAATTGCAGCACTGTTGTTATAGAGAAAAATGTTATAATGTTATAGAGAAAAATGAAAGGCAACTGAAGCAACCGGCAACAAAATGTGTTCAGTTGTATGATATCATCATATACCATGGATTAGCATGCAGCCATGGAAAAGAAGGATGCTGTACATTAACTAACAGAAGGTGGTCTACACTTAAAGTTAAATGATAAATAGGTTGGCGAAAACTATATATAGCATAACTCCATTCATGTATTTTAAAAATCCTGCGTGCGTGCACACAGACTCACATCTGCTACAAAAAGATCTAGAAAGAGACACACTAAACTATTCCCAGGTTACCTCTGGGGAAGAGAATGGAAATACGGAGGTAAGGGAGAACTTTCCAATTTTACCATATTCATTTCTGTATTACTGTTTATGGATATAATAGCCGTTTTGTAATTTAGAAAAGCAACTGGAGCTCCTGGGTGGCTCAGTCAATTAAGTGTCTGACTCTCGATTTGGGCTCAGCTAATTATCTCAGGGCTGTGAGATCGAGTTCCAAGTCAGGCTCTGTACTGGGTGTGGAGCCTGCTTAAGATTCTCTCTCTTCCCCTGTCCCACCCCCCACCATGCTCTCCCTCTCTCTCGTTAATTAATTAATTAAAAAATATAAAAGCAATTTAAAAAACCAAGACTATGGGGATACGGTATGGAGGAGGCACATTTGATGGGGGTGGTGAGCACAGCCAGAGGCTTCTGTGACTCAGGCCCAAGGGCAGGGAAGTGATTCTCTGAGAGTTGGGGAAGAGGCTCCAAGTTCCTGACGATGAAGAACAGCTCCTTTTTTTGTCCTGTTCTCCGTCTTTGGGGCCCTGTGCTCTTGGTTGTCGCAGGGTCACTGACAACCCTAGGCAGCCAGAGAAGACAGGCCCCTCCCTGGGAAGAGCCAGGGAGGATGACGTGAGCCTACCTGGCCCTATGCCTTAGAAAGAAACCTCCTGGGGCGCCTGGGTGGCCCAGTGGGTTAAAGCCTCTGCCTTCGGCTCAGGTCATGATCTCAGGGACCTGGGATCGAGCCCCGCATCGGGCTCTCTGCTTGGCGGGGAGCCTGCTTCTCCCTCTGCCTGCCTCTCTGCCTACTTGTGATCTCTCTCCTCTGTGTCAAATAAATAAATAAAATCTTTAAAAAAAAAAAAAAAGAAATCTCTTTACCTTGGTGCCCACTTCCTCGGGGCACTTTTCCCGGCCCTTCGTATCAGAGCAAAGGATCTCCAGAGGCTGAGGAAAAGGGGCCATAGCACTTGGGAACTTTCAGTCCAGCCTGCTATTGCTCTCCACCCAGACTCCACTTTAGAATTGCCTGGGGAGCTTTAAATAATATAAGCCTCGAATATAGATATATACATCGAAATAGAGAATAAATGCTTTGTTATGTTAGCAAATGATCAATGTTGGATAAAATAGAAATTTTCATCCATTTTGGAAGGAGTGTAAATTGGTTAAGAGCCTTTTGAAAACCAGTTAGACAATATTAAGAGTTTTAAATACTTTCATATTATTTTGTCCAATAATAAAACTTCTGGAAACTTCCCCCGGTGAAAAAGCAAAATGCTTCCAATAAGGAAAATTTCTGTGAAGAATGCTCTCATTACGTCTCCTTTTGTAATAGCTAAAAATCAGAAACAAACTAAAGGTTCAACGAATGGCAGGTGAATGGTTAAACAGATGTATTCCGTGGAACATTCTGTAACAATTGAAACTGTAATGAAAATTTATAATAATAGGCTAAAAATGTACTAATGATGAATTTGTAACATTTCTTTGGACAAAAGTACTAGTGTACTTACACAAAAGTTCATTCCAGAAGAAAGAATAAACACGTCCAGGCCTCATCCCAGTCTAATTAAATCAGAAGATCAAGGGGTGGGAACTGCCCATGAAAATGTGTTTGTTTCCCCAGATGATTCTAACTGAAGTCAAGGTTGAGAGAGCACCGTTGGCCTTGGGTCCAAATGAGACTTCCCAGTTGAGGTGTGGCCCAGTCCAGCTCATCTGGAGGGTACTAAATGGCCTGTGTTTTCCTGGCCTTGTCCCTGACTAGAGACACTAGTGGGCCAGGCAGCAACCCCAGTAGGAGGCTAACCATAAATTTGAGATCATGGCCAAATAGCTCTACATCTTACCATGATCAGCAGCACATAGACTCATTACGATGGTTAAAATAACCTAGGTAAGAGGCAAGCAAGGGCTTGAACTGGGTCAGGACAGCAGTGGGAGGCGTAGGAGAGGTGCATTGTACACAGCTGGCCACCTGAGCAAATAAGGCAGGCTCAAGAGTGGAAACCAAACCCCAGAATGTATGTGGCCTGTCGAGGGGGGATGCAGGCCTCCAGGGCCCCTGGTTGCAGGCCTGCTGCTGTCAACCTCTCCCGTCTTGCTGGCAGCAATAAAAGCTTAGAAGGTTTGCCACCAGGAGATTCTGTGTCTACCAGGCTCTTTAGAGGAAGGTGCTACAGCCCATTTGCTGTTGGGCCAGAGGAAACAAAGGAAAATTGAATGGGAGAGAGAAGCTCGGGAAATCAGACAGCAACACGGGTGCATCAGCAGAATATAATGATCCCTTTATAGCCTGACATTCTGAGACCCTGAGACTCCTCCCCTGAGACCCGAAGGGAAGAGTAACATAGTGATGTGGGATGATTGGTGGGGCACCAAAGAGTCCCCTGGTCATAAATGTCTTTACCTCGCTCTCTGGTGCCTGCAATTCCACTGTTAGGTGAACTGCCCATTCATTGCTGCCCTCTTCTGAAACACAGACTCCTGAAAGGAATAACACTTTGCTTCAACAACAATTTAGTGGGATCAGTTCATGATTTACTCAACCAATCTGAGTACCTACTCTGTGCTTGGAATCACAGTAGGAACTGGGATACTAGGGAGGGATGACCTCATCAAAGTGACTAAGAAGACTCAGTTAAATTCAGAAGTATCTACTCAATACCTCCTGTCACATGACAAGGAGCTGGCGCTGAGATGGGAGGAAAACAGAAAAATGTACAACCTTGTCACCTCCCTCAAGGATCCCTTAGCCTTGCGGGGGGGTTGGGGGGGGGAAATCCAAGCACACAAAAGGCAGAACAAGCAACTGTTTATTAAACCTCTGATATAATCAAGCGCCAACATGAAGAGTGGAGCAAAGAGCCTTCGTGTCAAAGACTCTTTTCAGAAGCTTTCATGACTGAACCACACTACCCCTTTTCATTAGGGAGCCTAGAAAAGAAGCTTTTATGACTCCACTGTTTTCTAAATATTAACATGGGTGTGACTTCCTGGTTCTGAGACCTCACCTTAGTTTCTACCCTACACCCTATAGATCTGGCTAGGCTGGGCACTACTGAAAGGGAGTTATTCATTAAGCATTGACAGGATGCATAGGGACCCACCCGCCTTCTCTGCCTGTGCTCCCCCCCCCCCCACTCTGGCCATTTGCCACATCTTGGTGGTGGGCTGAGTGGTTTCACATGTACTAAACGCCCACAAGATACATGGTTTCTGTTTATCATAGTCATGCTCACAAGGTACCCTTGTGAGAAAAGCCTCACCAGCTTCTGGCTCCCGCTGTCACAGGGAAGGAAGGATTGTGACAGACACCCAAGTGGGGTAAGGAAGCAAGATTTGGAAACAGAAGAACAGGGGTGCCTGGGTGGCTCAGTCAGTTAAGCATCAGACGCTTTTTTTTTTAAAGATTTTATTTATTTATGAGAGAGAGAGAGAGCAAGCAAGCACAAGCAGGGGAAGCAGCAGGTTCCCCGCTGGGCAAGGAGCCCAGTGGGGGACTCGATCCCAGGACCCTGGGATCAGAACCTGAGCTGAAGGCAGATGCTTAACCGACTGAGCCACCCAGACATCCCAGAATACGACTCTTGATTTCGACTCAGGGCTGTAAGGTCGAGCCCCGTGTTGGGCTCCACGCTGGGCATGGAGCCTGCTCTCTCTCTCTCAAAATAAATATATAAGTAAACAAACAAATAAAAAGAAAGAAAGAAACAGAAGAACAGGTGTGGCTCAGAATCCAGGTATCAAGTAGGATCAGACAGGGCAATATTACAGGGCAAAATCTTAAGGAGCCTTTTCACGAAATTATGTCTTTTTATGAAACTATCTTTGGTAAATTGTGTAATCCTGGAAGCCCATTCCAGGCCAGAGGTCCTTTGGGGCTGGATCAAAAGCCTAGGGAGAGTGAGGAATGTAGACAAGTGCAAGAGCAAATTAACATCTAGCCCACAGGAAGGGCAGACTCACTGGCACCAGGGATCAGGAAAGACTGGAAGCAGAACTGGACATCGAATCTGGAATTGCCAAGAAAGAGCAGACAGAACAAAATCTAAGGCCAGGCACTGAGGTGGCACAAGCCTTGAGGGGGAGAGCACAGAGTAGGGTCCAAGTTGAAGATGGCTGTTCAGAACCGGGGGAGCCAACTGATGTCTACAGACTAAGCAAAATACTGGAACAGTCGCTGCCTCTTACTTGGAGGGTGGGGGTGTTGCTGGCTGGGAAGAAGCAGGAGGGGCCTTTCTGAGAAGATACAGAGATAAACATTCCATATCTTGAAAAAAGTGTGGGTTACACAGGTATATCCATTTGTCCACAGTCACTGAATTGTAGATTTGGGATTTGTGTACTTCAATGTATGTAAGTTTTACTCCCCAAAATTGTAAACAACTTGAACTCTCATTAGGTTTGCTATGGATTAGCAATTCTGAAACTACAATCTGTGCACTCTTGAGCTGGAGGTTAATGGGAAACAGATTTCTAAGCACTGGGGAAATGCATTACAAATTTGGAAAAGGTGTTGCATTGAAATTGTAGTTATTGGTATAACTATATATTATGTCATATCTATAGATATACAAATACATATATATCTCCAACATAGTTCTCATATATATCTTTACCTCTATGGGTATCTATTTCTGTTTGTATATGTAATATTACCTAATTCTGTCTGCTAAGAGGGCCCAGAAGCAGTGACACACCAGTAGGAATGAGCATATGTAGCACCCAGATCTTGATTTCTAAATACCATTGCCCACTAAAGGAACCAGGCATTCTTGAGAAATGGCTTATTCTGCAGCTGGGGACAGGAAAAGTAGAGGATAAGCCTGGAACATCTTATTGTGCTAGAAGGTAGGAAGTGCTCAAAGAATCATGAAAATATTTTGAAAAGACTCAGAAGCCAGCTTAAGGGGGCTCCCCTCAGTAATCTGGAAAAATTTGAGCGTCAAAATAAATAATATTTGCAATGAAGTATAGAATAAGAATCATATTGATACAGATAGATAGGAGTGAAGGGAAAACTCTTCTTACAGTAGAATGCCAAAATGAGAGACATAGAAAATCATCAATGGAAGCGTAAAAGTTTCATTAAAAATAGGATAATTATAGGAGCGCCTGGGTGGCTCAGTGGGTTAAAGCATATCTGCCTTCGGCTCAGGTCATGATCTCAGGGTCCTGGGATCGAGCCCCGCATCGGGCTCTCTGCTCAGCCGGGAGCCTGCTTCCTTCTCTCTCTCTGCCTGCCTCTCTGCCTATTTGTGATCTCTCTCTGTCATATAAATAAAATCTTTAAAAAAAAGGATAATTATACAAATAAACAAAAAAAGAAAGAAAGAAAAAAGAAAGGGAAAAAAATAGGATAATTGCAGGGATGCCTGCCTGACTTAGTAGAACATGTGACCTTTGATCTCAGGGTTGTGAGTTCAAACCCCATGTTGGGCGTGGAGCCTACTAAAAATAAATAAATAAAATGGGATATGAAATTGCACTATTAGGTACTTACCTAAAGATTACAAAAATACTAATTTGAGGTGCTCAGTTTGAGTGTCCAACTCATGCTTTTGGCTCAGGTCATGATCTCATGAGTGGGTCATGGGATGGAGCCCTGAGTTGGATTCCGAGCTGGTCGGCGGGGGTGGGGGGGTGGGGGGTGGGGAAGGGAGTCTGCTGGGAGATTCTGTCCCTCTGCCCCCCCTTTCCCCTCTCTCAAAATAAATATTTTTTAAAAATACTAATTTGAAGGGATACATGCACCCCAATGTTCACAGCAGCATTATCTGCAATAGCCAAATTATGGAAAGAGCCCAGATGTTCATCTGCTGATGAATGGCTAAAGAAGATGTGATCACGTAATATTAGCGATAAAAAAGAACGAAATCTTGTTATTGCAGCAACATGGATGGAGCTAGAGTGTATTATGCTAAATGAGATAAGTCAGAGAAAGACAAAAACCATATGATTTCACTCATATGTGGAATTTAAGAAACAGAACAACCAAAGGGGAAAAAAGGGGAGAGGTAAACCAAGAAGCAGACTCTTAACTATAGAAAACAAACTGATGGTTACCAGGCGATGGGTGAAACAGGTGATGGGGATTAAGGAGTGCACTTGTGGTGATGAGCACCAGGAGGTGTATGGGATCACTATATTGTACACTTGAAACTAAAATAGCACTGTATGTTAACTAACTGGAATTTAAAGAAAAACTTTAAAAAATAGGATAATTACAGAGATCTAAAGTACACTCCCCATTACTTATTGAAAGGGAAAAATATAACTTCACAGTATCAGATACCACTATGCCATGTCATGAGACCTAACATCACTATATTGGTACAAACCAATATCTCATATCGTGTGCCCTCAATTAGGATGCTTGGAGAAGGACACTATCAACTCTGCATGACCTGAATCCAATCATGAGGAAACATGAGACAAACCAAATTGAAAGACGTTCTACAAAATAACTGGCCTGTACTTTTTTAAAATGTTAGGGTCAAGAAACACAAAGAAAGGCTGAAGAAATGTCCCAGAATAAAGGAAAATAAATAGACCCGACAACTAAGTGCTGTGCATGAACTTGAATTTGACCCTGGGCTTGGGGGAGGAAAAAATAAAAAAGAGTAAGGACATTTTGGGGGCAATTAATGAAAGAGATATTAGTACTGTATTAATGTTTCATTGCCTGATCGTGTAACTATACTGTGGTTATTAAGAGAATGCTTTTTTGGAAAATGCATATTGGAACAAATAGGAGCACTACATCTCCATCTCACATGCGAGAGGAGAGTGGGAGAGAGAGAATAACACAGCAAATACGGCAAAAATGCAAACAAATGAATCAAAGGTTGAAAAAGTTCCTTGTACTGTTCTTGTAATTTTTCTGGAAAATTGAAATGATATCAAAATAAAAAGATCCTCCCCCAAACAAAACAAACCAACTATGTATGGCTGTGGTCCGCAGCCAGGAGACCTGTGCTTCCTGCTGGGGCCAGAGCCCACCACAAGTATGGCCATTCCAGGGTGTGCTGGAGGGGAGGAGTAGTCAGGCTACAGGGTAGGCTTAGTTAGCTGGAACAAGTATTATGTAAAGGCAGTCAGCGACTAGACCACAAGCTGAGTGCAGTTCCTGGTAGGGCCACCCCGTCCTTACAGCAGAGAGGCCTTACAGCTGTTTTGTGTCAGAGGACTCATAGATAACATGCAAGAGAAGAATCATTGGCAAATGTGTGAACCGTGCTCAGATTTCATTTCATAAGAAGAATTGTTAAGTCTTCTGCTTTTGTTATAACCTACCAAGAACTAGAAAGGTGTTTGCATTTTTTTAAATAAAGATTTTATTTTTTTATTTGACAGAGAGAGAGAGATCACAAGTAGACAGAGAGGCAGAGGGAGAGGGGGAAGCAGGCTCCCCGCTGAGCAGAGAGCCCGATGCGGGGCTCCATCCCAGGACCCTGAGATCATGACCCGAGCCGAAGGCAGAGGCTTTAACCCACTGAGCCACCCAGGCACCCCAGTTCTCCCTAACTTCTAATTTATACGTCCCGGGCTGTGCCTGGGAAGGGCCAAGAGAGGCAGCAGTTTTGGGGAGTGGAACAAACCAGAATTCACCTTCCCTTTCCCTCTGCCTACCTGTGGGCGGTGTTTTCTCACTCCTCTCCTGGCTCACTCCAGGCAGCTGGGGGGCAGCACCTGGCCAACATTAGAGAAGGCGCTGCCCCTCCCTCCCCCAGGAAAGCCTGGAAAACACCGCTCATTAGAGCTAGGCTGAGTCATCAGGGTGTGGACGCTGTTGGGCCACATTCTTGCAACAGAACAAGCAAACAGTACACGCAGAGAACATCTAGACTGTGGATTCTATAAAACTTTTTCAAGGCCAGTTCACGAAGGCATTCAGCAGCTCCGCAAGTGTGACATAAAAGGCGAGCAGAACCACGGCCCCAGACTCGGGCCAGTTAGCATCCACAAGGTCAGGTTAAGCCCGTGGCCGGCACGGACAGCAGAGGAAGAGGCCTCTTCGGGGGCCTGAAGGCTCTGGCAGACGGCGGCCACGAACCCAAGCAGGTCTCTTACAAGCCTCTGGTCTCCAGGTTTAACTACTCCTGGTCTTGAACTCCTAGCTGGATAGAATTTACCAAAGCAGAACGTAGCCCTTCCTACTCCTGAGAACCCAGGCAGAGAGGAGGAGCGCTTTGAGACTGAGATCTGTTTCCAGAGCTCTGACACTGCACGATGCAGACCCATTTATTAGGGGTCAACAGCAGCTGAGAGGCAGGTGTCCCGGAACATGGAGGATCACATTGACAAGCTGAGGCAGGCCTAACTTATTCTCCTCGTAGCTCAAACCAGTTCTTTCCGGCAGTGGTCTAATGGTATATACCTGGCCTGGAGACCAAACTAAATGGTCAGCCTTATGAGTAAATGGTTCTGACAGACCAAATGTGGGAGCCTGCAAGAAGCAAAGAATGCCCGGACTAAGGCACTGGGGCGATGGCCACACCCTACGTCCTCCATCTACGTCCCCAAGCAGACATCTTAGACCTGACATTTCATAAGCTATGAGACATTTGTTTTCACTCTCACCATCAAAGTATGAGGAGACCGACGCTTTCTGCCTTTTTGCCTTTGGGTATTTTTCTCCTGCTTCCTGAGCTGTGCTGGGGAGAGACAGAGAAGAAAGGGAAGGAGAAACCCAGGAAGATGAGAGAAAGGCCCACCCATCCTTTTTTTTTTTTTTAAGATTTTATTTATTTATTTGACAGAGAGGAGAGAGATCACAAGTAGGCAGAGAGGCAGGCAGAGAGAGGGAAGCAGGCTCCCCGCTGAGCAGGGAGCCCGATGTGGGGCTTGATCCCAGGACCCTGAGACCATGACCAGAGCTGAAGGCAGAGGCTTTAACCCACTGAGCCACCCAGACGCCCCTAGGCACCCCCATCCTTCGACAAATTTCTGTTCGTCTCCTGTGCCTGGGGGGCGAGGGCCTGGGCTGGCTGGTGAGCTCCACTCACACACTGGTCATTTTGTCTCTACAATGAGGACAAGGAGGCTATGTACAGTCTTGCAAATGTATCGACGGCAGCAAGGAGGGCCAGGTGTGGCTGTGGATGGACAGATCCAAGTCCATCTTTGCCTCTGATAAAGCAAGTTAGGAGGCACGCCTTTCTAAAGGCAATCAGAAGGGAACACCTGGGTGGCTCAGTCGGTTAAAGGCAATCAGACCCCCTCTTAGTCCAGCATATTTTACCGCATCGTGGGATACAGAAGAGACGAGAACTAACGTTTGTTGGGGGCTGGCTAAGCATGCTAGACACTTCAGTTACGTTCTCACTGTCCCAATAACTCTGAGGCAGATGGCATTAGATCCATTTTACAGATGAGGAAACTGGGGATGTGTATTTGATTGCGTACTGGTCACCAGACCTTAGGTAACTGGCAGAATTAGGATTTGAACCCAGATTGGTATGTACAAAGGCCCGTGTGCTTTCCACGGGACTGTGCCTACTGTTCTTTGTCATCCCTGGTCACCCTGGGCTTCTTAATCTTCCATGGTTTGTCAAAGATTGCCGGGAGTGATTGTAAGGTCATGATTTAACTTCCATCTTTTAAATATATTTGATTTGAATTTTATTTTTAAAATAAAGTTGACCTCTGAACAATATGGGCTTGAGCTGTGCAGGTCCACTTATTCACAGGTTTTTTTTTCAATAAATACAGTAGAGTACTATAAATGTATTTTCTCTTCCTTGTGGTTTCAATGACATTTTCTTTTCTCTAGCATACTTTATGGTAAGAATACAGTATATAATATATAGAACACACTAAATATGTGTTCATTGTTGATATGATCAGTAAGGCTTCTGGTCAACAGTAGGCTATTAGTTCAGTTTTTAGGAGTCAAAAGTTATAGGCAGATTTTCAACTGCACATGGGCTCAGTGACTGTGACCTCCATGTTGTTTAAAGGTCAACTGTATACATGGATTTCATTTTTAAAATACATGTAAATTATTTTTAAAAACTATAATTAAGAACACAAACAGGGGCGCCTGGGTGGCACAGTCGGTTAAGCGCTGACTCTTGATTTTGGCGCAGGTCATGATGTCAGGGTCATGAGATGGAGCCCTGCTTCTGTCTCTGTGCTCAGTGGGAAGTCTGTTTGGGATTCTCTCACTCCCCCTCTCGCTGCCCCTTTCCCTGCTAGCACTAGCAGGCTCTCTCCCCCTCTTTCTCAAATAAATAAATCTAAAAAAAAAAAAGGTTAAAAAACAAACACACATAGGGGCGCCTGGGTGGCTCAGTGGGTTAAAGCCTCTGCCTTCGGCTCAGGTCATGATCCCAGGGTCCTAGGATCGAGCCCCGCATCGGGCTCTCTGCTCGGCAGGGAGCCTGCTTCCCTCTCTCTCTCTGCCTGCCTCTCTGCCTACTTGTGATCTCTCTCTCTCTGTCAAATAAATAAATAAAATCTTTAAAACAAACAAACACACAAACATACACAGGGCACCTGGAAGACTCAGTTTGTAGAGCATGCAACTCTTGATCTCAGGGTTGTGAGTTCAAACCCCACCTTGGATGTGGAGCCTACTTAATAATCAAAAAAGGTATGCTGGCTAGTTACCAAATTATAACACATAGCACAATAGAAACACGGGCACATAAATTTCTGCTGACAGATTTTTGAGCCAGTCAGGTCCTCCCTCCTTTTCTCTCTTTTGGCTAACAGGGATTTGAAGTATAATTTAACCTACAGTAAAACGCACAATTCTTTAATGTACAGTACATGAATTTTCACACATAGGTACTCCATACGACCCTACCCATATCAAAGTTTACACAATGTCCAGCATTCCAGAAAGTTCGCTTGTGCCCTTTTCAAGTCATGAGTCACCGAGCCACCCATCACTAATCTGACTCTATTACTATAGACTAGTTAGTCATAGGTCACTGATTGGGAAGGTTATGGGTGTGCACTGGCCTTCCATGTCTGTTCCAAGAATGCAGTGCTCAGTCAACTGTCACACGAGGCTCAGAAGCATCTGTCTGGTCCCCGTTAGGCCTCAGTGGGTTGTGATGTGAATGCATATCCTGCTACATGGCTCAACTGCTTATAAAAACCGTTGGGTAGTTCATGTCTGACTTTCATATCTAGGACAAGAAACTCAACAATCTTGATGATTTGATTTAAAAATTTAAAACTGTTCTGGTACTCCTTCCTCAAACTTTTGGATCTGCTTATACAATAGAGGGCAAGGCAAACTGATTAAAAATATATATATATATATTTATTTATTTACTCTTTGCAACTAAAATGATATAGAGAAGTAAATTAAATGGCAAGCTTGATTTCAAGATTGCAATGGTTATACCTACATTAATTATTTTAAATTTTGGTATTCATTGAAATAGCAATTTTCCCTCATATATTAACTTTATATGGGAATGTTAAATAAATTTTAACTTAAAATGTATACAAATAGGGGCGCCTGGCTGGCTCAGTTGGTAGAGCATGATCTCAGTGTGGTCAGTTCGAGCCCCATGTTGGGTTGGAGCCTACTTAAAAAAATAAAGTGAAATCTTTAAAAAAATGTATACAAAAAATAATTTTTAAAAATATATACAAATAACTTATTTTATAAATATTTTAAAATCAGAGTTCATGTAAGATTTGTCTGAAGAAGTTATACTCATAAAACGTTTGCAACCCACATGCTAGTGGACATAATTTGTCTGGGCACAGAGAGTTGGCCCTTTAAGTAGCAAGATTATTTTTTCCCTGACATGCAATTTACTTTAGGCTTACATCCTTCTGGACTGCCTTGTTTTCTTCCTATCCAATTGGAAGCACTTTCTCTATTTGTGGTAGCAATGGAAACAGAGTAGTTAACACTCCACCACCTTCCCCACGAGAGCCCCACCTGTGCCCTTCCTTTGTAAAACTGGTTTTAGAAAGCTCCTTTTTTGAGTGTGTGTGTGTGTGTGTGTGTGTGTGTGTGTGTGTGTATTATTAACAGCATTGGGGCTTATCATTCTTGCTCCCTGTGGGTAAAAATTACTTCTCTATTGTTAAAGAACACCATTTTCAAAAATCATTTCCTGAAAAATGTAGGAAGGCGTGGGCGTGAGGGCAGTGAGTCATCCGAAGGCAGCCGGAACACGGGGCTGTGGGTGTGAGCTGGGGAAGCCTTGCTTCATCTTCACAGGACTCACATCAATGAGATGAACAGGGTGTCAGGTCCTTCCAACCTGAGAAAAGGACCTAGTGAGAGGTCCACACCCAGTGAAGGTACGGGAGGGTGGTCAGCTGGGGGCTGCTGGAGGTATAGGTGGAAAGCAAACAGGTCCTAGGAACACTCAACTGCTAGAAAAGTGAGGTCCAGACAGTTCCTTGGACTGTCTAAAGTTGGACTTAAGGCAGCTCAAGCTCAATCTTAGGTTGGGTAACACACACCACAGGCACATTGCACAGGAATAGGACCTGGTCCGTGCAAAGTAGGGCAACTCTAGTTGGCAGGGGGGCCTGAGCCCCTGAGAGGAATCCCTGGGCTCTCGACCTGAGCTAGTTTCAAACAATGCAGAGCAGAATGGCCAAAGAGCAACAGAGAGACCCTAACCTGAGTAAAATCTGAGAAGTTTCTGGAAGAGGCTGCATAGCCCACAATCAGACAAGGGCAAGCCAATCCTACCCCTGTCTAAAATTGGAGATTATGACTCTAGCATCCAACCCTGAGGCAGTGATGAGTAGGAGGATGATTTTCTAGATAAAACCTAGACCAACAAGTCCCACCAAAGCTTCTAAAAAGGAATTAGGGATGCAGGAACAAGAGATGCCTGGTCCTACTTGCACCAAAGTATGACATCAACAGCAACTTACTCTAAGTTTCACTGTGGTTAACTGCCTGCCCTTTGCTAACTTTCTTATCTGCTATTTCTCAGTAATTAGCAGTACACTGCAATGATTAAGAGTGGTCAAGAAATCAGACTGCCTGGCTTCATATTACAGCTTTGCCACTTATTAATTGTGTGAACTTGGTTTTTAAGTGTCCCCAAGTTTCTACTTCTTTATCTGTAATGTTGGGATAATGTTAGGACCAATTCATGGGGTAAATATGATTAAAGGAAATCACGCGTGTAAAGCCCTTGGCACAAGATGAGGGTTCAGTAGATGTTTGCCTGTAGTGATGGTGAGGGTAGAAATAACAGCAACAGGAGGAATAATGGTAGTGACAAACCAAACAGCAGTGGACTCATCTCAGGGGTGGGAGAGTAGAAGAGTGGGGAGGCGGTACCCTGCAAGCTTAGGTGCCAGAGGGATGTGACAGGAAGTGCTTTCTACTGTGGTTAACCTCTGGGCTCCTCGTCATGCAAGTCGGTTCCCTTAAACCTGCCAACAGCTCCGAAAGTCCTCCCCTCCTTCAGGTCTTTGCACTGGAACCATCTCAGTGGATTCTTTCTCCTGCTGGGACCCTGACTGATCCAGTAGCTGAGGGTGGTTGTGTGTCTTTCCATCTATCTTTTGTGCTGGTCCTCAAATCAGTCCCCTCACCCAACTTCCCCCCATGGCTGTGGGCACCAGCATTTTCCCAAGTACCCGAGTATGACTTTCAGTCAACCCGGACTGCTTTTTCCCTCCCTTTGAGCCCCCACAATCCTAGTTCCCACATCCTGAGACTCTTACCCCACAAAATCTTTCATGCTTTCCCCTCCTTTCCCTTCTTATTTAGATCCTTCTTACTGCCCATTTGGGTTATGACAAAAGCATTCCAACTAGATTCCCAGACTCCAGGCTCCTCCCATGTATCCATAATTCAGCCGATGATTTGCTACCAGATAAGTCTTCCTAAAACTGAGGCTTTCAAACTTTTTTGGCCATGACACACAAGAAGAAATATATTTTACTTCACAACCCAATACACACATACAAAACTTGCAAAGCAATACTGCAGTCTGACATTTTTTTTATTTATGACCCAAGAGA
This sequence comes from Potos flavus, assembly GCA_028534135.1. Taxonomy (NCBI): domain Eukaryota; kingdom Metazoa; phylum Chordata; class Mammalia; order Carnivora; family Procyonidae; genus Potos; species Potos flavus. Next base: position 87,745,078 of record CM052896.1, read on the forward strand.
TTGACTTTGTGACCCACTAATGGGTCATAACCCACAGTTTGAAAACACTGCCCCAAACAGTTCTAATTATGTCATTAACCCAGTGAAAGCTTTCGATAGTCCCCATCATTGTCTGAATTTACTGTAAGTTTTAACCTGGCATTAGAGGATTCTATAGGATGACCCCAATTTGTCTGTCTAAACATTTCTTGCCCTACCTCCATTTATGTCACTTAACCTTTCTGGGCCTTAACGGCCTCATATATAGAATGGAAACAAAAATGTTTTCTCAGCCTGAAGGCCAGGAGTAGACTGGATGATCCATTTAATTTCCTCTCTCAGAGCTATGAGTCTGGGATTGTAAGTACCCAGTATCCAGTAACCAGACATGTCTCCTCTCTGGTTTCCACTCTTCTACCTCTGGATATGTCTTTGTTTATGTTGTTCCCTTCAGTCACCTTTCTCCATCTCCCTTTGTCTTCCTATGCTGAAATCCCATCAAAGTTCAGCAAGAGCAAAGGACACAAGAAGGAAAGGCCAGAACATATTCAAGGAATGCAATGAGTCCACTAAGGGTGGAGCTACTAAGGCTGGTATGTTACACACTGGTGGAAAGAAAGATGAAACTAAAAAGGTGGGCTGGGCTAGATCATGCCAAGCTGAGACCCTCAGACTGAGGTTTTTTGTTTGTTTACATTTCATTTTTTATTTAAATTCAATTAATTAACATATAGTGTATTATTAGTTTAAAAGATAGAGTTCGGTGATTGATCAGTCTTTTATAACACCCAGTGCATTCACTGGGGTAATGACAAAACGTGCCCTCCTTAAAGTCCATCACCCAGTTACCCCATCCCCCATCAGGTTGAGGTTTTATTTGAATTCAGAGGCCATGAGAGTCATTAATGGTTTCCGAGCGGGTGTGACATGATTAAAGGTACGGTTTAAGAAGACTTGATTTGCTTGGAGCTGGAGACATCAGAGGTTATTTCAACAGTAAAACTGATATAGCCTGGATGTATTAGGATAGGCCGAGGGGTATCAGGACAGGCTAGACCAGGGATGGAACTGAGAAATCCAGGCAGGCAGCATCTAGGAGGCTCAGCTTTGGCCACAGATAAGCATCCTGGTGAGCAGAAGGAACACAGAGTGTCGAGGTATAAGGAGCAGACTGAGCAAAGAGCCAAGAAGGTGTCTGGCTTCTGCCAGCTCTGGAAGCACACTGAAGAGACACAGCCAGGCACTGGGACTCAGGAGCAGGTGGCCAGTCCCTGAGAGGGCTGGTGACAGCAAAGCTTCTGGCATAAAGGAAAAGGAACCACTCTTTACTCAGGTCCTATATGTGACAGTGTCTGTGTCAAACACCTTCACACACTGGTCTCTGTGACTCCAAAGCCTCTGAGGACAAGAAGTAAATTCTTTCTCCTCCTGGGACCTAGCACAGTGCTCACATAGGCCTCGGTAAATATTTGTTGGATTGAATTAAAGAGGGATTATTGTTCCTATCATCTCCCAAGATATCACTGCTTGCTTATCTCTCTTCACACTGTTTAACTGAATGCTTGTATACCAAAGCTCTGTGGCTGATTGTATCCTTACTCTGAACTCATTAACCTCAGTGTATTTCTAGATGAAAGGCTGGGGGTGTAGCTTCAATGACTGCTGATATGTGACTAGCCAAGGGAGAAATGAGCGTTCCTGCTGTCTTTCATCCCAAAGGCTGTGGGGATGGTGAGAGCGCAGCTCTATGGTGAAATATGCACTATAAATCCTCATGAGATGTGTTTGTCCTCACATGGAGGGAGAAACCAGCACTATTATTATTTATCTTTTCATGTGCTCTCTTCCAGATATACCATAAACATCTTGGTCTCCTCACCACCCAAGGTGCTCAGTAGATGGGTGGAGCCACTGAAGGAACCGCCGGTGTTGGGAGGAAGCTGAGTCTCATGCTGCTGGGATCCTTGTGGACCCCACTGTCATTCTGGCAACCCCAGCATGGGTGGGAGGAGCTGCCTGTGGTCAGCACACTCCTGGGGGTGGACAGGGGATGTCTGACTGCCAGAAAAGGGTGTAGAACGGTCTCTCTTGGTAAACTCTCCATCAGCCTGTGTTATTCAGAATATATGGCTCCTAGTTACTCAGTTCACACTTACTAAAAGCCCCTTTGCTAGTAGGAAAGCAGGTCAATCCCACTTTCGAGGCTCCTGGTGTACTAAAAAAAAATGTGCACATGGCTAACCAAGATTTTAAAATTGTAGCCTATTTTAATGTTTGTGCTTTTAAAATTAAAATTATATACTGAAGGGCGCCTGGGTGGCTCAGTGAGTTAAGTGTCTGGTTTGGCTCAGGTCATAATCCCAGAGTCCCAGGATGGAGCTCCGTTTCAGGTTCTTTGCTCAGTAGGGAGTCTACTTCTCCCTCTCCCTCTCCCTCTGCCCCTGCTCATGCTCTCTCTCTCTCTCTCACTCACTCTCACATACATAAATAAATAAAATCTGAAAGAATAAAAATAAGAAACATAAAATTAAATTGTATAATGAGCATTGTCTTTTTTCTCTCCTGAAAGTACAGCTTTGTGTCTGAATTCATAACCTCATTTGTAGATAGCACAAAAGGCCAAATGTAAGGTTTTTTATGAATATGGGACCTGGATCTCTTGCCCCCAATCCCACCCTTAGGTGCCCCCTTTGTCCCCTACCAGGCCCTAATGTTCAGAGGACTGAACTGTAGGTCCTTATGGCTTTGACTAAAGCCACACTATCCACTTCTTCCATTCAATGGCGGAGGCGCCCTCTGACTTCAAATTGAGACTGGAGCTTTGATCTACCTGAGGGGCTACACCCAGATTCAAGACTCCATACTTGTATGAAGCAAGTCCCCTGGGTGGTGAGAGCCTCTACTGCCAACTCAGCCAATAAACTGTGCTTCTTGGCTTGAGTTCCCTCTATGATTTCCCCACATGCACTAGAACGCCCTATTTCTAAATGCTTGGACATGCTTACCTGTAGCAGCAGGAAAGGAAGGGATTTCCCCAGAGAGGTTCTTTGGCTTGGGCACATAATAAACAACTCTAAACCCACTGAGCCAGGAATAAGAGGTGCCTTGATGTCCAAACACAGAAGCACATGATTTGATTTCCACTGTGATAATATGGGGAACTGCCAGCACCCTCTTCTAAAAAACGGCCAAAGAGACCTAATCCAAAACATTAATGCATCTGCTCTACAGGATATCAGCTTTAGGGAACCATGGTCATGGGACCCATTTCTTTGGACTCTGCTTCTTCTTCAGCTTTGGGAGGACTGAAGCTGGAGGCCTCTGCAAGGTCAGCTGATCTATGAGTCAGAACTTTGCTGGGTTTTCCTTACTCAACTTTTTCCTATGAAGAATTTCACACCTGTTTCAAGAGCATAAAGGACTTAGCACTCAGCCATACAATCCCCATAAAGAACAGGGTTCTATCCCTTCTTAAAGTGGGAAATCTGAGGCTCTAGGGCCTTTTTTGTGTCCTCAAGATGCCACTGATTCCTGCCCCAGAGTCCACCGACCTTCGAAATACAAAGAGGTGGTGAGGAATGGGGAATGACGCAGTTAGAGAGAGCTGTCTAAAAAACTTGGTAGCCGGGGAATTACTGATGTGTAAAAGTGCCTACCCTTCAGAAAAAGCAGATAAGCAGATGAGAAAGAGCAGAAGGAATAACACAGAATTTATAATATCATGAAAGGAATAAAAACATTTCTTCCTATCAATTTCATCTTAATTATAAAGAGGCACAGATATGATGATGTTGCTGCCATTTGGCAAACGGCTATATAATTTTGTTTCCTCACAGGCTATGGCAAAGGGAAAACATTAAAAAAAATTTTTTTAATCTCAAGGGGAAAGAAAAGACATAAGTGGAAGGAACACTTTTTGACCAGACCTGATCGCACTTAAACGTTGTAAAAAGTAGTGCACCTCTAAAGCGTATATATTCTAGAAAGCTTCTGCTAACCAGAGAAATGCTAGAAAACAGAGGAGGTTACTTTGTATTTATCTTGGGTGTTAGTTCTTGAAGGAAGTACCACCCCAATCACTAATTATTGACCTTAGAAGTCTTCGTACAAATTTTAATGTGCATTTCCTTTTTTTAAATTTATTTTTATTTTTATTTTTTTTATTTATTTGACAGAGAGAGATCACAAGTAGGCAGAGAGGCAGGCAGAGAGAGAGGAGAAAGCAGGCTCCCCGCTGAGCAGAGAGCCCGATGCGGGGCTCGATCCCAGGACCCTGAGATCATGACCTGAGCTGAAGGCAGAGACTTTAACCCACTGAGCCACTCAGGCACCCCTTAATGTGTATTTCTAAGGGAAATAATGACTATTGCCTTCCCTCTCTTTCTTTGCCTTAAGAGTGAAAATTCTGGTAGAGCTTTTATATGAATTCTGGTGAATTCATATTTAGCAACCAACTAAAAATGATTTCCTCCATCCCCCACCACTAAGAACATTAGCTCTAGCGACTCCTTCCTTCACAACGAAGAAGCGATGTCATTCAGCCATTCATTCACTTTGTTCACTGTGTATTTATTCAGTGCCTGGTGTTTTACTGGGCACCAGGGATAAAATAGCGACCAAGAAAGAACCTTGGACTAGTCATATGAATCACACCAATAAACGTAAATTACACTCTGTGATAAGTGTCTGTTCTTTCCAAGGACTCCTCCTTGTTCTTAATTTATCTCATTTTGCTTCTGTGCATACCTGCTGCTTCCCCTCTCCGACTTCAATCTCCTGTCCACCTGATCCTTCCGGCCCATCAGCAATGCCCTCTGGTTTACTCCCTTAACCCTGCCTCCAAACCCTCAACAGAATAGTTTTATCTTCCTCACCTTCTTTTCAGAAACCAAACCACATAAGTTGGTTCCCACCCACCCCATAGTATCAAAAATGCTCTCTCCAGATTGGTGACAAGGATCTCCCCATTACCGAATCCTCGTTGCAACCTTCATCATTGCTCTTGACCTCTCCCCGGGGTCTAACACCCCTGACTACCTCCATCTGCTAATGTTCTTTCCCTGTCAGACAGTGCTGTCTTCTTTCTCCTTACAGTGCTGAGAGACAGGCGTTCCCAGGGTTTCATCCTTAGCCCTCCTCCATTCTATCCATTTTGAGAGACGATGTTCCCTTTCCACACCTCAGTGATACTCCTTCTAATCCCGAGTTCCAGTTTAGTCTCTCCGGAGCTCGGACCCAAATTTCCACCTCAAGCTTTACATGTGAATGCCCTGTTGAATTTGAGATCTGAGTATCTGCAAAATAAAACTCATGGTTTCCCCTTCCAACCCCGTTCTCCTTTGTTCTCTATCAGAATCAATATCCTCACTTTCTAGTCAGGCACCCAAGTCAGAAGCCTCCAAGTTATCTGTGACCATCCTCTTTCCCTCATTCAAGCATTCCATCCACCATTGAGTCCTATTAGAGTTCATGCCTGAAATGTCTGTCCCAACAAGGGACGGCAACTAGGTTTCATCTATTGTTCTGACTCTGATCAATTAGCAGTTGCTGTTACTATGTGGAGACCACTGTGTTGAGAAGGATTCCGAGGCAGCATCTGACCTCACCAAGACAAAGTACTGTGCTAGGGTACCAGTTTTGCTTCAGGGGCTGGTACACATGCCAGGTATTTGCCCTCCCGCTATTCAGCTCTAAACCTTCTTTGGTAAACAGATGGAGAACCTCTTCTCGTTCCCATGGCTGCTGCTCTCTCGGAGTATCACAATAGTCTCTTACTCCCCCGTGTCTCCTTTCTGCCTCTCTTTTCCCCAATTCATCATTCATCCAGCCTGTGCCTTATTCCCCTAAAGCAAAGATCTACCTAATCGTGTCTGGTTTTTAAAAATTTTTTTAAAGATTTTATTTATTTGACAGAGAGAGAGAGAGAGAGGATAGCAGAGAGAGAGGCAGCAGTAGACTCCCCACTGAGCATGAAGCCCGATGAGGGACTCCATCCCAGGGAGCCCGGGACCATGACCTGAGCCGAAGGCAGACGCTTAACCGACTGAGCCACCCAGGCGTCCCTAATCATGTCTGTTTAAAAAGGCTCCCTCATACTAGGATAAAGCATATAGCACTAAAGGACATTCAGAATCTGACTACAGCCCACCTACCGACCACCACATGTCCTGTGTGCTCTCACGGGAAACACAGAAGAGCATCACAGTTCACAGTCCCACTCGAGGCCTCGCTGCCTGGTTTCAAACCCCAACTCTGCCCCTCTCTAGCTGTGTGACTCTCAGCACACAGTGATACTGAGCCTCACTTTCCTTATCAGCAAAATGAGGAAAATCATCATACCTAGCTCACAGATTTGTTGTGAGGATTAAATGAGTTAGAGTATAGAAAATGCCCGGGGAGGAGCTCCTGGCAAGTGATAAACCCCATGTCCGTGTTCTTGCCTCTCGTTGCTGCCACGTCAGCACACTTAGCCCTCGGGGGCTCTAGATGGGACCATGGGCAAGTAGCTCTGAGTGTCCCAGCATCATCATAATTGCAGCTAATGATAATAAGGGATTTGGAGAGCTTTGACTTACAACTTGGATTAGAAAGAATTAGCCTTCTTCTGAAAAATACCTGCCACCATTTGCTGCCTCTTGCTCTGGGTATGACTTAGAATGGGCTTTTGTGGGCAATAGACGATTTATAGTAAACAGCCAGCCGTAAGCACATGCCTCTTAGCTTCTCTTCAAGGCTTATGACCTTGATTCTGCCCCTGTGCACTCTGAGCACATGGCATGCCCTTCAAAAGTTCCAAGGGGGGAAAAGTCCTCTTTCACATTCTCCTATTTTCTGCACAAACCAGATCTCCCCTTCATTCCACAGAGGTGTTTATGGTTGCTGACTCGTAGATGCATTGAAAATATGCACAGCTTGGTGCCAACGTACAGACTTGGATGGATCACAGCAAGAGCCTGTCAGTCCTGCTCTGCCCCGCCCTGCCACAACCCAGCGATGCCCATCGTTCTGTTTGCACTGAGAGCTCTGTGGCCGGGGAGGCGATGCTTATCAGTAGGGTACAATGTACTTTCCCGCGGGCCTCCTCACCTCTTCTTTGCCCAACCTAGCAGATGGGCGAGTTGGAGAGGTCGCAGCCAGTTTTGACTGTTTCAGTTTTAGTAAAGGCCAGGGGAAATCTGTGTAAAGCGAGCAATGTATTTTTTTTTGTGAGAGAAAGTATGATTTGGGTGGGGTGGGGGGAGAGAAGAGGAAAGAATCTGCCAAGAGATAGGCGGGAAGCAGAATACAGCAGGATGAAGGCCAGAACTCCCAGGGATTTGTTAGGGATGAAGACCAGAAAATCATGGATCCCGCCAAGCCTGAGCTGACAGTGGATAGCTGCCTCACAGAGAAAGTGCAGCCCAAGGTCAAGTTCCCAAAAAAAGATCTCCTGGTAGCAGGGTGTCTCCCATGCCCCTGGGTGGACAGTGCGAGATTCAGTGGGGGAGATTCTGGAACAGGAGTCAAATGGCAGTAGCTAAGGGGACGTCACAGAAAAGCCAGTTTTCCGTAATGCAATTCTAGAGCAGCACAGCTGGAGGACCCAGCCTTCCACAGTCACGAAGACTCCAGGCAGGCCCCTGAGGGCCTATGTTCTGTGTTAGGGTGTCACTTGGTGGCAAGGGACGGAAACCAGTTCCAGCAAGCCCGAGAAGAAAAAAATGACTTTAAAAAGCCAGGGGGTGCAGGGGTGGTGGTTGCCAGGGTGACATATACAATCCAAATGCAGAAAGAAAGGCCTGGAAAAGGCCTGCAACCAGGAGTTTAAATACTTCAGATCTCGCCATGTGTCTTGTCTCACAGCCACACGTACCAAGTGACTGATGGTCTCTCAGGGGCCCAAAGCCCAGCTCCCAGGTGAGAGAATCCAAGTGCTCAGCTTGTTTCAATAGTTCGCTGCCGATTCTGTCAACTCCCGCTGAGGGGAGGGTCACAAGGTGCTAACACAGCTGCCAGGAGCCACCCTGTGAGGGTGGCAAGGAGAGGGCTTCTGGGGCAGGAGACGCCCAGTACATGTCTGTCCTGGCGCTTGTCTCTGTCCCACTCTCAGTGACCTTCAGCCTGCTCTCCCCGCTTGCCTTGCATCTTTTTTTTTTTTTTTTAAGAAAAGATTTATTTATTTATTTATTTGAGAGAGAGAGAGAGAGAGAGTACAGAACTCAACGCGGGACTCCATCTCACGACCCCAAGATCACAACGTGAGCTGAAACCAAGAGTCCCCTCTCCTCACATGTTTTCCTCACATCTTCTCAAATACGATCTCAGCTCAAATACGACCTCCTTGGAGGAATGTTCCCTGACCACACTAGCTAAGGTAACAATTGTCCCCTCTCCACTCATTCCCCTTCTCTCTCTATTGTGGGTGGAGTTGTGTCCCCCCCTCCAAACGCCATATGTTGAAGTCCTAACCCTCAGTATCTCAGACCGACTGTATTTGGAGGTAAGGCTCTAAATAAGTAATTACGTTAAAATGAGGTCATTAAGGCGGGCCCTAATCCAATATGAGTGGTGTCCTTATAAGAAGAGGAAATCTGGACAAATACACGGAGGACAGAGGAAAGACCACGTGAGGACACAGGGAGGAGACGGCCATCTGGAAGCCAAGGAGTCTTCTTTCTTCAGAAGAAACTAACAATGTTGACAACCTGATCTCAGACCTCCAGCCTCTAAAACTGTGAGAAGATGAATCTGTTGTTTGAGCCTCCCTGTTCTGGAAAAATGTCTCTTCTAGGGTTCTTGCTTTGTATCACGGTCCTAAAATCTCTGCATCTGTAAAAATCAGCCAGCCTATTGCCTAAGGATTAATACTGGGCTTGTCCCTTATTTCAAACTGCACAGTGATCTGTAAGTAGAAGTTACTCAATGACATTTTTTAATGATTTTATTAGATTGGTTTTTACACTTACATTAGAAGGGTTCATGTAGGCTTCAGGTTGGATACTCATGAGCCCTTTTTACCACATATGTAGAAATTATAAATTCCCGGGCACACCCTGATCACAACAAAATCCTTTTGTTAGCTTTAAGGGGCATGAAACTGGCACCAAAAGGGGGTGCATGGGGATGTGTGAGTAAGGAAGTGGAGCCAAAAAATGTCTGATCCTATGATTAGGGGTAAGCCTGCTAAGTAGCAAGGGCATGAAATTTATCAATCTCTAAAATGACTCAAGATTACCAGAAAGAAAGGGAAGTGGGTGACTCATCCCTTGTCTCCATAACAACCCATTTGGCTACCCTTTTTTCTTAATACCAGCGGCTAACCCCTTAAGGGAAGCGATGCCTTGCCACCAGTCCATGTGGCCTCATGACTCAAAATCTTAAGATTTAAGTGTTTAAGAAAAAAAAAAAGATTTAAGTGTTTACTCATTTTCTTAAGAGACAACGACCATTCCTGTGGGTAACTCCTTTTTAATATACATAGGTTAGTCACTTACTATGGATGACCCTTTCAAGTAAATTCGTTGCCAGGTTCCCTTTTCAGAGAAGGGATTATATTTTTATAATTAATTCCTATCCACAAGGTGATTCATCCTCAGCCCACAGGGACTTCTCTGTGCAAGCCTAGAGGAGACAACGATGCAAGATCAGTGCCAGCCACTGAAGCACTTTCGGATTTATCCTAGAGGATACCGAGACACTTTCTCAACTCCACCAAGTGAGCCCTTCATGTGGACATTTTCCTCCTATGGTGGAAAACCAGATGAAATAATTTATCTTTTCACAAGTTACTAATTAGTTAGCTATTTTAGGGAGTGCAGGAATTACTTAGGAGCCAGATTACACCTGGTTTCTCCCTAGTTTACCTCAGCCAGTCCCTGCAAAGATTCTTTGGTCGGTGTTTTTCTAGATAAGTTGCAAAAGTCATGACTTCTGGATTCTCTTCTTAGTCATGGATGAGTGTAGATAAGTAAATCACTTTCCCTGACAGTGAAAATGAGACAATAATACTTCTCTGTTTCTTCCAAGAAAAAGATAAGACAAAGTTAAAAGGAGAGTATACATAATTTGAGTTTCCTTTGCAAAATGTATTACAGTAACCCTTCAAATACATTTCGCAAAGGAAACTGATAACTGCTTCATAATGAAGTTGCTTTGAGACTAGGTCTATTTATCCAAAATAAGTGGTCAATCCTTTTTTTTTTTTTAAGATTATCTATTTACTTATTTGACACAGAGAGAAAGATCACAAGTAGGCAGAGAGAGCGGAGGAAGCAGGCTCCCTGCTGAGCAGAGAGCCCGATGCGGGGCTCGATTCCAGGACCCTGAGATCATGACCTGAGCCTAAGGCAGAGGCTTTAACCCACTGAACCACCCAGGCACCCCAAGTAGTCAATCCTTAATCAGTTCCCTGGGGGATAGATATAATTTCTTTTTGTATTTTACAAGCATAGCCACGGATTAATTGAATTTTTCACTCTTCTTTAAAATCATTTTAAAGGAACATTAAATAGTGAACTAGAGGGAATAGCATTGAAAGTGATAAAATAAGACAGCCAGAGAATTTTTCTCTACAGCCCACACTATGAATTTATTCACTTAGCAAATATTGAGGGCCTACTATGTGCCCCTTGGATCCATCAGTGATTCACACAGCAAACAGTGAATGACACTGCCGTCAGGGAGGGGATGGAAGAAAGGCACACAGAACCAACTGTAAACAGTAGACATAAGAAATAAGCAAATTGCATAGCATACTGGAAATTGATAAATATATAAAAAAAGAAAAATTAGAGTAGGGTAAAGGGGGGATCAACAGCATGAAGAACTGGGAAAAGTTCGATTTGCAATTTTAAATAGGGTGATACAACAGTAGATTCTTGGATAAGGTGACATTTGAGCAAAGATCTGAAGAAAGTGAGAGGGTTAGTTAGTAGATAATGAGTGAAGAGAATTCCAGACATAAAGGAACCACCTGTGCAAAGATGCAAAATTGGAGTGAGTCTTGTGATCAAGGATGAAGAGCCAGGGGGCCCTGTGGCCAGGGTTGGGTAAGTGAAAGAGAGAATCCTAGGAGGAACAGTCCACATTAAACTCCAAATTGAAATGTTTGCTTCCTCCAATTTTCTTCGTAGCAATACAGCTTTGTATACAACACATATCCAGTGTTCTCGGACATCATAGAATCCCAAATAGTTCACATTATGAGGCTACTTGGGTCACTTTATATGATTTCTAAGTTCATAAGAACACTGCAACCCACCATGAAGCCTGCATTTTAAAATATTTACTTAAAAAATTTCAAGAATATCTTATTTTTTAGAGTTATTTATAGATGGACGCATATACCATATATCTAAATACATTTATATATCTGTACCTTTATTCTTTTTTGTAAAATGTAATTCAGACTTTTCATTAATTTCCACCCTTCAATCACATTGTATTCATGAGATTATACCACAAGGCCATATTTCCGATTTTCCACTTTGATTTACCGAGTGAAGTCATTGCCCAAAACACAGAACACGTGTGGCTGTATCGCCAAATTACATCACGACCACCAGCTGGCCAGTTCCAGCCAGGCCTCCTTTGTCCCACTGAGGTTATTTATAAGCTCCCCATAGTCCTTTCCTGAGCAGCCTCTCCCGTGCTCTGTTTTGCTCACAAAACTAGTGTTCCAGCCCCGTCAGCTGCAGTATCTGCTCCATCCCTTGCGAAATGTCTGTTACCTCCTTGAGGGAACTCCCAGTGACACCGCTAGTGGTTCTCCGTAGGGAGAACCTCAACGTCTGTCCCAGAAATCTGCTCTGGAAATCTGCAAAGAGCTGGGGTATATGAAGGGGAAAGAAGAGCTGCCTCACACCGGAGGACCCTTCCTTGTCATTTGGACCTTGATGCAGCTTCTTTCAAAGTTTTCACAAAGACAGTCCCGTTCTTTGCTCTCTGGGGCTCCAACCCAGCAAAAGAGGCTGGACTGAGCTTGGTTCCAACATCGTCTCCGGAGTGCTTTATCCTTACTCCATTCTTTAGCACAAAATCCCTTCTCCTCTAGCCCAAAATTCAAAAGTTCCAAGACAGAGATCAAGCATATACAGAGGCTTCCTCACGTACACTATTAGCCAGACACAGAATCCAGTATGAGATAGGAAAACTGTTCCTTAGAATCAAAACACAAATCCACAGAGCAACTTTGTTCCTTTGTTGTCTCAGAGATAATTTCATCTTGTGGTCAATTATTCTTTCCATTTCTGAATGACCCCTTCCAACTTCAAAATCTCTCAACATTTGGTGACCTGTTCTTGGTAGTGTCTTTATTCTTCCTTCCTTCCTTCCACAACTCTCTCCCTCCCATCCTCCCTCCACCTTTCTCTTTCTCCTTTCCTTTCCCCTTCCTTCCTTTCTCTTCCTTCTTCCCTTCCTTCTTCTCTTCCTCCCTCCCTCCTTCCTTCCTTCCTTCCTTCCTCTTTCTCTTTTCCTTCCTTCCTTCCTCCCTTCCTTCCTCTCTCTCTCTCCCTTCCTTCCTTCCCTCCCTCCCTCCTTCCTTTCTTCCTTTCCCTCAATCTATTGAATGGCAAATATCCCATTTCCAAACACTTATTTCTCAGACCCTGATATACTTTCCACTTGTTCTATGTTGTGATCTTGGTCATATCTAAAGTACTCTGTGCCTCAGCTTTCTCATCTTTTTTTTTTTTTAAGATTTTATTTATTGGGGCGCCTGGGTGGCTCAGTGGGTTAAGCCTCTGCCTTCAGCTCAGGTCATGATCCCAGGGTCCTGGGATGGAGCCCTGCATCGGGCTCTCTGCTCAGTG
>CM052896.1:87758347-87792351 GCA_028534135.1 Potos flavus
GTTTTCTTCCTTGTTCTTCTCTCTCCTGTATTGTATAGGCTGTTACTCCCAGGATTCAGAACACAAGCTAGTATGATTAGAGTTTAAAATTATGAGTTAAATAGGGCTTGGTGATCTAGCTGGAGTGCATCCCTGCTAGACCTTCTTTTGTGGTTCCACACTATTGATTTCGGTGTATTTGGGGAATAGATTGGCTTGTTTAGAAGAAGGCCTGTAGATCATCTAGGACTGCCCAATGAACTATTTGTAATGTTATCTTTATATGGAAACTGGTGAAATCTTCTAAGATCAAATGATAACCTATCTTTTTTTTTTCCTTTCAGGAAAATGGCAGACAGTTTTTCAGTAAGTGTTTCATGTCTGTTTTCTTACCATAATATACATTCCGTGTAGGTTGGGGGCTTTCTTCTTTACCACCAGACATTCCCTTCTAATTCTGTCGCCCTGCAACTTCCTCTGGCCTTAACTGACCAATGAGGACTTGTTAGCTGACGTCTTGTTTTTCCAGCTGTAGGTTCAGGAGGAGAGCCAAGCAGATAGAGGCCTGGGACTCAACAGTAAGTCTGGGACAGAAACAGGTGGATTCCATGGGCAGGAGCTGAGAAGTAATATGAGCAAAGGGAAGCATGGTGCAGTCTGAGCATCCCGATTTCTGGATTGTTCTTGTCATGTCGGTTAGAGAGGATGTGCTTTTACATAGAGGAAGGCTAGTTCCTGACTTTGGCCAATTATGAAAGGCAACCCTCCATGATCTGAGATGACGGGAAGCAAGAATAAAGGGAGGCAGAAGATGCAGCAGCTGCCCAGACACCCCACGAGGCAGAAAGGAGCAGGGAGCTACCCTGGCTTTTCCTTTCTTCCCATTCTTTAATCTCCTGCCAGTGCTGCCCCTCAGCCAGACTCATCTGGAAGCCTGGGAACCACCATCTGCAGGGGTTAGCTCCCCTGTGATCAGCACAAGGCAAAGAGAAGGACAGATTTGACCAGTACATTGCCACATTGGGAATATGGCAGACTGACTCTTTGCTGTCAAGCATGGAGCTCCTGGAACTATGGGAACAGAGACCTGTCACCCAGACCATGTACTGTAGGGCATTTTTCAACTGAACCATGTAGTTGCTTGACTGTGATGAGCCATGATCAAAAAAAAACACAGATAAGGCAAGTACAGGCCTATATCAGAAGCCACTGTACGTGGCCATGTACCTGTTGTGGCTGGCAGGGACAGGCTTGTGGTTCTGCTAGAGGTTAGAAATGGGACTGGAAGCCCTTTGGGAGCCACTAAGAAGGGACCACACCTTCCAGAAATCCTTTTCTGGAATGGTCTTGTGAAACCAGGATGGAGACCCTTATTAAGCCATCCCTGTTCTTTGCAAGGAAAAATCTATGCCATTGGATAGTCGTATTAACTTTACCATGTAGTTAATGTATGTGGCCCTATATGGCCAAGAAAAAATAGCAATGATTAGAATTACAATCCATTAATAAAGTGCATTCTTTATGGGAAGACAGTTCATGTTGAGAACTGTAAATTGCTTTGCTTTCCATTTTCTGTATGGCTCTCTTCCTCCCCATACAGGCAGTAATCAATCTGGAACCCCACTTAATTAATGGCATGATCTGGCCTTTTAAGAAAAGTAAACTTTGAAATTTTACAGTAGTTTTAGATTTATAGAAAAATTGCAAAGATAGCATAAAGAGTTCCCATATACCCTATACCCACTTTCCTTTATTATTAATGTCTTACATTAGTATGATACCTTTGTTACCATTAATAAACCAGTACTGATAATTACTACTAAAAAAAAAGAATAAAGTGATGAAGCATATATAATCCCAAAGTTTAATTTTAGTCTTAGGAACTACAAACTATTTAATAGGTGGAAAAAGTTTTATTTTTTTTAATTTTTTTTATTTTTTATTTATTTATTTATTTTTTTTAGTTTTATTTTTTTTTTAAAGATTTTGTTTATTTATTTGACAGAGAGATCACACTTAGGCAGAGAGGCAGGCAGAGAGAGAGGGGGAAGCAGGCTCCCTGCTGAGCAGAGAGCCCGATGCGGGGCTCGATCCCAGGACCCTGAGATCATGACCTGAGCCGAAGGCTGAAGCTTTAACCCACTGAGCCACCCAGGCGCCCCTGGAAAAAGTTTTATTGATATGAATTTCATACCCTTACCATATCTCTCTACTTCTTAGATCACATATTCCTATTTTCCTGAAAATTCTGTTTTTGTGAATGTTTTTCATCCTGTAATTGTTGATGTCTTTCTTTCTAGCTTAACGATGCTTTATCTGGGTCTGGAAACCCAAACCCTCAAGGATGGCCTGGTCCTTGGGGAAACCAGCCTGCTGGAGCAGGGGGCTATCCAGGGGCCTCCTATCCTGGTACCTACCCTGGACAGGCCCCTCCTGGCGGCTACCCTGGACAGGCCCCTCCTGGCGGCTACCCTGGACAAGCCCCTCCTGGCGGCTACCCTGGACAGGCCCCTCCTGGTGGCTATCCTGGTCAGGCACCCCCAGGAGCCTACCCTGGACAGGCCCCTCCTGGCGGCTACCCTGGACAGGCACCTCCAGGAGCCTACCCTGGCCCAACAGCTCCTGCTTATCCTGGACCACCCGCACCAGGAGCCCACCCTGGGCAACCGAGTGGGCCCGGGGCCTACCCGCCTCCTGGACAGCCAGGTGCTCCTGGAACCCAGCCTGCTGCTGGCCCCTTCGGCATCCCTGCTGGACCACTGGTAAGAGGGAACTCGGCACTTCATAGACTTGACTGGGATCAGGACAAAGCTAATGAAGAACCAGCACAGCACCTGTCTGGAGCGTTGGTGCCATTACTTTGCTGCACTCTGGCTGGGAGCTGGCTCTGGGCACCACCCTGCAAAGGGCTTCGGAGAGACCTGAAGCTTTAAACTCACTAGTTAGAGCCCCTCTTCAAGGACCAGCCATGGTATATGTCAGCCCAATAGAAAAAAATCATTGTATTGACTTTAGTATGTGTACTGTTAGTATAAAGAAAAGTCCGTGTATCTTTTGAAGACATCTCTGTAAAGCAGCTTTAATAAAAATGCAGTTAAGATCCTAGGAATGGGGGAACATTTTGGTTACTATTATTTATAAACACCAAGCACATAGCTTACACCCGCAGTGTGCTTCTGCATGGATGATTTCATTTAACCCCATATATGCCCCATAAGAGATACTGTTATTGTCCCTACTCTACATACAAGGAAAGGGGACAATAGAGAGTTATACAGCTTGTCTGGGGTCACAGAGGGAACGTGTACAGAAACCAAGGTAATGCGGTTTTGAAAAACCCTCTAAAGATAATTTTGTGATCTAAGGATTGAATTTTCATTTATATTAAAACCCACTTTAGTTAATGAATTCTAAGTATAAAACCTAACCCTGTGGGGACTCTAGACACATCTCAGACACAGATCCTTCCCTTCCAGATGTGTAGTCTAGTCGGGAGATAATATACAGATGTGGGGAAAGCGTTCCATAGCTGCGCAGGATTAGACCCTTCCAGGAGCGTGTGGACGGTGGCACAGGTGGTGTCTGACCTGCTTTTAGGTCAGCCTAGAAGAGAGTGCAGGGAAGGTGCCGGGGGTGTGGGCAGCATCGGGCAGACAGTAGTTGACCACAGTTAGTCATTTGTAGACAGATGGGGACATGGAGGTTGTGGCAAGGAAAAGGCAGATGTGAGAGAGGTTGCAGAGGAAGAACCCCAGGAACTAGTGGTTAGGTCCCAGTCAGGGATGACGGGGTTTTTAGGGCTGGACAACTAGAACACCAGCCACGGGTCAGCCCAGACCGGGAACACAGGAAGGAGACCTGAGAGGGGGTGAGGAGGAAGAGACAATTGCAGTTCACACCTGTTGGATTTGAGGCATCTGTAGGAAATTCAGATAGGAGGAGGTATGGGGCCCGAGAGAAAAGACTTGGGTGGTGGTTGAACCCAGGGGGAAGAAATTATGAAGGGAAGAGAGGAGGCCAAAGGGAGTTTGGGGAATATTTACAGCACCTTGAACCTAGATGGTTCATACATTTTTGTGGAAGAACTAGGGAATGTATTAAATGAAAAGTGTTCATCCCACAAATATTTAATATCAGACCCCCCTGTTGATGCCATGTAAGTAGAACTCACTAGAACTCAAGAGTCCCCGGATGGGACATGATGCCCACCCTCAGGGAGTAAATGACCACGATGAGTATGTTACCTGACCAGTGTCTTAAGAGCAGCACACAGTTGTAAAGCTAAAACCGATACAATTATATCTCAATAAAAATAATCTTTAAAAAAGGAGAGTGGCACAAAAATGTTAATGTTGATTGCAAGATCTAGCTTAAGCCTTTCCGGAAAATAGTCCAAGTGAATGGATTATAGATTGGGAGGGCCTTAGTAAGGAGAGATACAGTGCTCCGAAAGAGAATATGGTTTGTCTTTGGCACCAATTAACTGATGGCTTTCTTCTTCTTTTTTTTTTTTATTTTTTATTTTTAAGACTTTATTTATTTATTTATTTGAGAGAGAGTGAGAGTGCGAGAGAGACCACAGGCAAGGGGAGGGGCAGAGACAGAGGGAGAAACAGACTTTTTGCTGAGCAGGGAGCCTGATGTGGGACTCGAGCCCAGGACCTCGAGATCATGACCTGAGCAGAAGGCAGATGCTTAACCGACTGAGCCACCCAGGCACCACCCCCCTGCCCCGATGGCTCCGTTCTTTTTTTTTTTTTTTTAAGATTTTATTTATTTATTTGACAGAGAGTGAGCGAGAGAGGGAACACAAGCAGGAGGAGTGAGAGAGGGAGAAGCAGGTTTCCGGCTGAGCAGGGAGCCCAATGCGGAGCTCGATCCCAGAACCCTGGGATCATGACCTGAGCCGAAGGCAGCCGCTTAACGACTGATCCACCCAGATGCCACTGGATGGCTTTATTCTTGATTATTACTTGTGCATGTAGGAAGCCTTATCCCTTCAGGCCCTGGGCAGGGTGACCAGAGAGTCTGGAAAAATGGCTTAAATTAGGGTTATGTGTTAGTCACATTAGCAA
Organism: Potos flavus; assembly: GCA_028534135.1. Classification (NCBI taxonomy): domain Eukaryota; kingdom Metazoa; phylum Chordata; class Mammalia; order Carnivora; family Procyonidae; genus Potos; species Potos flavus. The sequence goes on from CM052896.1 coordinate 87,763,402, forward strand.
TATGTTTTTCTTTCTTTCCGCAATAAGACATGACTCTTTATTGATATTTGTGTATTTTTTATTCCCAGACCGTACCTTATGACCTGCCCTTGCCTGGAGGAGTCAGGCCTCGCATGCTGATAACAATTCTGGGCACAATAAAGCCTAGGGCAAACAGGTAAAGAACAGTATTAGCAATTCTAACGTATTTGTCAACTGGTTTTTGAATAAAGGATGATCTATTTTAAATTTTAATAAAATTTTTAAAACCATGCATTGAGAATTCTATACCATAGAATGGGTTATCCCATAAATCAGTGTGTGTTCCCACCAAGGGGACAAAGTGTCCCTCACTAAATCTTGCTTTTCTCCCAGAACCACAATGAAACATTTCAATTTTTTTTTTTTTTTAAGATTTTATTTATTTATTTGAGAGAGAGCACGAGCACAATCCGGGGGAGAGGCAGAGGGAGAGGGAGAAGCAGGCTCCCCATTGAGCAGGGAGCCCTATGTGGGACTCGATCCCAGCACCGTAGGATCATGACCTGAGCTGAAGGCAGACGCTTAACCGACTGAGCCACCCAGGCGCCTTGAAACAGTTCTGCTTTGTGAGGACAAAGAGAAAGAGCAGAGAACCCATACAGACAAACCCAGGTTCTTCCCGGCAGTGAGAACCTTAGAGTTTAAGGGAAGGACAGCCTTTGTAATGTAATGCTTGGCTATCCCTCCACCTCTGAGCCATATCTTGTCTAAAAAACCAAGCATGCACTTTATATCTAGATGCCCATCAAAAATTAGGGTCAAAAACACCACGATCGCACTGGACATCATTTTGAGTTGATCTGAGAGCTTGCACATTGTACCGCTCTCTCCTCATATTTGCACAGATCACTCTGCAGTCGTGCGGGTCCCAGTGCAGTCTCAGATCTGGTGAACTTGACTGACATTTCCACTCCTACTGGGCGCATCAGCTGTGTCACAGATTCCCCTGGTGTCAGCCAGGTCTACAGATGTTAAGTGGTGGGATGGCGGAACCCCAGTCTTCTGAGTAGACAGTAATTTACGTAAAGATTTGAAAAGATCCTACAAGTTAAAGACTTCCTCAGAAGAAGTCAACCTTTGCCATTGGACCTGGTTGGATGGAGGTGAGCTAGGACAGAGTTAGCCTCTGAGCTAATTTAGGAAAATTCATGCTGATTTACGGTTGCCTTGTTATCACCACCGGTTATATTTCCATGTGATACAAGCAGGTTCAGGATATCCTGAAGACATTCAGTATGCCTGTCCCTGAGGTTAGTGGTACCATTAAAGCTCCTGCAGCCGTAAATTAATCTGTGTTTCTGGGTTTTATAGACAGTACACAAAATGTATAAATTCAAGCCGTGCACACAGATTTACAAGAATCCATCAACGACCTCTGTGTCTGTCACCTTGCTCCTGGTAGATCAATGGGAACCCCCCTGTTCTTTTACCAGGAAATGGACTCAGCCTCTGACATAATCATTTTACATTCAGCTAGTCCATTCATGAGTACCTCCAGCCAGCCTTCTCTGGTTCTCTGTGGTGGCCCGTACGCTAAGCCCCTGCTTCTTTCCACACAGCCTATATGGCTTCTCTAAACACAGTGCTTACCTGCACAATAAAGCTTATCTCACGGTCAATTATAAAACGTATATATCCCCCGCCTATGTCTGTATCCATCTCTCCTCCCCTAATAACACAGAACCCAGCACACCCGATCCCGGGCACTCAGCACTCACAGTTTGTGAGTATCTGCTTTCCTCCCTCAGCCACGGTCACACACAGCCACACTGGTGTGTTTGCCTCATTGAGGGTTTTTGCGCTAGAAATTTGAGCTCCAATAACGCTAGAGGTATAGACGGAGACTGTGGCAGCATAACTCATTTTGGTGGAAATGGTTAAGATGTAGAAAACTGAAAGAATGGTTTCTTGGTTCTGTGAAATCTATATTAGGAATTACCTGAAACAAAGAATGCTTAGGGTAGTAGAGATGGCAAGATCTTCCTTTTCCCTGCAGAGAAAATACAGCTATTGGATTTTTTTTAGTCAGATACAAATGCTATTGCCATCTGACTATATGGGTCCCCTCCCTGGGCATTTAATCATTAGAAGATATATTTGTAGTTGTATGTGTCCATTACTGGGAAAATAAAAATGCCCAAGGAGTCATTGTCAATAGGTCTAGAGTGTAGACCTCACTTTCTAAATTTTTTTTTTAAGATTTTATTTATTTAGGGGCTCCTGGGTGGCTCAGTGGGTTGAGCCTCTGCCTTCGGCTCAGGTCATGATCTCGGGGTCCTGGGATCGAGCCCCATGTCAGGGTCTCTGCTCAGCGGGGAGCCTGCTTCCCCCTCTCCCTCTGCCTGCCTCTCTGCCTACTTGTGATCTCTTTCTCTCTGTCAAACAAATAAATAAAATAAATAAATAAAATCTTATAAAATATAAATCTTAAAGATTTTATTTATTTGTTTGACAGAGAGAGACACAGCGAGAGAGGGAACACAAGCAGGGGGAGTGGGAGAGGGAGAAGCAGGCTTCCTGCCAAGCAGGGAGACCGATGCGGGGCTCGATCCCAGGACCCTGAGATCATGACCTGAGCCGAAGGCAGCTGCTTAACTGACTGAGCCACCCAGGCGCCCCTAGACCTCACTTTCAAACGAGAACCCCGGCTGATTCTGATATTGGGGCTCCAGGGAGCAAACTTGGAGAAGCTGAGGGTTAAGGGTAATACTTTAACAGTCCGAGGCCTTGTGTTTGCATTAACATCCAAGGAGAAGGAACAAGGTCAAAAAGTTAAGCCAGCTCTTCCATTAATTCCACCTCACATCAGGGAATGTTTAACACATTTGTCACCATGACTTTACAACTTAGCAACAGGACACTGCGTATGATGTTATCTCGTTCTTGTTATTTTGGGACCAGGTTTTTGGTTAACTGTAAGGAAGTCAGGTGTTTGGCTTCTATTTATGTGACTGGCTTGCCTTTAATAGGTATTAAAAGTAACTGGCAGGGCAGGAAAGAGGTAAGCGTTATTATTTGCCATGTACAGCATAAAGTGCCCTCAAAGTGGCCCCAGGTTTCTAGAAGGAACCCTTGACCAGTTTTCATAGTAGGGACAGAAAAAAGGGAATGACACCTGAATGGAATCATGTGACCAAAGACAAGGAGGCAAAAAAATGGAACACGTAAGTGCCTTGCTTATTTTCAGATACTACAAGAATACATCAACTACTAGGTCTCATATACCTTCCAGGTTGAAGCCATACTCTGGTTTGTTTGCTTCCATTTGAGAATGTTCCTGTATTTTATAAAAAAATGATTGGATCTTTGGAAAATTATATGTTTTCCACTTGATACAGATACACAAAGTTGGATCATTTTACTAACTCTGGTCTTTGGTTTAAAACAGACTTGCTTTAGATTTCAAGAGAGGGAATGATGTTGCTTTCCACTTTAACCCACGCTTCAATGAGGACAACAAGAGAGTCATTGTTTGCAATACAAAGCTGGGTAACATGTGGGGAAAGGAAGAAAGACAGGCGATTTTCCCATTCGAAAGTGGTAAACCGTTCAAAGTAAGTTATCGCTACTATTATATATTGATAATGCATATTTCTCAGGGGGGGAATCACTCTACAACCACAAGGTACTTGAAATGAATTTATCAGCTATCCTGGGACACATAACTGGCACATCTGCTCCCCGTCCCTGGGGGGCCAGGCTTAACAGGATGGGCACACTGCCCAGCTCCATTCCCACCCTTCGCCATGTCCCTGTTACCAAACCTTTGAGTTTAAGCTTTTCTGTAAATGAGAAAAATAGCGTCTTTAATAAAGAAGGCAGAAGGGGGCACCTATGTGGCTCAGTTGATTAAGTGTCTGACTTCCGATGTCTGCTCAGGTCTTGATCTCAGGGTTGTGAGTTCAAGTCCCATGTTGGGCTTCAAGCTGGGTGTGGAACGTACTTAAAAAAGGAAAAAAAGGGCAGACGGTCTCAATAGTACAGTTGGGCTGAGACTTAGTACCTTAATACAACATAGTTGGCATGGCAATGAAATCTAATTTTTTAAATTCTAAAATTAAGATGTTTTATGAAAAGAAATTTTATAATTTTCAAATTAAAAAGACCTCCATCTTTTCCCCTTTCTCCCAACCTCACAAAGGCTGCAACTTGATATCTTTCCAGTATTTTCTGTGACATACAGCACTGTTTATTTTAAAAACTTATTTATTATGTAATCTCTACCCCTGAACTCATGACCTCAAGATCAAGAATCACATACTCTACCAACTGTCCCAACACACTTTTTATTTTTAAGTACTGCTTTAACAAATACTAGGTCCATAGTGTTGGGTTAGGTTGACAGCAGAGTGGGCAATAAAACAGCTACACTGTAAGCTCCTCAAGGGCAGGGACCTACAAGGACCATATTCTATATTTCATGGACATCTTCTCATATTAGGATATTGTTACTCAGTAGTATTTCATTGCTTAGATATGTGCTAATTCTAGGAGTATCCTATGGATGATAATTTGGAGTATGGAAATATTCCAAACAAATACAACCTGAAAGATTTATTTTGCTAAAATATTGTAATAATGGTCCTTATAAAGCTTTGCTTCCTAGAACAAGAATTTTATTCCAAGAATGTACGTATTTTCTAAAAGATTTTATTTGAGAGAGAGAAGCACAAGTGGGGGGTGGGGGTAGGGGCAGAGGGACAGGGGGAAGCAGACTCCCTGCTGAGCAGAGAGCCTGATGCCAGACTCCATCCCAGGACCCTGAGATCATAACCAGAGCCGAAGGCAGACGCTTAACTGACTGAGCCACCCAGGGGCCCCTCAAGAATGTACATATTTAAAATTTAGATAAGATATTGCCAAAGTGCGCTTCCAAAAGGCTGTAAGGATAAACATGTTCACTCCTTAACTGTTGGAAGAGTGTTTCCCCTACTCTGGCCCACACTGGTTATTATCCATCTTAGCAACATTTGCCACTCTATTAGAGGATTCCTACTTTGGTATTCTATTTTCATTTATTTATTGAAGTACAGTTGACATAGGATGTTACATTAGTTTCAGGTGTACAACATAGTGATCGTCCTTTCTTTATGTTATGCTATGCTACATCTGCACCATACAACACTATTACAGTACCACTGACTATAGTCCCTATGCTGTACCTTTTACCCCATGATTTATTCATCCCACAACTGGAAGCCTTTACCTCCCACTCGCCTTCAACCGTTTTGCCCATCCCCATACCCCACCCCTTCCCTCTGGCAACCATCAGTTTGTTCTTTGTATTTATGGGTCTGCTTCTGCTTTTTGTTCATTTGTTTCTTCCTTTGATTTTTTTAGATTCCACATATAAGTGAAATCATGGAATTTGTCTTTCTCTTTGACTTACTTCATTTAGCATAATATCCTGTAGGTCTATCCATGTTGTGACAAGTGGCAAGATCCCATTTTTTATGGCTGAGTAATATTCCATTGTGTGTGTGTGTGTGTATATATATATATATATATATAAATATAAATATGTGTGTGTGTGTGTGTATACATATATATATATATAGTATATATATAGATATATCTTTATCCATTCATCTCTGGATCCACATTTACATTGCTTCCATATCTTGGCTATTATAAATAATGCTACAGCAAACGTAGGGGCACATGTATCTTCTCAAACTAGTGTTTTCATTCTCTTTGGGTACATACGCAGTAGTGGAATTACTGGATCATGTAGTATTTCTATCTTTAATTTTTTGAGGAACCTCCATACTATTTTCCAAAGAGGCGGCACCAACTTACATTCCCACCAACAGTACATGAGTGTGCCTTTTTCTCCACATCGTCACCAGCACTTGATGTGTTTATATTTTTACTTTTAGGTGTTAGCCATACATAAACTTTTTTATGGAGACACATTATTAATCTTTACCTTTATAGATTCACCTTATCTTTATTATCCGTTATCGTCTTTTTTTCATTTTATTTTGCTTGTATCTTGGAATAATCTGTGGAGTTTATTTTTGCTGCAAAGTTCCTTTTTTTTGTTTTTATTTTTTGTTTTTATTATTTGAGAGAGCGAGAGAGCACAAGCAGGGGGTAGGGGCAGTGGGAGAGGGAGAAGCAGGCTCCCCGCTGAGCAGGAAGCCTGATGTGGGGCTTGATTCCAGGACCCTGGGATCATGACCTGAGCTGAAAGCAGACACTTAACCGAGTGAGCCACCCAGGTCCCTCCCAGAGTTCCTTTCTTGGACTTCAGTCAGTTCCACGGATGATCATAAAGATGAAATGTGGGACATTCTCAGCTTAGGCCAGATTGGTTTTGAAATTAATGAGCATTTCTAATGGTTTTGTGTATGCGCCATTTCAGATACAAGTGCTGGTTGAATCTGACCACTTCAAGGTTGCGGTCAATGATGCTCACTTGTTGCAGTACAATCATCGGATGAAAAATCTCCAGGAAATCAGCAAACTGGGAATTTCTGGTGACATAGATCTTACCAGTGCTTCACATGTTATGATATAATCTTAAAGGGGAAGATTTAAAAAAAATGAAATTGAATATAAACGCTTACACATTGAAACTTCATGTTTCCTGATTGAAAAATTTCACCTTTATTCATCACTGTACTTCTTGTAAATCATTCATTTAATAAACATTCTAAGAGTTCCTCGTCTTTATATGTCATTTAATTGGAGCAATTTATTTTTTTTTTTAAGATTTTTTTTTTTTTTTGACAGAGAGAGAGATCACAAGTAGGCAGAGAGGCAGGCAGAGAGAGAGGGGGAAGCAGGCTCCCCGCTGAGCAGAGAGCCCGATGTGGGGCTCGATCCCAAGACCCTGAGATCATGACCTGAGCCGAAGGCAGAGGCTTAACTGAGCCACTCAGGTGCCCCTTTCCTTGTATCTTTAAAGATTTTTCTAATACCTCATAATTCTAGAGTCCAATAGCCTAAGAACACTCTATCTAGTTGTAGGGTACATTAATGGCTGCTTACCCACCCATTCCCTGTTTCCTAATAGCCATGGTTTTATTCGAGTATAATCCTAGATAAAATAAGGAATCCATAAAGACAATCCCAAATGGATTGTTAAAATATCCCCAATTTCCTCGAGAAACTATCATATCTAAAACACACTTTAATTAACACTGAATATTAAAACATTTTGACACTATATAAATTGAGTAGAAGTGAACACAAATGCATACTCTTCAATTTTCAATACACTAACAATATATGTGACCCCAAAAGGACCCAGCCACAGAGAAGCTGACACCAAGGATGACAGAAGGAACTATGAACGTAATGTTGGACCTTGATACCATCGTTGAGCTGTTGATTGTAAAGTGCTGGGAATCACCCTGGCAACTTGTAAAAATAATAAACTTCCCTGTTATTAAGCCAGTTAGAGTTCTCTTTACTATTACTAAACAGCCAAGAGTTCTCTGAACAAGTCAATAGTACATCTTACTAAACCCACAAAAAAAAAATCACGTTTACTGACATTGTTTTTCTTCTCATATGCTTTATCCTTGACAGCAAATATTATTTTATTATTTTGTTGCATGTTGCCTTATATAGACTCTGAGTCTTTGGGTTACTTTGCACCAACTTCTTTTGCATGCTCATATGCTTGGGCCCTTAGAAAACCTTAATTTTTATGTATGTTTCTTTGTTCTGCAGGTCTTGCTTGAATTATTCATTAATGGGCTGTTAAAGCTGCTTTTATCTTTTGGTAAAACTAGGCATTCTGAGAACATTCTAAGTAAGCACCTGACATAGGCTGACTGCTCATATGGGTTTGATAATAAATACTATCTTTCCCACAAGCCTACCATACCTTTCTCTCACAACAAAAGTGGATGTGTTTTCTTTTCTTTTTGAAAACCTCTAATCTTACACATTTATAAAGCTGCTGCTTGTTTGGTGAATGCCGCCAGCCCTAACTCATTCCGAGGTAGAAATAACTGGACCCAGGTCTGGATATAAGCTTTACTACGAGTCTTCTTGGTGCTGTTACGGCCCCGTCTTCTACAGCCCTAAAATTAAGAGTTTTATAAAAGAGAAAATATTTCAAACACATTAAGTGATTGATACAATTCTTTTCAAGGGAAGAAGGCATTTCCTCCTAAGGCTGTCAGTTAAGTCAAGGGGAAAATGAAAAGAAAAAGGCAAAGATTTAATGGGCCCCTTCTAATAGTTTAACCATTCGACACTGTAGCACGTAAACAACTTCAGATTCCAGAAAGCTCATTTAAAGAAACTCACTATACTCTGAAAAATGCAATACGCAAAGCTGTTCGACATCAAATTTAAGAGTCCAAACTAAGAATAAAGTATAGGATGCGAATATTTCTGTCAAAGTTTAATACTCTATTTTGATTAAACTGAAGAATGTTCGTAAGCGCTGAGTAAGTACACTTAGATTTAAGCTTATACATTTTAAACAAGAGAGGCGAGGTAAAGTACATTTTTTATTCTGCATAGTTAATGTACAAAATATCCCCACTTCCCTCGAGAAACACTATCATATCTAAAACACACTTTGATGAACGCTGAATATTAAAACATTTTGACACTATAAATTGACTAGAAGTGAACACAAATACATACTCTTCAATTTCAATATGCTAGCAATATATCACATTGATAATATGAAGAAAAATATTTGGATTTATTTTTAAATTCAAAATTCTTCTGGTTGTTCATCACGGAGGGGTCTTAGAGGTGAAAACGTAATCAAGTTACCACCAAAGGAAATGTGTCTGGCATGATCTTGATGTCTCCTCTCCACCTGAGTGAATGTATTACTGAAGTTTAGGCCTGGCTAGAGAATAAATTCAGAGAAGTCACTAAATCAAGGGTTTCACCAATTAAGCCTTCGATATTGCAAGTTAATAGCAGGTTAATTAATAATGTGAATAATATTTTGGAATATAGTTATAAAACTATTAATAGCACAATGATTTTGGTACTTACCAGTGGATCTAATTTCAAATATATGTATTTTTTTAATTGAAAAGGTATGTTAGGTACATATGTCATAAAGGTGACTAGTAATATGTAAATGGACTTCAGCAGTATATGTAAGATAAATAAAATTAAGACCATATCTTAAGCCATTTACACAGATTCCACAAATCCTAATCCATATAACTGCACTTCATAGGCTTTTTACTAATGTGATCCTACTAGGATCCTTTTCTTTGTTGCCCCTCGAGCCCTATTTCAGGTTCAAGTGCTGCTACAGAAGCAAGTAATAATTTGGGTCTAAAATAGAGAGGTGGACCTATTAAAAAGTCTAAGGTCTAATATTTATGAAAGTGGAAAAGAATTCATAGGGAGACTAAATTATAACGTACCAAGACTTGCCAACTAGATTATGTATAAGGTAACTGAAACACTTTTAATCATAATATTAGTATAAAACAAAATGTTATGATATATTAGATTCCAAATTTATTTGTAATATCCTATATTATCAGAACCAAGCATTCAGAGTTCTGATTTGAGAAAAGGATTAAATCAGGTTTATATCAATTGGCCTGATGCTAAAATCCCTGACTCTAAGTTCAAGAAAGCAGACTACAGGTCACACTGACACACTTCATTCTGCTCCTGAGACAGAGGGCAGCCCAGAAGCCTGCAAGAAAAGAAGGCATCTTTGAAAATAATGAAAGCCAACATAAACAGAGGTCCTTAAGGAATTAGTGGCTTAAGGAAGCCAAGCATTTACCAGGTTTTATGAGGTTAACAAAAATTATTGCTTTTATCCTACATTTGCCTTGATAAACTTTTTATATTCTGAGATCAAAGATTAGCAAACCAAGGCCATTTCCTGACCCATTTTAGCAACTGGCCCTGGAAATTTCAAGGTAAGTGTATAAACCAGGGTGGTCAACCTGGCTACACATTAGAATCACCTGATAAAGGTCCTACTCCAGACTGAAATAAAAATATCTGGAGATAGGGCTGAAAACCACGGCTGTAAACAGTAGGCAAGAGAGCAGTATTTCATTCATGCCACAGTGCCAGCATCCACCAATATGAATCAGACAGCTCTGCCTACAGAGGAATTTACAGAGAATAAAGGAAACAAATTCCTAAAATTATAATGGGTTTTAGGAATATAACATATTCATATTATATTCCTAATAAGAGATTAAGTGTGTGCATTGTGCACCTATATCTATATATAAGTTAATATGGGAGAGATGAGAGCTTTTCCAGGAAGTCTTCACAGAAGGGCTAAGGTTTGAACTAGATGTAGAGGCAAGAGGTCACCAAAAATAAAGGCTGGGGAACCTCTAAATAAAATAGTAGAATATATATATATATGTGTGTATATATATATATATATATATTAATATATTTATTATATATTTAACAATGGTAGAATATATGTATTAATATATTATATATTTAATAATGGTAGAATATATATATTTAATTCATTTATATATATATAAAAGAATTAAAATGAAAATAACCACCGATGACTGACAGTAGGATAGATATTATCTTCCCAACTGCACGTTTCTAAAGACAGAAAACTTGCCTTATTTTTTCTTACATTACTTAGAGATACTTAGCATAATCCAAGCTACAATTAGATGTTTAAGTATTCAAGCAATATGTCATAACAAATTTGGTACATAAATCATATAGGGAATAAATCTTCAGAATGTAATATTAAAGCACGCTACATTTTAAAGTTTATAAACATGACACTTTTTCCCATTTTGAGAAAAATAAGTAACAAATGGATTTCATAGTAAATGAAACAGTAACATAAATTTGAAACCAACTTTGCACAAACTGAAAAGTGAGTAATACCATTTCATAAAACAAATCTAGAATATAAAGCAATTTTTCAAATTAAGTTGGAAAACTTACCGAATCAAGAAGATGGCATTCAGTAGTAAGACTTTTAATATCAAATACTGAAAAAAAACAAACAAAAAAACCCCCCCAACTTTTAACTTTTTAAAGAATATCCTCACAGTCAAGTGTTGTTAGAAATGGACAAAAATGATGAAAAGCTCCATCTATGAAATGCTAAGACAAAAGTGTAGGTCATCTTATGCGATAGCATTCTTTTATTATTTATAATTTTTTTAAGATTAAAAAAATTTATTTTTGCAAGAAAGAGAGAGAGAGAGAGAGAGGGCACAAGCGGGGGTGGGGGCAGAAGGAGAAGCAGCCTCCCGCTGAGCAGAGAGCCTGACGCGGGACTCGATCCCAGGACCCTGGGATTATGACCTGAGCCAAAGGCAGACGCTTAACGACTGAGCCATCCAAGTGGCCATGCTATAGCATTTTTAAAAATGTACTTAAATTTTTTATTAAAATTCTCATTCTTAAATTCAGTATAAAAAGAGTCTTCTATAAACAAATCTCATGCTTACAATATTAAAGGTACCACTGAGCATCCAGGTTGGTGAATATATGGAAATTTGGGGAGAATGCTGCATTTGGAAGGCATGGAAGCTCTGTACCCTTTCCCCATACCTTGCCCTATGCATCTCTTTCACATGGCTATTCCTGAGTTACATCCTTCCATAATAAACAGGTAATATACCAAGGCTGAAACAAAAAAAGAAAAGGTACCCAAAAGATGCTAGGTGAAGAACACAGCTGGAGTACATTAAATGCCTGGCCAAGGTTACGTTTATTTTGCCTGAGGCCCCAGCCAGAACAGCACCACTGAGTAGCAGATGAAAACAGTAGGCGAAACTATCACACATTATACTGTAACAAAAGTCCAAGAGCCATTTCCTATTGCAGAACAATCACAACAACGTAGATAGGAAAAGGCATTATGAAAGAAAAATAGGGCATTTTAAAGAAAGTTTTGAGGATGTGTGTTGACAAGGAGGTAAACTAAAAAAATAAACTTCAGGGAATTTCTGAGCCTTCACAAACAATGAAGAATCCAGATTGGTCTAATGTAAAATGCTCCTTATTTCCAACATGGATTAGTAGCCGTTGTTTTTAATAGGTAGACTTCCAAAGGTCTGAGGTGTACGGTGGGATACTACAACATGTACTGATTTTATAAAGGTATTTCTTGTGACTGCCCCATTTTTCAACCTTTACTCTTAGAAACTGGTTCCTAGAAATAGTCACGATAATCTATGTATTAGTCCAAGTTCATTTATTTAACAAAGCCTCATCTAAATATATTTAAAAGACCTCACCTGACTGAGAAATTTTAGTCTTCTCTTCCTGTAAGATGTCATTTTGTGATGGTATATTTTTTTCAAGGCTGCTCATCAAAACATCCTGTGCTGTAACTGAAGAGTGTAGTTCCATTCCTTCTACGTCATCTGGAATTTCTTCCTTTTTAGTAGTATTAATATCATCTGCCACTTCACTAGCAAGTAGAAGTAAATTCATTCTTTCACTGGGTAAACAATCTGTCTCGAAGTTCATTTTGTTTGCATCCTGGAGGTAAAAAATGTTTTTACATTTAATTACCAAAAATTATAAAAAGTAGAAAAAGTCTTGTTGCTATTAAAAATAAAAACAGTAGAACGACATTCTGAACACAGGCTTAAGAACACTGTAAATCCTACTATCTTGCTTCTTGGACAATTAGTTCAAAGAATATTATAGCAATGGTATGACTGAAGGAAAGCTTCTCAGCAAGGGTCTACGATATTCCAGTTTAGTGACTGGCAAACATTTTTTTGTGAAGGGCCAGATGCTAAATATTTTAGGCTTTGTGAACCACAGAGTCTCTGCCACAACTACTCAACTCTACCACTGTATTGCAAAAGCAGCCAGATATAATACATAAGTATGGCCATGTTATAATAAAACTTTATTTAAAAACAGTGATCTTGTTGTGAGTTAAAGAACACAAAATGGGACTATGCTTTCAAACAAGACAAAGGCCTTTAAAATAAGAAGTATCATTTTAATGACTGGTTTAGATTTCCGATGGAAATTCTGGGAGTTGCTTATGGAGTTACTATATATAACGACATAAACTGCGATCTACTATACTGGAGTAGGACTTACATAATTTACTTCAATTAAATCTTGTAATCTAGGACACTGAGCATCTTCTATATTGTTCCTAAGAAAGAAAAAAAGCAGATAATCAGATAATTAAACATACTGCTATCTTTTTACTTGTGTTTTGATATTATCCTTCATGGGTCAAAGATGGAACCTGGCCCAAGATCAGACCTGGTCCAAAGAAGTTAGTTTTGGACTACAGCTATTGTGGGATGGCCACATAGACTGGATGCACTCTTCCCCAGAAAGCTCACAGCTTGTTACCATGCTGCTCAGTCCACCAGCAGTCTTTTGAATCTTGCCAAATCCAGAGCCACCTACATACTAGGGAAAGGTTAGAATAAAGCCAACTCCTGGGGGTCAAAGCAACAACTCAGTTATTGTGTAGCTGGAGTTGACTCTACATTTACTTGTTAGTTATGGCTTAATATATTCCAGTCTCGAAGTTTGGAACTTGTATTTCATTAAAAATACCTGTCTCAACCTCTTGCAAGTCATTTTTTTTTTTTTTTAAATATGCTATTTTTCTAGTTTTCAACTCCACTTCACCTTCACTGCACAAGTTGTTTATGTGTAAGATGCTCTTTCAGGACTATTTTTGGGAATTAGTAAAAAAATTTTAAAGAATACTTGTAATATCTTTTTTTTTTAATGGATTTTATTTATTTATTTGACAGAGAGAGACAGCGAGAGAGGGAATACAAGCAGCGGGAGTGGAAGCAAAAGCAAGTGTTCTGCTGAACAGGGAGCCCCATACAGGGCTCGATCCCAGGACCCTGGGATCATGACCTGAGCTGAAGGCAGACGTTTAACCAACTGAGCCACCCAGGTGCCCCTGTAATATCTTTTAAATACAATTATGGATCTTCTTAGCACAAGTAATAAACTAGAGGATATATATATATATAGTAAAGCAACTTGTATTTAAGAAATGACAATAAATTGATATTTTATAATCCACAGATTTCTAGAACATCTAAAATATTTCGTCTCCACAAAGGTTAAATATACCTTGGTTTATACTAAAAAATTCGGAATTTTAAAATTTGTCCCATTTGACCAATTATAAGCTGCATTTGGGTAAGTTACTAACTTTTCAAGTCTTCTCACTTGAAAAATGCGGATCTAGTACCTCACAGGGTTGTTTTGAAGATGAAATGAGATAATACATGTCAGTAACTTAGAACCGTGTCTAGCGCATAATTCTTCGGTACACATGAGCTCTCCCTTATTTATGCGAGATAGCAATCTCAAGGCACTTTCGGTAGAGGCTGGTACAAAAGTGCCTACCTCTCAAGGACCCTGCAGGGAAGTATTGGCACTGGTGTTTTGTAAATGATGAACCTGAAGCTAAGTGAGTAATTAAAGTCCCAAAATATCATGGCTCGTATGCCATAGAACTGATTTTGAGCTCAGACCTGTAAACCACCAGAGCTGTATTGTGTTTAGCACCAAACATTGTATTGCTTCTTTTCTTCTTAGTTCTGCAGAATTTACTTTGTACGCTTAAATATAACCAATAATCGATCTGAAATTGTAAGCCTTAGTTCCCTCATATAGACAAGAGAAGCATTTCTTACACGCTACAGGGTCATTGTGAAATCTAATTAAAAATATAGGTCTTGCATATTTTACCAGGCTAACAATCTGAAATGATATTTAATGTCAGCATCTGTTATACTTCTTTTTTAAAGACTTATTTACTTATTTTGAGAGAGAGAGCGCGTGCGTGTGTGCATGTGTATGAGTGGGGGGAGGGGCAGAGAGAGAATCCTCAAGCAGACTCCCTACTGAGTGCAGCGCTCAATCCCACCACTCACGGGATCACGACCCGCACCTAAACCAAGAGCTGGACACTTAGCCGACCGAGCCACCCAGGCACCCCAGCATTTGTTACACTCTTAATAATAACACATGAAAGAAATACCTGTTTTTAGGAATAGTTGAAAGCGAAGTCTCCTTATCAACATGCTCACTTTTGGTACTTTGAGGATCAGGATTCTGTGGTGACATAGTTTGCCTTAGATGGTCGATCTCAGCCCTGCACTCAGTCACAGCTTTGCTGACAGACTTAGGTGTCCTAAGTCTTTGAGAAAGACGTTCAGAAGAGATAGAAAGTCCTAGAAGATGAGAGAAATCATCTCGATATCAAAATGTTCTTTCATTCACTTTTCATTATACCAAGGAAGACAGTGCAAGTTCTTCATATTACCCTACCGACTAGCCTCTTCCATAATGTTTTTTAAAGACAAATGCCTGGGACTTTCAGTTAAAGACAGTATTGAACACACACATTAGATTCTGTTTCTCTTGACATCCCACTACTATAAGCAGTAACAGAGATCATCTTAAAAGGCAGAATGTTACAAGGACAAAGAGTGCCCCCCCACCTTTTTTTACTCAGGAGCTTTTAATTTTCTTTAAAGATTTTATTTATTTATTTGAGAGAGAGAGAGAGAGAGAGAGAGAGAGCACGCGCGCGTGCACTACCAGGGGTGGGGGAGCGGGGCAGAGGGAGAAGCAGACTTCACCCCACCCCCACTGCCACGAGCAGGGAACTTGACATGGGGCTCAATCCCAGGACCCTGAGATTATGACCTGAGCTGAAGGCAGACACTTAACCGACTGAACCACCCAGGCACTCCTGCTTAGCTTTTTAAATCTGAAGTACAATTTCAAGGACAAAGGGAACTAAAAAAAGAAACAATAGCCAGAAAATTTTGGAAGTTGTAATATTAGATGAGTGAGTGGGATATTATTTAGTAGACCCAAGAAAATAAATTCCAAGCCACCAGTCAGGAAAGAGGAGAATTAACCCAATTTATACTACAAAAGAATTGGTGGTCTCAAGTACGTATGGAAGCAGAGATGAAAAGGGAGCTAAAAACAGGAGGATCGGTTCAAAGTCAGTTTAAAGAACAAATGGAGCCCTTTCCTCATTTTGCACAAGTAGGCAACTGTCAACATGCCCCCACACCCTCACCACCCGAACCGGAAAACTAGAGAGGCTTATTTCCTGAGAAAGTGAAAGAGAAAGTCTCTGGCTTAGGGGATACCAGGTAAGGTTGAGAGATTGGTACTATATGGAAAAAAGGGGATCACAAACAAACTGTTGAGACGCTTAGTTTTTTCCCTCCCATCTGGCTCCTGAAAGAATAATACCCTCTAGGCAGCATACTGGAAGAATCTTTTCTGGGGAACCCGACTAGCCTATGAGAAAAGAATTAAATATAGTGAAGTATAGATTCCTAGCACTATGGCCCAGCTAAATCACCCCACAGTAAAGCCCCCGTTACCCACGTGCTGCTGGGCAGAGACCTATTCTTTTTTTTTTTTTTTTTTTTTAAAGATTTTATTTATTTATTTGACAGAGAAAGAGATCACAAGTAGGCAGAGAGGCAGGCAGAGAGAGGGGGAAGCGGGCTCCCTGCCGAGCAGAGAGCCCGATGTGGGGCTCGATCTCAGGACCCTGGGATCATGACCTGAGCTGAAGGCAGAGGCTTTAACCCACTGAGCCACCCAGATGCCCCCAGAGACCTATTCTTAACCACAAGCAGGCAATGAATGATCACCACACACCCAAGGGAAGCCTTCAGTACAAGAGATGGAAACCGAAACCAAACAAATGAAAGTTTCTTGGAACAAATACTGACTGTACAGGGGAAAGAAAACATAAAAGTTATCATTAACATCCTCAGAAAGGTAAGACAGTGCACTTAACAAACACGTACAGAATGTTATAATAAAATGGGACATTCCAAGAATGAGAAACAGGTCTTGGGAATTTAAACCATGAGAGCAAAACCAAAAACCAAAAACAACCATGAGAGCCAACATGAAAGTTGAGGAAATAAGGAAGTAAAAAACAAGTACAGGAAAAATTATAAAAATAGTCTATTTACCAGGAAAAAAATAAAATAGATGTTTCCGAAAAGAAAGATCAGAGAGGACCAAGGCGAGTAAATCCAAGGAACAATTCACACACACACACACACACACACACACACACACACACACACAAAACCCAAAAAAACAAAAAAAACACTATACGATTTGAGAAAAAAAAAATCTACATAGTCGAACAACTCAAGACTCCAAAACTCCTCTAAAAACTAAAAGTGGTTGGGGCACCTGGGTGGCTCAGTCAGTTAAGTGCCTGCCTTCGGCTCAGGTCATGATCCTAACATCCTGGTATTGAGCCCCGCCTAGGGTGGCCAGCTCAGCAGGACCCCTGCTTCTCCCTCTGCCTGCTCCTCCCTGCTGCTTGTGCGCTCACACTCGCTCGCTCGCTCTCTCTGACAAAGAAATAAAATCTTTAAAAAAAAAAAAAAAAGAACTAAATGTGGTTGCCTCTAGGGAGTGACGGATGGGGTGAGAGGGGCTTCCTTGGGGGACTCCTGCTCTGTAACAAGCCTCATACAAACCATGCACTCTGTAACGAGAACTCAGTTTTAACGAGATAGATTTGGGCCATAAACCTTTATCTCCCCAGTTGTCACTGCCAAGTTGGATACATGAAAGAACAGATAGTGATGAGTTCCTTGGGAAGTCAGGGGCAAGGAGCCGTGTTACTAGCAGGAGGCAATTCCTGGGTTTGTAGGAAGTGCAGCTGCTTAGAGAAAGGATCCAAACCAGACCACACGAGGTGTGATAGCTAAACTGACAGGAAGGTTATAATGTACTCGAGGTGATAAATTTGCATTTTAATGTAAATATTAGATAGCAGCTCAAGTTTATGTTCAGAAGATTTCCCCATGGACACAGTTAAATAGTAGGGAAAAAATATCCCTTTAGCTGATTGGTACCTAAAGAGGGCTTGGCCCCTTTCTCCTTGAAAACAAACATCTAGCACTTAAGCACTGATAGAAGTGTCCACCGAGATTTACGGAAGAAATTACTTCAGCTGTGACCTCTAATCAGGTGGCTTATAAATAATTTCCATCTACATATATAAATTCAATCTAGTAAAGACAGCCTATGAAAAATAGCTATTGAAAAATCATAAAGAAAAACCATAAAAAGATCAGTTAGAAATCAGTTAGAAAATCGTAAGAAGGATGGTTTCCTGAAGTATTAAAAGCTGTTTCCACTGGAAAATTTTTAAATTAGGAAATGAGTACATTTACTGTTTCATAAAATCTGAGAAGTTTTAAATACAAATGAAAACTAAACCAAACTTCCACTTTCCATAAGCTTCATTTTAAAGCACAACTAAAGAAGGGTGAGGGTTTGATGCCTGAGACGCTTGCATCTCCAATTCTAATCCAACTAATTAACCTGAAGAAAATCACCTAACTTCTCATGCTTCCATCATGTCCCTTACCTCTTGGGATCCTGTGACCTACCTCACAGGATTGTGGGGTTAAGCGGTAATAACAGATGTGAAATCGTTTAGAAAATATAAGAGCCATTTTAGAAGATACAGCACGCTTCATCTAATCATACACATCCAAACATGCCTTGCATGTGAGTGAGCATGTAGTCTATTTTCCAGACTCACAGAAGGTTGGTAGGCCTTCGTATGAAAACTATTTTTGACCTCTTACGTGAGCTCCATCCAACCCAAGTATTTCTCTCAGCGAGTCTTAGCAGAAAAACTAACCTGAGAAGGATTTAACAGGACTTTCAATTCTGAAAAATCCAGCATCGAACACTATTTTATCAACTTCCTTTGGCATTTCAGAGGCTGCTGCCTCCACAGGCTCTTCCCGCTTCATCCTCTCTCTCATGGCATTTTTTATGGCAGCGAGGCGATTTCTAGCTGCAATTCTTCCACCATCATCCTGTTTGGGCTTACTTGCTACCCCTGAGACAACTTTCTTCTGCAAAGAGAAATTATGACATGTATTAAAGCTATTCATTATTATCTTATAAGAAAAACAATTAAAATATACATAAAATATTTAACACAGTCATCATATACTAAGCAGTCTCCTTGTATGTGCTAACGATGCCAGGGGACAAAAGTAAAAGACAAAGCCCCTGCCCTCGAGGAATTCATAGCTTAAGGAAGGGCTAGATATAGATATAAGAATAATCAATGTCATGATACAGACAAAATCAGACGGCTATAAGAGAACACAAGGCTATCACCTAAGTCGATCCTCAGAGTCATCAAGAAAGGCTAACAGGAAGTCGCCCCTGAGCTGGAATCACTGTTAGTCAGGCTACAAGATGGAATGAGGAAAGGACTGGGCGCAGAGAACAGCATGTTTGCAAAGCCGGAAGCGAAAGAGTGCAGAGGAGCTGGGAGGAGGTAAGCAACAGTTAGATTATAAAATCCCTTGCAGGTAACCATTTTAAGGAGCTACATTTACACAGAGGACAAAGGAATAGAGCTTACCAATGATTTTTAATCGGGAGAGTAACATCGGCTTTGTGATTCAGAAAGGTCATTCTGTCTATAGCCAAGAGAAGGGACTGGAAGGTTACAAGCCAGTTAGAAAGGAGACTACTGCACTGATACCGGGAAAAGATGACAGTAGTAAAAAAAAAAAAAAAAAAAAAAAAATATGACAGTAGTTAGATTAAGGAGGAAAAATGGAAAAACACGAATGGCTTCAAGAGATATCTAAGGGGGTGAATGAGAGGACTTAGCAATCTATTGGATATGTGTGTGTGGGGGGGAGATGGTGAAATAGAGAAAGGACTAAAGAAGATAGTTAGGTTTCTACCTTGGACACCTAGTGAGATGTCAATACCATTTTCCGAGACAGAGAAACAGTGATGTGTGTGCAGATGACTTCAATTTGGGACATACTGATTTTAAGGTACATGGAGTTAGGATATATGAGCTAGAACTTAGCAGTAAGTGTGGTTTGAAATACAGGTTTGGGACTCATCACAGGATGGGTAAGACTGTACAGGGAGAACGTGGAAGGAAAAATAGAGTTGAGGTAGGAATGTGAATATCACAAACAAGTAAGGGATAAATGGAAAAACAAGCTGCAAACATGACTGAAGAATGGGCACAGAGGCAGGAGGAAAATCAGAATATAATTTCAAGAAAGAGGGAATCGACCACATTTAATCCTGCAGAGGGATTGGATTTTAAAAGTAAGTACCTGATAATTCAGTGACTACAGAATCAATACCCTTGGCGATAACTGTTCCAGAGGCAGAGACAGAGGTGAAGCTGAACTGCAGTGAGTTGGAGAGAGAAGCGAGAACCAAAACAGAAGCAACAGAGTATAGACAACTTTCTCCGGAAGCTTGTCTGTGATTGGCAGTTGGGAACGTTACAAGTTGTTTTTTTTTTTAATGGAAACAAAGATAAATTAAATTCTAATCCAACTAACTTAGACCCTTAAACATGTCTAAAAACTGATGGAAAAGAGAGGGGAAAGGAGAAAACAGGCTAACTGGGGCACCTGGGTGGCTCAGTGGGTTAAGCCTCAGGTCATGATCTCAGGATCCTGTGATGGAGCCCCGAATCAGGCTCTCTGCTCAGCAGGGAGCCTGCTTCCCCCTCTCGCTCTGCCTGCCTCTCTGCCTACTTGTGATCTCTCTCTCTCTGTCAAATAAAGAAATAAAACCTTAAAAAAAAAAAAAAAGAAAGAAAAGAAAACAAGGCTAACTGATGGAATGAGAGATCAACGAAGAAGTCAGAGAGAAGGGTATCAAAGTATAGGTAATAGTTTTACTTTATTTGTTCCATAATCTTAACAGCAGCCTGCAGAATAAAATAAGAGAAGACAGAGACACCTGGTGATAAGAGACAGAATTACAAGGCTCTGGCCGAATGCCATACTGACAGCCATTATCTGCCGCACTGATGACATTAATATTTCCAGGACCAGGTACTTAATAAGAAATACCCACAGTGGCTTCAAAATATTCCAGCTTTCTTCACTGTTTAACAGATCTGAAATTCATTCATTTAATTTAGTCACCTGTCATGAGACTTCATTAGTAAAATGACGCCGTAATAGGTTCTTTTAATATTCTACCATCTTAAACTCCTACGATAGTATTTAAAACAGATCTTATTTGGATTACATAATAATAAAGAGCCAATTTAGAAACCTGACTCTAAACTAAACGTCTTCTAAAATATAAACAAAAACTGGCAACACTGTAAAGTGGTTTGAGAAGCATCCATCTGACCAAGGACTTCTGAGTTCAAAACATCACTAGAAACAAATAGGCAAGAATAGACTCTATCATGTTAACAAAGCTAATTTTACAGAAAATAAGAAAACTTACAAGATAAAGCATAGGGAAGAAGACAGATGTTCTCAAGAGCCATTGTTCCTCTCTGCTATTTAAGAATTCTTTCATTTTGAAACAGATCACTCAAAAGACTATATAAAAGAGAGGTGGCATAGCCTACTGATTAAGAAACACAGATTCTGGAATGAGAACGTCTGGCTCTGAAACCCAGGTGCCCCTTTGGCAAGTGATTTCTGGTTGTCAGGTTCCCCAACTGTAAATTGGGGAGAACAGAACCCACTTTACAGGATTGTTGTGATGATTAAATGAGTTTATGCAAGTAAAATCCATGGAACAGTACTTGGCACAGACTGCGCATTAAATAAATTATGTAGTACTACTATTATAATTACAACAAAATGGAGATGCACAGTTTGCAGTATAAAACAAACATGCAGATACCCACTGTTTAGTAACTTAGATGCCCTCTAGGTGTCCCAATTCAATTACGGCCCCTCCCTCCCTCCAGAAATAACACTAAATTTTGTGTTGACCATTTCCTTATTCTTTCTTCAAAGGCAATCAGGACATTGTAATATATGGAACTTTATTTGAAAATGATGAAAAATCTGAAGCTAAATGTTTTTAAAGCTTAAAAATAAAAATTCGTTGGGATGCCTGGGTGGCTCAGTTGGTTAAGCAGCTGCCTTCGGCTCAGGTCATGATCCCAGGGTCCTGGGATCGAGTCCCACATCGGGCTCCTTGCTCGGCAGGGAGCCTGCTTCTCCCTCTGCCTCTGCCTGCCACTCTGCCTGCTTGTGCTCTCTCTCTCTCTCTGACAAATAAATAAAAATAAAATCTAAAAAAAAAATAAAAATAAAAATAAAATAAAAATTCGTTAAAATAGAAGAGCCTGTATTCGAAATTTGGATATAAAACCACAGACTTACCCGAACGACTTTTTTGCTTATATTATTATTGTTCTGCCATCCAGATTCCTCAAGTTTGGTCAAATTGTTGAATTTTTGGTTTACATCTTCTATCTGTTAATAAATAAAGCACAAGTTTATCAGATTAAAGCTAACCATATTAACATGAAAAACCAATGAACTGAAACTTCAAAAAAAAATTGAGAATGGTGACTTGGACTGGTGGCATATAATTTAGACTAAGTCATTCTCAATTTAGTATTCAAACCAAAAATTCTTTTTTTTTAAGGATTTTATTTATTCAATAGAGAGAGAGAGAGAGAGAGCGCACAAGCAGGGGGAGTGGCAGGCAGAGGGAGAAGCAGGCTCCCTGCTGAGCAAGGAGCCCAACACGAGACTCGACCACAACACCCTGGGATCATGACCTGAGCCAAAGGCAGTCGCTTAACCAACTGAGCCACCCAGGCATCCCCACAAAAAAAGAATTGTTATGGTAAAATTGATGTTATTTTTGGTTTTACAAGCTTCCAAAATCTGCATAAAGAGGGTCAAATATGAAGAACCCTCCTAATTTACTTTTGACCGTTAAAATGTAGGAGATATTTTAGATGTTTTTGTTTCCTAAATTATACAATGTGAACACAGAGCACAATATGTCTTCTTCTTTTTTTTTTAAATACAATGTCTTTTGCAATTACTTTCTCTCAGTCTGTGGCTTGCCTTCTCATTCTCTTGACACAATGTCATTTTAAAAGATTCAAGTAATAGGGGTGGCTCAGTAGGTTAAAACCTCTGCCTTCGGCTCAGGTCATGATCTCAGGGTCCTGGGATCGAGCCCCGCATCGGGCTCTCTGCTCGGCAGGGAGCCTGCTTCCCCACCTCTCTCTGCCTGCCTCTCTGCCTACTTGTGATCTCTCTCTCTGTGTCAAATAAATAAATAAAATCTTAAAAAAAAAAAGATTTAAGTAATATATCTACTAGCAAGATGAGAATGCATGACCCTTCTCCTCCTGGTATGATCCTCATCTCTACTAGTTATCTGAAGTGGTGCCTTCTCTGCGCCACTTTAGGGAAATCAGAACGAGCCTTCCCACATTCCAGGCAGGGCTTACATTAACCTCCACTGGGCCCAGAACACATAGCCCCAAGAGAGGTCACTGCGCAGGCATAAACAAGATGGGGGGCCAAAGATGGAGTCAGTGATGTCAGTATATGATCCTTATCCATCTGGTATTTCCAATCTCCTCCGAAGAGGTCACCACTGTCAATTAAAGTTTAGCAAACATGCGTCACATCCTCCTACTATGCATTTATACACATATGTACTCTCAGTTTCTCTCCTGAAAAAATGTAAGTTCCAAAAAGGCTCAGGATTACATTTATGACCAATTGATGTTCAACAAATGTGTCAATGTAATTCAATGAGGAAATGATAGTCTTTTTAAAAACAGTGCTGGGAAATTGGATATCCACAAGAAGAAAGATGAATTTAGACTCTTACCTATATCATACACAAAAATGAACTCCAAATGAATCAGATACCAAACTGTGGAACTAAAACTACAATACTTTTAGAAGAAAACATAGGAAAATCTTTATTAGCTGGCATTAGGCAAAAAGAGTTCTCAGACATGATGCCAAAAATCACAATACAGAAGAAAAAAATGGATAAATTGAACACTATCAGAATTAAAAACATTTACACTTCAAAAGACACTATTAAGAAGATTAAGACAAGCCAAAAACCGGGAAAAAAAATATTTGCAAATAATATTTCTGATAAAAGACTTGTATCCAGAATAAAGAACACTTACAACTCAATAAAAAAGATTTATTGGCCATTTAAAAATGGTCAAAAGATTTAAATAGAAATTTCACCAAAGACATACAAATGGCTAATGAACACATGAAAAGATCATTAACATCATTATTAATTAGGGAAACACAAATCAAAACTATAATAAATACTTTGCACCGACTAGGATGGCTCTACTAGACAGACAATAACAAATACTGGTGAGGATGTGGAGTCCTAGGAAAACTCCTGGGTTGTTGATGGGGAAGTAAAATGTTACAATCACTTTGGAAAATAGCTTGGCACTTTCTTAAAAAGTTAAATGTAAATTTACTATATGCCCCAGCAATATCTAGATATTTACCCCAAGAGAAATGAAAACAAATGTCCACCCTAAGAGTTGTATGTGAATATTCATAGATTATTCATCATCACCAAAGTGGAAACAATCCAAGTGTCCCTCAACTGGTGACTAGAGAGTGATGTGTTTATATAATGAAATGCTACTCAGCGATGAAAAGCAACAAAGTATAGATACGTGCTACAACATGGAGAAACCTCAAAAACATCATGCTAAGTGAAAGAAGCCACATACAAACGACTAAATATTGTATTATTCTATTTAATATCAACTGTCCAGAAAAGGCAAATCCACAAAGAGTTGCTTGGGGCTGGGAGTGGGAATGGGGATTGACTTGCACATAGGTAAGATCTTTTTATGCTAAAAATATTCTACATTTGGATTGTGGCAATGGTTGCACAACTCTGCCAATTTACTGAAAATCACTGAATTGTGCATTTAGAACTGGTAAATTTTATAATATTAGATTAAACCTCAAAACAGCTCTTAAAGAAAAAAAAAAAAGAGGTCTCCCTGGAGCCAACTTGGAGAGGCCCCCAAAAGCCAAAGTTGGGAAACGATCAATAGATGATAAACATAAACAATACAAATACATCAAAAACCTTCAAATATATCAATTAATATAACACTGAAAAACACAAAAATAATTGGTCACTTTTGAAGGATGGTAGTGAACCAACTCATTATTATGAAAACTGGTAAATATAAATGAACACATCATCCTGACTACCTAAACACAATTCACATCCGGGCTATATGGCAATGGACATTATTATGTTTCCTTCCCTTTTTACCTACTGAATCATTTTTGCTTTTCATTTGGTTAATCTTTATGTACCTATCATCAATTTACCTCTGAAGTCTGTATAAATCTCCTCTTGACACTATTTAAAAAGCAAACAAATCAGGTATTATATTTAGTTCAGCTTCACAGAGACTAATCTCTCAGAGCCCTGTGTCCTCCAGCTCCAACCTCAACTACTGCTTCCTAACTGCACACTTCAACTCACCTCAGCCCCATTCCCTTCGTCCCCATTTGGGGATCAGTCTCACCTCCTGCTTCTTGGTTTACTCCCTCATTTTTGTGAGATACATTGTCACTTGGTTTCCTAAGGAAGGGAACATGGGGGTAAAATTTGAGACTTTGGGTCTCTAAAAACTGCCTTTCACCTTCACATGTGATTGGCTGGGTACAAAACCCCAGGTTGGAAGTTATTTTCCCTCAGGGGTTTGAGGGCATTTTTCTCTCAGCTTTCAGTGTTTCAGTGTTGCTGTTGAGAAATCCAAGGCTATTTTGATTCTTGACCCTTTGTATAAAATTTGGTTTTTTTCTCCTGGGAAGCTTCTAGATTTTTCTCTTCATCCCCAAAGTCGTACAATCACATTTAATACTGTGCATTTGTGTAGGTCTCCTCTGATTCACAGTGCTAGGCACTTCAAAGGACTCCTTCAATCTGGAATTCAGGTCCTCCAGTTCCGGAGAAAATTTTAAACTTTTTCATTGATCATTTCCTCTCTGCTATTTTTTCTATTCTCTTTTTCTGGAATTCCTATTATTTGGATATTGTACTTTCTAGACTGGTCCACTTAATCTTCTTATCTATTTCTTATCTTATTCAGTTTCTCCTATCTTAGATCTCTCCCATTTTATGGGAGATCTTAACTGCATAGTCCATCTTTCTATAGAATCTTACATTTCTGCTCTCATAGTTTTTAACTTCAAAGAGTAATTTTTGTTGTTCTTGGAATGTTCTTTTTTTAATAGCTGTTCTTATCTAGCAGATGAAATGTCTGGTCTCTTTGAGAATATTAACACTTGCATTTAAAAGTTCTTTTCTCCTTTATTATCCTCATTTCCTCCATCCAAAAAGCCTTCTTACTGAGATGCTTTAACTTATTTTTTCCCCTCAGGTTTGAGGCTTTCCTCAAATGTCTAATGATTATTCGCTACTGGTTCCTGAAATAGTATTTTGTATGTCAATCTCTAAAATAAGGTCAAAAAGCTAGAAAGTGTCATCTCCTCCCATACCTTTCCTGATCTTCCTAGTGATTCCCACTATTATAGCACTTTGTACATTAGAGTGGAATTATATGTTGTGTCTGACTCTCTAATAAGTTACAAACTTCTCTGGGAGAGAGAATGTGCCTTGTTTTTCAACTCCTGGTACGATGCCCGGCACATATTAAGAACTCAGTAAGTGCTAGATGATCTGAACTAGTAAAGACTAAATTTGCTCATTTTTCTCAAATATAGTCATTATAGTCTATGCAACAGTTGAATATAATCTCAATTTCCAAACCATATAGAAATCACCCTGACAACATAGGAAAGAAGTGGACATCAGTTATAAAATTTAGACAGTGCTGGGGTGCCCAGGTGGTTCAGTCAGTTAAGAATCCAGCTCTTGGTTTCAGCTCAGGTCATAATCTCAGGGTTGTGAGATCAAGCCCTGTGATAGGCTCCATGCTCAGTGAGGAGTCTGCTTAAATTCTGTCTCCCTCTACCCCTCCTACCACTGGTGCTCTCTTTCTCGCCATATAAATAAATAAGTAGATAAATCTTTAAAATTTAGACACTGCTTTACAGTTTATAAAGATATTGTCTAACATCTCATTTAATATTACAGGTACCTAAAATCAGCTCCTATTATCCTCATTTTATTTTTACTAACCCCATTTTCAAAAAGACCTGCTCAGAGTTAATACACTGAAAATGCTTGACTACATACCTGAAAACTAACCATATCCCAAAATCCATCCAGATCTGTACAGGTAGTCTCCTTTTCACCTCGTTTATATTCACAATTGTCCACCAGTCCTTCAAACTGCTTGAACCTTTCTTTCATAAGGAGTCTTGTTTGCCCAACTGCTGTGCGAATAAGATCTTTAGCTAAAAGAAATATGAGGTTTTTGAAAGTTAAAGGACAAAACTGGACCTTTACTGCCAGCCCACCAGCTGATAAGAAGACCTCTAAGTTAATAACCTTGGGCTTATAGAATCAAATTCTTACCTTAATGCAAAACAAAAAATATCACTACAAAACTTTATTTTACAAATACTGAGCATTCACTGTCTGCTTCAATTCCTGTTAAAAATCAGCGATATTCATTCTCATACAAACTGCTGTGCAATCAACAGCACTCTCCTTGTGTTTATTAAGAATTCAATCACAAACAACTCATCCCACATCAGTATCTATGAAAGACTTCACACTGACAAAACACAAATGATTTTTTTCTAAACAGCTTCCCCAAATAAGTAAAATTAAAGAATTTTCTGAAAATCTGCTCCATATTGATTTAGGTAATTTTCATTCAGAAAAATATTTTTGTTTGATTAAATAATACCAGTTACAGATGCCACTCATAGTTATATCGATCTAATAATGGGTAAATGTCTAATTTTCAGGAATAACAATCAATATTCTAATTACTTAAATCTTTTAAATCATGTACCATTTTAGCACAGAGATATTAGCAAACATATGTTGAGATATGAACAATTCTTGCTGCTTTGAATAACAATGTAACCGGTTCAGCTGGACAACTCTAGATCTTTGTTTTGGATAAATATAACCATATTTAAAAAACCAAAACTAAAAGAAAAAAATATAAATGTTCCCTCACCATCATCTGGAATGTCCAATTCAAGCTTCCTGTCCCACTCAAGGCAGTGCGAAGTTAATTTCTCAGTTTCGGACTGAAGAATATTTCTAAAATTATGACATACATTTTAGTTTTACTAAATGTTCCTTATACTAATACCTAAGTATTCCCATTCTGACACATGTAACATTAGGAAGGTTAAAAAGATAGTCACAATGTTAATTTTTCAGAGTTGCTGCTGATTTTATAAACTGTGATACACTAAAATCCACAAATACAAGTTGATACCCTATGTCCCTCTTTCTACACCTAAAATTTATGTAAATGGTTAATGCCAAGAGCCACTTTTCACGCTAATATTTCCAATTTCTTCCATTCTTATTTTCTAAAGACTTTATACAATCAGATGTTCCTTACTTCTCTGTTATTAGTTCTTTGTTATTGCCCATGGAACTAAGACCAACCCAACTCTCAAGAGTAAGTTGAAGCTAAAAACTGTAAGTATGAAATTACAGTGATAGAACCTTACAGATTCTCCATAATTATTAGGCTTTGCTTGCCATTCCAAAGGCAGTGGTTCTCAACAGAGGTCAATTTTGTCCCCTAGGACACATTTGACAAAGTCTAGAGGCATTTCTGTGTCATGAACTGGAGGAGCGCTACTGGCCAAGGATGTTACTGAACAACCTACAACGTAGAAGATGGTCCCCACAATAATTATCTTGTCTAAGATGTCAATAGTGCCAAGGTTAAGAAACACTGGCCTAAGGTAAACGTAATCTGTTTCTTTATAAAAAGCATCCTCACAGGAGAAACTGAGGATAGTTTTTGTTTCTTTTCTTTTTAAAGATTTTATTTACTTATTTGACAGAGAGAGATCACAAGTAGGCAGAGAGGCAGGCAGAGAGATAGGGGGAAGCAGGCTCCCTGCTGAGCGGAGAGCCTGATGCGGGGCTCGATCCCAGGACCCTGAGATCATGACTTGAGCCAAAGGCAGAGGCTTTAACCCACTGAGCCACCCAGGTGCCCCTAGTTTTTGTTTCTTAGAAGAAAACTTTAGC
>CM052896.1:87792851-87833610 GCA_028534135.1 Potos flavus
TTTCTCCCCCACCCTTTCTTTCTTTCTATTTCTGCGATAGCACCTATTAACCTTTTATGGAGTTAATATTCCAAAGAAGCCAGTTTTAGAAAATGCCAAACTGTAAGAGCTCTTTGTGCTATTTTGTTTTTATATATGTTCTACCTTTCTGTATCAGTTGTAGTTCTTTTTTTTTTTTTATAGTTCTTATTTTATATGGTTACATTTTGGATGACACAAATGGACCTGCACTAGCTTAAATACATAATAATAATCAACGCCGTGTAATAACGGTCTATCTATTGCACATACTTTTCTTACCATTTCCAGGTTGATTTGTCTCTGTAAACCACTGTAACTTTTTAATACATTTAAATTAAAAAATAAATAGAAACATATAGAAACAGAAAACTAAACAAATGTAGAGCTTAGTGAATAATCGTATGGTGAATACCCTTGTAGCCACAACCCACGTCAAGAAACAGAACTTTTCCAATCATCTCAGAAGCCCCCCAAAAGCCCCAGACAATTCACAGCCACCCCTCTTCCTCCAAAATAACCCCGATCCTGACTCATAGCAATCACTCTCTTTCATTTGCTTACATCTTGGATACACTACAGTTTAATCTTGCCTGTCGGAAAGAAAACACCTTGTTACTTTTTTACATTTCCTTTAATCTCCGGGTTCTCCTCCACCCTTTCTTTTCCTTATACTTTATCTGTTGTAGAACTCAGTCTGACACATAGAATTTCTTGCAGTCTGGGTTTTGCTGAGTGCACCCTCATGATATAGTTGAACATTGTCCTGTGTCTTTTGTGTTTCTCACTCCTTTTTTTTTCTTTTTCATGTTAGCAGCCACTGATACTCAATATTTAGTTTTATTAATTGCAGCTTGCAAAAAGACGATATTCTGTTTCTACCATTTTGTTTTCATGTATTACTTTGAACAATTGTATAATGAGATGCATCCCTTCATCTTCTTTTTGGTTATCCAGTGAAACAGTTTATTACAGAAAAGGCAGGAAAGATGTTTGAGTTTTTCCCTTTTAGTTCCCCAGGTTTTTAAAAAGATGTATTTATTTGAGAGAGAGTGTGTGCCTGGGGCAGAGGGGCAGAGTGGCAGAGGGAGAGAGAGAATCTCAAGCAGACTCCACGATGAGCATGGAGCCCGAGGCCTGGTTCAATCTCACAATCCTGAGATGATGACCTGAGCTGAAACCCAGATTCTGACCCTCAGCCGACTGTGCCACCCAGGCACCCCTCCCCAGTTTTTGATGCGACAAATTGATTCCCTGTCACCTTTCACAGATTTAGATTTTTAAACTATTACAATGAACTCAAGGACTTAAACATATTTGGGGGATTTCAATCCATTGCAATTCTTATCTTTCTTGAAGCTCCAACTGTCCCATCTTTGGCTGTGGGTATTCTTCAAATTGCCTCCTTGGACATGATCCTAATAGTTTTTTATAGCTTTCTTGATAGCTGATATGTCAAGATATTCCATTTTCCCTCCAGACCTCAGTTCCTGGAATCAACCATTTCTCCAAGGACCCCGATCTCTTTCGATGGCCAATATTTCAAGATCACAATGTAATTGCTGTTTCTAAGCCTCTTTAGTGGAAGTGGATATATGTATTACGTGATGAGTTCATACTAATATTTCTGTTTTAAATTCAGAACTACAAGGTTTTTACTTAACCTCTTTTGTGTTATATCTTAATCTCCTGTCTTTCACACCAACAACCCTGTTTCTCAAGGTAACAGGGAATGATAGAGATAGAATATTTCCTATTTTTCATTTACTTCTTTCCATATGACACCAACAACAGTCCCAGAATTATAGCACTAATACTACTACTGATGGTTAATATTACTAATATCACCACCGATTACTAAAAAAATTAAAATTTGTATATGCTATCTCCATTTTCCCCTCATTTTAAAAATGGTTGTGGCGTTTCATATCATGCTGTGTATGATCTACATTGTGAGATCATCTAGCCATTGTACACTACAATCTCCTCCCTTTTTAACTGTTGCCTTACTTCTGCAAACAGACTATATATTTAATAATTACCTCTTATGTTAATATCTCTGTAGTCATTTTGGTTGGCTGAAACTCACTCTCTATTCAATTTCTTAGGAAGAGCACATAAGAACAATGTTTTTTGAGATTTGCCAAAAATAATTTGTACCTTTTATACTTGCAGGTCAGTTTTGCAGGATATAAAATGTTTGGCTAATAATTTATTTTGCTGAATCTCATAAAAACAGCCCTTACTCACATTTCTTCTGGTTTAATGGCTGCTGTTGAAAAGTTTGATGACAACCTAGTTATTTCTCCTTCATAAGTCACATGCTCTTTTTGCCTCAGTACCAAAAAAAATTTTTTTAAAGTCCCGTAATTTTAGGGGCGCCTGGGGGCTCAGTGGGTTAAGCCTCTGCCTTCAGCTCAGGTCATGATCTCAGGGTCCTGGGATTGAGCCCCGCATCGGGCTCTCTGCTCAGCGGGGAGCCTGCTTCCCCCTCTCTCTCTGCCTGCCTCTCTGCCTACCTGTGATCTCTCTCCTCTTTGTCAAAGAAATAAATAAAATCTTTAAAAAAAAAAAAATAAATAAATAAAGTCCCGTAATTTTAGTAGAATATATCTTGGTCTTGGTTGTTCTGATTAATATTCTCAGGTATGTAAAGTGCTATTTTGATATTAATTTCAAGTCTTTTTTTAATTTCAGAAAACTTGTCCTGAATTACAGTATTTGTTTTGTTCTTTCTATTGGTTTTCTTCTTTGGACCCCCTCTGTCTGCATGTTGATCTTTGACAATCATCCATATTGACAACTTTTTGAACCCCTTTTTTAGTCTCTTTTTTTAATTTAAAAACTTTTTTTTTTAGATTTAAAATTGTCGTTTTCATCTCTTATTTCTTGTAAGGCATTATTTGTCAGTATGTGTATGAGTGTGTGTTTTGCTCTTATTTCTTCTAGTTCAGCATTTATTTCTAAAGTGATTTTTCATTTTCAAATTCTCCTTTGAGAATTATTACCTAATCTATGAATTTTTCTAATTCTGGTTTATGTTGTTTTCGCATGTCTTGTATTATTTAATTTATTAAAATGTATTTTAAAATACTACAATTTTTATCTGTTTCTTGAGTATGTCTTTCTGGTATGCTTTTTTTCTTTGCAGGGATGTTATTCTGCTTATTTTACTTATTTTTGGGGGGCGGGCGGGTAGTAACTTTGAGATTTGACCTTGATAATTCTCTGTTGCTTGCTCTTAAGTAAAATTAGTTTTCCTGAACTTTCTGCAGGAGGCTTGGTTCAGATAGCTTTTTAAAACTTGACAGTGATGCTACTTCATGCTTTTGTGTAATGTTTAAAAAATAGGACTGCTTGCTTTCTGAGATTTTCTTTTTTTTAGTTTTTAATTTTTATGTTCTTTGGAGATTTTATTTTTTATTTTTTGAAGATTTTATTTGTTTACTTGAAATAAAGCAAGAGCGAGAGAGTGAGAGAGCGAGAGCATAGAGGGAGGGGGAGAAGCAGACTCTGCTGAACAGAGAGCCCAACTTGGGGCACGATCTCAGGACCCAGAGATCATGACCTGAGCAGAAGGCAGCCACTTAACTGACTGAGCCATCCAGGCGCCCCTTTTTCTAAGATTTTCTGACCATTTCCCTCAACCACTCCCCCTCCCCGCCAACCACTTTTGATATGGCTCACCTCTTTACTTCTATGTTGTCCCTGCCCTGACCAATTTTTATTACATGGCCAGTGGTTTCTTCTCAGAGCTATGTCCTGGAAGGGCGTTTTGTCTGGTCAGTATTGAGAATTCATACAGACGAGACTGTTCCTACCCCTTTGGGTCTCACCAGGGCCCCTGTGCCCTTATCTGTTACTGGAACGGGGAAAACTCCTCCCAGTTACAGTTGTTATTCTCAGATTGACCTAATGTGCTTTCTAGTAAATATCTGTTTCTCTTTGGGATTCTTCTGTTCTCAGGTCCATCAAATATCTCATTGATTCCCTCTCTTCTGCCTTTCATAAACAATAGTATCATGGCCTTGTGGTTGTTACTGGTTTTCCTCCACATGCTTATATTTTGTGATTTGTGGAGATACCTTACTATCTTATTTTGTTGTAAATGTTATCCATGAGTTTTTAATTTTACTTTCCAATTTTTTTGTTTATTTGTAGGGATTTGAGAAGATCCAAACCCTATGTTGTCACTTTTTAGATGCCGACTATAATCTTCAATGAACTGAAATTTGATTATTTTTATACTATACATTATGCTTTTTTCAAAACACAATTTTATTTTTATTTTTTATTTTTTGTAATAAGAATATTGTATTATTTATTGATTTGTATTTTTATTGTGTTATGTTAGTCACCATAAAACACATCGTTTTTGATGCAGTGTTCCAAGATTCATTGTTTATGTACAACACCCAGTGCTCCATGCAATACGTGCCCTCCTTAATACCCACCATAAAGATTTTATTTATTGATTTGACAGAGAGAGAGAGAGAGAGAGCACAAGCAGGGGGAGCAGCAGGCAGAGGGAGTGGGAGAAGCAGGCTCATTGTGACCAGGGAGCCCGATGTGGGGCTCAATCCCAGGACCCTGGGATCAGGACCTGAACTGAAGGCAGGCGCTTAACTGACTGAGCCACCCGGGCGCCCCAAAAATATTCTTTTAAAAATTATTCCAACCTTACAGAAAATTGCAAGAACAATACAAAGGATTTTAGTTTACCTTTTGCCCAGATTCTCTAATCAGTTATTAACATTTTACCATATTGACTTATCATTTTTTCTGTCTTTTTCTCTCTCAATTATTTTGTATAGTATATAGTAAAATCATTAAAATCAAGAAATTGGTAAAATTATTAAAATAAAAAAATTAAAATTGTTACAATACTGCCATCCAATCCATTGGCTGCATTCAAATTTATGTAATAATATACTATATAATCACTCTTTACTTTTTAATGCAGGATCCAATAGAGGATCATGTGTCATATTTAGTTGTTACATGTCTTTAGTCTCTTTGGAGTGGTTCCTCAGTTTTTCTGTCTCTGATGACATTGACTCTTTTGAAGGATAATAGGCTAGTTCCTTTGCAGAATGTTCTCAATCTGAGTTTACTTTGTACTTTTTCTGATTAGATTCAGGTTATTCATTGTTTGGGAGGGATACCATAGACATGATGCTATGTTCTTCTCAGTGTATCATCAAGAAGCAAATTAACAAATGTTAATTTGTCCCATTTCTGTCAATGTTGACTTCCATCACTTTGGTAAGATGTAAAATTAATTGTAAAATTAATAAGTATCACATACTTATTAATCAATGAGTTATTAATATGTATTTTTTGGAGAGCTACTTTGATATTTTGTTAATATCTTGTTTCTCAATACATTTTCACTCACTGTTTTAGTGTCCTTTGTTGGTTCTTCTTTGAATCAATTATTACTACAATGGCTGACAAATGGTGGCATTCTAAGTCCACCATTCATTCTGCAGTCATTAGTTGGCATTGTACTATGAGGTAAAGCTTTCTATTTTTCCCTCTTTATTTATTCACACATATATCAAGATGGGTTCATGGATTCCTATTTTATTCAATGGGCCAAAATTTGTTGTTATAATTTTTCGTTTTATGTTTAAATTGCCCCAGAGTTAGCCAATGGGAGTCCTTCAATCTGGCTCTTGTCCTTCTAACATGTCCTCATTGTTCTTTGAGTACTTCCTTACTTTCATATTCAACGAGATGTTCCAGGAACATATTGTACTTTCCCTGTCCCGGTTCTAAATTCAACTATTTCTCCAAGGAATTCTAGATCCTTTTAGCAGAGAATGATATTCAGAAGTTACCATCTGGTTGTAGGTGTGCTCATTGCTACTAGGGGATCACTTCTTTCGGGTCTAGTTTTCTCCCTTTCCACATTGATAATTGGCAGTGAGAAGTCTAGTTCCCATGATCTTAATGCAGTTACTTCGTCTTCCTATATGTAAGCAATCCCCTGACCTACTGGCTGCCTTGCAGATCAAGACTCCCACCTTCCTACCCCTCCCCATTGAGGCTACTTTGTGGTGGAAATGAGGACTTTCTCAATGGGCCAGTTCCATTGCTCTTCCCATTATAACTTATAAATTGCAGCATCCAAGCAGATGAGATACTTTTTAAAAACTCATTTCTATTCTTTATGCAAAAGAGAGTACATATGAAATTTGAGACTCCATGTATATAATACAATTCTGAAAATTTTATTTTACTGTAGAAATTAATGCCATAAATATTATAACTGAAAATTTTATGTGAAATTTCTGTGTTTGTGTTCACGAGTTTGTTATGGCACAGTGGGAATATTTGGTCAACTACTTTCTGGATGCACATCTAACAATTTGATAAATAAGACCTGCCTAGCAGGGAAAAAAAATAGTGAGAATTTTAAAAAATTCAATTAGCCACAAAAATCAGTTTGTTGTGTCTAAAACGTGTTCTTAAAAAACTACTGAAAGTCTCACATCTCATTTTTAACTCAATAAATGTGTTTTACAATAATCATGTTATTGTAAGCTTCGTTATAATTCGTAACAGTTTTATCTGAATTAGCATTATTGCTCACAAAGCACTTACCAACTATTATTTCAGTTCATCTTTTTCTAGCTTTGTGAAGTAGTTGATTTTATCTCCAATTTACAGATACCTTCACAGTCTTACAGAGGTTATGCAATGTGTTGAAGATTGTGCAACTATTAGGTGGCCAAAATAGAGTGTAAACACAGTTCTTTTAATGCGTCATTTATTGTTTCCTTTTCACTATTTCAAACCTCTGAATTGGGATTTTTCCCTCTTCTCACCCCTGTCCTGTTTGCCAGATTACACATGGATAACTACTTTCCCAAATAATTTATTCATTAGTCATGTAGCCTGAGATCATTCGGTCAACTCTAACAGATCTTATTTCTTCAGAGTAGCAGGGAGTGCTTGTCCCCAATATTGATTTTCCCTTCATTCCACAGTAATGGAATGGTTAGCCAGGAAAATGGTCACCCAGAATAAAGTTAATTCTTGTTGCAGATGTGTTCCTTTGCCCCTTCTTCTTTGTTACTTTCTCCATCTTGCTCCCTGGAGCAGAGATCCTCCCTTGGATAATGAATATTAGGGCTGCACCCTAGAAATGTCCCCACGGTGGTGAGCTAGAAGGAGACTCCTGGGTCCCAAGGACTTTCTTTGCTCACATCCTTCACTTCCTGAAATGCCTCATCCTTCTTATCCATAGTTTAATCTCATTTCTCCCTTAAAGCTTAGCTCAAGTTCTGCTTCCTCAGAGAAGTAGTTTCTAAGGTGGTGGATGGAGGTCTCCTTTCCACCTTCTTTCTTTCCTTCCCAGAGTCAGATACATGTCCGGCCAGCCGAACAGAGGACATCTAGCCTTTAGCAAACCTTTCAGCAAGTGCAGGAAGCACCTGCAAGATGTTTGACCTTACCCCTGCACGATCTAATTACTGGACAGATACCACAACGTGAGGGCAGGCCACTCTTTTTTCTCTTTCCATCTCAAGCCTCCAGGGTTAAACCCCAACCCCATCTGGCAAGAAACCTATGTCAAAAGACTGACAATTGGCACAAGTAGCAATGGGCTCCTGGAGCCAGGAGAAGAGGGAGATTAAAACAAAATAAAACAAAACTCTGTAGCTACAGGGGAAGAGGCTTCTCTGATAAGGAGGTGGAGGAGGGAGAGGTTGAGGTCTGACCCCAGTGAAAGAATTTGAGGAGTAGAAACTGATAGAAGAAAGCAGGAGGAGGGGCAGCTGGAAAGTTCGGTTGGTTAAGCAACCAGTTCTTGATTTTGGCTCAGGTCATGATCTCAGGGTCATGAGATGGAGCCCTGCATGAGGCTCTGGGCTCTGTGCTCAGTGGGGAGTCTGCTTGAGATTCTTTCTCTCCCTCTGCCCTTCCCCCCAGCTCGTGATCTCTCTCTCTCAAATAAATAAATAAATAAATAAATAAATTAATAAAATCTTAAAAAAAAGAAAACGAGAACAGAGGAGTCACTCCATATCTCCAAAGCTAGAAGCAAACATTCCATATATTCTTTCAGACTGTGTGAACTTGACCTGCCTCTAAGTGGTAAGACTGCTTCGAGACAAGTACAGTACCATCTCTTCCTTTCTAGAATATTAGTATAATGTATCAGAGTGCTGGCTGGAAATAAAAGGCACACTCAATGGGTGAAACTGAAGAGTTTAAAAAGGGACTATTCCCAGTGGAAAGCCATAGGATAAGGGAGTAGAGGGCATGCAGTTCTTGGAGGTCATTGTTCTAAGGCACAGAAAACAGGACGGAGAATAATAGAGAATAGATCTGTGGTGAGGGGACCAACCCAGAATACCTAGCACACTGGAGTTATGACTGTTCTCTCTTCTGAATCCCATAGCATTTACTGCTTATACTCCCATTTCAATTTCCAACGAATATTTCCTGGGAGCTCTCCAAAAGTGCTTTGGGATGATAAACAAATTAACCAAACACAGGGTCCCTTTAGGAGCTCAAATCTGGTGGGCAACCACTGGACACAGCATTTGCTAAACTTTTGGTGGGTGATGCATGTTTTCACGCTGCAGCTGCAGAGATGTGTTCAGGTCCTTTCTTATGATGTGAGTTTTGTATCAGGTTCCATATAAAACTAGAATATTGGTCTAGATACTGTGGTAAATCTAGTGACAACCCGAAAGGTTTTTCAAGAATTATCTCTGAATCAGGTGGTTGCGGCTCTTGGTTCCCTGCTCTTGTCACTTTCCATTCCCGTAACCCCACTTTCTTGGCTAACTGTTGACCTCTCTGTATGTCTCACTCTCAGATTCTCTGAGAGGATTAAATTGGGCCTGTTTGTCCCTCTCTGTCCCTATTAGAAAGGATTCATCTATAAGCCACTTCCAAGGATACCTATTTTTATTTGCTTAGTATATAGATGAAGAGTTATGTCCTGAATAGCCAGGTCACATGACACAAGTATGGCAACCGTAATTAGCATCCATCATTCATGGCTGTCCAAAATTTTCTAAACATTCTTTCCCTAAAATCATAGTTCTTCACAGTGGAAATCCTGCCTTCCCCAAGTAGAACCATTTCCCTTCCTCAACTTTCCTTCTTGTTAGGGTGCAGACATGTGATGTAGATTCTGCTCATCAGATTTAAGATTGTTTCAGAATGGAGGGGGAAGAGGGAGAATTCAGGGTATGCATTTTGCAGGTGCGGGTCCTGGCAAAGATGGTATTGTTGGAGCTGGTGAGTGAACCAGAGAAACAGAAGAAATGAGCATCCATAGCTACTCTTACTCTATATCCCAGTTCCAAACAGCCTTTAGTCTCCCTGAGGATAAGAACCTCATAGGAAGAAAAGAGAAGGCTATCAAGGCAGTTGTAGACATCTAACAGCCAAAGCAAACTTTTTAAAACGCAAAGGCTCTCTTGTGCCTCTGCCATTGCCAAGGGACGACCTGACTGGGCTTTTCTGCTGTCCTGGGAGGAAAATGAGAGATGGATAGGGAGAGCCCAGTGCACAGTTGGGTCCAATCTTCATCAGCTGATTCACAGCTGACCCTGCGATACTTTGAGCTAGTCTAGCCCAGCTCAGTCTACATCAGCTGACCCCAAAGCACATGAGCAAATCTAGGCAAGATCAGTAGTGCTGCCCAGATCAGCTGACCCCTACGTAACCTTGAGACATGTGAGCAAAGCCAGCTGAGGTCAGCAGACCTACTCATCACCTCCCTCTTAAAATCAGCCAATTCCTAACTGACCCACAGTTTACTTGTCAACAAGATTCAGCTGGACAAGGCCTGTATTCCCAGCCAACCGCCCCCCACACACCTATGCTCAAGGAGCAGGCTCTACATTGAAGAGATGCTCACATGGCCCAATACTCCTGCCACAGGGAGGAAAGCTCCATCCAGCACCCAACATCCCCTAAGATTCTCATTCTGAATAACAGCACACTGAAGGGCTTCTGTGTTATCCAACATTTCACACCTATGTGCAGGAGTGGTTTGAATAGTATGCTTTCCTTGCTGACAGGTGGACTGCACAGTCTTGAAATGTGAAGACCTTGAAATACCACTTTCTTTTTACTTAGTTTTTAAAGGTAAAATTAGCAAAGTAAGTTGAAACCGTTTGTGGGGTCTATAACCCCTATAGCATCCCCTCTCCCCCCCCCACCACACACATGCAAAGGCCAGTCAGATATAAACCAAGGAGGGGAGCTGAGAATAGGGAGTTGTTTATTCAAGAAAGGGAGCATCATTGACCAGTGTCTTACAGTCTCCCCTCTCCCACCTCCACTGAGGTCTGTGCCTGTTGCTAGCAACTATTTGGTTCTGGGCTGGATGCTCACCAGTGTTCCCTGCAGTCTGAGGTAACCAGCAGGATCCTGGCATCTTTTTTTTTTTTTTTTTTTAAGATTTTATTTATTTATTTGAGAGCTAGACATAGTGACAGAGATAGAGAGAGAGCACAAGCAGGGAGGAGAGGAAGCAGCAGACTCCCTGCCAAGCAGGAATTCTGATGCAGGGCTCCATCCCAGGACCCTGGGATCATGACCTGAGCTGAAGGCAGACGCTTAACTGACTGAGCCACCCAGGTGCTCCAGAGTCTCGGCATCTTGAAGGGGTCAAAGTAATAGCCATGATGCTGCATGTCACATTGGTCCTGGAGACACTGTGCCAAGTGGTGGCAGCACAGATAGGAGAGAGTTGTGGGAAATGATGTATTTATATTCACGGTCATGTTTATAATTGTTAAAAGCTTACTTTAGACAGAGAAAAAGAATTGGCCACTGGAGTTTGTGCCCTTCTGTAAAAAGATACCAAGTTTTTGACAAGCTTAGCCCGGTTCAGTAAGAATAGAAAAGGCTACATGCTGTATGATTTCAGCCACAGGACATTCTGGAAAAGGCAAAACTGTGGATACAACAAAGAGAGCTACAGTTGCTAGGGGCTGGGGGAAGGGATGGTTAGGTGGAGCACAGAGGATTTTTAGAGCTATGAAACTGTTCTGTATATACTACAATGGTGGATACAGGTTATTATACTTTGTCAAATCCCATAGAATGTACAACATCAAGAATGAACCCTGAGTGAACTATGGACTGTGGGCTCTGGGTGATGATATGTCCATGGAGGTTCATCACTTGTAATAAATGTATCACTTTGGTGTCCCATGTTAACAATGAGGCGGTTGTATATGTGTGAGAACATGGGATATATGGAAGTTTTCTGTACTTTCTGTTTAATTTTTCTGTGAACCTAAAACTGATCTAGAAAATAAAGTTTATTAATTTAAAAAATCTTAAAACTACAGAAAATTTGCAAGTATAAGGCAGATAACATTTGATCTTGAACTATTTAGGAGTAAGTTGCCAACCTGGTGCCCCACACCCCCAAATACTTTAGGGGGTATATGTAGGACATTCTGCTACATAATCATGATATCACCGTCAAAATCAGGAAATTAACATTGATAATACTACCTAATCCTGAGACCCCATGAAATTTTATCAATTGTCCCAGTAATATCCTTTACAACAAAATAAAGGATACAATTCAGGAAAAGAAAAAAAAAAAAGAATTTAGAGGCCTTGAATCAACTTTGATGGATGTCACATTTGAAGAACAATAATCAGAAATATAAAAACTGGAGGCCACTAATAAAGAGCTGAAAATTTCCATCTCTTTTCTTGGACTTAAAATAAAGATTCTGAGAAAAGAGTTAGAAGAAGAAAAAACTATTTAAAACAAGTCAAGCTGATGATTGACATTATAAGAAAGATTTGTTCTTTAGAAGATGCATCAAAACACATAAGATTGCAAGTGGCTACAACCAAAACAGCCTTCAAAATACACGACAAGAGTGAAAATCAACTTGAGAAACACTAAAAGATGCTTTGAATGAGAGATCTGATATTCGGGGAAGCGTAATAAAACTGTACTCACAAAAAAACTGAAGAATAGAAGGAAGAGTGACTAAATGAATCCAACAGAGAGAAAAAGTCAGAAAATGCTCAAGTGCACATGGGACAGGTGCTAAGTCATAGAGAATGTTGGAGCAAGCCTCTGGTGAGAATGTGCTAAAGATGGAACATGGGGCTGCCCTTCTTGGAGAAGACAGCAGAGATGGTGGGAACTTGAACCTGGATATAGTAACTGCATTAGAAAATGACCACCTCCTAGAAGATGAATGAAAGGAGTTTTGAAGAAACGGATTGAAACAGCTGAGTTAAATACTTATTTAAAATCTCTCAAAGAAAAAAAACCCAAATGTCCACTAAATTAACTAAAGAGGATAATTGATGCATTGAAAGATCATATTAGAAGTCTCCAAATGAGTGTCATTGCATTTAGGGGAAAAACAAACAAACAAACAATAAAAACACAGAAAAGGAGAGGTCAAGGCTTGGGCAGAAATTTCCTTCTGAGTTGCATAAAAAAAAAGAAATAAATTTTCACCAAATAACCAATGTGGAGAGAATTTACCCTGTGAAGATAGAGGAGAACCTTTTAAAAGCAAATGTGAAGATGACCCACGAGTGTGAAGAGTGGAACACCTATAAAATAGAAACAAAAATTCTTCCAGAAAAATTCAAGAGAACTTCAGATTTATCAAAGCTAGTTTATTTCCCCATGAAAGAAAGGCTCATAGTAATGGTTGTTGAGAGCTCTGTTGGCTGAGATTAAACCTTGATAATTTAAGAAGAGAAAATACATGCATTGAGAAATTTGGGGGAAAATCCTTATGTTCCTTATATTCCAAATGAGATGTTTGGAGAGGCCTGAGATCACTAGGGAATCCTCTGGATGACCAGATTCCTTAGAAAGAAGAACCATTTGTGATGTCGTGGAGATCCAGGGTCCCAAGTCCTATATGGACCAGATGCTACTCTCATGGAGTCAGGATTCCAGAAAAAAGATCCCTCCATCAGGCCAATTCCATCAACACAGATCCCCTAAAGGAGCAAGACAGAGCTCGTCCTTGTACTCCTCACACTGACAGAAGCTCAAGATCTTTTTTGTTGTTTTTCAATATCCCATCTGAACTGGGAGACTCTGACCCAGGCAATTTCTCTCTTATCCTCCTGTCAGGGGTGGGATGTTGCAGAGAGGACAGAGGGAAATTCCTGAGAAGTAGGTCCCCTTTTTTCCCCCTTATTCTGGAAAGTGAGGCTGAAGGTCCTCAGGAATCCCTTCTACCCTCTTCCTAGGGACTTCTGACCCCAGCATGTCCTCTGTTGGCAACAAGGCTATTCAGTCTCTTGTCCATGTAGCCTAAAAATGTGAATCACCTTCGGAAATGAACCTGCTTT
Source organism: Potos flavus (assembly GCA_028534135.1). Classification (NCBI taxonomy): domain Eukaryota; kingdom Metazoa; phylum Chordata; class Mammalia; order Carnivora; family Procyonidae; genus Potos; species Potos flavus. Next base: position 87,806,202 of record CM052896.1, read on the forward strand.
CCATAAACCCTACTTCTGAAGACCCAATATTACAGCAGGTTACTTTTTTTCACTCTACTACAGTAAATTAGATTTTTTTTCTTTTAAGTGATTATACAGTGACTCAAATGGAAACTTGATAGGATTATAAATTCTTTTGTTTTTAAGATTTTATTTATTTATTTGACAGAGAGGAGAGAGATCACAAGTAGGCAAAGAGGCAGGCAGAGAGAGAGGAGGAAGCAGGCTCCCCGCTGAGCAGAGAGCCCGATGCAGGGCTCAATCCCAGGACCCTGAGATCATGACCTGAGCTGAAGGCAGAGGTTTAACCCACTGAGCCACCCAGGCGCCCCAGGATTATAAATTCTTAGGATAATGTATTACAACTATAGATTTTTAAAATGTGATCTTGAAAATTAATTGCATAGTTAGTAGTCCAGTATTTTTGTTTTTGTTAATAAGTTCAGTAAAATGAATCAGAAACACATGAAATTTTATCTTCTAAAATAAACTTTTTCGGGACACCTGGATGACTCGGTTGGGCATTAGACTCTTGGTTTCAGCTCAGGTCATGATCTCGGGGTCGTGAGATCCCACCTGCCTAGGGCTCCCTGCTCAGTTTGAATCTGCTTGATATTCTTTCCCCCTCCCTCTTGCTCCTCCTCTGCTCCTTCCCCGGCTTGCACCCATGCTCTTTTTCTCTCTCTCTCTCTCAAATAAATAAATAAATAAATACATAAATAAATAAAATCTTTAAATAAAATAAAATAAACGTTTTTCCTCTTTTGGTTTTATTGTTTACCTGATTAAACAATAGCTAGAATGGAAACTTAATAGAGTATAATTCTTAGATAGCTTTTCTAAACGCATACTACATAAGGTGTGAACCTTGTTGGGGCGCCTCTGTGGCTCAGTTGGTTAAGCCTCTGACTCTTGATTTCAACTCAGGTCATGACGTCAGTGTTGTGAGATGGAGCCCCACGTCTGGTTTGCACCAGGCAGGGAGCCTGCTTAAGATTCTCTCTCTCCCCTTTCCTCCGCCCCTACCCCTCTAAAAAAAGGTGTGAATCTTGTTAGTAAACTATTTCCATCTTCTTTGATTTCTAGATAATGTGTCATATTTTGTGTTGCTATTTAAAGTGATTTTGAATTTTCTCTCATTTATCTTCTCTGCTATACGTTAAGTGATTACACAACTGCTTAGATATAAGCTCAATAGGATTATAATTCAAAGGATAGTGTTTTTTAAATGTAGTTTATTTAAAAATGACTTTCACAAGTGAATTTTTTCTTTTTCTTCTATTTCTAGATGATGTTAGGATAATATTTTCAGCTGTTTCTGTTTAAAAAGTCCCCCATAGGGGCGCCTGGGTGGCTCAGTGGGTTAAAGCCTCTGCCTTCGGCTCAGGTCATGATCTCAGGGTCCTGGGATCGAGCCCCGCATCGGGCTCTCTGCTCAGCAGTGGGCCTGCTTCCCCCTCTCTCTCTGCCTGCCTCTCTGCTTACTTGTGATCTCTCTTCTCTCTGTCAAATGAATAAATACAATCTTAAAAATAAATAAATAAAAATAAAAAGTCCCCCATAACATGTACTCTTCTGACAGTGGTCACAACCAGAGACATTTGAAACTCAAAGTTTATTTCTCTATACCAAAGACTGAAGCTACTCTCATTATAAGACTGATACATCTAAGTAAATTTTTATTTCAAAAATGAGCTAATTGCAAGTATTATTAGTAAAGTGGAAAAAGTAATTCTATTTATGAGACTGATATTTTATTTATTTTTTTGAGACTGATATTTTAAAATCAATTTTGGTTTTTAAAAACAGAGTGGAACAAGCAAAAATGATAAATGATAAATAAATCATTATTGTTAGTTTTTCCTTATATTCTCTGAGGAATTGAATCTGTGGTGTGTAAAAAGCCCGGGGATATAATATATTGCTTTCTTACTCCTTTACTATAACTTCTTCATCAAGAACCCCTAAAGGTGGTGCTGGAATGGGCACGCAGAAGCTCCTGAGAGCTGTTGTACACACCTCTTCCCATTAGCTCCACATTAGTTAAACTTGGCCTTGGTGGGACTATTTGCACCACAACAAAGGCACACACACTAGCTAGTCAGAGCTCCCTGGAATAATCCAGCCTCATCCCCAAGAATCAGTTTGCCGACATATCCCTGGCCCTAGGGCAGTAATTCGTAACCTTCCCTGTGCATCAGGATCACAAATGCCTGGGGTCCTCTTCCCAGAGACTGTAATTCAGTTGGTCTGGGGTATAGTACCTAGACATCCAACTTTTGAAAAGCTTTTTAAGTGATTTTAATGCGTAGCCAAGGTTCAGAAGCACTGCCTGTAAATACTTTCAATCAGACTTTGGTCTGTTTATTGTGGAAGACACCTTTAGATGTTACCTTCATAATTATTTAAGGACAAGTAAAGCGACCTCATCAAGTTCTGAGTTCTTACCCTCTGGGACTTCTCTGCCTCCAGGCAGTAAATAACAGTATGTGAAAAAGATTATAGACTGTCTTGCACAGAGCTACAGGCTTTTCATAGCTGGAAATCCCTCCTGAGTAAATTTGGGTGTTACTAGCTCTCCTTACCATGCCTAATAATGGTACCTAATAATTATCACAGAATGGTGTCTTTAGGTTGGATGCTGCTTTTGACATAGGTCTCTGGCACTAACTCATTTGAAATAAGTGGTGACTTTTTTTTCATAATATTTTTATACTTAGACAAAATAAAAGGGTTGAATTATTACTTTTTTAAAGATTTTTATTTATTTATTTGACAGAGAGAGAGAGATTACAAGTAGGCAGAGAGGCAGGCAGAGAGAGAGGGGGAAGCAGGCTCCCCGCTGAGCAGAGAGCCTGCTGCGGGGCTCGATCCCAGGACCCTGAGATCATGACCTGAGCCGAAGGCAGAGGCTTTAACCCACTGAGCCACCCAGGCACCCAAAGGGTTGAATTATTATTCAGCTTTTTGTTTAGAGCTTTGCTGAGTGAACAGAGAGCAACAATATATTTGAAATTTATATGAAGCATAGGGGTCAAGAATTGGGTACTTGGTGTAGTGACCAAAGACAATGGCTTTGTGACAGCAAAGGACACACAATGGAATCGTGTGGGCTTCTCTGTATGTATGCTTTGGCTCCTAGCATCCTCCTCTGTGCTGGGTCATTGAGTGGTACTGCTTTGTAATAGGTTAGCCATATATTTCTGTGCTTTCTTTGTGTACAGATTTGGGGGGTATGGAACCAACCACAAATTCATTAATGCAATTTAATAATTTTTAAGAAGATTCACATCATTTATCTTGGACATCAGTGTGCCAAATTGCAATCCAATCCAGGATAAGGCCCAATGCGTTAACTTAGGACATCAAGCTCTCTAGAGAGAACCTGTAAGTCATTTCACCTTTGAAAAGGCCCTGAGAAAAAAGTGAGCATATGGAAAGACCAGCAGGATTCACTCCAACAGCATCCCAGCCACAAAGACTAGTCCTAAACTACTTGGAAAAGGATCACAGAGCTGTGACCATTGAAGAGTGCCATGTGCTTTACATTAGTTCCACTTATTAAAATCGACAAGTTTGGTCATTCAAATATCATTACACTTGATGAAAAGGTAATTTTCCCTCTGAATATTTTGACATAGTAAATGAAACTGTTATTAGAGATCATTCATCTATTCTCTGATTCAGTAAATCTTTAGCATGTGTCCTTAAAGAGCTCACAGAGAAGGTAAGCTCTCTATATAAGTTACATTAAAGTGTCTAAAGTGCGAGATGGCTGGCTGGTTCGGTTGGTGGAACTCCTCTTTTTTTTTTTTTTTAAGGATTTATTTATTTGAGAGAGAGACAGCAAGGGCAGGGGGAGGGGTTACGGGAGAGGGAGAAGAATCTTTAAGCAGACTCTCCGCTGAGCGCAGAGCCAGCTAATGTGGAGCTCAATCCCATGATCTGAGTTTATAACCTAAGCTGAAACTAAGGTTTATTATAACCTAACCATAACCTAAGCTGAAACTAAGAGTTAGATGCTTAACCAACTTTGCCACCCAGGCACTCAATGGAACGTGTGACTTTTGTTCCCGAGGCTGTGAGTTTGATCCCTATGGTGAGGTTACTTAAAAATAAAATCTTTAAAAAAATAAAATTGGGATGCCTGGGTGGCTCAGTCAGTTAAGTGTCTAACTTTGGCTCAGGTCATGATCTCAGGGTCCTGGGATGGAGTCCCTCTTCGGGCTCTGTGTTCAGCGGGGAGTCTGCTTGTCTCTCTTCTGCTGCCCCTCCCCCTGCTCAAGCTCTCTTTCTCTCTCAAATGAATAAAATCTTTAAAAATAAAGTAAAATAAAACAAAATGTCTGAAGTTTAATAGCAAAAGTGGAACAAAGTGCCACGAGATCATATGCAATGGGGAGGAGTAATTCTGTTCACTTTTAGGGAAGGCGTCATAAAGGCAATGATATTGTGGTAGGTAGATAACATGTTTGTGTGAACTATGGTGCTTGCCTCTTCTCTGGACAGCTTGATAGCTACCCATATATTTAAGAACAAAGGTGGAAGCATAAGAAATGAAAATTACCAATTTCATTCATTTTATGGTTTGTGTAGCTTTTTGAAGGAAGGAAGGCTTAGCCAATAATGTTGGAGCTTGAACAACTTTTTTTTTATGTGATGTTCCAAGAGGGCTTCTATTATCAGAGCACAACTTCCTCCTCAAAGCAGGAGATTGGGAATCAGATATGACAACATCCAGAATAACACAAATGTGAAAACATATTGAGGACATTTTGGAGACGTGGTTAGTGAACTTAAGAACAGGACTGTTACCACACGTATTAACCACACGCGCATTTTATTAGGAGTGGCGGTTGAGAGCCTTGCTGAGACTAGAAATGTAAAAAAAAAGACAATGCATGCTGCCATGTGAAAGTAGCCTCTGAGTAGCAGAGAATGAAGGAAATAACTCACAAGTTATTTGAGAGAGGGCTCAAACCTATACTCAGGATGCAGGGGCTTGAGTGATAGAGTCTCACCAGGAGGAGTCCGTGATCTTCAGCTAGTGATGCCTGTCAAAGTCAAGCTGTTTGGTAAGAAAGTCAAGAAATATGGGAGGTGTAGTAGGCACAGAGACAGAGGAGAGAAGGAAAGCATACAGAAAGCTAGGGAGGTGTAGCAACAGCAAAAGCAACATATGGCAAAAGCCATGGGAGCAATGAAGCCCTAAGGAGCATGGAATCAGAGTGTGGAAATGTTGGCTTCGGAGTAGCTTTGAACAAGGAGGAACAATCAGATGCCCCTTCCTTTTAGAAGGTCATCACTCTACTGCTTTGAACGCACACTTTGGTTTTGTTGAGGGGAGGGACAGCTAGAAAAAGGACAAAACAGGCTCAATTTACTTTATTTTTTAAAAGAATTTTATTTATTTGAGAGAGAACGAGCATGAGAGAGAGAAAGAGAACACCAGCAGCGGGGAGGGGCTGAGGGAGAAGGAGGCTCTCTACTGAGCAGGGAGCCCCATGTGGGGCTTGATCCCAAGACCCTGGGATCATGATGACCTGAGCCAAAGGCAGCTACTTAACCGACTGAGCCACCCAGGTGCTCCAATGTACTTTAATAATACATGTATGTATTACTTTTCAGATCTTGCTGAAGGTGTCTTGCTGGAGGCACACACACACGCAAAAATTACACATAGCTCAGCAGTCTCAGATAGGGGCAAGAGGGAGGTGTGGTGAGAAATCAGTGGGATTCTGTTAGAGCAACAGTAAACTGTAGAGTGGCGGGACAGAAAGCATGCGGTGGGCATTCAAAAGAAGCCCAACCACTGTACACGTTTCCAAGGAAAATCCAGTTTGAGTACACTACTTAATTGATAAATGATTTTTGCAAGGAAATGCTGGTAACTGAGCTCTGTACTTTTTGAAAAGTATCTTTGGTATTTCAGAGCAAGACCAGGCATGAAAAGCATAGCAATACTTGGTAGAAAATGTCAACAAATCCTAAAACTGCAGAATAAGTTAGTGGCTTTTTTAAGGGACTCAATTCTGACCAAAATCGATCCCCCGGACCAGGTTAGCAAAGCTGATATAACTAGGTTATTTTAGCCAGGCCGTCTCTCCTCTGCCATAGCAGGTGCCTGTGAATTAGGTGTATAGAACTTAGGAAGAATGAGGACAGACTGGCTAGTCTGAGGCAGATAGGCTCCCTCAGCTTAAATTTTAATAATTGGAAAATGTCATTTTCTTAAAGATTTCAAAGTGTCACATGAGTTCTCTTCGTTTATTTAAAGAATACAAACATATTCATTGACGAAGATTCTGCTCCCACTGATTTTTATTTACTTCTGATATCATTAGTTTGCTTATTCTGAGAGCATGGTAAAACAAAATTATTTTGTAACAGACTATTGTAAGGCTTGTTCCCAAAGAAGTAGGTTAATGTCTCCACCTGCCCATTTTATTTCCTATACAAGCTCCCCAAAATATATGTATATTATATATATAATATATATATATAATGTGAGTGAAGATCTTTTCAGTTACTTTCCTATAAAATAAGTGACTTAGATAGTTACAGCATTGATTATCTCATGTAACAAGGAGACTCAAGGACTGGGTAAGTCAGAGGTGCAATGATGACATCAAGAATGTGGGTTACTTTCACCTTTCTGCTTGGCCATTGTCATATGCGCCCCTCAGCTAACAACTCTCATGGTCCCCAGATAGAAATCGTAGTTCCAGACACTACACACAGACACAATGACATCTAGCAGCACACGAGGGACTATTTCTTTTTGTATGTTTCTCTCTCCCATTCTTGGTAAATATAGTTCTACTTAGGAAAGTAATGCATTGCAACAGAAAATGAGTATCTTCCTTTAATGGTAAGAAAAACCTTTTCCAGAAGTATATCAGTCGGGAAAAAAAAAAAAAAAAGAAGTATATCAGTCGATTTCTCATTGCATTTTATTAGCTAGATTTGCATCACACACCCATGCCTGAACCAATCCCTGACAAGGAGATTGGGACCACACCGATTACCTTAAAGCAAGGTCCCTCAACCTTGACACTATTGGCGTTTTGGGAGAAATAATTCTTTGTTGTGGGGAGCCAGCTGAACTGTACATTATAGGCTGTTGAGCAGCATCTCTGGTCTTTCCCTACTAGATGCCGATAGCATTTCTCCAAAGATGTGACAATCAGCAATGTCTCCAGACATTGCTGAATGTACCCTAGGAAAAAAGGTCAATCAATCACCTCATTGAGAACTACTGGCTTAGGTCAATCATAATTTACTCCATGGGTCTAGGCTCTCTTCCCCTGAAGCACAAAGAAGGCCTGCAATCAGGATTCTGCCAACAAGGAAGAAAAAGGGAATTGTTATTTGAGAGGTAGTCAGTGGGCAGGGACACTCCACCCCACCCTTTTTCTTTCTTGCCATTTTTCAATAAACAGATCAGGGACTTAATGAAAATATGAAAGATAGGATGAGTTATCTGGTATTACCCAGAGAATGCTAGTTCCTGTCTAAATGCCAAGTGGATAATACAAATATCCTTATAACCAATCGGTAATCTAGAAAATATAATAAAGGATAGTGTCTGTTGAAGCACCCAAATCATGAATGGTAGGTTGGTTAGGTTCTATAGGGCTCTGACGTTCCTACTTTTGCTCCTGATCTTGAAGCACCACCTTAGATTTTCCCTTAACTCAAATCCTGTTTATAATATGGAAGACTTTCTACTCTTGTAATTTTTGACATCCATTGGTTTTGAACACTTGCATCGTGGATTATATTGTTTGGTGAGAAAAAGCATGAATATTTTTATTAATTCAACAGCCATCTATTGAGTACCTTTCATCAGGCATGGGTACTATGAAGGAAAGTGACGAGGCTGAAATACTATATTGGAGAGTTAGAAAGCTGAGGAAGTAACATCTCAGCCAAGAAAAGGGGGAGAATGGAGAGAGATTGAGGAAGGGGACATGTCTGATTATATAATGGACTGTAGTAAGGAGTTCTGATTTTATGCTAAGATCAGCCAAAAGAACTGATAGACTTGGGGATGGTGTGTGTGTGTGTGTGTGTGTGTGTGTGTGTGTGTGATGAATTGCTTTCCTTTTGCCTGTTGTGTTTTTGTACTTGGAATGTAGCATGATTCTTGGCTGGGTTTAATTTCTTCTATGCTATAATAATTTGTGGGATATGCAAACCTTCATTCTCTTTTTGTGATTTTTTTTTTCCCCTTTCTGTTTCTTAAGGCAGCATTGTTATTTGGCTTTCCATCTCTCAAGCACAGCTTAGACCTGCTGGTTCTTTCAGAAACCCCAACCTCTAGCTTTAGACCTGATGTTCCCACATGAGTGGCTTCAGGCTATAGGTCTATGGCCTTATTTGGACGATTGCTTTTGGTCTTACTCCACTGGCTACGGAGAGAACATCTCCTGGGGAAAATCTCACTAGGAAAATTCTTCTAGGAGCAGTGAGATCCTCTATTTTTTTCTGCCCCACTTTCAAAAACATCTTCTAGCTCTCATAACTGCAGGAATTAAACCATTCTTAATATAGATCACTGCTGCCCTTGCAGAAAAGTAGTTCTAGGATTTAAAAGAGATCATTGAACCATTACTTATTGAGTAACTTCTAAGTGTAAGACACTGGGCTTAGCATTAGGATATAGTAATGAATAAAGTCCAGTCTCCATTCTTTTGAAGCTGCCCTTCTGCAGGGGGTAACGATAATAATAATAATAATAATAATAATAAAAACTAGTGTAAATAATGTTACAAAATTTTGTGAAAGGATGGCTAGGGAAGTCCTGGTTTGAAGAGGCTCTACCCACCTCCTCATGTCACCCCAAAGGAAAATAAAATCTAATTAAAAACTAGACTTGATAGGGAAATGGTTCCCAGCTTACCTCCTTCTTCCTCCCAAGACCCTCCTGAATATAAATTCTGGTGCTCCCAGTCCTCCGTGGAGACTTCAAGCCAATACCTAAGACTGTGTCAGGGCTAAGCAGTTGCAGAGAGGGGAGAGGAACCTTCTAGGCTGAGGGAGGAGCAGGCCCAAAGACCTTGAGATGGAACAGATTGCCTGATTTGATAGAGCTAACAAAATGCTTTCATTGTCTCTTGCTGAACTGCAGGACTCGGATTCTGTGGACTACACAGAGTTTAAATAGAGGAACATCTGGAATGTACACTGTTGTTTATGTATAGATTTCTAGTAAAAAGTCAAACATTAAGAAGGGATTTGGAATCCCTTATGGCCAGGTATCAAATCTACCCAAGCGATAATTATGATGATCAGAATGTGAAGAGCTTGGTGGGGGGGATTTCCTCTTTTATATGCTTCAGGAAGTGGGATACACATAGAAATTGCTGTGGCCCTTTGGGTTGGTGTTGTAGAAACCATCATCTGAAATGTCAAGGGCACCTAAAAACAATGAGAGCTTCTAAGGGCAGTCGCACAGGGAAAGGAGAACTTGGGACCTTGATTGGGTTTTGCCATGGCATTTCACTGGAGGAGGCTGTCAGCCTTCACCCTGCATTTCTTATACTTCCTTTTATAAGCATGCAGGACACCATAAAGTAATCTAAAGGGCTTTTTGATGAAATTAAAATTATTTAAAAAATTATGTGTATCTGTCAGTATGTCTCCCCTTCCCCCCTGCCCCGTAAAGAGAGTCTTTTGGTTTTTAGCTTTTATCAGATTTTCATGGGGCCACAGATCCCCAAAAAAGGATAAGTAGTATGGTTTTCTGATTTCAGTACTTATTCAACTTTATGTGTATCTCTCACAATCTACAACTCAATTATGAGATATATTCATCTGTTGGCGGTTTGTTGCCTTTGTCCTTCTGTTTCTCTTTAGTTGTTCTTCAATTTATCATGAATGAAGTCATGTCTCACGGCTGAGTAGCCTCTGCCCAGCTTCCCGGTGCCACCACCATGCTTCATACATGCATACGGGCTCAGGGCTTTAAGCATGCTCCAGTGACTTCTTTTCCTGGGCCTATTTAAGTGCATGCCTTAACTTGGTAAATGGGAAAGCACTTTCACTTTCTTTTTCTTTTTTTGAGAGAGAGCGAGGGAGAGAGTGGGAGTCGGAGGGAGGTGAGAGGGAGAAAGAGAGAATCTTAAGCAGGTTGCATGCCTAGCATGGAACCTGACACTGGGCTCAATCTCACGACCCCAAGACCATGACCTGAGCTGAAATCAAGGGTCAGATGCTTAACCACTGAACCACCCGGATGTCCTTCTTTTTTCTAATTTAAGCTTCATAATAATACAGTTAAGTAGGTAGGGAAAGGCCTTCTAACACCCAGTGACCTAGTTCTACAGTAAAGGTGGACATAGACGCGAAGTCTGATGGAGTCCGTCTTGCTTTCTTTTTTACTGCAGTGGAGGCTGTAGATTTGGTTAAGGATGAAGAGTTTGGGGTGTGGAGGAAGATGAGATGGTGTTTTTCTTTTGGAGGTAAGAGTGAGCTTATTAAGGAATGGGTGGAAGGTTCTTTGTGTGTTTGTTTGTTTTTCTGAGCAGAGAGGAGTAATGAAACCAAATCTATACAAACAGGCCCATTTGATTTAATATGTTTGCCAGTTTGAGATAATTAAGTTTTAATCACTGCTGGGATAACCAAAGTTGTATATGACATATATTTAGGACTTTTCTGCTGCTGTGCCATCTCAGGCCACCTTCATCTTGTTCCTCTTTCAGCTCCTTAGCACTTACTGTGGCCTCACTGTGCCACACTGATGCCTTTTTTGGGGAGCTCCCTCTTGAAAGCCTGTCCCAGGGTCTGTGGGCTGATGCACTCCACTGGCTCTGGTGGCTATGTTTTTTGGGGATCATTCCCATCATGTAAATGGAGAAATAGAATCAATGGAGCAACTTGCCTAAAATGGTTTTACTGCCCTCTCACCTAATCTTATTTCTCCCAAACTAGTGCTATTCAAAGTGTGGCCCGCTGGCCAGCTTTAGGATGAGTCTGTGATAAGAACAGAAATTAAGAATGGGTGCCTGGGTGGCTCAGTCGGTTAAGTGTCTGGCTCTTGATCTCAGCTCAGGTCTTGATCTCAGGGTCATGAGTTCCAGCCCCATGTTGGGCTCCATGCTCGGTTATGGAGACTACTATATACATAAAAAAAAAATCTTTGAAGAACAGAAATGGAGAGTAAGGATTTTAGAAATTTTACTGGCAATTTGACAGAGTAATTTTATGTGTGCTGAGTTTAATAATAAAGATTTGAGCTTTTATTTTGTCTTTTTTAATTTTCATTTTTCTAGTATGTTTTATTTCACAAAACAATCAGTTCATAATGTATTAAGAAAAAACCAAACTGGTCCTTAACCACAGATAGTTCGAGAAATTAGATCACAGAGATCTTTTGAAAATGAAGACGTACTATCCACATGCAAACCATTGTCATTTTAGTTTAATGATCTGTCATGCTTTGTCGCTTCAATGTCTTTAACTCATCTGAAATTCCCCCAAACAATACAATGACATGGTGAAAATGCTGGAGTCTTCACTAAATTTGGCTCTATGCCACCTACAATCCTGGCCAAATGGTTTAAGTTTTCCAGCCCCAGCCTCCTCTTCTGTAATATGAAACCTCAGAGAGGTGTTTTACTGATAAAATGAAAGAATGTATGTAATACACAGAATAGTGTCTGGATCAAACATTGTAAATATAATAAATGTTGGATATTAATGAGCTGCAGTAAACACTATTATAAAGTAGAGATCATACTTAGCTACCATAATGAGAAAAGTACAGATTAACATATTATAATTACTCATTAAACATTTAAGCAATATGAAGTACAAGATCTTTGGTGGAGCTAGGATATAATCTTTGTCCTCTAGCCATTTAGAATCTAGCAGAGGATATTAAATACACACATGGAAGATGTGTGTGGAGTAAAATCAAGGCCATCAGAGGAAAAAATGAGGGAAATCAATTTTTTTGATTTCTCTAAGGAAGCAAAAACGTTTTAAAGAGGACAGTGTTTGAGATGAACCTGAAAGGATGGGTTGACGTTTTAGAACTTTGAGTCAAATATGACACAGAGAAGTTTCAAATGATCATGATATATTAAACTAATATTGATCAGGTATTAAATCAGACATGCAGTTTGATGTCAATATGTACAGTATGATTCCTTCCCCATTTTTATTAAAATTATTTGTATAGGGGCACCTGGGTGGCTCAGTGGGTTAAGCCTCTGCCTTCAGCTCAGGTCATGATCTGAGGGTCCTGGGATCAAGCCCCGCATTGGGCTCCCTGCTAAATGGGGAGCCTGCTTCTCCCTCTCCCTCTGCTGCTCTGCCTACTTGTGCTCTCTCGTTCTCTCTGTCAAATAAATAAATAAAATCTTTTAAAAAAATAAAATAAAATTATTTGTATAGATAAAGGCCTAGATGGAGAAATTAACTGATTATTTCTTGGAGGTGAGATTATGGGAAATATTTGTTTTCCTTATTCTTAATTTTTAAAAAAATTTTTGATATTTAAGATTTTATACATATGTATTTTATCAGAGCAGTTTTATAATTGGACAAAACTACTTTTTATTTATTTTATTTTATTTTTTACAAAACTACTTTTTAAAGGGCTGGCTCAAATCAAAGCTGCTAATTTAAGTAAAACTTGGTACAACCTTTAAAAAATCATTTGGCAGTTTGTATTGGTAACTATAAATGTATGGATACACTTTTGTGTATGATTCCATTTCTGATACTAATCTTAAAAAAATCTACATTCACTAATGTCTTGTGATTTCTTTGTAATGGCAAAGAGAGGGGAATAAGTTACGTCCAAGAATAGATAATTCAGTAAATTTTTCATGTCCAATTAATTTTATTCAGCTGTTAAAATGCTCATGAAACTTATATGAAATATGAAAAATACTTATACATGTGAAAAAAACAGGACCCCCAAACTATGTGCACTTCACGATAACAACACTGTAAAATAAATATGCACAGGACAAAAAGTCTAAGAGAAAATAAACCAGATGCTGAGAGTGGCCATGTTTATGTGAAGGAATTTTTCTTTTTTTTTTTTTTTTAAGATTTTATTTATTTATTTGACAGAGAGAGAGAGTTCACAAGTAGGCAGAGAGGCACGCAGAGAGAGAGGGGGAAGCAGGCTCCCTGCCAAGCAGGGAGCCCGATGCGGGGCTCGATCCCAGGACTCTGAGATGTTGACATGAGCCGAAGGCAGAAGCTTTAACCCACTGAACCACTCAGGCACCCCGGAATTTTTCTTTATTGTCCTCATGTTCTACGATGCAATTAAAATTATTTGTACAATGAAAGCAATGATCATTTTAAAGCCTGGGTATAAAAAGTTTCCTCATTGGCACGCTGATTTGAAAGTACTAAATTAATTGAGTATTAATTACCTATTCTATATATTTCTTTGTAATTTCGTAAGCTTCTATAGACCACATTTCGATATTGTCAATCTCAAAAGTTTATGTGCGGTAGTCCTGCCATGATTTGCATAGAAACGAATGACACAAGGGACTCTCTCTTTTTACAAATGAGAACTCTGAAATCCACCCTTCCAAGCTGGTAGCAGAACCAAAATTGGAACCCGAGTCCACGAGGATATCTAATAGTATTTAATACTATTTGTAGCTCCAGATCCACCCATGAGTGCAAATAAACTGGTCCTGTCTGCTGACTGAACATTGCCCATTGCTACCTTTCTGGCTCGCCTGTGGGTTTGAGTCCTTTCGCTCCAGCACGTCCCCGAGCTTTCGCTCTTCTCCACCACTTGGGGGCCCGCAGTACTTCACGGTTTTTTAAGTCCCTTGCTCTTTCCGTCCCCAGCGTCCGAAGTACCGCAGAATGCCCGGCAGGAGTCGCTGCAACCCACCTCCGGTACCGAGGCCCCTCCCCTGGCCAACCGTCGATTGGGCCGGCGCGTGACGTCACGCCGTTTTAGCCAAACAAATGGGTTTCGGGGCGAGCGTTGGGCTCCGCCGCGCCGCGCTGGGCGCTCGGTCCGCCTCAGCGGTGGGGAGCGAGCCAGGCCTGCCGCCGCCGCCGCCGCCGCCGCCGCATCGGGGTGTGCAGCCCCCGGCCAGGCCCCAGTCGGGGCAGGAGCACAGGTGGGTTGGGGCCGTGGTGGGGCGTGGCGTGAGGGCAGCGCGGTCGGGGTCCTGCGGCGGCGGCCACGGTGGCCGCTCCCCGCCCCCTCCAGCCTGCCTGCCAGTCTGCCTGCGCTCCCCGGGCGCGGGGCGGGTGGGGGCGGGGGCGCCGCCCGCGGGTCCCGGGCTCGCGGCGCGCTCCGCGCGTCTGGGGCAGGGGCCCAGCGGCCCGCGCCTCCTCCCCGGCCGGCCTCAGCCAGCGCTTTGGCCGGGCGCTGAGAGCCCCCGCGGGCCACGGAAGGTCGAGCGGGCCGGCCGGCGGCAACTGGGTCCCCGGTCTGGGCTGAAGCCCAGGAGATCACGGATAGGCCGTGAGGAGGCGCAGGACCTGCTCTCTCAACCTCCGTGACCCGCGGCCGGTGAGAAAGTCGGGCTCTGGGTGGGGGTCGCTTAGCCCGGTCTCGCCCGCCTGGGCTTGGCCACCCTGTCCTTTCCGCCCCGGCGCAGGTGAGCTGACGCCTGCCCTTAACCTTCCTTGGGGACTGGGCAGGACAGGGGCTTCGAAGCTTCTCTCGCCTCTGGGCTGGCGCAGGTCGATTGCGGGTCGGCCCCAGTCAGCGATGAGGTCATAGTGCTCTGGGTCCTCGTGTCTGTGACGTCAGGTGTTTCCAAGAGATGGGCTGTGATGTCACAGCAGGCCCCGGCCTGGACCGTGGCGCGCGGAAGGGCGGGGAACACCGGGAGGGGAGAAAAAGGAAGTTCAGTCTTCTATCGACGCCTGGAATCGCAGCGGATTTGAATCGAAAGTGGTTCGATATCAGCATTTCACAGTTGTAATAGTTGTCAAGTTCTTTAACATCATTTCAAGCAAGCATTGTTAGTACAGTTCAATATAAGACCCATTTGATATAGAAAAATATGTCAGGAGGTTGGGGGGGTTGGGTGTTTAAATGCCTTTCAGAAAGCTGAACTCATAGTTTGATGGTTTGTGATTGGAATTGCTGAAGAAATAGAACTAGTTGGTGTGCTGATAATTCAGTTTGCCTTACTCTTTTTTGCTACACAGTCTTGAAATTATATCCAGTATCTGCTTGTTTGCATTTTTGTTAGAGTGGTTAGGAGGAGGGGGAGCAGATCTTAAATGAATTTTTTCTGTTGTGGAGGAGCGGGGAGGGAGATTTGGGTTAATCCGGTATTCTTTTTAAATAATAATTACCTGACGATTTAATTTATCTAGGTTGTCTTTGTCCTGTGCTGTCATGGATAACCGAGGGTTTCCTATGGTTATAATTCATCAACAAGCCGTTTTCTTGCTTTCCTACTAACACTGGGCTATGACAGTAACATATCCCAGGACGGCTTGTCTGGACAAGTAACTAAAATTTTGTGTGTATTGCTTTCAAATATGAAACTAACAGAATTTCATTAAATTCTGTTTCAAGACAAATGCATTATCTGTGAATACTGTTTTTTTTTCCCCCCAGAGCTTTCAAATGAGATCAGGCCAGACCAGAAAAGAAGCTAGTCACTTGCCATTACTGACCCTTTTCAGGTATTTCAGCATATCAATATAATTTCTTCCTTGCTATAGGATCATTTAAATAGAATCTAGTTTGAAAGGTAGTTGCCTAAAAATTGAAGCATAATTACAATTTAGGGTCCTCAGCAGGAAGCGTGGGTAGGAGTCCTCAGGCCTTCCTCATTGACTTTGATTTGTAATGGTAGTTTTTTGGTAATACTTCCTCTTCTCCATTTGCTCTTTAAAAGTGATTGATAAGGGATTATGTCTCTGGATTTTGCACCAACATGCTGGTGGAAGTTATGTTGTGTACATTAACACAGGAAATGAAAGCAGAAATTTACCCTCATTAATTACTGTTGGATTTGACTGGAAGTTCACAAAAGAAGGCTTTCTTATAAATCTCATTTTGATCCTTACTCACTGTACCTTGGAAATTTGACAGCATTGTGTGTACTACTGAAAGTTGTTATTTTTTCTTTTAAGATTAGGAATTATATGTTAATATGTTGTTCGAAGGCTCTGAAGACAAAATTTGAGCCTTTGGATCCTCAAAACTGGTACGGAGTTAAGGTGAAACTGCTCATAGTGAGGGTGTTAGTCAGCCTACTCTAAGATGAAAGGATCATGGCAAGATACTATGTAATGAAATTGAAGGAGGTTCAGAAGGACACTTGCATGTGTCTTTTCCAAGTAACCTTTCTGGGGCAGGCTATGTGGCTCTGTGTAAATTAAGTGTACTTGTGTATACGGGAAGGGATGAAAGTCAAACTAAACGTGAGTTGAAAGACATATAAATGATGATAATAAAATAACCACTCCCTGGCAGTGCTTTTTTCCCCTCTATTGTGTTTAGTAGTTACGAGTTTTTTTTTCCTAATGGAAAATGAGATAATAGGTGGAGAATAATGTCTTTAATGTATTCTGATGTGACTGAGGAACAATGACAGGTTTAAAAAAGCCACCTTATGTGTACAGTTGTATAACTATTTAACGAGCCATAATTCTTCTGAAACATTTTTACAGCTTGTTTGTACCTTTGTTAGGATGTTTTTCTACCCAGGCCTTGAAGTTTTGGGTCTAGGAAGTAGCTTTTACTTCTTAAAAATGGGAATTTATTTGAAATCGGGTTTATTATTTTAAAATATTTCGTTATCTTATTTGGTTACTGCATTTGAAAGGACGATCATTCATTCATTAGTGACTATGGCATCTTTCGGACAGGTAAAGCAAATAAGAATGAAAGCGCTGTATTTTTTTAATTTTCCAAATTCTTTGGATAGGTTTATTGGATCAATTCTGTTAACGCATAGAATTTAAATTCCTATGCAAAATTTCTTTTTTTTTTCTATGCAAAATTTCTACTTTATTTTCTGAACTTAAATTTATGATCAGTCAGTTTAATTTGGACAGTTTTGATATTCTAGTAAGGCTTAATCTTGTTTTAATATTTGTTGGGGGAGATACTAATCGTTAGAGACATCATTTAGTGTTATCTTCCAAAATTTGCAGCTGTTTAGAAACAGATACTTAAGGGACACTACTATAGTATAATGAATGCCTTCCTTGTTAAGTCATGTGTGACAAAGGCAAAATTCAGTAAGTGCATAATCTACAGCCCTTTGGAAGCAACAACAACAAGAAAGAGCAGATTAACTCCAAATGCATTTAGGTTATCTGGAAATTGAATTCCTGCCATTCTTTGTCTTTGTATAATTGAACTTCTCTTTAGTTGATGTTTATGGTTTTTTGAAGCTGATGAACGTAGGTATTATCCGGGAGGGTACTAAGGATTAAATGTAGGTGTTTCTTAACATTAGCTGAATGTCAACCTATCATTTTCAACTCCATCTTCTAGTTAGCTCTCCACAGAGGAGACTCCAGATCTTCTCCTTTTAAATATTCAACTTCAGAATCCTAGCACATACATTTCCTACCCTTAGGACAATGTAGGTATAAATATGAAACTAAGCATTAATATGTGTGATTAAATATAATTCATGCGTTTCATTCATCTAACAGACATTTTTTGACCTCTATACCAGGTACTTAGCCAAGGACCGTGACATGCAGTTGAATTGTCCTTGCTGCAAGGGTCCTTGAGCTTTGTTTTAATATTCTCTTGCCATGGAGGGCCATGGATTTGAGGAGCCAGAATTGGATCAAGAGGGTGAACCATTTATGTTATGCCAGGTTGGCCAAAGGTCTCATCTAAAGGTCAGTTTAAGGAGGTATTTAGAAACTCAGGTGAAAAGAATGGGGAACAGATTATCATGCAGGCAAAGGGTCTAGACTCCACAGATTTCGATTATTCTAAAATGAATGGAGCTCAGTGAGTGAGCACTTTCCTTCATTGAAGAACAAGTGCTCAAGGCCAGAACTAGTCTGTGCAGGCAGTCTAAAATTAGAGCTAGAGCGAAGGGGTAGAATCCAGACATCCGACTGTGAGGCATGTATATATGTATATATGTATATATGTTCTCTTTCTTCTCTAAGGTTGTTCCTTTGTTTTTTAATTGTTTTCATTCCTTTCCTTGACAAACCTGCAAAATATGTGAGGCCCTCACAGCTTTCATTTCCACTTTATTTTTTTAAAGATCTTATTTATTAGAGTAAGCAAGCGAGAGAGCACAAGCAGGGGGACCCACAGAGGGAAATGGAGAAAAGCAGGCTACCTGCTCAGCAGGGCTTGATCCTGGGACCTGAGCCCAAGGCAGACACTTAACGACTGAACCACCCAGGCGTCCTTTCCCTGACATTTTATTATGAAAAATTTTAATCACAGAAAAGTTGCAAGAATCGTTTATTGAATGATTGAATACCTAAGTACTGACAAACCTAGATTCTATAATTTATAATTCATATTTTGCCATATGTACTTACTTATCCATCCATCCTACCCTCCCTCTCTCTTCCCATGTCCTTTCATCAGTCCATCTTCTATTTAGTTATATTCTTGCCCCCAAATACTTCAGTGTGCCCATCATGAACTATTTGTTTACTTAATATTTGCTTTTTTAAGAGAGAGAGTGCATGAGCAGGGGTGGGGGATACAGGCAGAGGAAGAGTGAGAAAAGCCCCACCACACAGGGCTGATCTCAGGACCCTGAGATCATGACCTGAGCTCACCTCAAGAGTTGAATGCTTAGTTGACTGAGCCACCCAGGCACCCCTGTTACTTGTTTTTAAGATAAAATTTATATACAGTAAAATATACAAATCTTACATATACTATACCCTTAGCTTGGACTAGTTCATCTTTGTAATGTATAACCCTGTCAAGATATTAAACATTACTGTCACTAGAGAAAGTTCCTTCATGTACCTTCCAAGTCTTCCACCAGTTTCTTCTGACACTCCCTGTTCAAAGGTCCTACTTTGTTACCACATTTGAGTAGCATTGTGCTAGGTGTTCAGAATATAAAGAAATAAAGAACGCAGCTTTTATTTTCTTTAAGCTTATTATTCATTTTGGGTTTTAGTTATAGGTGGTGGTTTCTGAAAAGAGATAAGTAAATGTTATATGTATTTAGAGGAGGCAACTGGGACTGCCAGAGAAAGCTTCCAAGGTATGGGTCTTGAGTGGGGCCTTTATTTTAGGATCTAGAGAAGACTTGGGTTTTGGTTTGTGTTTTAAATAGACTGTATGATTTGAAGTTAGAAGTTATTTATTAAGGAACTGTAGCAGACAAGTGTGGTTGGGACCTAATTTTGGAGTGAGTATAAACATTATTTTACATCCAGTGATAATATTTGAGGAAGGAAGTAATGTAAAAAAGATAAAGGGCGCCTGAGTGGCTCAGTTGGTTAAGTGTCTGCCTTCAGCTCAGGTCATGATCCCAGGGTCCTAGGATCAAGCCCTACGTTGGGCTCCCTGCTCAGTGGGGAGTTAGCTTCTCCCTCTTCCTCTGCCTTCCCCCCCACTCATGCTCTCTCTTTCTCAAATGAATAAATAAAAATCTTTTAAAAAGACATTAAATTCTTACTTTGTTATCTCTGGTATTTAATTGTGTAGATAACTTCTTCGTTTTTTTAGTTCTCTCCTTTCTTGGTTATTTGCCTATCTGGCTTCTCACCTATGCTGGCACTTCTTTCTCTTCCAGATTTAAACTATTAGAAGCTTTGTCTTGACTCTATATTGTGCTCTTTGTTATCTGACCCTTAGCTCTTAGGGCTTCTCAATTATAATTCTTTCCAGGTCAGGGCTACATCTATATCCATAAGCTGTTAACTCTTGTTAGGTTTCTGACTGCTGATAGGATGCTGCTTTTTGTATATCCCTGTTTACTTTGTACTTGTGCAGTAGTCTGTAGCAAAAGCATTTGTTTTAAGTAGTTGTAGCAAATGGGATTTATTGAGAAAGAAAGATGTACCCTTGGGCTGAATGAACAGACTAGATAGAGCTTCTAGGCATTAAAACCCCAGAATGACACTGCAGAATTTGCCTGCTAAGGGAGCCACTGCCGGCCAACACTGTCATGTTGTTGAATCAGAAAGCTGTCACCATACTTGACAGAAGTTTAACTTCCTGAAAAAAAAGGTAGTTTAACTTCCTTGGCCAGAACTATCATTACATGTTATTTTTTGCCCTTCGTGTCTTATGCAGGTATGTCTCCTTAGCTGCACTTAGGTCAAATGTGAAACCTTTGTTTCAGGGGCATCTGGAAAATGTAGTTTTTAGTTGTTCAGTCTCTGTAAAACGGGAAATCTATGTGAGAATGGATTGGGTTAAGTACTGAGTGACACTGTTAGTGAAAAACTAAACTCGTTTTCCCCAGATTTCCTCAATGCAACAAAGTAAAATCTTTATAATTTTGCTGTTTCAGTGCAAAGACCATGCGTATTGTTCTAGTTTCCTGAGATAGAAACTATTGAGATCAAGTGTACCATTTAGATTTTTATGTTCTGGGTATAACAGAAAACCAACTCGAATTTGCTAGCTCACAATATTGAAAAGTCCAAAGGTGAAGCTTGTTACACTTGTACTTATGTGATCAGAATCTCATCTTCCTCTTTTTTCCTTTATTTAATGAGCTCTGCTTCTGATGTGTTTGTCCTTTTGTGGTCCCAGTATGTTTGTCAGCAGCTCAAGCTCTAGGTCCTCATCCCATCAAATCCAGAGAGGAGGGATGAGTGCTTCAGAAGCTGTAGGCGCAGGGCTCTTGACCTTTGTTCATTCCTCCACTCCTTTGGCAGTTTGAAGCCTTTAGGACTCTTTTCATGGGCCTTTGCAATTATTTTTAAATAAAGTACATAGGTCTAACAAAGAGCACTTATGTTAAAATATTGTTATCAAAATATTTTTTAAAAATTGAAAGCTAGTATATACTTCTTTGTTAAATAATAAGATTTAGTATGGGTCTAATAATTTCCAAGTAGTGATGAACATTGTCACTATTTGTCGGTGTCTGCAACCAATGATAATGTGATAGGAAACTGTGATTTCTGCTGGTGACAGAATGACTGGTATTACTAATATTGTGGTCTGTTGACTGGATTCACAAAAGAAGGACATGCTAAAGTTCAGCTAAATTCAGTGAAGTTAAAGATACCTTTCATCCCTTCATCTGAGCTTACAGACACCCTGAGTTCTATACCTATACCTTTTAGGGGATCTGTGCACTTCAGCTTAAGAAGTGTAGCTAGAAGAGACTTTCTCTTCCCAGGAGCCCCATCTTGTGCATCTCATTGACTTTGGGTTAAATTGACATTTCTGAAGCAACCACTAAGGCCAGATAAGATTTGGTAACTGGTTTAGCCAGCCTGGGCCTATCCCTGGAGCTGAGGATGGGGTCATTGCTACCTAAACAACATGATGCCTTAGCTTTTTTGTCCCGAGGGAAATTCAGGGGCTACTGGATGCTGAGTAGCAAATAGTAGATGTCCGTTATGTCATCCTTAATTCATCTCCTCTTCTTTGCTCCCATATTGTTACTGTCTCATAAATATTTTTTGTCTTATCTCCCTTACTAAATACTAAGCTTCATATCTTATGTCTTCAAATTGTAGATACATAGTTAAAGGCTTAGCTTTCCCCCCCTCATATTTTTTTTTCCAGTTTATTTATTTATATCTACACCCAGTGTAGGGCTGGAATTCACAATCCTGAGATCAGGAGTCGCATGTTCCTCTGACCGAGCCAGCCAGGTGCTCCATTTCCCCTCATCTTTAAGGGGGATTTAAATTTGTAGCTTTAAATTTCTTGAAATTCTGTTTTGTTTTCTACTCTGCTGGTTAACTTAGACACCTTCTAGCAAATTCAGTTGTAGGAGTTTGTGTATTGAAGTATTCATTTGGTTCTTGAAAATTAATTAATTAATTTTGGTTATAAAGTAGGCTGCTTGAAGCTGTAAGATCACTCTGGGAACTACAGTTGAGGATTATTGATTAGCCGGAGTTTCTGAAGATGAAATTTTGAGTTTGATAAGGAAATTTCAAAGGATACATTTGCTCTGTTGTCCAGGAACCAAGAGTGGCAAACTTGTTTCCTAAGTAGGCCAGGAGATTTTATTTCAAGTACAGTCATCAGGATTATTCTCTGGAGGTTCGTGGTACTTTCTGCACAGTAGTCACTTTAGCCCTAGGAGATAGGTTTCTGTAGTTCAGGCAGTCTTCTAGTTGAAGAGCCCTACCATTCATTACAATGTTTTAGCTCATTTGGAATACTACAAAAAGGATGACGAAAATGGATCTTGAAAATAATTCCGAAGATCATATGTAGCTTTATGTTTTATGAATCCTGTCTTTCATTTGATATTTTCTTTGCCTGTGTTAGATTTAACATGTTATATGGTTATCTTGGTAAAATAGCTGTATACCAACATTTTTAACTTGTGGAATTTCAAGACCTATTTGTTTACTATTCATTTACTAAAAAAAGTGCAGTATGTTTTAGGTGCCAGGCATTATGTTAAGCACATTAGTTAACTTCTGTCACTTTTTCTCTTAGCACTATTTTATGAATCTTGTATATACTCTTTGGCAAATAGCAGGGTTTTTTTTTTTTTGTTTTGTTTTGTTTTAAGATTTTATTTATTTATTTGTCAGAGGGAGAGTACAGGCAGAGGGAGAAGCAGGCTCCCCACTGAGCAAGGAGCCTGGGATCAGGACCTGAGCTGAAGGCAGATACTTAACCAACTGAGCCACCCAGGTGTCCCTGGCAAATAGGCGTCTTTTAAAGAATATATTCTTTTGTCTTATTGTTTAACACCTTGTGGGTTTTCCTCTCTTCTTGGCAAATATCATTAAGTAAAATCGTTTTTGTTTGGATATTTATTTATTAAAATATATTAACTTCTGGAAAGTTCACATTTTTTTTTTCTAATTAGCAGGAGGTTGTAAGTTTTCCTCAAATTAAAATATAACTTTACATTCAAGTTGCATATATTTGTAAGACCGTAGTATAAAATATTTTTATCCTTAAAAATTATACTTATAAAACATTTTAGAGCTACTGATTTTTTAAAAAAAATTGATGGTCTTGAAATTTAAATAAAAACATAAGCCATGTTAGTAACTGTTTTATTTCTGAATTGAAAAAATGAATTATTTTCTCCCTTCTTTATTTGATCTAGGGTCTTAGCTTTTGCATTACAGATCTTCTCAGTAACCCAAAATATTCTTGGGTATATTACCAAAAAATTATGTGATTTTTAACTGTAGTTGTTATCTTGTTCTGTGAATCTACGTTGTCTATCCTGCTTAAATTTTTATTATCCTCTTTTAGTAGAGAATGAGGAGTTGTAAATCTTTTAAGAATTGTTGCTTTATGAATATCTCGTGGATTTCCCCTTTTAAGGGACATAAAAACAAGGGCAGCATGCTTCTTTAAAAGATATAATTAATTTTGAAGATTAAAATCTGCTTGCCAGCTCATTGGTTGGACTACTTAAATATTATGATTTTATGTTATTAAAGGTCTGTTCATGTGTCCCCCAGTGTTTTTAAGGATTTCTTTTACCAAACACTTGTTGAATTTTTCTCTTGTTTAATGGCTGTGGTTTAAATACATGTTACCTCTTGACCACAGTCCTATAATTCAGTGGGAATTCCTTTGGTTTCTTCGGTAAATCCCTTAAGGACTAGTCTGACAATTACTAACCTTTGTTTTCTGTAGAATCAGGTAAAAATTTGTTACATTGTTTATATCAAGAAAAGGTAACAGGATTAACATATGCAAATTTTCAAAGTGTTGAGAAAAGAAAACCAGGGTCAGTTTGATAAATTTCTCAGAAATCCTCATTTTATTTCAATTTCTAATCTGATTCACAAGCTTTCACAGTTACTATTTGTAACTCTTCGTAATCTATACTTGCCCGGTAAGAAAGAACCTTTGTATGATTGTTTCAGTTAGTCAGAGGAAAAAGGCCTTTTTGATTTTGCTAGCTGCCTTTGTTTGTTCTTACTGAAAGTAGATAATACGAAATTAAAAGATAAATAATATATTTTCAGCAGTAGAATGACTCCAATGCCTCTCTTTTGGGTTAAAATGTTTTCTTGTCTTTTTTCATTTTTCCTTGAAAGAAGAGTACTCAGTACTCTCCTTGCCTTTTTCCTCCTTCCAAAATATTCTTTTGTCATTTTTGTGTCTTGTGGTTTTCCGGGTAATTAGTCTAGTGCGAGATCATGTTGAAACTAAAGTTAATATAAAGTCTTCAAATCATTAAAATCTGCATATACCAAAATTTCAAAAAACTTAGATGGAATTTTTAATAGGATTAATGAGCATTTATTTTTTGGATAGGTAATGTGTTCATGTGGTTCAAAATACCAAAAGGTGCAAAAAATGAGTTTTCTCCTTTCTCCTCTCTGTTGGGCACACTTTTCCCCTCACTGGAGGCAACAATTCTATTCTCTCTACCTTTTAAAAAACATAAGTTGTAGAAGATTCTACATACTGTTACCTTGCCTTTTTCACTTGATTTTTGTCCTTTACATATTGTTATATGAAGAGTGTATTAGTGATAGAAAATCTAAACTAAACAGTGGGTTAAACAACAAAGTACTTCTCATAAAAGTTCAGATATGGGGTCTAGGGCTGATAAAGCCCTCATGCTATTTCTCACTCTTGTTTTGAGGCATGATGAATACAGTAGAATGCACAGATATTAAGCAGACAGTTTGATGAGTTTTGATAATTGTACATAACAAATCCTGCAGTCGAGAGCCAGCCCTGTAGCCTTGCCTCATTCCTTACCCCACCCCTTGGCTCTTTCCATACTATTACTGCTCCACTGTTTGTTGCCCATGCCTTGACGTAGCTGATCTTCAGCTATTGGAGCCCATTCCACACTGCAGGATGCAAGAAGGGGCAAAGATTACATGCCAGCCTTTTTATAGGAAGATTTTAAGAAGCTGCCACTTCACTACATTTCCAATCATGTTTCGTTAGCCATACTCATAAATACAGGCATATCTTGTTTTATTGTGCTTCACTTTATTGAACTTTGCAGATTTGCCTTTTTTTTTTAAAGATTTTATTTATTTATTTGACAGAGAGAGAGATCACAAGTAGGCAGAGGCAGAGAGAGAGGGGGAAGCAGGCTCCCTGCTGAGCAGAGAGCCCGATGCGGGGCGTGATCCCAGGACCCTGAGATCATGACCTGAGCCGAAAGCAGAGGCTTCAATCCACTGAGCCACCCAGGCGTCCCAGATTTTGCATTTCTTACAAAGTGAATGTTTGTGGTAATCCAGTGTTGTGTAAGTCTGTCGGTGCCAATTTTCCAACAGCATTTGGTCAGTTCGTGTGTTTGTGTCACATTTTAGTAATTCTTCAATATTTCAGACTTTTTCATTATTCTGTTTGGGTAATTTGCGATGAGTGATCTTTGACTGTAATTGTTTTGGGTGCCATGAACTGCGCCCACATAAGATGGTGAACTCAATAAGTGTTGTGTGTTCTGACTGCTCCATTGAGCAGCTAGCTGTTCCTCTGTGTGCCCCACTCCTTGGGTCTCTCCCTATTGCCTGAGACACAATGTAGTGAAATTAGGCCAGTTAATAAACCTACAGTGGCCTCTCAGTGTTCAAGTGAAGGGAAGAGTTACACATCTCTCACTTTGAAATCAAAGCTAGAAATGATTAAGCTTAGTGAAGAAGATATGTCCAAAGCTGAGACAGGCTGAAAACTAGGCCTCTTGTGCCACGCAAGCAAGCTATGAATGCAAAGGAAAAGTTGTTGAAGGAAATTAAAAGTGCTGCTCCAGTGAATATACGAATGAAGAGAAAACAAAATATCCTTACTACTGATATAAAGAAAGTTTTAGTGGTCTGGATAGAAGATCAAACCAACTACCACATTCCCTTAAGCCTAATTCAGAGCAAGGCCCTCACTCTTCAATTCTGTGAAGTCTGAAGGAGGTGAGGAAGCTGCAGAAGAAAAGTTTGAAACTAGCAGAGGTTGGTTTATGAGGTTTAAGAAGCCATCTTAATAACCTAAAAGTGCAAAGTGAAGCAACAAATGCTGGCATAGAAGCTGCAGCAGGTACCCAGAAGATAGAGCTAAGATGATTAATGAAGGTGGCTTACACTCAACAACAGATTTTCAATGTAAATGAAAAAGCCTTGTATTGGAAGAAGATGCCTTTTAGGGCTTTCATAGCTAGAGAGAAGTCCATGCCTGGTTTCAAGTCTTCAAAGGACAGGTTGACTCTCTTGTTAAGGGGCTAATGCTAATGATGACTTTATTTATTTATTTTATTTATTTATTAATTAACAGACAGAGATCACAAGTAGGCAGAGAGGCAGGTGGGAGCGGGAGGGGGCGGGGGGAAGCAGGCTCCCTGCTGAGCAGAGAGCCCAATGTGGGGCTCGATCCCAGGACGCTGAGATCATGTCCTGAGCTGAAGGCAGAGGCTTAACCCACTGAGCCACTCAGGTGCCCGTGCTAATGATGACTTCAAATTGAAGCCAGTGCCTATTTACTATTCCAAAATCCCAGGGTCCTTAAAAATTATGCTAAGTCTATTCTGCCTGTGCTCTATTAAATGGAACAACAAAGCCTGGATGACAGCACATCTGTTCATGACATGGTTTACCAATATTTTAAGCCCACTGTTGAATGAGACCTACTTCTCAGATATTGAAATACCACTGCTCATTGGCCACTGGAGAGCTGTGATGGGGATGTTGTTTTCGTGACTGCTAACACAACATCCATTCTGTGGCCCATGGATCAAGGAGTCATTTTGACTTTCAAGTCTTTATATTTAAGAAATTCATTTTGTAAGGCTGTAGCTGCCATAGATAGTCGTTCCTGGGCAACATAAATTGAAAACCCTCTGGAAAGGAGCCCCTAGGACGCTGGGATCGTGACCTGAGCTGAAGGCAGATACTTAACTGATTGAGTTAACTGATCCAAGTGTCCCTCTGCTTTGCTTTTTTAGACCTAATGCTATTGAATACTTCATAGACTACAGTTTAGTTTAAACATAACTTTTGTATGTACCAGAAAAGCGAAAACTCATTTGACTTGCTTTGTTGTGGTATTTGCTTCATTGTGGTGGTCTGAAGTGAACCCGCAATATCTCTCAGGTATGCCCCTACTTCACAGTTAACTGACAGGAAGGCAAGTGAATGTGTTTTTCAGGAGTTGCTCTCTTAAAATGTAGATTAGGGCACAAGGTTAAAATGCGGTAATTTTTTTCCCCCTCTTTCTCGCATTACATTCCTTAACATGTAGAAACATGTTCCAGCTAATCTTAAAGTACCTGTTAACTGGGGAAAAAGAAAGTAATCAACAAATATATTCAATTTAATTCCTTTAATATTTTTTGTTTTTCTTTTTTTTTTTTTT
>CM052896.1:87834110-87999559 GCA_028534135.1 Potos flavus
TTTTTTTTTTTTTTTTTAAGATTTTATTTGTTAGAGAGTGTGCTGGGGTGGGGGTGGGGGGGTAGTATGGAGGGAAAGGGAGAGAATCTCCAGCAGATTCCCTGCTGAGCACAGAGCGGAGGAGGGGCTCTATCCTACGACTCTGAGATGGTGACCTGAGCCGAAACCAAGAGTTGGATGGTCAACTGACTGAGCCACCCGGGCACCCCAGAATAATAAGTGTTTTTAAAATATGTTTTTAACTCTATAAACTTCTGGTTGGAACTTGAGGAAAAAAATTCATAGTAATTTTCCATACAACCAGGTGGTATTATGAGCTAGCTGTACTTACTTTTGAAATAGGAAATAGCAGGGCACCGGGGTGGCTCAGTCGGTTAAGCAGCCACCTTTGGCTCAGGACATGATCCCAGGGTCCTGGGATGGAGCCCTGCATTGGGCTCCCTGCTCAGCGGAGAGCCTGCTTCTCCCTCTCCCTCTCCTGCCTACTTGTGCTCTCTGTCAAATAAATAAATAAAATCTTAAAAAAAAAATAGTATTCAAAAAAGGATTGTATACATATGTTTTCCCAAACTACATGATGTCTTAAGAGAGCAGAGACCTCTTACTCAGCTGCAGTAGCACACAGCATTGAACCTTTCACTTGATAGATTGCATTTTTTCTCTAATTGAAGTGAATCTTGGGATAGTGGTAGAAAAATGATTAGATTCCCAGTAGCAATGTATTGGTCCTTCAGGGGCAGAGGGGAGAAACTATTTATTTAATGTCATTTTTTAAAAAAGATTTTATTTATTTATTTGAGAGACAGAGTCAGAAAAAGAGCACACAAGCAGAGGCAGAGGGAGAGGGAGAAGCAGACTCCCCTGCTGAGCAGAGCCTGGTGTGGGGCTTGATCCCAGGACCCTGGGATCATGACTTGAGCCAAAGGCAGACATTTAACCGACTGAGCCACCCAGGCACCCTATATAATGTCATTGTTAGTACTTTTGAAATTATCATCTATTTAGGTAAAGAAATTTAATGGGCTAATATCTATGCTCTAAAGACAGAGACTTTTAAGATACTTTCAGTATCCCATTTTATCTGGAGGTCAGGTTTTCGTAGATCTCTTTTTTTGAGTAATGAAGCCTTAATAAGCCAAAGAACAGGAAAAAAGAATATTTCCTATACTTAATAAATGGCTTTTATAGTCATCCTCAGGCCCCTTCCTGAGGTCTTCATAATTTAGAACAGAAAGTGGTATGTCTTGTTTTTTTCCTGTGTCCTTAGCATAAAAGTGGTGTCTAGCACATGGTTGGTGTTTAGTAAACATTTATTGACTGAATGAATATTTATAAATTGATATCTTTCTTTTGGTTTTGCTACCACACATTTTTTGGGTGGAGAGGGAGATATTATTGAGAGACTAAATAATAATAATAGCTGACGTTTTTTCTTATTTGTTAGGTAGTGGTGGTGGTAATCAGGTAGGCATGTGCTTGCCTTAGGATTTGTATTGGGTTTTTCCTGTGCCTAGAACACTGTTGTTCTCTTAGGTAAATCCTCATGCCCAACTTCCTCCGCTCCTCTGAATCTCTTACGTATCACCTTCTCAAGAAGCCCATATTTACCACTCTGTTTAAAATGGCAACTGCTTCCCTCTCCCTATACTTCCAAGTTTCCTTATCCTAGTCTGTTTTTTCCCATAACAATTATCTCCTTGAAACATATACTATATAATTTACCTAAGATTATTACTGTCTCTCTCACCACCAGTATTCTCGTGCCTTTAGGGGCTTTAGACTATTCACTGTATTTGAAGTATATCATAGATGCTCAGTAAGCATTTGTTGAATGAATGAAGGTAGGAAGAAGGTAACATGTGAGAAAGTAAGTTATAAAATAATTTTTATTTAAGAAATTTGTACTTAAAAGTATTATTTCCATTATTCAAAAAGTTTTGCTTTTGAAGACCACTGTGTTCCATTTTGATACCAAGGCAAAACCTGTGCAAGGTTTAAGAACTATATTCTCTTGGTGGAAAAGGGACTGAGTTTTGGCTTTGCTGAAATACATCATCTTCTTCAAACCCTTAGCATCGTTTTTGGTGAAGTTTGTCATAGCCTTCAGTGGTGGTTTAGTTAATAAGACAGAGTCTCTAGGTTTGAGTGTGTTCCACTGTGTGCAGTTGGAGCATTTATTTCCTACTGGAGGTGGCTTTCCACAGTGAGGAATGACAATAGTAATAGCTTCCTTCCTTCTTTCCTTTGGACTAGGCCTTATATTAAACATTTTATGTGAATTTTATCTTTATTAAGACCATAGCGTCTTAATAGGACTAATGTATTCTTGTCCCCTTTTTCTTGGGGAAAACTTAAGAGGTTTTAGAGGTCAAGGGTTTGCTTAGCCATAAGTTTCTTGAAGTTGGAATTCAAATCCAAGCAGTATGACGCGTAGAGGAACTTCACTACCCAAAATGTTTTCCTGGTGAAGAGCACCTAGAAGTGAAAAAGAAATTAGAAACAACTTAGCGGAACCCTGATGTCCCAGAGACCTTTATCTTTATTTGCTCCAGCTTCACATGACTTCAGTTGATTGAATGAGGCGAGGCCACTGTGATTGAAACAGTAGTATTATGTTAAAGTTAACTAATGCAACTAAATAAAGTATATTTTAAATAAAACCGGGACTGGCTCCTAACCAGATCTTCTGTTATTTGAATTTGATTTAGCCCAGGAATTTTAATTTGCTTTAAAAACAACGGTGATTTGTTGCAGTCAAATGCTCTACCACTGAGCTATACCCCCTCAACGGTGATTTTTGGAGGGTGAATTAGAATCTACAGTTGCAGGAAATTATGCTTAAGGATACGTATTTATATGCTGAAGCATATAAAGCACAGTAATGTGCTTTACATAGGAAAAGTTGTAGGACACTATTGTGTAGATAGAATCATTTTATTTTTAAAAAATCCTCCAGAGCAAGACATGAGGTACTACTTTTGGAGATACATTGAGACTTTTTGGCCTGAGATGATCACTGGGGAGATGTTTCCCTTTTAGGTTTCTAGAACTCTGATGAGTTCACATCCTACTGAATGAGGTGCTTTTCTTGATGCTCCCATTCAGTTTTAGTGGGATAAAATACTGACAAAAACTTTTTCTTAATACTTCTTTTCACCCCTCTAAAGTAGCCAGCAGAGGCTCCTTTTTCGAATGGATGTTCATGGTGGGGGAAAAAAATGTAATGGTTCAGAAGAGTTTATGATGAAAGCAGTGATCCCCTTTCCTTACCCCTCCCCACCTCAGCTCCCTCTCCAGTGGAACCACTTCAGTTTCTATGATTGATTCATAATTCCCCTTGTTAATATGCTTTTTTCCATTTCTTGGTTTACCTATTTTAAGCATTATCTGTTGACTTTTTGCAGTGATAATCAAGATTTAGCTCTCATTTACCACCTGTCAAGAATTATAAGGGATCTGCGATTTTCCCTACTTGAAGCTAACAAGTTAGCCTGCTGCCACAGTTTCATGGATGCTGGTGGAAGTCTCTACAGAGTTAGAGATGAAGTACTGTTATAGTAACAGTAGCCAGAGTATCAGCAGTAGCCAGAGTATCATCAGTAGCCAGAGTATCAGCATTCATTTGTGCCAGTGTCCTCAGCCTCAGTTCCCACAGGGTACTGCAGAGAGGACCACATAATACCTATTCACATGGTGGGTTTTGTTACTGGAGAAAACTCTGAGCTTAGAGATTTCAGATATTTTATTACAGACAGTCAGCATGCCTGCTTTTTGTTCATGAAGAAAACACTTTCTGTCTTGCAAGGCTATTTGCTATATGAACATCCTTGAAAATACAGTCCAGAACAATGAGCAGACTGTGTCTTGCCTGAAAGACATAGAGACCCATTACAAATTATTTCCCAACCCCACTACCCCATTTCCCATCTTCTTTCTGCTGTGGTTCTATCATTATTTTTAGCTCTCTGGTTACCTTGGTAAATACTCTGTATTTATTTTTATTACACTAACAGGTGATATCTTTTGACTTCCTGCTATAAGGGATCTCAGATCCCTTATAATTCTTGACAGGTGGTAAATGAGAGCTAAATCTTGACTATCACTGCAAAAAGTCAACAGGAAGCAAAAGAGGAAAGAGGAGTATTTAAGACAGGGATCCTTGTATGTGTTAGAAAACCAGTCCAACCATAACTGTGAAAAAGGAAATTGGTTCCCAGAACTGAGAGTCCACGAGGATAGAGTAGGATTGGATCCAGGTGCTCAAACCTTGCTTTGAAGAGTTGCTCTCTTGCTGTTACCAGTCTGATTTCCTCCTTTTAACTTTATTTTCAAGGTCCTCCACACTGCCCACCACTTACCCACCTGTACAGATTCGAAGCTTTGTGTTTATTTCCGAACAAGTTACAGCAAAGCAGAGAGAATGGATTAGAATAGTGAAGAGCCTGGTCAACGTGCATACTCTTACAGATGGGTATGGGGTCAGCGCTGTATGTGTCACATGTATTAGGGGTGGGAAGAAGGTAATTCTCCAAAGAGAAAACAGAATGTCCTCCCCATATCAGAATTCTCACTTGTATTCTTTTTGGGGGGGTATTATTTACTTTTATAGCTTCCTTAATTTTTCCCTTTTTTAAAGATAGTATCAAATTTCTAGTATCTCTCTTCGTCATAGTTACCTTCCTTGATACTCACTATCCTCCTGCTCTGTTCTGTGTGCTTCCTTTAGAATTGCTGCTCAACTGACATCTTGTGACTTGCCTTCATTATGCTCCTATTTCCCATATATTATTCTTTCTTGGTTTTATTGCCTTGTTTTGCTAGGGTACATGCTAAGGTAAGAAGTGGGAGGTAAATTTTGAGCAATTCCTTGTCTGAAAGGTTTTTATTCTCTCCTTAAACTCGATTGTTAGTGTGGCTGGGAATGGAAGTCTAGGTTGAACATAATTTTCTGTCAGAATTTTAAAGGCGTTGCTCAATTGTTGGTATCCTTCATTATTGATGAAAAGTCCTAGGCCAGTTTGATTCTTGTTTCTTTGTAGATGAGCTGTCTTTTCTCTGAAAGCTTGTATCTTTTTTACCTTTGTTGTCTCAAATTCTCCAGTGATATGTCTTGGTTTGGGCTTCTATTCATTTGAGCATTGAATGGGCCCTATTAATTGGAAGACTTCTGTAAATCTATTAACTTATTCATCTTTTGTGGAAAATTTATATTTCTTCAGAAACTTCCTCCAATTTTTTTTCTTTTCATTCTGGAGTTCTTTTTTTAATTTTTAATTTTTTTAATTGAAGCATAGTTGACACACAACGTTACATTAGTTTCAAGTGTGAACATAGTGATGCAGCATCTCTGTGTGTTATGCTATGCTTCTCACCAGTGCAGCTACCATCTGTCTCCATACAGCACTATTACAGTACCATTGACTGTATTCCCTGTTCTTTCTGGAATTCTTACTAATCATATGCTGACCTCCTGATGTTGTGTCTCCTTTGATAATTTTTTGTCTCTGTTTTTGTTTACTTTTCAAATTTCATCTTCACAACTTCAAAACTTATATTGCCTTTTTAAATTTGTTTTTTATTTCCAACAGTCTTTTCTCAATCTTTTTTGCCTTTCATAGCATCCTGTCTTGCTTTATGGATGCAAAATCTTAACTGTTTCTGAGGATCTTAGTTAGAAGGCTTTTAAACAAGATCTATTCTGTTTTATGAATTCTGTTTCTTACTTTGTCACACTTCTTTAACTTCGTGTTTCCTTGTCTCTTTCATGATACAGATGTTTAATTCTGATTTAACCAAACAAATGGAAGGATGAAACAATATAAAATGTTTGGGATCTCTGTACCTACCTAGGGTCTGTCAACTGGTGAGCTTTGCATTAGGGTGAGCAGTTAGGGGGCTTCATTATTCTTGGTGAGTGGTGCTAAGGCCTATAATAGCTGCTGTTAATTCTCTTCAGACAGTTTAATTTTATTAAAGAAGGATCTGCCAGTTAAATTATTTTTTAGTAATGTAAAATCTCAAAGATTATAAGGATTATGAAGCAAGTCAATGATCTGGGGTCTAGAAATTTTCAAATAGTCATCTTTCCTATGTTTTAGAGTGAAAAGTTCTGGGGTATAGAGTAGTAGAGCGGAGAGCAGCCCAGATGTTGGAGCTAGACTGGTTGGGTTCAAATCTGGTTCTGCCACTTAGTTATAAGTTACTTAACATCTCAGTGCCCCCACTTTTCTCATCTGCAATATTCAGACAATACTAATACTCACCTGGAGCACCTGGGTGGCTCAGTTGGTTGAGTGGCTGACTCTTGGTTTTCAGCTCAGGTCATGATCTCTGGGTCTTGAGATTGAGCCCTGCGTTGGGCTCCGTGCTCTGTGGGGAGTCGGCTTGGGGATTCTCCCCCTCTTTCTCTGCCCCTCTCCAACCCTGAAATAAATAAATCTTAAAAAAAATATTAGGGGGGACCCCTGCGTGGCTCAGGCATCTGCCTTTGGCTCAGGTCATGATCCCTGCATCCTGGGATCGAGTCCCACATTGGGCTCTTTGCTCAGTGGGGAGCCTGCTTCTCCTTCTGCCTGCAGCTCCCTCTGCTTGTGCACATGCTCTCTCTCTCTCTCTCAAATAAATAAATAAAATCTTAAAAAAATACTAGGTTATGAGGATTTATTTAAAAATACATATTAAATAGTTGGCATATAGCGAATTCTCAGAAGGTGTTAATTTTCCTTTTTGCTCTGCCAATAATAATTATGTAATTTAGATATGGTGGTGATTACCCACAGCAGAAATTTTGGTAGGATTAGGTAATTTTAGAATGTGTTTTTCTCTTTAGAACCTCAAAAAACACTGGGTATCATTACTTAAAGTGCTGAAATGTGTATGTGCAAATGTTTTCATAAAAGTCTTTGAAAGCACCCCCCCGCCCAAGGATCTTGCTAAAGATAACTTGATAAGAAAAGTAGTCTTGGAGCACAGCCAGAAAACTAGGAATGAAAAAACACTATTTTCATGCTCGGAAACCTCTCTGTACAATTAGAATCATATGTGCTCAGGATGTTAGGGAAGCTTTGTTCCCATACAAAACACACTGACAATCCTACTTCTTGGACTTCAGAAAATATTGAAAGTTTCTTTAGAAATGGATGTCTAAGGCAGGACTGGCAGGAGGAAAATAATTCTTAAAAAAAATTTTTTTTTCTTCGAGTATGCCCCCATTATGTTGGAACACTGTGAGACTTTCCTCACCACACTTTGCTGACTGTTTGTGAAATTCAGGTGAATTAAATAAGAGAAAAACTCTTGTGTGGTGGTTCCAGTCTCCCTACCCCCTCCAAACTTGACCCTCATTTGAACTGGGGAATTTTAATTTGAATTATTTATCTTGGTTTTTTTTTTTCTTCTCTCACTTAGTGGAGGAAGTTCTTGGAATCTATTATTGTTCCTGTTGTTATTTACTTTTTAAAATGCTACCACACATAAGTAGAGTCAGTGAGCCCCTGTATATTTACCAGTTAGTTTCAACATTTTGCCATAGTTGTTTATTCTTGTCCCCATTTAAAAACAATTTTAAAACAAATTCTAGACATCATGTCTTGTTAGTCCTAAATATATCATGTGTCTTTCGAAGAGATATTTTCCCCCATAATGACAATGCCATTATGTTACCTAACAAAATTAACATATTGCTGTGATGCTTAGCTTCTGAATTTTACTTTCCATATTAGTATCATCAAATTCCTTTACATAATCTAAAACCCAGTTATATTCAAGTTACCAGTATCATTTTTAAGTAATCTGCTTTTTTTTTTTTAATTTACATAAACATATTTGTTTTTGCAAATGCTTGACTTTAACTTAACATAGAAATTTTAAAACACATAAAAGTAGGTAAAATCCATGTAATAAAACCCCCATGTACCTATGACCCAACTTTGACAATTATCAACTCAATGCCCAATTTTCTTTCATCTATTCTTCCACTTTCTTCCTCCTGGGTTATTTTCAGACACATCCCAGATATCATTTCATTTGTAGTCTAGTTAGTGTATCTTTAAAAGATAATGACTCTTGGGGCGCCTGGGTGTTTCGGTCCGTTAAGCATCTGCCTTGGGCTCAGGTCATGATCCCAGAATCCTGGGATCACTCCCCCTGTTGGGCTCCCTGCTCAGCAGGGAGCCTGCTTTTCCCTCTCCCTCTGCCTGCGGCTCCCCTTGCTTGTGCGCGCGCTCACTCTCTCTCTCTCTCTCTCTCTCTGTCAAATAAATAAATAAATAAAACTTTTTTAAAAAAAAGATAATGACTCTTAAAATGTATATATGTATTTACCTCGCCCAATTCCTTAATATCATCAACTATCCAGTATTCAAATTTCCAGTTATCTCAGGTGTCATAGTTTTATCTATTTTTCCAATGTCATAGTTTTAATCAGGATCCACATAAGGTCACTACCTTCCTGCTGGTTGGTAATGACTTTTAAGTCCTTTTTAATCTAGAGGTTCCCCCTCACTACCTCTCTTTTTTTCCTCTCCCTTGTAATTTATGTATCAAAGACACCAGGTTATCGATCCTTTAGAGTTTCTGAGTCTGGATTTTAATGATTACATCCATGTGGCTTAGTTTAACATGTTCTTATGTCCTTTCTATTAAGCCAGTACATCACCATTGAACATACAAAATATTCTTGTAATCTGAAGATAACAAAGATTATTTTGTAAATCTTAGAATTTGATTTAAATACTATATAAGTATATAATGCCACTCACCATTTAAAGTGTGGCCTTTTCTTTTTGGTGAAACAGTATTTGTAAGGTGAGTTGATAGCTAATTAGAAGTTGTAAGCCAGATTTCTTGGCACTGCAGTGGACTTCTCTTCACATAATGAACAACATGAAAAGCAGCCCTGTAAGGGCAGCATTAAAAAGGATTTTGTTTACTAATGTTATGCAATATCTCATATACTTAGCCTTATCTTCTTAAATATGCAGATACTGAAGTTACACTAGTTCCTCATATAAAATGAGGGCAATATGTATATCAATGGCCTTTGGTGGGTCTTGAGAGAGAAAGCATCTAACACAGTACTAAGTATGGAAGAGACCTTTGAATGTTTATTTCTTTTTCTTTAAGCATGGCCACAATTGTGAGACTCTTCTATCTTCAGTAGAAAGTTTTAGGTATAAGGCTGGTGGCCAGGGAAACCATACTTAATCTAAAGGGTTAAGTTGGGTTAAGAATAGGTCTGTCAAACCATAAGAGACTCCTAAACTCATGAAACAAACTGAAGGTGGCTGGGGGGTAGGGGTGGGTAGGGATAGGGTGGCTGGGTTATGGACATTGAGGAGGGTATGTGCTATGGTAAGTGCTGTGAAATGTGTAAGCCTGAGGATCCACAGACATGTACCCTGGGGCAAATAATACATTATGTGTTAATTAAAAAAAATCATTAAAAAAAAAAAAAGAATAGGCCTGTCAGAGTGAACCAGGGTATACAGTCTTAGCCACTTGGTTATGTATGTATATATGTTTATGTGTATATGTATGTGTATATATACGTATATAACAGTTCATTTATAAGACAAACGAATTTGTTCAGCTAAAGTGAACACCCAACCAAATAAAAAGAACCTTTGTCCTTTATTCCAGTTGCAATTTTTGGTAGCTTTTATTCCTTGATTTTCTGATCTATTCCAGGCTATTTTCGATCTGTCCTGTTATGCTCAGGTTATAAGAAACTGACCATCTTAGATGAAAATGACAGAATTCTGTAACCTTAAATGAACTTACTGACTCATCATTTGCCCAGTGCTGCACATCTTTTCAAGAAAAAGTAGATTTGTTAAGATCATTGGGCAAGGGATACAAACAAAGCATTATACTTTGGAAGATAGCGGCTGTTTTAAATCTTCGTCATTCTCTTTTGAAAATACTCGAAATACAAAATAGCACCAAAGATGAGAGGTGCAAGGTTGCTTCGATATCACTGCAGAATTGAATGTCTCATTTGCAAACACTTGTAAGTAACATTGTATCATATAATGGGCTTTTCTTATTAGCTTGTTTGAATATATTAGTGTTTCTTTTTTTCCATCTATGGCTGGTTCACCAGTGTCTCTGTGAATGGCTCTATGAATAACAGACCTCACTCACTGGTTTGTGTTGTCATATCCATGGGCCAAATTTCAACT
The DNA here is from genome assembly GCA_028534135.1 of Potos flavus. NCBI lineage: Eukaryota > Metazoa > Chordata > Mammalia > Carnivora > Procyonidae > Potos > Potos flavus. Next base: position 87,844,292 of record CM052896.1, read on the forward strand.
ACGGATCCATGATTCCAGTGATGTACCTATTTAACAACTTATACTATTCCCTTTAGGAATCAACTATAAGGATCTATACCAAAGGATATTAGGGAAAAGTAGGAATATGACTTTGAACCTAATTTTTGTAAGTTTACATTAGAGAGACTTAGAATTTTTAAAAATTTTTGTTAATGAAATAGCTTAAAGAAGTGTTGATTCTGTTCAGAAAAGACCTCAGATGAGCTGAAATTTAAGTGTTTATAAAGATAGTTCCCTGATTTTGAGTGCTCAAAGCATTTTTTTTGCTAAGCATTTTACATAGATATGTGTTAAGGATGCAAAATTATTGTCATATTATTAGACCTACAAGTGAAGCGTTTAAAAAAAAACAAAAACAGAACTCCCCGGGAGGTTCTAATCTGCAGCTAAAGTTGTAAACAGGTACTTTAGGAAGATTCACAGGTAGCTGGCTTGGGTCTCTGGGTGGATGGTTATGCTTCTTGGAGAGAGAATATGGAAAGAAGGGGGCTTAGTGTATAAACGTCTGATTAGGCTGGCAGTTGGAAATAGGATCTGAAGCCCAGAGGCAGTCAGTTCTAGAGATGGGGTATGGGAGAATTATTGGCAACAAGATGGTGTTCAGAGTTAAGGAATTAGGTAAAATTGCCCTTGGGAGAGCTTGCGTGATGAAGAGAAGACCCAGAATCCTGGAGAATATTGAAATGTTTTGAGTGAGTGGAAGGAGAGGAACAAGCGAACAGATATGTAGGTGTTCAGAAAAGAAGCAGGAACAGTAAAGGAGTGAATGGTATTTCAGAGGCCAAAACAGAAGATAGGGTCGGGTTACAGAGAACAGAGGTGCCTGGTATATGGTGGGTGCTCATTAAATACTTGTTGCAAGTAGAATTTAGTTTTAGAAGTCATAAGTTTCCACTGAATCAGTAAGGAGGTTACTGGTGACCTTGGTAATTAATTGTAGTAACATTTCTCCTACCTTGCTCTAGGCTCATCTCGTTCCCCTTTGTAAAGTTCCTTATTCTCTGCTTTAACTATCAGAGTTTTGTGGGGCCTTGCTGTAGGCCATTGGTTCTCCAAGTGTGGTTCCTCAGACCGGAAACATCAACATCACCTGGGAACTTGTTAGACATGAAAATCCTCAGTCCCTTCCCAGTCCTACTGAATTGGAAACTCTGGGGATGGCTCCCAGCCATTTGTACTTCAACAAGCCTTCCACGTGATTGTGATGCTTGCTCATATTTGAAAACCAGTGTTTTAAGACCTTTTCTCTGTCCTTTCTTCTTAGGCATTTAGTTTATTATATTATCATGGCTTAAGTTACTATGCTTTGTGCCCAGACTTCCAAATTTACCTTCTTGGTCTAGTTCTTCTGAGGACCAGGTCCACAGATCCAATTGTGTGTTATTCATTTTGACTTGGCTGTCTCATAGTTCCTCCAGCTCAACTTGTTGAAAAGTGAACTCAGAATTTTTCTTTTAACTGTCTTATCTTTTTTCTTTTTTTTAATTTTTATTTTTTTATTAACATATAATGTATTATTCTCAGGCTCAGTGATAGGCACTCTCATCCATGCATATATTCATCCTAGAAACTTAAGCTTGATTCACTTTCTTACACAAATACTAACAAGTTCTAAGCACATTCCGCTATACTGGTTTAGGAGACACACACACAGACAAACAAATGAAATGGTGATGAGTAAGTGCCCCCCACGTTAAGTGTAAGACAATCTTTTAGGAAGTGTCAGTTCTCAGAGCTGCTAATAAGTGATCAATCAGCCTGCCTTGCTGAGTGTGATTCCAGAGTTTAAAGGTTAGTTACTATTATAAAACATGGTCTCTAAACTCAAGCATTCATCTCCTGCTCAACCAAATAAACCTGTGTATGAAAGTATAATGTATCTGGTTACTGTTATAGGATTGACTATACTGTTACAGGATTGAAAGCTCTGTGTGTTGTAATCCATAGACAATTTCCAAGAAAAGATGGATTGTGAAGTGTTAGTGTGTAGGACTCTGGGGTGTGAATGTTTTGGTTCAAGTCATGGTAGCACCACTTGCTGTGACCTTGGGCAAGTTAACTTTCCCACACAATGCCTCCATTTCCCTATATGTAAAATGGGGATAATAACAATCCATACCTCAGAGTTATTAGGATTAAGTATGTTTGAGACTTTGGAGTAAGCAGTGCCTGGCACATAGATAAAGGTTCAGTAAATCTAAGCTATGTTACTACTGTCTCTTCAACTTCATCACTCTACTCCAACCGTTTTTGTTTTCTCTTAGCTACTAGCAGCTATTCATACTATGCACTTGGATGCTTTAAAATGCTTCTGCAGGGGTGCCTGGGTGGCTCAGTCAGTTGGTTAAGTGTCTGCCATCAGCTCAGGTCGTGATCCCAGAATTCTGGGATTGAATCCCGTGTTGGGCTCCCTGCTCTGTGGAGAGCCTGCTTCTCCCTCTCCCTCTGGCCCCCAGCCCACCTCCCACCGCTCATCCTCGTGCCGTTTCTCTATCTCAAATAAATACAGTCTTTTTAATTAATTAATTAATTATTTATTTGTCAGAGAGAACAAGCAGGGGGAGTGGCAGGGAGAGGGAGATGCAGGCTCCCCACTGAGCAAGGAGCCTGATGCGGGACTTGATCCCAGGACCCTGGGATCATGACCTGAGCTGAAGGCAGATGCTTAACTGACTGAGCCACCCAGGTGTCCCATCAAATAAATAACTAAACTCTTTAAAATGCTTATGCATTCTGGTCTTCATTTAATCTTCCTCTGATTCCTCAGATTAGATTAGGGATCCTTTTATATGTTTCTTTAATACCCTGTACTATTGGAGCACCTGGTTGGCATAGTTGGTTAAGCTTCTGACTCTTGGTTTTAGTTCAGGTTCTGATCTCAGCGTCATGAAATCGAGCCCTGCCTCGGGCTCTGTGCAAATAGATTTTGCTTGAGATTCTCTCTCTCCACTGTTCCCTCCCGCCCAGTGCGCACTCTCTCTTTCAAATAAATTAAATCTTAAAAAAAAAAGAAAAATACCCTGTACTTCTTCACAGTGCTTTGTAAGCATTTTTTGTAACTGCTTTATTGAAATATAATTCACATACCACACAATTAATCCATTTAAAATGTATAGTTCAGTGCTGTTCACAGAGTTGTGTAACTGTCACCAAAATCAATTTTAGAGCATTTGATTCAAGTCGTAAGAGACCACTTGCTATTATGAAGATAGCAGAAAGAACCCCTGTACTCAATTAGCAGTCACTTCACATACTCTTCACTCCTCCCAGCCACTGCCAACCACTAAATTTTTCTGTCTCTCTAGTTTTGCTTTTCTGGACATTTCATATAAATAGAATTATATATGTCGTCTTTTGTGTTTGGTTTCTTTCACTTAGCATAATGTTTTCAAGGTTCATCCATGTTTTAGTATATACCAGTACACCATTTCTTCCTATGGCTGAATAAAATTCCATTATATGGATATAAATAGGTTGTTTGTTCATTCATCAGTAGATGGACATTTAGGTTGTTTCCACTTTTTGGCTGTTAGGAATAATGCTGTTGTGAACATCCACGTACAAGTTTTTATGTGGATGTATGTTTTCATTTCTCTTGGGTATATACGTATCTAGGAGTGGAATTGTTGGATCATGTGGTAACTCTATGTTTAACCTTTTTGAAGAACTGTCAAATTGTCTTCCAAAGTTGCTGCGTGTTTTACATGTCTAACACCAGTATCTGAAAGTTCCAATTTATCCATATCCTTGCCAATACTTATCATCTCTTTTAGATTCTAGCCATCCTAGAGGATGTGCAGTGGTAATCTCATTGTGGTTCTGATTTGCATTTTCCAGATAGCCAATGATGTTGGGCATCTTTTCTTTTTATAATTAATTAATTTGAGAGAGAGCAAGAGAGCACAAGCAGGGGGAGTAGCAGAGGGAGAGGGAGGAGCAGATTCTCCACTGAACAGGGATCCCAGTGTGGGGCTCCATCTCAGGACCTGGAGATCATGACCCTAGCGGAAGGCAGCAGCTTAACTGACTGAGCCACCCAGGCGCCCCTGTTGGGCATCTTTTCATGTGTTTATTAGTTATTAGTATATCTTTGGAGAAAATATTCATAACCTTTTCTCATTTTTTAATTGGGTTGTCTTTTTATTATGGAGTTACAAGAGTTCATTATATATTTTAGATGCAAATCCCTTATCAGATACATGCTTTGCAGGTATTTTCTCTCCTTGTGGGAGGTTGTGTTTTTCATTTTCTTGATAGTTAAAATACAGAGTTTTTCATTTTGTCTGTTTTTTCTTCTGTTGCTTGTACTTTGGGTGTCATATCTAAGAAACCATTGCCTAATCCTAGGTTTATTGCCTAGTTTCTCATAAGAGTTTTATAGTTTTAGCTCTTAGATGTTATGTAACTTTTTCTGTCTTCTCTCTTAGAATGTCAGCACCATTGGAAGGCTGGGGTGTGTTTGTCTTACTTATTTGTTCTTTGGGTCTCATTTAAGGTTTAGAAGATACTAAGTGTTCAGTGATGATCGTTAATGATTTTGGAAAGACAAACTTTAAGGAGCTATTATCAAAATGCATTAAAACACCTAACTTGTAACGCTGTTTAGTTTTTTGTTTTTCTTTTAAAGCTGGGAACTGAAATATTTTGTTAATGTTGCCAGGAATTAAATTAATACCTCAGATTAGGTTTAGGAGACTTGAAATAGTGTGTTTATTATGATTGCCTTCCCTAGTTCTCAGAACTTGCTTGTTTAGCATTACAAAACTGGGCTTTGTAGCTGAGTACTTAATGCATTTGCTTTTAGACTTGGAGAATTTTGTTTGTTTACTCTGTTTGAAAACATCATTATTGATTCCTAAAGAATAAACCAATGAACAAGGCCCATGTTTCTAAACTTCTGTGTTTCCTTGTGATAAACAAAAGTTTTCCTTGTGATAAACAAAAATTTTATGCCACTTTCTGAGAATCTGATACCACCCTCAGTAGGGGCTGAAAAACAGAACTTTTTTTTTTTTTTTTTTTGGTTATTTCCACAGTGAAGAGGATTTTGTGAGGTTTTCCTACTAAGTGATGTTCCCCTTCCTGTAATACTAGGTTTGGAGTTAAGGTGGCTTCTGAAATGAGGGCTTTGACATATATTAAATTCAACTACTGTGACTTCCCTGAATAACATAGACTTTGTCACTGTAAAACTGAATACTTAAATCTTTTGAGGGGAAGAATTGGCATTTTGATAATGAGTGATTTTGTACCTGACTAGGAGTCAGTTTTTTGCTTTTGTTTTTTAGTGGATTGATGCTATAATTTCAATATGAGAAGTACTATACACTAGTGCAATAACCAAATGTAGGTACCTTGCTAGATTTCAGACAGAATCCTGGAGGCCAATTTTTAGGAGTAAGCTAAATCATGGGAGGGAAATACCACCTCATCTAACACTTTTAAAAAACGGGGTGAAAGAAGGCCTCAGGAACAGGTATTTATAAAGAATGTGTATGTGTTTGTATATATTAAACAAACTTAGAATTTTACATCAGAAAAATCATCAAGCAATCTGATACTTGTAAGGATACACAGGGAAAGAATAGTATTTGGATTCGTTGATGAGGTTATAGTGACACTTCTGTTGGTAAAGTGATGAAATTGTTTAATATGAGTTAGTATATGTCTCAATTCTGATGAAATTGCCTTTAAGTCTATGTTTATGCTTGTGAATTTAATTTTTACAATGGTAGCCTCATTCTATTATTAAAAACTTTAAAAAAATCTGCCAACATTGAGTTCTGTATTTTTGATGTTGGAAATTATCACTAATGCTTGAAGCACTAGCCCCAGTCTCATCAACACCATCACTGTCATTCTTGTCCATGAAAATATCTTCCAGAATATGTAAGTTTGGGTACTGATTAGATATAATCCTAAATCATTAGGCGGTGGTGGGGGGTGGTGTGGAAACTTTCAATGAATTTTCTGTAGTTCAGTCTCCCCAATCTCACCCACCACTTTATTTTATTGTGAAGTTGAGTAATTTTGTTTTTGAATGATTTTTTTCTTTGATCCATAGCAGTTAATTGCAAAACAAAAGCAACAAACAAAATACGCCAAACTGCAGCTTCTGCAAATGTCAAGAGAATAGCCAAGTTCCTGTACTTCAAAGTAGTGAGGGTGGGTGAGGTGTGGGGGTTTGATTGAAATGAATGATTTATTGGTCTTCTGTGTTCTATTCAGTTAAGCTTTTTTTCTTTTGACCTTTAAGTAGGTTCCAAATACTTAAAACAGATTGAATTTTCTCATTTATATTTTATTGTTTTAATAATTTATTACTTATATAATTTAGAAAAGGTTTATAGCACCGTACATGTTTTTCTTTATTATGTATGACCATATGCCCTCCCCCCAAAAGGGGGGTATTACACAGTTCTTTTTTTAGAGATGAAGAGGAAAAGGGAAGCCAATTTACAAAAATTTGATTTGGGCAGTTTTTTGGGAATGCCATTTTGAGACATGAGATATACCTCTCTTTTGTTTTTTTGTAGTGCTTTCTTGCCTCACTCTCACCTAATTTGCCAGATATGTTTAAAAGTATGGCCTCAGAAATTAAGGAGCGTACTTGTTGTGATGAGCACAGGGTGATGTATGGAACTGTTGAATTACTATACTGTGTACTTGAAACTAATATAACACTATTATGTTAACTAACTAGAATTAACTTAAAAAATATAAAATAAAATAAAAATGTCGCTTCAGTCTTAAATAATGATAAACCATTTTGTTTAAAGTCACTATAAATTGCAAATAATTTAGATGGCCAATCCATTTTTATTGTTATCATCTTCCTAGGTTTGGAGCTCTGTGTGAGACTGGTTTGTTTTTCAAAATACATTTTTAAGATTTATTAAAAATATGGGTTTTACCTACTTTGTTTTTGTTCTTTGTGGCAAAAATGATCATGAATGGTTCCTAGCACACTAAGGCAGTAGATGCTGTATCTACTGAGGAAGTGCCTAAGAAGAACTTAAACTCTTGGGATTCTTTTAAGAATAGCTGGTCTGAGAAGATACTCCCTCTTCAGCCCCCCTTTCATTTTAGTTTGAGCAATAGATCTCTCTCACACTAGCAATTAATTGACCTAAAATATAAGTTCTAATTAATGTATTAGGATTACATCTGGAAAAACGGTTTCAAAAATAGAACTTAAAAACAAGCTATTAAAAATTGTTTTGTAAAAATTTTCATTGAATCAGCTCCATAGTGGAATTTCTCCCAAGACCTGAATTTTATCACCCATTTTTCTCCACCCTAATAAAAGTACTGTGTGTATGTAAAGGCCATGTTGATGTGATTATAAAGTCATATCATATCGAATGTCTTTTTCATACCTTTTCTGATTTTTGCCTTGAAGTCAGTTAATAAAGGATTAATATAATTAATGTAGATTGAATAAAATATTGACAAACTACAATGACAGAGCAAGTGCACATTTTAAACCTGTATGAGAGCAGTAGAATACTCCTACACACCAAGGGGTTTTTTTGCTACTTACTGCCTACAGTGAATTTCTCTTAAATGTTTGTGAAACACATGGTTTTCTGTAGAGTTGCAGGGCTTATAGTTAAAGGTTTCTACTTAGTTGTTTCTACACAACATCCTTTTGAAAATTATATGATGTCACATCTAGGATCCAGTGCATATATTTTAAGTTTAAAGATTATGCAAGGAAATAATCATCTTTGTGCTTAAAAACAGTCCATATTTAGGTGCACCTGGGTGGCTCAGTCAGTTGGGCTTCTGCCTTTAGCTCAGGTCATGATCCCCAGGTTCTGGGATGGAGCCCCATGTCGGGCTACTGGCTTAGTGGGGAGTCTGCTTCTCCCTCTCCCTCTACTCCCCCACCCCCTGCTTGTGTGCTCTCTCTTTCTCTCTCCATCTCAAATAAATAAATAAAATCTTTAAAAAAAAAACCCAGTTCGGGACGCCTGGGTGGCTCAGTTGGTTAAGCGGCTGCCTTCGGCTCGGGTCATGATCCCAGGGTCCTGGGATCGAGTCCCGCATCGGGCTCCTTGCTTGGCGAGGAGCCTGCTTCTCCCTCTGCCTCTGCCTGCCACTCTGCCTGCTTGTGCTCTCTCTCTCTTTCTCTCTCTGACGAATAAATAAATAAATAATCTTTAAAAAAAAAAAAAAAAGTTAAAAAAAAAAAATAAATAAAAAAAAACCCAGTTCATATTTAGGTCTTACTAAATGGAACCTTCCTCCACTAGTGCTTTTCAGATAATAAAAATTTTTATTGTGTAAAGGAGGAAGAATTTAGCATCTGCATTAGAATCATTTTTTCCTATATCCTATTAGCTAATTCCAAGATTGTTTAATATGGTATCCACCCATTTCATTTGGCTGCAACTTTTGCTCTCATGAAAGTAAGACTGATTGTTCTGAATTGCTGTGTATATGTGCTTTGGCACAGCATGAAGGTACCCTTAATAACATTGCTATTGTCTTTAAAACAGCTTGCAGTTATGACTACAAATAAAAGGGTGCGACAGGAGGGCATGGCAGATAATGGTTCTTTTTTCTGCCGTGAGTGTTTCAGAAATCTGCTTCGTACTATGAGCCTTTTGTGTGCCCTTGGACTACCTACTGTATTTTCTGTATATTGTTCGTAGTCAACTAAAATGTTTGCATATTTGTCACTATAACTTTGCATGTCTGTAGTCGACCACTTTGATTTCTTTTGTGGAGGCAAGCAAAACAAGATGTGTGGAAAGAAGTTAAGTGGCCTTGCCTTTCTTGGCATTTATTTTTTCACCTGCATGTTTAAATACTTAAATGTCTGAATTATTTTGGGTGACTCTTGTCCTCCAAACGTTTGTTTACTTTGGTCTGTTTAGAAATTTGGGAATGGTCTTTAAGTTTTAATCCTTTTCATTTTTCAATGCATAGTAATACTATCTGTACTGTGTAATTTATTTTTAAACAAGAATTTTCTATCGAAAAAATTGCTGGCTATTTGAATAGCTCTGTTTTAGATTGCTGAGAGATTCTGTACTGACCATTAAGGGTATTATTTCTGTTATACTTTATCCTTTGTTAGGTAACTATGAAGTGATGAAGGAGGAGAAAACAAATATCCATAATGTAGAAGTCAGAAAAGCTTGCTTACTGCTTTGCAAAGTTATCTTTGAATCTTCTATTTCTTATTGGCCCCTTTAAGAGAAGACTGACACTTAATGACCTTCATGGCAATCACTTATGGTTGTTAGCATTTATCCCTATTTTGCTGATTCAGAAATGGAGGATCAGAGAAAATAAGTATTTTACCTAGAATTACAGGCATAAAACTTCTAGTAGTGCGACTCCAAAGCCAAAACTTTTTGTTCTAAGCATATCGTTTTCTACTTGAAGTGGCTTATTTTTAGGATCAGTTTTATTTTACGATTTGGGTGATCCACTTAGTAGCATAAAATATTTAATGTATTAAATAAATCAGAATTCAGTGATGGTTGAGGTATACTAAGAAACAAGAATAACTTGTCTTTGATATCTTATGGAATTCATTGGTAATAGCCTTACCTTTAGTACTTTAACATGGATTTTTACATTTGATTTTCCCATTAAGGTTCTTCCATGTTTGGATTATTATCTTTATTTTATAGATGCAGAAACTGAGATGCAAGCTTGAGGCAAGTGCTAAGTATTGGTAGATGCGAAATTCAGGTTTTCAGAAGAAAACAGTGATTTACTATAAATAGAACCCAGTGATTTGGAATCAAGATACTTCAGGCAGTAGTACCATCAATTCCTTCTTAGTTCCCTATCTTGAAAATGAAAGAAAATGAAGAGGTTGAACCATGTGATCTGTAAATGCCTCTTGAAATGCTCCAGAATGATTACGTTTTAAAAGCTTTAGGGTCCATGAACTTGAATGAGAAAAATGTTAGATAACTTGTTAATCTCTAACTGAAATTTACCGTTTTTTAAACCACAGCAAATTAGCAAGCAGTCCCTGTGACTTTGTGAAATCACAGATACTTTTATCATCTTGCAGTTGTTGCAGATATCTTGAAAATATTATTTATGTTGGTTGTAATTTGGAAATTATGGTAATTAATAGACTTGTCATTAGAGCTTGCTATTTTATATATTACAAAAGTAAGAAATGTATTTTATACTATATGAATTAAAAAAAATTTGATAACTGTATTTTAATGTAATTGGCTTTCTTGGTGTGTATATGTTTGTGTGTTTTTGCTTTAAAAAAGTTTATAGGGGTGCCTGGGTGTCTCAGTCAGTTAAGCATCTACCTTTGGCTCAGGTCATGATCCCAGGGTCCTGGGATTGAGCCCCACATCAGGCTTCCTGTTCAGTGAGGAGCCTGCTTCTCCCTCTCCCTCTACTGCTGCCCCCCCCCCACTCTCGCTCTCAAATAAATAAGCAAAATCTTTAAAAAAAAAAAAAAAAGTTGATAGTTTTCATATACTGCCAAGGGAATTTATGGCACGAAAAAGGTTAAGTATCCTTGAACTGCACGTTTTCCTCAGTGACTGCAGGAGTTATGTGGTTGATGTGGAAGAACTTTTGGATACTGCTTTATGGGGGGACTGTATATGGGGGGAAATCATCTCTATATCACTCAGGTTTCTGGAATGATGGATTATGTGATTTTTCAGTAACACAAGGAAGCTAGATAGAACCAAAATGTCGATGATAGAAATAAACTTACGATCATCTCTATTTTGGATATTCATTTTGCAATAATTAATAAGTTTCTTAGTTGTTCCATTTGAGTGATATAGGAAAAGACCTTTTATTTGAGGTTATCTGCTGTTGATATTCCAAGCAAGGACTAGCTTGCCAAGAACAAAAGTTACCCACACAACACATGTACTGCACAAAATATTTTTGAAACAGAAGATGAGTTGGAAGGCTGTATTACCTTAAAAACATTAGGATTAGGACATTTGCTGTTGAGTTTTTGTGCGTGAGAGTGCATTTGTATTTTGTTCGCCTTGTTTGTTTTGCTTGTTGGGCTCTTAGTAATGTATGTATCAGTTATGAAGAAGGAAATGGTAACATTCTTCATGTTAGTAAGAATTAGGAATATGCACAAAATTCACTAGTTTAATTGGAACACAAAGCCTGCTGGAGTTCTGTCCTCTGGTGAGTCTGTTATTCCATTTGAAATGCATTTATCTTTGGGTAGGGTGGGATTTGCATTCTCGAAATTACAATGAGTTTCCAGATCCTTATCAGTCAGTATTAGGAGTGACTGTTTTTAATAGTGATAATGAGGCAGCTATTCCCAGAGGGAGACTTAGTCACTGGCAAAATTGTCAGGACCCTGAAATAGTTTGGGAAAACTCAGGATGGAAATAGCAAGCTGTTTCAAAAACAAAACAAAAAACTCAGGCTTCTTTTCTGGGGACAGTGAGCTGGGGTTGATGGAGGTGGCAAGAAACCAGATGAACTTCCCTAAGTCTGCAAGCTATCTAGAAGCTGGAAGAGGTTAGTATTATTTACCTAAAGCACTCTAGTGTGAACAAGGAGTTTTGAATATCATAAGATTAAAGTGGTTAACAGCCACTAATCTGAAATACTCTCTGTGTACATTGGCAAAATTTAATTTGACTTTGAGGAAAAAAATTCTTCTGGTAGCAGCTTGTTTTGGTTGCTGGTTTGAGAAAAATTTGGTATTTTATGTCAGATATTTTACTGGTGTTAGGTGGGGTGTGTGTGAGGGGAGTTGTCAGGATCCTGCAGGCCACATTGGCATACCAGGGTTTACTAATTAATAATGAAGACAAGATAATCTTTGCCATGATTAGGCAGGATGAAGATGAGAAATGTAGAACATGTCTTTATGTATGTCTAGCCTATCTTAATTTTAAGTGCAAAAGGAATCTTTTTCAGATTAGGATTTCTTCATGGCTGCCTGCCTGCCAACATAACAAGCTGTAAAACCTTGTTTAGTTTTCCTTAAATCCAGAAATGATTCTATACCAAATCCAAACAAACCAAATCACTCTTAAGGGAATAAGTGAAAACATGTGCAGCTAGCTGCCTTGGCTGGCCTACATACGTTTGCAGATTGGCTCAGTTCTCTGTGCTAAGCAAATTCCTTCTTAAACATCCTATGATGACCATGACCATCCACATCATCCATTGTGAAGGTGAACAGAGGGTGTGACATTTATTTATCTGAACTGTGTTTTGCAAACTCTGACCATAATAACTTTTCTAGCTAGATAGACAGCTGGCAGCTAATAGCTAACCTGACAGCTGTATAAAGACAGAATAAAAACAAAAGCTCTCCAGTTGTGTTCAAATAACATGTATATTACAATTTCTGTGTACTGAAAGCTTTTAATTTAGTGTCAGGAATAGTAAAGGTATGAAAGAAATTGAATTTGTGTCCCCTTAAAGGCACATTCTAGAGTTAATTATGTTTATTTAAATTTTTCACAGAGTTAAATGGAAAGTCTCTTTATTAAGTGTTTGGAAAGAATGTAGGCTTGCAGAGGGAAACCCAGTGTGAGATATGGAGTCATTTGGTATAAACTGCTGAGCTAACTACCTCCTGGAAGGTAAGCCACCGCCTTTTGTTGAGTTGTGCCAGATTGGGTATCATATGACACAGCAATATTCCTAGCTACTAGTTAGAGTTACAGATGATTTTGAATATTAGGTGGCGTGGGAAACAAAGGCAAAAGAAAAATTAAATTTCCGTACTACTTACAGCCCATTGACAACTTCTTGAAACAGGCAGAGTGATATTCCTCTAGGAACTCAGCTGCCTTGATGTTAATACTTTGCTAAGGTCAAAAGGGATTCTTAATCTTAGCCTGACCCCCCAAGATCCTGTACGTCTACTTTAACATATAAAAATTCCTTTGGAAACTTCTTTATCTCTACCCCCCAAGATAAATTTTTACAGCCATCCCCCAAGCATATGACCCACTGATAAACGTCTGAAGGGTCTCATGACTAAGGTTTTATTAGATAGCAATAGATGACCTTTTCCTAACAGCCGCTAGCCCCTTCAAGGTCCTGGAAACCTTGCTTCCAAAATTCTTTAAAGACTTAAGCTATCCCTAACCCCCTCCCAACTTGAAAGTATATCATCAGCCTCTCCTCATGACCCCGGTGCAGCTCTTCCTGCCCCATGGATCCTGTCCCCATGCTTTAATAAAATCACCTTTTTGGGCCAAAGCCATCTCAAGAATTCTTTCTTGGCCATTGGTTCCGACCCTCACATCTTTCCTACATCATTAGACAGTAGTAAGATGCTTAACTTTTTATTATACAAATAATATATTTTTTGTAGAAAATTTGGAAAAACTACAACAAATGGAGAAAAATTTGTTGAGAAAACTTGTAATCTGAAAGAGGAATCATGATCTAAAACATTCAGAAGTTTTTCTGCTACTTTTTCTCATGTTTTTATTTTGTATTTTTTATTAAAGTTTTAAATGTGCATAATGATTTAATAGCTTTATAAAATGTGTTTTGAAAAGCAGCAGTTCTCCTCCCACTTCATCTCCCACTTCTTCCTCTCTAGAGGCAAACATTTTAATTTCTTACAGCTGATTCTTTTTGCATTTATCTCTGTGTTCCTGTAGGGGAGGAAAAATTTTTTTCCTACTACCCTCCTAGGTTCTCCAACTGGGGCCCTGTAAATTGAACAGACAAAAGACAGATTAACAAGAGAAAAGCATACAAATTTATTTAATAAAAGGTTTATGTGGCACAGAAGGCTTCATAAGGAAATGAAGACCTAAAGAAATAGTTAAGCCTGAGTATTTTTATACTACATTTGATGGAAGAGTGGAACGTCATAAAAAAATGTGATTGTATTAAAGAGTATAAACTAAGGATATTAAACTGGAGAAACTTAGCAAAGCCATTTCCTTTGGATTTCTCTCTGGATCCCTTCATCTTCACAGAAAAGGATGTTTCTTTCCTCAAGGTATATAGGAAGGACATCTCTTACTTGAAGATCTTAGGTCCTGCTTCAGGAGAGAAGGGAAGGTCAGAAAGTCCTTGCTGCACCTGTTTCTCACATTTCTTCAGTTTAAAATACTCAGTATGCCAAGGCATCATATTGGGGTAGCAAGTTCTGAACACTGTCATTCTTAACAGCATGTTTGTATTTTGATTTCTTGATTTCTCAGCTTCAGGCAGTATTTCTTGATTTCCCATTATGGCAGGGTTTAGTTCTGGTACCCTTTTTACTTTTTCTTCTATGATCCTAGTGTAGTTGTTTATAACTTGGCTTAGATCGATATTCAGTGTGTACACAGTTAAGACGGAACATGCGGGGTGCCTGGGTGGCTCAGTTCATTAAATGTCTGCCTTTGGCTCAGGTCATGATCTTAGCGTCCTGGGATCAAGCCCCTCATTGGGCTCCCTGCTCAGCAGGAGTCTACTTCTCCCTCTCCCTCTGCCCCTGCCCTCCCCTATCCCCAGCTCATGCATATATGCTCTCTCTCTCAAATAAATAAAATCTTTAAAAAAAAAAAGAAAAAAGACCGAACATGCTATTTACTTAAAGTTAAGCCATAGAGTAATCTATGAACACTTGTACTTTTCTATACACTTTTTGGGTTTCCCTGAAATTTTAATTTTTTTTGTTATTATTTACATTCAACTTGAAACTACTCACTAATGTAGTTCAGATTGTATCTTGTCCATATTTCCTTTCAGGAAGTTCTGACACTTTAGGTATTCACTTAGTTTCTCATATTCTTAAAGATGTGCTTCCATCTGGACTGGTTGCCACTATTTTTATGCACAACTCTTATCCTGGGACTTCCCTTCACCAGCCTCTTGGGGATAACTTCTTATCTCTTTGTGTTGGATTTCTTTGTTTTCTAGATCTCCTGTTTTCCCGTTTATTGGTTTATGCTATTATTTTGGCAGAATATATTCTGATATATTAGGTTCCTGATAATTTATGTGATTGGTTCTTTTCTTTGTTTCTCAGTGTTGGAAATTGCACAGTAAGGTTACTTAGTGTGAGTTTGGTTCTGTCCATTGTGCTGAGTACTGGATGAACCCTTTAAATCTGGGAACTACTTTGTTGATGACTTCCCCTCCCCCCTTTTTTAGTTAATTTAATTAATCTCTACACCCAGCGTGGGGCTCAGACTTATGACCTCGAGATCAAGAATTGCATGCTCATGGGACGGCTCAGTCAGTTAAGCGTCTGCCTTCGACTCAGGTCATGATCCTAGAGTCCTGGGATCGAATCCTGCATTGGGCTTCTTGCTCAGCGGGGAGCGTGCTTCTCTCTCTGCCTGCCACTTGTGCTCACTATCATGTGCACTCTCTCTCTCTCTGACAAATAAATAAATAATATCTTTTTTTTTTTTTTTTTTTTTTTGGCCACGAGGTATGTTTTATTTTCATTAAACATACAAATAATTTGCTGTAATATCCCAGGGCAAACCGGAGAATTTGGCAGTCCGATTGGGGGGGTCCTCTCAGAGACCCGCAGGCCATTGGCGTCTGCACGGAGTGCCCGGGTTCACAGTGCAGCTTGTCGCTCGTGTCCATCTTGCAGGTGGCTTTTCTTCCTCCACATCACGACTGGGGTGTCTCGAAGATGACGGGGGCGGGGAATCCTCTAGGTTCTTAGGAAATTTCACTCCGCTTCTCCTGCTCAATGGTCTCTTTGGTTGGCAGGGTGTTCTTCTCCTGCATCTCCGTTTTCTTCAGCTTGGCCTTATCGAAGTTGGCGATTTCCCCCGTGTCCGGCTTGTCTGCCATTTTCTTAAAGCGATCCGTGGAGTTCTGCTCCGAGCTCAGCGCCTGGTGCTCCCACTCGCGTTGCTGCAGCAAGAGAACAATAAATAATATCTTAAAATTAAAAAAAAAAAAAGAATTGCATGCTCTTCCAGCTGAGCCAGCCAGGCACCCCGACTTTCTCCCCTCCTTTTTCCTTTTTTCCCCCTCTTAATTTTCTCTTGAACTCTTGTTACTCAGATATTGGACTTCCTGAATTGATCTTCCAATCTTGTTATGGTATTCTAATGAGTTTTTCATTTTGGCTATTGCATTTTTTAATTACCAAGAAGGCATGGTTTTGCTCACTTTCACTTAGTTTTTCTTTTTTTTTTTTTTTTACTTACTGTTCTTCATGTTTGTGATATTTTCTTTTATGTTTCTAAAAATATTCATGGTATCTTTTTCCCCAGAATTTTCTTCTGTCTGCATAAACTCTATAAGGACTAGCTCCATAATTTGCAGGGCCAAGTACAGAGTGGCAGTGTGGGTCATTTATTGAAGAATTTCAAGACAATAACAGTAAAGCATTAAACCTAACACAGAGCTCTTCTAAGTGCGGGCCACTCTGACTGCCTAGGTCACATACCTATGAAGCTGACCCTGCTCTCCCTTCCAACTTGCTTTTTCTGTTTCATCGTTTTTATGCTAGAGAGGCCTAATGATTCTTGGCTATTTGCTGGTATTTAGTAGTGGGGTTCTAGAAAGCTGATCGGAAGCTCTGAATATGCAGTAGGACTTAACAATTGTGAGCTTCACCATAGGAAGATCTGGCCAAACAAAACTTTTTTTTTTTTAGTTTTTTTTTTTTTTTTAGATTTTATGTATTTATTTGTCAGAGAAAGAGAGTGAGAGAGAGAGAGAGCATGTGCATGCAAGCAGGGGGAGTGATAGGCAGAGGGAGAAGCAAGCTCCCCACTGAGCAGGGAGCCCAGTGTGGTACTCAGTCCCAGGACTCTGGGATCATGACCTGAGCCAAAGCAGACAGTTAACTGACTGAGCCACCCAGGCATCCCCTGAATGAATTTTGATTGAGAATTTGTCATTTTCTTTATATTCTTCCTAGACTAATTGGTAATATTCCCCTGACAAGTCTCTTCTAATCTCCCCTGACTGTCAGCCTTTTGGGAAAGGGTATTGATAGGGGGGCCTAGGGTTGGTGACTAGTATTGGCACATCAGAGACAATTAAATTTTTAGGAACTTTGTGAGTCATTTGCTAAATGTTAACAGTTACTAAAGATTAAACAAACTTATAATGAAATATATTAAAAATAAAATCAGTAATACTAAAAATTCACCACCTCCTAATTATTTTATTACATTTTGTTATTATGGAACCTCTTGATATTATTTACATCTAATTTATATGGTGGAAATACTGTTTAATGATAGGTTACCATGCATGTCTTCTGAACTCTGCATACAGCGATATTTTTTTAGCTTTAAGCAGCCATGGTAAGAATATTTATACCTTAAAAATTTTAGCAAATATTACAAATAACTACCCTTGTTCCTCCCCTCCTACCCCTAGTTCCCCCAGGTAGTTGTTAAACATTTATATTTACCAACACACCATGGATAGGGATCTAGTACATGTGTTAACTTAAACTGCCTTCATCTTATCTGGTGATTCCTTAGTCATATAACCCTTTGTTTTAACCCTCTTTAAATTACCTTCAGCCTTTTGTAAGAGTGAGGGAAGGGCATTTGTCTGCCTGTCTGAAAGACTGGATCTCGGAATTTCATGTTAGAAAGATTTTATCTCTCCTTATCCTTTTGGGGGAGTGTTCCCTGATGCTTATCTTAGGATTCCATTTTCTTGGGTCTTTGAGTCCTTTACCTTTTAGCCATTTATATTTCAGCTTTCCAAAATGTGTGGCTATAATCTCTAGTTCTCTTTGTCCCTTTGGGTTTGTATTTTAAAAAAACAAACAAGCAAAAAAAATTGATGTTTGGGGAAGGATCAACAAATAGTTGTGTTTAATCCACCTTCTGGTATTACCCAGAAGTCTGGGATATGATTCTTGAAATAAATAGGTACATAACCTTAGCAACTTGAGGGGGTTCTGAATAGGCTTAGCCAACCCCCCACTGGTTTGCAAGTCCTATAAATGCAGGAAATAATTCTACTGATTCTAGAATATTTTTCCTTTTCGTAAAGGAAGAAGTAACTGTAAGTAGGTATTAACTCAGATGACCTGCTGTTAGGTTTTTATATGGATGTGTGGGGACGTAAGGAAACACATAATGCAATATCAGGTAACATAGTTTCGTTTGAGGAGAATTGGAATAATAGTACTTAATTGTGCTAGGTCTGTAGCAATTCCAGTTGTCCTTCAGTGGCTGAATTTGGTGACCTGGTCATCTCATCCACTCTGAAGCAGGAGGCATTGATTGCCCCATCATCTAGTGAATCTTCTAATCTTAAGACTTTGTCTCCACTTGTAACCTCTTCTGCTCAAATTCAGTGCCCTTTCCCCTCATTAGATTTGATATGATTGGTTGGTTGGACTCTCCTTTCCTTTAATTTCATACCAGGCCACTTCATAGTCCCATGAAGATCCCCCCCTGTCTATTGATGGTTACCTTTGGAGAAGGTCGGAGTAGGAAGGTCATAGGATACCAGGTAGCAGCTCAAGTAAAAGCAATTGCCTGTAATCTCTCAGAAAGAGGATGTGGGCTACTCTGGCATTTAAGATACCCAAAAGGTTTTAGCAGTGGCTAAAAAAAATAAATATGTAACAGGATATAAGTGTACAGCAATATCCAGTTGCCAAATTAAATTAAGCATTTCTGGGCGCCTGGGTACTCAGTTGGTTAAGCGTCTGCCTTTGGCTCAGGTCATGATCCCAGGGTCTTGCGATCCAGTCCTGCTTTGGGCTCCCTGCTCAGCAGGAACCTGCTTCTCTCTCTCCCCCTGCTCCTCTACCCCGCCTGTGCTTGCTCGCTCCGTCTTGCTCACTCTCTCAAATAATTAAAATCTTTAAAAAAAACCCAAAACATTTCTGCAAGAAGGGCTTCTGGCAACCACTGCTTATTGTTCCTTTTTCTAGTCTCTCCTTTCCTCACCACCTTTTGTGTTTTAATTAGAGGGTTTTGTTTTTGGTTTATACATCCAGGTCATACTCTTCGTATGTGCTAATGGCTTTTTCTTTTTGTTTGGTTGGATTTTTAAAAATCATTTGTAATTTCTGGTGATCTCCTGCCTGGGAAGAAATGCTTCTTTTTCTCAGGACTGGTTGAGAGGATTAGGTTAGGTTTTTTCCCATATGATTATGTGCTTGGGACCAAAATTCTATGGAGAGCCTGGAAAGCTTTTTTCCCCTGTTTTTAACTTTATTCACTTAAAAAAACTTACATGAGTCTATTAAATCATCTTGAATCACGTATTTAACAAATCACCATAGGTGAAAACAATAGAATACTGTGAAATTGGGACTGTCTTGAGATATATAGGTCCTGTGACCGTCATGCTTACCATACTCTTTTCCTCAGAAACGGACTTGCATTTACCTTGGTGTTGCCCACATCATGCGTGTGAAACAGGAGATCTATAAATGAGGGGCCTTGTCTGCATGGTTTGGGGAAAATTATGGTAGCACTGTGTGGTAGATTTAAGAAAAGCTCACTCAGGCAGTTGGCTTTGTCAAGATGACCGTGATTGCCTGCAGACCAGCAATCTCAGAAGAGCCCCTTTTCTCAGCCATAGACGGTAAAGCAGTGAGCCTTAAGGTGGTGGTATAACCAGGAGCTGCTGCCACACCACTCAGATTTTGAAATGTCCTAAGCCAAATGGTAGGGTGAACTTTTCACCAAATTTACCAGTGGTTTCTTTTTTCTGCCTCCTTTCACTTAGGGAACATTTAAGTAAGTTTTAAGTTGAGAAAGTTTAAAAAGTTTTTATGTACAGTCATGGTCTTTATTAAAACTTGTTAAAACTGGCTTGCTGTTGAAATAGCAGATGGCTGTGATAAAATGGGAACACGTCTAAAAAGAAACCAATGCAGATTAAAGCATAATTAAAAATATCTTTTATATGATTCACTAAAATGTTTTTCTTTTGGGCTGTTAATATTGTGTCCTCTTTTTGTTCATCTTTGACAAAACCAAAGAATTTTTAAAAGGACAGAAAATGACTAATGAAGGCTTTGAAATTTCTTCTTTTAGAGATTTTTAGGACTTGGACTTTCCAAAGTCAAAAAATCTTGAAAATAAGACAGTTATTTGTAAGAGCAAGGCTGATATTGGGTTTTTTTGCTTTTTTTCTTCAGTGAGTTGTCAAAATATGGGTTATACTTACCAGGACTACCTGGTCCTCTTGTAAGACAAGGAATATCAGAAGGATATTATCCACAGATGTCTTAAAATGACAAAGGTTTTCATTCATCCCTCACTTCTCCTCCCACTGAAAAAAAAAAAAAAAAAAGTATTTTCCTTTATTTCCTTTGCACCATTGCCCATAGTAGGTATATATGACCTTTTGGAGGGACAACTTACGACATTTCTAACTGGTCTCAATCTTAGCTCAGGGCCAAGACCCAGTAGGTGTTTAACATTTGTTGAATGAAATGAATCAATACTGATTCCAAACTGGTGCGTCTCCTATCCATTCTCTATAAAGCTGCTCCAGGGATCTGTCAAAAATACTGAACCAACCATGCTACTTCCCCTTAAAAATCCTTTAGTGTCCTTCAGCTACTTAAAGTTTGCCTTTCAGACTTTTTTCCTTCCTAAATTGTTTTTGGTATTATAAAATTAATATATTTACTGTGGTCAGAAATCCAAACATTGAAAATAGATTAAAAAAAAAAAAGTCCCTAACTAACTCTCCTCCCAACTAACTGGTTTGCTGGACATTAATGTATTTTTCTGTGTATTTGCAAATTACACATAGTCTTTTCAGTTTTGTTTTACACCAATAGTATACTAAAATACTGTTCCCTCTCTCCTGCTCCCTTTCCATTGGATTGGGTGAAGTTTTTAATATCATGGAAATTAACCCTTTGTATATATTATAAATACTATTCTCCCAGTTTTTTGCTTATGTTTTAACTTTATGGTGTCTTCTCCCCAAATAGATATTTAGAATTTGTATTTAGTCAGATATGTCAGTATTTTGTGTATTTTGTTTAAGGAAGGAGGAGTTACTTCCCACTAAGAGTTTAGAATCATTCATATTTGGCAGAATTGGATTTTAATTTTTTTTTTTTTTAAGTAGGCTCCATGCCAGGCTTAAACCCATAACCCTGATATGGAGACCTGAGCTGAGTTCAAGAATTGGACACTTAACTGACTGAACCACCCAGGCACTCTTGGATTTTACATTTTACTCATTCTGGCACTTTTAAGTTTTTATGATGAAGTAGGCATCTACCTTTCACTCAAATATCCAGTTTTCTCAGTTTATTCAAACTTCCTGCTTTAATCATTTAGAATGTTGTTTTCTTGAACTGTTTATTTCTGATTTCTTTCCATACTGTTTTGATTACTCTAGTTTTTATGTATGTTTTGGGAGTTTTATTTTTCCCACCAAAATCTTTTTTTTTTTTTAAGATTTTTAAAAAAATTTATTTGAGAGAGAACATAAGCAGGGGGAGCGGCAAAGGGAGAGGGAGAAGTGGGCTCCCGCTGAGCAAGGAGCCCGATGTGGGTCTCAATCCCAGGACCCCAGGACCATGACCTGAGCCAAAGGCAGATACTTAACCGACTGAGCCACCCAGGCGCCCCTTCCCACCACAAATCTTACTGACTATTCTCTTTTTAAATTTAGATATAAATTACATAGCATAGATTCACCTTTTAAGAGTATACAGTTCACTGGTGTTTAGGATAGTCACAAAGTTGTGCAACCATCACCTCATTTTCATCACCGCCTAGAAGAAACTTCATACCTATCAGTCCCCACCCCCTTCCCCCAATCCCCCACTCTCCAAGAGGCCCTAGGCAACCATTAGTCTACTTTCTGTCTCTGTAGGTTTGCCTATTCTGGACATTTCCTACATACGGATCATAAAATATGGGATCTTTTGTGTCTGTATTCTTTCACTTAATGTTTTCAAAGTTCATCCATGTTGTAGTATTGTCATGAGCATGCTGTGAAGGTGCACTCACAAGTTGTGTCTTTCCACAATGTCAGCTTTATCCATTCATGAAGCAGGGTTAACATAATTATAAGGCAGGTTCAGGATTCCAAACTCAATGACATTTCATCACATGATTAACCTGGCTTCTTATAGGGCACACAAAGCAGAACACAAGCCACACAACAAACATGATAACACAGCGGGGCAGGAAAGTTAACAAACCAAACGAGAAGTCTATCCGAGCAGTCAGTCTATGAGCACACAGTTGAGATAAGGCCTCTGTTCTGTCTGGTTCAGCTCTCGGCACTTACTGCTTACTATGTTCAAGGAGTGAATGATCTCAGTTCTGTTTGGAGGTCAGTCAGGCAGAGCCTTTGGTGGCAAATGTTTGTTTTAAGTGATCAGATGTAGAAGGGTCAATGTCTGAAGAATCTGACAGTTTGCTGCAAAAATTCTCTCTTTTTAAAGGGATTTAATCAGTCTTGGGCCCTACAGATCTCCTCTGCCTCTGCTCGTTATCATTTCTGGGGTGTTAACTGGTACTGGTTTGAGTGATACCTCATCGCTGTAGTACCCTTATCTGCTTGTGTCATTGCTTGACACAGGCCCCTGGTTGACACAAGTGACTCCATCTTGCTTTCTCTTGAGGGGTGGGTGGAGGGAGAGAGAGAATCTCAAGCAGATTCCTTGTTGAATGCAGAGCCCAGCACGGGGCTTGATCTCACGACCCTGAGATCATGACCTGAGCCAAAATCAAGAGTTGGACACTTAAATGACTGAGCCACCCAGGTGTTCCCATCTTGCTCTCTACAAGTACTTGTACCATCACTTCATTAATCCATTGTATGCATATACTGCAGTTTATCCATTCATCCACTGATTGAATCTGGTTTGTTTTCACCTTTCACTTTTTCACCTATTTTAAATAGTGCTGCTATAAAATTTGTGTACAACTATTTGAGTATCTTGTCTTCAGTTCTTTGGAGGTATATCCCTAGGAATAGAGTTGCTGGGTCATATGGTAATTCTTTGTTTAGTGGTTTTTGTTTGATTTTATATTTAATCTTTTGTCTGGTAAGTTTTTGAACTATTAGACCAAGTAATATTTAATTTGATTTTTAACAGGAACGCCCCATAACCTGCAGTTTGCAAATAATGAGAGATTTTTGTCTCTTCCCTTTGAATATTTTAAAGTGCTTGTTTTTTGGTAATGTGATGACTGGCATCTTTGTTTTATTCCTGGCTATAGGATGGGAATGTTTTTAATATTTTGCTATTGGGTATGCTGTGTTCTCTAAATTTCTGTTAGTTTCCTTTTATTAAGGTCCAGTTTTCCTGTATCCCTAGTTTGGTTAGAATTTTTTTTGAAAATCAGGAATAGGCACTGAACATTGTTTCCTTTTAGGAATTTATTGCGATATGGCATCATATCGCTTCAAACTGCTAATGTTTCAGGAGCATTGGGCTTGCACTACTTGGTTGATACCTGGTTACTTGAGTGGATTTTTCTTCCCTTCCAGACTGATGGTTGGTTACACATACAGAATACGCATTGTACGAGACTGGTAGGAGACTAATGCAGGTGAGAAAACTAATGTGTTTTGTGTATGTGTGACCAATCTGAAAACCAATCTAAGAACTTCTGTTCTGGAAAATCTGTAGCGGCAAGTTCAGCAATGGTGTAGAGCTGTACGTGTTAGAATATAGTTCAACGTGTTTATTTTCTTCAGTCCATTTATTTCGTTCATTTTTTCCTGTAAATTAAACTATTTAAAATCTTGTTATTCAGAATCAAGAAACACACTCCTTTAAGTGTTTATAAATATATTCCATAATTGGTTCTACTGCTCCTCTCACCTTTTTCTTGATAAAAAACAAAGCTACAAAATGCTTTGAATTTTAAGCAGGTGGCAAATTATCTCTGTTCACAGGGTGCTCATCACCATAGTAACAAGGAGCCAACTCATTTTTGAAGTGGGGCAGGATGCTGGTCCATTGTTTTTCAGAAGGACCTAAGACAATCCAAATACCTTTTTGTAGATTAGACAACAGGCCTGCTCAAGGTATGCCTAAACATCTTCAGCAAACACAAGTCACAGATGAAATAGTTTGTAGAGGAAGTAAAATCCCCATTTGAGGTTCTGTCACATTACAAAGACTCCAGAACAAATCTGGATGGGCTTTACTTTCTGCCTGAAAATAATCAAGTAGCTTCCTATTAAGGCTCATTAATTCACCCCTCACCTCCACGTCATACATGTTGAAGACAACTGGTGGAGAGGTCAGGGGGACTAAGGAATTAAATGAGGCAAAGGTAAAAAGTGAGTTTTAGATTTGGCCCAAATTATGTGGGCAAGGATCACAGGTATTCTTTGGTTTAAATACGTGGTTAGATTTTGAATTGCCTTGGTTAGATCTTGCTATGGAGCAAGGTTGTTTGGGACCTAAATCTCAGAGATTTTCCTTAAATGTGTTTAAAGCTGTATTTAAAGCTGAGTTCTGGGGAGAGGGTTGGCGGAGAGAGAAAAAGAATAGATCAGGATTTGAGATTTGTCGCCTGAAACAGCTACCATGATTTTTGGAGGGTGTCAGAAAATAAAACCAAATTTTTAGATAGCTAGTAAAATATAGAGGGCTATCTAATCTTTTAGATTATAAATAGAATTAGAGAGTTTAGGAAAATGAAAATATGATCTATCAAAGGGAGCCTGGCGGATTCAGTTGATATAACATGCGGCTCTTGATCTTTCGGGTTGTGAGTTTGAGCTCCACGTTGGGTGTAGAGATTACTTAAGAATAAAATCTTAAAAAAATCAATTTTGGACTAGCCAAATAATATAGATAATGATGGCAAATAAAGCACTTTTTTAAAAGTAACCTCTACACCCATCATGGGGCTCAGCCTCATGACCCTGAGATCAAGAATCATATGCTCTACCTGACTACCAGTCAGGTGCCCCTGAAAAAGCCTAAGTTTAATAAATTATTATCAGGAAAACAGGTAAATTTGAGATTCAGAATCGAAAAACTCCCACTAATACAAACTCTGGGGGCATTTTGACGTTTAGAACATTGAATGCCTCCTGAAACAATTGGTATAATTTTTATTCAACAAGTATTGTTTATAATATACTCTTTTGGGGCTTATAAAGCAGTGAACAAAAGTCTTCTTGAGCTGATGTTCAGTCAGAGGAAGATGCACCAACATGGATACATGCCAGGAAGGAGGGAGCAATTGTTGCAGAGAATGTAAAGAAAGGATAAAAGGAGGAGGGAATGTGAGGACTAATACTCCTTTATGTGGATAGTCAAGGGGTGCTTCTCTGAAAAGATGACATTTGAGCAGAAAGATGAAAACAGTCAGTGATACAGTAAATATCTGGTTGTTAAAAAACAAAATTCATCTGAATAAATTTGAAGATCTAATTGGCTTTATTAAGTGATTCCTGAATCTGCAGCATCCCACCTAGCAAGTAAAGGAAAGCTCCAAGGATATGTACAAAATGGAAGGTTTTTATAGGAAGAAGGGTGGAGCAGGAAGGTTATTAGCAAAAGAAAAGGTTTGAGGCAAGATCCGCTTCCCTTAAAGGGAAGGGCAGGGGGTCCGATTATGCTGATTACTCCATCTTCCTTTGGGGGATGGAGTGGGTCCTTGCGACAGATTACTTCATTTCTGCTGATCAGAAAATTCCTGATTGACCGGTTAAGCCTGCATTGCTGGGGGAGGTTGGTACTGCAATTAGGTTAGGTATTAAGCCCTCGTTTGGTGACTTCGCCTAGCCCAATTGATGCCATTTTGGGCCTGTGGTTTTCTTTTTAACAAGGGTGTGGTACAGAAGAAAACGATAGATGGAATTTCCCTTTTCCTTTATGGGATTACACTGGCTGCTGAGTTTGAGAGTGGACCATATGGAAAGCAAGAGTAGAACTGAGAGAACTAATGCAGGTGAGAAACCATGGTGGCTTAGAACAGAGTGGTAGTGGAGGTGGTGGATGGTACAAGTCGACCCTTGTACATGGGTTTGAGCTGCATGGGTCTACTTATCTGTGCCTTTTTTACAGTACAGTACTGTAGACGTATTTTCCATATGATTTTTTAAATATTTTCTTTTCTCTAGCTTTATTATAAGAATACAGTATGTAATACATATACAAAATATGTGTTAAACAGCTGTTTATGTTATTGGTAAGGCTTCTGGTCAACAGTAGGCTGTTAAGTTTTGGAGGAGTCAAAAGTTATACTTCGATTTTTTGACTGCATAGGGGTGGGGAGGTGTCTGTGCCCTTAATCCCCCTCATTGTTAAAGGGTCAACTTTAGTTGGAGTCTGAGTATATTTTAGAAGGTAAAGCCAATGGAAATTCCCAATGTGGTTTGTGAGAGAAAAATGCAGTCAAGGATGACTCAAAGATTTTGATTTTGGAAATTGGAAAAACAGGGTTGCTGTTTACCAAAATGCACAGGGAATCAGGATTTTGATTTTGGACATGTTGAGTTTGAGATGCTTATTAGACATCCAGGTGGAGATTTTGAATAGTTAGTATACAAACCTGGAGGCCTGGAGAGAGGTTTGGGCTGGCCACTTGTGGACATATAAGTTGGATTTAGAGCCATTAGACTTGGATGGAACACTTTGCCAGTTTCCAGTCTGCCTGAGGAGCCCTGGGACATCTCACTGAACTCACATATGTTGCTGCAAAGTATTTTAAAATTTCCAGGAAAACAGTATGGATGGTGTATAGACTGGACTTGTATTTAAAAAAATTTTTTTTAAAGATGTTTGAGATGTGTACTTGTGTTTTTTTATATTTCTGTATTTCTATATAAGCTCAGTGCAGCTTTTTTTTTTTAAAGATTTTATTTACTTATTTGAGAGAGCGAGCATGAGTGAGGGGAGGGGCAGAGGGAGAGAGAGAAGCAGACTCCCCGCTCATCAGGGAGCCCGATGTGGGGCTTGATCCCAGTACCCCCCAGATCATGACCTGAACTGAAGTCAGATGCCTAACCGACTGAGCCACCCAGGTAGCCTCTGAGTGCAGTTTTGAATATACACTTAGTGTTTCTAATACAAGCAAACACAAAATTCACATTTTATTAAAATTGTTCCCCAATATATTAGTCAGTCCCATACAGGGGAACTGATTATACTTAATTAGAAATTCCTGGAGGGTGGGGTGGAGAATTTGCCCTGAAAACTATAGAGAAATCACTGCATGGAGGCCCAGGAAAGGGCTGATGGAGATTTGTGCAAAATGTCTTTAAAAAGCAGTTTATTTCTAAAATTGATGCATATTTTGAATTTTTCTCTAATGTCTTCCCATTCTTAACTTTAAAAATGTTTGAAATTAATTCCATGGAATAAAATTTACTGCAAGAATGAATGCTTCAGTATGTTCTTTAAAGTGAGTATACAAAATGTGTAAACCTGAGGATCCACAGACATGTACCCTGGGGCAAATAATACATTATGCTTTAATTTAAAAAAAAAATAAAATTTAAAAAAAAAAGTGAGTATACATCAGCTTTGAGATGCGAAGACTCAAAATTTGGGAGAGCTGGATAGTAATGGATGTAGTCAGGCATCTTTAGAAGGAACGTTGATCTAGGGGCGCCTGGGTGGTTCAGTTGGTTAAGTGTCCAAACTCTTGGTTTCGGCTCAGGTTGTGATCTCAGCCCCGTTGGGCTCTGTGCTCAGCAGGGAGTGTGTTTGAGATTCTCTTTCTCCCTCTCCGCTGCCTCTCCTGCCCTCTTGCTCTCAAATAAATAAATAAACTTTAAAAAAAAATGAAGGAACACGGTCTAGTTAAGTGAGCAGCTGGAGAGATTTAGAACAGTTAAGGGAATTAGCTCAAGCTCAGAAGAGTATGAATACCTAGGAAGTTAAAATCCATTTGACTGTATCACTGAAGAAAGTATATAATAAACCGAAGTTGATTAGGCTTTAAGGAGCGTAAAAAAATTTTAAGCTATGCTTGTTCTGCCTTTAGGAAGGGGCGGGGGTGCTGAATTTTCTTGTGTTAAGCAAGTTCTTTTTTTTATTAAGATTTTATTTATTTGTCAGAGAGAGACTGCACAAGCGAGAGCACAAGCAGAGGGAGCAGCAGGCAGAGGGAGAAGCAGACTCCCTGCTGAGCAAGGAGCTGGATGCGGGACTCATCCCACCTGGGATCCTGACCTGAGCTGAAGGCAGACACCTAACTGACTGAACCACCCAGATGTCCCAAGTTCTTTGGTTCTTAAGGGGGTGTAATTAGTTGTGAGTCAAAAACTACATCAGGATTCATCAGAGCTTGGTTGAATTATTCCTTAGGTTATTTTTCTTTCTATGCTTTTTTCACGTGTAACCCAAATCTTCTGGTTTAATAATATTGGTATCAGGAGAGGAGACAAATATGAATGGAGGACTCAGGTACTCCAATTTCTGAAGTTGGAATTTTGATCCCCATTATGACTTAATAAATTCACACTAATTTTTAGTATAAGCTGGCCTCTTAGAGCCTTGTCAGCTCAAGAGTTCAGTGATAAAAGTGGGTTTTCTGGTCCTGTATCAGTGTATGAAGACATGGCTAGGTGGTCATCTCATGGTTCTTTGATTTATAATTCCCACAGTAAGAAGGGTTCTGTTCAGGAAACCAAATAAACATTACACTTTGTTTTTGTTTTGTTTTGAGCATGAAATAACAAGATTGGATGATTTTAAAGGATGTTTAACCAAGTTTTATATTTCTTGATGCCTTTGAATCACTCCCTTTCTAAAATTTTGACAATTCTATTCAATATTATTTTGGAGAGTCACTGAATTTTCTGTTACTGGATTTGTGGGGTGTGGGTAGAAATGTGAAAGTGAAATAGGATTAAAATACCTGTGCAACTCTTTTTTAGGAAAAGCATTTTGGGACTTAAGTCTTTGTTTAAGACCAAAAAGAAAATTTCACAATAATTTGATTTTTCTGATTAAAATTTGCCTCTTAAGCCTTCCCATTTCCTTTTTTCTAGGGCCATACTAGAAAAATGGAAAACTAGGGAAAATGTTAATTTTAGTACTGCCTTTTTTTTTTTTTTTACCTTATGGCTAGCCTTTATTTTCGTGTTACGTACAAAGATAATGCTTTTCCTGTTTGATTTGCCTGTTTTTTGTTCCTCTACTGATGTTTCTTTTTCCCCTTGCCATCTTCCCAAATAGGAACCTGTAGAAGGCATTTATCTGTAGTTTTGATTTGTGTGTTTCCTGTAATCATGCAAGAAATTTAGAGCTGAGTTGTATCAGATAGCTATGATATCAGTCTTCTCTTTCCATCAAATTTAGTTTTAGTGTTTAAAACTTAGGAAATACTGTACTCTTATGCTAACAGTGAGTGGCCTAAAGAATAATCTCTTGATTTTTACTGTGATTCCTGGATGTTCTTCTTTTCCCTTATATTGTCTCAAAATCTCTTTGAAATTTGTGTGTGTGTGTGTGTGTGTGTGTGTGTCTCCATAAATCTTCTAAAATTTGTTTAAAATCTAGAGTATTTCAGGAATGGTTTGAGCTAACACCAGGACCAGATTCAGTTCCAAAAAAGACCTTGCTTAATGTGCCATTTTGTTTCTATTATGCTGATGTTCTTATCTCATTTCTAGATTTGTCATGTAGATGGACACTCATATTCTTTCTAATGAGTTCTATTAAGTTTTTTTTCATTTCATGATATGGTTGACTGTAAAATAGCTTTCTGAAATTTTATGCATTAAATATTTATGGTATGATACATGTGCTCAGTACTTCCTTTTCTTTCCATAAAGATCTTTTATGTACATATGCTTTATTAGTCCGTCTTCCAGCTAGAACATTTATTTAATGAGGATGAATATTTTTATATTTTGTTCACTACTGTATCCCTGGTCTTTGGAAGAGTGCCTGGTACATAATAGATGCACAGTAAATAATGAGTGAGTGAATGAAAGATGGAGTTAGTATCTTAGCTCCCAAACTGAGGTTTGAATAGAAGGAGAAATGATTGCTTGAATGTTCAAATTAGAGACTGAAAATTATTTTATACTTGTGATGTGAAATGGAAGGAAATTCAGGAACTTCAAGGATTGGTGAAAATTCCCAGGAATAAGGCCTGATCTCTTTAGGCCCCACAGATATTTGCAATTTTTTTTTTTTTTTTTTTAAATTAAGTAGGCTCTGTGCCCAACGTGTGGCTTGAGCTCATGACCCTGAGATCAAGGATTGCATGCTCAGATCGCCT
The DNA here is from genome assembly GCA_028534135.1 of Potos flavus. Lineage (NCBI taxonomy): Eukaryota > Metazoa > Chordata > Mammalia > Carnivora > Procyonidae > Potos > Potos flavus. The sequence goes on from CM052896.1 coordinate 87,874,408, forward strand.
GGGTGGCTCAGTTGGTTAAGCGTCTGAGTTTTCTACTTAGGTCATGAGCCCAAGACCCTGGGCTCAAGTCCCGCATTGGGCTCCTTGTGCAGTGGGGAGCCTGCCTGCTATTCCCCCTGCTTGTGTGTTTTCTCTCTCTCTCTCTCTCTCTCTCTCTGACAAATAAATAAATAAATCTTAAAAAAAAAAAAAAAGAAAAAAAAGAATTGCATGCTGTCCTGACTGAGCCAGCCAGGTGCCCCAATAGTTGCAATTTGAGTGCAGTGTTACTGTTGCAGATTTGGATGAGGGTGGATTTAGAGATCTCTACCTTCTGTGTAGTTTTAATCAAATCTCCGTGGCATACACTCATAAATATATTAATAGTTTTTCCTATGCTCTCTTGCACTGAATAATTTCTGATCTGGAGCAGTATTTTGAAAATTTGAATAACATGTGAATCCCATCCAAAGGAAGAAATTTATTGAAGCCCTTTAATATAGATAGAATTTTAAAATTTTTATATTGCATCATTATGTAGTTACTAGTAAACCCTGTAGGCTTCTAGATCTTATACAACTATAAAGAGAAAACAAATACATAACATATATAATACTTTAATATTATTTTGACACTATTTTGAATAAAGTTTGAAAAACTAAATTGATTACAGTATAAATGCTGACATTCACTCTGCAAATTCTTTTGTATTTGTCATATTTTAAAGATACTTTGATAACTTGTCTTCTCTACTTTTCTTCTTTGGGTTGCTGCTGAAACCTTTGTTCACATACTGGCTTTCATTTTGCCTTCATTAAATCAGGATTTCAAGCACATTGGAGTGTATCTGTAGGTGTTAAATAATTATTTTCCAATTGAATTCAGGAACTGAAGAATTTCCTGTTTGACTATCCTTGGGTATTTAGTATTTTTCTCACTTACACATTTCACTCAGAGTAGAAGTAAGAATCATACTAATGGTTATTCTCCTGGAGGGCATTGCTATATGAAACACTGAATGAACTGATTTAAAGGGTCTGACTTATGCATGAACCTGGGTTTACCACTGTCACCTCTCCATCAGATTCCAGTTAATACAGGTTAGCTTCTGGTTTTCCTCTGGGTAATGTTTAGTTCTTTGCTAATGACTGTACAAGGCTTTTTGGATACAAAGCTCTTTCTCAGATTGTCTTTTGCTTTGCTTTCTAAAAGTTGTAGGGAAATGTTTAAAATTAGATGGGACTGAGTGTCAGTTCCTGAAGTAAGACATATTACAGAGTGTTTTCATAGGGAGAACTTGGTGTGCCTCTTTATTTGAATCTTTTATAACTTAAGATGTAGTGTTTCGAGTTTGTAGCATATCAGAAAATGCTGACCTTTGAAGTTATGGCTGCATCACTACTTGATTTTGAGCAAGTTTCAGTTTCTGAGCTTTTATCTTCTCTTCTGATAGTGGTTACAGACTGCAATACAAAAACACTGAAGGTTATAGGTTTGTGGTGATATGTGGACCATAGCGGGTATAGGCATACAGAGACTGGGGAGAAAGGAAAGAAGGAGCAGCTGGGGGGTACCTGGGTGGCTCAGTCATTAAGCATCTGCCTTCGGTTCAGGTCATGATCCCAGGGTCCTGGAATCGAGACCCGCATGGGCGCCCTGCTCGATGGGAGGCCTGCTTCTCCCTCTCCGACTCCCCCTGCTTGTGTTCCCTCTCTCGCTGTTTCTCTCTCTGTCAAATAAATAAAATCTTAAAAAAAAAAAAAAAAGCAGCAGCAGCAGCTGGTACAAAGGACCCAAGATGCAAATGATGTGAGGAACAGAAAGAGGGCCAGATGAAATGTTTGCAAAAGTGCTTTGTAGATACACAGCATTCCTTACAGCTCAAATGCTGGTATATTTAGGGAAGATACTTCTTTTCTTTTCCTAGTGGGCTACTGCTCGTTCGCTTGTAAGACCATCTTGCCTAAAAAAAAAAAAAAAAAAAAGACCATCTTGCCTAGGAAGTAGGATCCTGCTTTGAGACTAACAAGAAGAGCTGGACCCATTAGTCACAAATTCCAAGTTTGTGAATTACAGTTAGTTATGTGTACTAATAGTCTATTTCTATAAGATTAGCAGTAGGAAACAGAAGAATAGACTTATTACTAGAAATTTGGGGGTGAAGGAGTTTTGTATCATTTCTAATTCTTACTATGTTTGGCTTTGCTCTTTGGTATGTATAGTTTTGCCATCTATTAACCCAGCGATGAAATCTGATCTTGGGTATCAGGTTCTTTGTGGTTTGGTTTGTTAATAATTGAAGTACCTAAAGGTTCTGGGTATGAAGTCTGCATACTTTATAATTAATTTAGAACCAGGGAAGTTAGGGTTTTCTGTTGAAGTAATTAATAACACATTGTGGCTTTAAAATTAATGTGTGTATAACTGTTACACCAAAATAACCAAAACATGATAATAGGACATAGTTTATGTTTTTAGTGCCCTTTAAAGATGAAAGTATTTTTAAACTTCTTGATATCCTTATTCTTTCTAGTTTGGGTGTATAAGAGTCTTTTTTTTTTTTTTAAGATTTTATTTATTTATTTGACACAGAGAGATCACAAGTAGGCAGAGAGGCAGGCAGAGAGAAAAAGGGAAGCAGGCTCCCTGCTGAGCAGAGAGACCGATGCGGGGCTCGATCCCAAGACTCTGAGATCGTGACCTGAGCCGAAGGCAAAGGCTTTAACCCACTGAGCCACCCAGGCGCCCCAAGAGTCTATTTATCAGAAATATTTTAGCACTAATGTTGGTTTGGCATTTTAAAAAAATCTATGTAAACATGACCCTAGACAGCTGTGTTACTATAGTAAAGAATCATGGGGAGACTTTACAGTGTTTCTTGTTGGGACTTAGTGTATGTATATTTTGGTATTTAAAGGATGTGGTTTGGGGCTTTGAAAATGAGAGGGAGGTTGCCTAACTCATAGCTGAATGCGTGCATATCTCGATTGTTCTTTCTTAGAGGTTATTAGCAACATGAAAGTTGTTTTTACTCTAGTGAAACTGACAGTATTAAGTTAGAAACCGTTTGTGGAAGTATTTGCACATGCCTGGTGAGTAGGATTTTCTTTAAAATCTGACATTGCATAGGAATGTTTTAGGTAACTAGGTGCTGGAAAAAAGCTGCTGCTTAAGCCAAACTACTTTTTGCTTTGCAGAAAAGTAACCAAGATTAAAAGTGACCATGACCTGGAGAGTAGCCTCTGTGTTTCAACCTCATCCACCTCCCATCTCTTAGTTAGCAGTGCACTAGATCAGGAAGTGGTGGGTGGAGTTGTTTAATTGCATCAACTTCCTGGGCTGCCGAAGTATTGATTACTCATATGTTCCATTTAAAAGATTGTTGCTGATTGGCTGGTTTCTTCTAAATGTTTAGGTTTGACATTGATTCACTCTAATGAACGCTTTCCAAGTACAAGGCACTGTGCTGCATGCTCTGTGAGAGCTATAGAAAGGAATATGATTACTCATACCTTTCAGTTTACAGTATAGTAGGGGAGAGGAAGACAAGATAGACAATGGTAAGTGTCCCAAGGGAGGCATATAGCAGCCATTCCATAATATTGATAGGTGAGTGTGGGGCAGTGGATGAGACCTGGGCAGGGATGGGCCCAGCTGGGTGAGCAGTTTAAGTAGGTCCAGTGGGTAAAGAATGAAAAAGATGGTGGTAACGGGTAGGGGAAAAAGGCCAAATGGCCACTGTGAAGGTGAAGGGAAAAATACAAGGAAGAATGAAGGCAGGAGCTGTTAATTAGAAGCCCTGAGATTTCCCAAAATTCTGTGCAGAATTGTTTGTTGGCTCTGGCCTTTTTTCTTGGGCATAGAACTTTGACTTTTTCTGAGATACTGAAGTATCCAGAATCACAAAAGATGGAGAACCACTGCTAAGTTATCAACCTTTGATGACAGAAGGTATGGAGGCTTTGTAGAGAAATTAAGCCATGGGGTAGTACAGTTTTTTTCTTGCAGGAGGTAGGATTTGGAGGACCAAGTTTATGAAATTGTCTCTGGAGCAGGGCAGGGATTGCCTTGTCCAACTGGGTGTCCCACCCAGCAGGTCTGGTGCATCCATTAGTAGATTGTGTGATGGTGAAGAGTAGGTGTTTTGAGTCAAAGGAATTTCCTAAGCCATTATTTCCCCCTTTATTTGGAGGCCAGATTGATGAAGATGTGGGCTGCCCAGATGCTGTTATAGAACAATTCCCAGTGCTTACTTTTCATGGAGCTCCTCTTATGTGTAAAGTGTTTTGTGCTTGATCCCGTGGGGGCCGGGGGTGTATAAAATACCATACAGACACCTTTCCCTTAAGAAGTTGATGGTGTGTAATGCTTATCTTTTGACTTTTTGTTCAGCTTGGATCTGTGTATGTTCAGTTAATCTTTCAGTCTGATCATTTCCTGGGCAAAAAAAAAAAAAAAAAAAAAACCCATTTAAAATGAACTCAAAATGACTTTGGTCTGTGACTTAATTTTCCTTTTAAAGAATGGAGAACCACTGGGATTTGAGGGTTTAGGAAATACCATCATAAATACACTTTACTCATAATTGGGAAGCTCTGTACAGCTGATTTGGTGACTTTGGGCAAATCATTTGACTCTTACTGTTAATTTTTATATCAATATGTGTGTATACATACACGTACACACACAGCTTTAAAATGTTATAAAGCGCATTTTATATTTTAAATTTTTTATTTTTTAAAGATTTTATTTATTCATTTGAGAGAGAGAGAGACAGAGAGACAGGACAAACAGGGGGAGAGGCAGAAGAAGAGAGAGAGAAGCAGACTCCTGGCTGAGCTGGTAGCCCGACATGGGGCTCCATCCCAGGACCTGGAGGTCATGACCTGAGCCAAAGGCAGATGCTTAACCGGCTGAGCCACCCAGGCGTCCCAGAGTTAGTTTTCAATTTAAATACATAAATGGTCCTTTAGGTCAGTGCTCTTTAACCTGAGTCCATGGACCCTGCTAAGCTTAGGGAGGTGGTTTGTGAATCTCCTGAAATAGCAATCATGCCAGACTTAGTGGATATGTGCCCTTTCTTCTGGGAGGATTCATTTGTTTTCCTCAGAATTTTAAAGGGCTTATAGTGCCTGCAAAAAAGATTAATAACCACTGTATTTTGTACAGATGAGATTTTAATTAATAAGAGTGGTAACATTTTTTCCATTCTGGACATATTTTGCAGAAAGATGATTGTCCAGGAGTTAATTATTGGAGCAGTGAATATTCTTGAATGATTGGAAGTGTTCTCTCAAAAAACTTGGATTGTATGGAGATGGAATCAAAATAGTTTACTTGTTTTTTTTCTTTTATGTGATCTTAAAACATCAAGCCTTAACCCCTGAAATTCTTAAATTTACCCCATTATTATGGGCTGAATTGCGAGCTGCTCCCCTTTTCATATGTTGAAATGCTAATCCCCAGTACCTGGGAATGTGACTGAATTTGGAGAGAGGGCTTTTGTGTGTGTGTGTGTGTATGTATGTGTGTGTGTTTTAAAAGATCCTATTTGAGAGAGAGAGAGAGAGAGAGAGAGAGAGAGAGAGAGAACGAAGGGGGAGGGGCAGAAGGAGAAGGAGGCTCCCCACCTAGCAGGGAGCTCTGATATATACGATGCTGGGCTTGATCCCAGGACACTGGGATCATGACCTGAGCCGAATGAAGGCAGAAGCTTAACCAACTGAGCCACCCAGGTGCCCAGGAGAGAGGGCTTTTAAAGAGATGATCAAGGGGGTGTCTGGGTGACTCCAGTCGGTTAAGTGTCTGATTTTTTTATCTCAGCTCACGTCTTGATCTCCGGCTTGTGAATTCAAGCCCACTGTTGGGCTCCTCGCAGCGTGTGTGGACCCTTTTTTTTTTTTTTTTAAGTGATTACGTTCAAAGAAGGTAGACAGGTTGGGCCCTAATCTAATTTAACTGGTGTCTTTAGAAAAAAGAGGAATTTTGAACATAAGAGAAAGACACTAAAGGCATGTGTACCCAGAGGAAAGATCCTGTGAGGACACAGTGAAAAGGTAGCCATCTGCAAGCCAAGAAGAAAGGCCTCAGGAAAAAAACAAAAACAAAAACAAAACCCACTGTCACCTTGATCTTGGACTTTTAGCCTCCACAACTATGAAAAGTAACTTTTCTGTTGCTTAAGCCATGCAGTCTGTGGCTTTTGTATCACAAGTCAAGCAAACTGACACACTCACTACCTGATGAGGTAGTAGTTGAGTGTCAATAAAAAGTACAGCAAGGTTACTATTTCTTTTTGGGGTAATGATGCGATGTTGTGTATAGCTTCACATAATCTAGTACTGGAAAGAGATGGTAGGACCTTTGAAACCTAAATATAATAGGTATTAATGTTCCTATTGGCCTTACTTCTTGAGCATTTTATAGTTTCCCATTTGCCTTTGGTTATATTTTAATGTCATATCTTCTATTCTCTACCATTTTAATTCATTGGAACTAATTTTTATAAGTATTTTAAATCAATACCAGAGTAGTGTCTGTGTGTATTCTCCTGTGTGTTTTCTGTACAGTCATTCCAACCCAGCCTTAGTCTCTGATAATATCATCTGTACTCAGGCCTCTGTTCCAGACTATTGTATTTGCATTCACTTTTTGAAGTTTCTCTTTGCCAAAAATAAAATTTGAGTGCTCCTCAAAGTGCTCCTTTTGTCTGCCTGTATTCTGCAAATTTTCAAATTTGCAAATTAGTGAAAAGCTAAGGGATCCATGTATGTTTAAGTAGGTTATCAAATTCAGGCATCCAGAACTGAACTCATAACCCAAATTCTTTTTCCTCTCACAGTTAGACTTCGGTCTTCATTTATGAGATTGAGAATAAGCTTCCTGATATGGAGTACCCCATCCATGTGTTCCTCGTTTGCTCTCCCTCCTCATTTCATAATGTGGTAGCTAAGAGCATACTTTGACTCCTGACTGTGAACATCCAGACTCCTTGATGTGCTTGCTGCAGCAAGTTTCTTTACCTCCCTCTGCTTTAGTTTTTTCATCTACAATGAGAGATAATAAGAGTATGCACTTACTAGGTTTTTAGGGAGATCATGAGCTTTGAACAGTGTTTGGCACAGTAAACATTGTAGAGCTGTTAGAGCTATTATTATTCTAGAAGTGAAAACAGATTGTTCTCATCTCACTTATTTGTATCTTTTATCTCTAGGTCTACATTGCTTTCTTTCACTTTAAACAACAAAACTTTTGCCTATAAAACTGGCATGATTTTCTTGGTAGTGGCAGTATAAATTAGCTCTACTGGAGACTGGTTGGGCAAGGTATACCCCCGGTCATAAAAATAGTCACACTCTGACTCAGGAATTCCACTTTTGGGAATCTCCTGTGCATATGAGAGTGCATCCATGAAGTTTACATTTTAACCTTCAGGGTTGGGTGGAGTAGTTTATTAAATTCTGGCACTTACACATTTACAATTGATGGGTTTCCAGACCATGTAGTAACATGGAGAATACTTGTGATGAAAAGTGTAACATTTTATGTATAATATGATTACAGCCATGTTAAGTAAATACATAACTTCCAGGAATTTCAGAGGATATATAAGAGCTCTTTTAACCTTCTTGACTTGTCAGATTCTGGATTTATGTAAAGCTGGTCCTGAAGGCCCAAATACCCTGTAATCGAAAGTTCTATATACCTTGTTTGTAAACCACCATCTTTCCCGTTTGGCTTTAGCAATTCCAGGCTTAGTCAAATTCTGCAGAATTGGATGGCTTTGGGGATGTAAAGGCGAAGACAGACCCTCTGTGTATTCAAGGGATAGTTTTATATGAGATTTAAGATAAGTACATAAACTCCAGTATGTGATTTTTGTTCAATAATAAGACAGTTTGGGCTCCTGGTAATGATTTGCACATGTGTGTTTGTGTAGTGTGTGTGTGTGTGTGTGTGTGTGTGTAGTGTAGTATAGATTTCTCACATTTACTCCTTGGGAATACTCATTTTTAACACCAGGATTTAAGTTGGCTTTGGTAAGGTCAAAGAACAGGCCCTAGAACAGCAACTTTTCCAGCTTTCTTTTGACCATAAGCCTAATTTCTTTGCAAAGTGTACTTTGAACAGCCAGTGCATAGACTGCTACTTCAGTCTGGGTTCAACAGATCCTAGGGGAATGTGATAGAAAGAAGAGTAATTCCTAAACAGCTGGGCATAGGACTGTGGCTTAGGCTTTATTTCTTTGGTAAATACCACGGGCCTGGTTTCTGAAATAATACCCCCACCCAGGATTGCTGAGAGAAGTCTTTTTTTTTTTTTTTTCATTTTATTTTATTTTTTAAATTTTTTAAACTTTTTAATTAAAAAAAATTTTTAATTTAATTTTTTTATTTTTATTTTTTCAGTGTTCCAAGATTCATTGTTTATGCCCCACACCCAGTGCTCCATGTAATACATGCTTGCTAGATCTTTTGTCTGCATTGATACTGCAAACAGTTTTGCTTGGTGCATTAATATTTGTTACCCTGAATTTTTACTTTTTTGCCTCTTTTTTTCTTTCCTGAGGGATAAACTATTTTTAAATTCAGTTACCCATAATAGGCCAGCCTGTGCCCAGCTGGCTGTTACATTACTTTGCTCAAGATCAAGGCCCAACACAGGGTATATGTATGTTGGAGACTTGTGGTGTGCTCTTGCATATACACTCTAGATTTTGTGCTGTTCTCTGATTTTTTATATCAAACGTTATTTGGCACCTAATGGATTGTTGAACCGTGTTTGTGGTTGGCCTTAAAATCTTTAAAATTTATTTCCTAGGTGAGATGACATCTTTATGTCCAAGTTATATTTGGTCAAAGAGGATATATGTTAAAGCTCTGATCAGTTCTTTGAATGTACTGCATTACTCTCAAAGTATTGCCTTAAAAATATGTTAAATTTATATAAAATGTATATATGGAAGAATGGTTTCAAAATAAAATAAAAGCATCAGGTCACTCAAGGAATAAAATTCTGCTATGTGAGAGGGTAGAGATTTTCTTTTCCTTTGTTTTCTTTAAGAAATATTAGAATAGGAAAAATAAGGTTTTAGCAGGAAAGCTAAATATCTGAAAATCTATGGAGGTAAAATTTTCTTGGTAATGCTCAATATACTTTTCAATATAGAATCAGTGATTGGTAGGGGACTAAACTTTTTATTGGGTTACATTGGATTTTGATGTTCATTCTAGTGGGAGCTACCAAATTGTAGATTTCGTATCAGTTCAGGTAACAATGAATTATGATATGCCAGAGTTAGGTGTTTGGCATTATGTCACAGGAACAATAGAAAATAACTTTGTAAACTGTTGACTGGATTAATACAAACATGGTAAGCTTAACAAAACATAATACTTCAATTTGTCTGTATCCGCAACTGTTACTTAATAATTCAGAATAGCCTGAGCAAGTGTTCTTTCCTCTAGCCTCCTCTCCCCCTTCCTCTCTACTCCAAGAAAAGGGGGAAAGGAGGATCAATGTAAACTGATCACTCAGTATTTGCAATACTATAAAACTGTTAGGTATTGCTTCTATTGTGATCACAGTAGAAGAGCAAAGTAGTGGCTACCCTTCCCAACTTGAAATAACTCCTTTTTGGTATGTTTTAGATACTTTATTGTCCCATCAGGCTTATCATACACTTTTGTTCTGGGGAAGTTAGCTTTTTTTAAAAAAAAATATTTCATTTATTTATTTGAGACAGAGAAAACACAAGTAGAGAGAAGGGTCAGAGGGAGAGGGAGAAGCAGACTCCCCACTGAGCAGGGAGCCTGATGCTGATGCTGATGCCGGGGCTCCATCCCAGGACCCTGAGATCATGATCTGAGCTGAAGGCAGATGCTTAACTGACTGAGCCACACACGCACCCCTTGGGAAGTTAGCTTTGTTTGGTCTTTAATCATGATACAGAATCTATATTAGATAATCATGAAGCATGTATGTGCTGTATTTCCTGTTCGTCCTCACTGAGAACTTCAGCCCCTTGCCACTCCCCAGGGACATCAGTGGAACCCACACCAAGCAGGGATGGGGGGACCTGGTGAAAGGTCCTCTTCCCTCGTGACCCCAGGTGATGACTAAGTCCAGGGTTGATCGAGGACTCCTGATGATAGCAACAACATTGTGGAATGGACAAGGGTCCATCATCCTTAGAGCTGTGGCTTGAGCATCTTATTTTTGTTCACTTGATTTTGATTTTTTTTTTTGGTGGTGGGGGGGGGTTGCAGTATCAGAGTTTAGAGGGAGTTTTGTTTCCTTGACTGACACGATTTTCCAGGTTGTTGCATCCAGGACATAGGAGCAACCTGAGCCTTAAACTTTGTTTTTGCTCCTACCCAGGAGCTCCAGGCAGCAGGGGGAGGGTCTGGCTACCCCTTGCCCAGCCACCCTATTGTAAGGAAACTCCATCAGAAATTCAACTGGCTTCCAAACAGGGGTGGGGGGGTGGTAAAAATTGTGAATTCTAAGAATGATGAAAGTTGTGAGCAGTGAGTTCTGGAAGACTATGCATGTGCTTCCAAAGGCTAATCTATGTATTGCTTGGTATCTTTTAACAGACAGTAAAGGATTTTTCCATTAAATTGTGCATTATTAACCATCCAGCCCTCCCCAGGCAAAGTTCAAAGATCCCATGAGAGGCTTTAGAGATGTTCCTTGAAAAAAAGGAGTCAACTCCCTCCCCCCAGAATGTTAGCCCCCCCCCCCCAATATTTTGGAGTCAGTTTGAGAATTACCATCTTTTCCGGCTTCGTTTGTTCAGGTTTGTTTGGTTTGGTTTGGTTTGGTTAAGGCACTCAGTGAGAGTTGGATGCATTCTGTCAGTGTTTAGAGGCTTATGAAGGGAAGTCCTTTCTTATGCCTCCACCTGTGTTCACACCCTCCTGGTCTTGGCACTTTTTCTACTTTAACAGCCATAGAAGTCGTTTCTACATACTTTAAGATTATATGGCTTCTTATGTGATATGGTATGTCTGCTTTAATTCATCACAGTTCTGTGTAGAGGTTTTATGTGGCACTGAAGAAAAACTGACCCAATTTGAAAAATAAAAAGCTCTTTGAATAGATGCTGTGAGAATTATTTAATTTTATTTGTGTCATAATTGGACCTGGGTTTTTTATATTTTTTGTTTGTTTTGTAGCAAGGAAAATAGATCCAGGAGACTCTTACCTAATTCTCATCCTAATTCTACCACTATCTAGCTGTGGGGCTTCAAAAGTCATTATAATAGCTTTATTGCTTCATTCGTAAAAACAAAGATTTCATTATGTATACATGCAGTATTCTGCTGGATTTGTTAATCATAAAAAGAAGTTGGGTTTAAGATGTTCTCTGAAGCTTTTTTTTTTTTTTTTAACTTTATTTATTCATCTGAGAGAGCAGGAGCAGAGGGGGAGGCAGAGGGAGAAGCAGACTGCCTGCTGAGCAGGGAGCCCCATGTGGGGCTCAATCCTGGGCTCAAGCGTAGGACCTGGAGATCATGACCTGAGCTGAAAGCAGATGCTTAACTAGTTGAGCCACCCAGGCACCACTCTCTGGAAGCTTTTACATTTTTAAAGAAACAGTGAATTTACTTACTGTATACTTTTATCCCCTTTAAAGGTATCATGGGAATGGTCTTTCAAGAACAAGTCTATTTTAATTTCTCTGGCCTTTTTAAGTAGGTTCCATGCCCAATGTGGGGCTTGAACTCAGGACACTGAGATCCAGAGTTGCATGCTCTACTGACTGAGTCAGCCAGGCGCCCCTCCTTTGGCCTTTTGTAAAGGAAGAATGGCTCTTACTATTCTTTTTTTTTTTTTTTTTTGAAGGTTTTATTTGAGAGGGAGAGACAGAGAATGTGGGTGTGTGGAGAGAGGGGCAGAGGCGGAGGGAGAAGGAAAGGGAGAGACTCAAGCAGACTCCATGCTAAGCGTGGAGCATGACGTAGGGCTTAATCTCACTACCCTGAGATCATGACCTGAGCCACCCAGGCACCATTACTATTTTAATAAAAGTTGACTCCTTTTTCGAGTGCATTCCTGTACCTTTAATGAACCAGAAAGAAACAGGAAATATCTTCTAATAGGCAAAGCTATAGACTAAGGTTTTGATAGGCAAAGCTATAGACTAAGAGTGACAAGTTAGAAAACAGGCATCTGCTTTTGATTTTTAGGCTTCCTGTTAGCACTAAGCCTATTATTAGCAGTAGGAGAAATCTCATCCTTTCTCATATTCTGACCCTGTGTTGCCATTGTCGTTGATCAAGTTTATCCCCCCAAAGACGAAAGTTAGTATGATTCTTTCGGCTTTGGGATTTATCCAAGCACTTTTTTTTTTTTCCCTAAGATTTTATTTATTTATTTGACAGAGAGAGAGTGATCACAAGTAGGCAGAGAGAGAGGGGAAAGCAGGCTCCCCGCCGAGCGGAGAGCCCGATGTGGGGCCCGATCCCAGGACCCCGAGATCATGAATGGAGCCGAAGGCAGAGGCTTTAACCCACTGAGCCACCCAGGCGCCCCAAGCACTTTTTTTTCTAAGCAAAGTTAAATTCTCTTCCATGGTTCCATTTTGGGATTGTATACTTTGTTTAAAGGTGAGAGTTTTTCCAGCTTTTTAAAGCTGAAAACAGAAGTTAAGAGTCTAAAAGGAATACTGGAATTATTTGAAAACAATTTTGGCCTTCAGTGGAGGAAAATTGTTCAAGTTTTAATTGATTCATTGTTATATCTCACCTTATTCCTGGAAAGGATTAAGGTGACAGGTACATACAAAGACTTTCTCCTTCATAGCCATGCTTTGTGAAGGAGTCGCTAAGGTTCACTTTATCACCTTCCAGTCACTACTTCACTATGAACTTCTGGCTCTGCCCTACTCACCCACTGTAGTTCTTACAGGGGAGACACCAGGGATCTCCTTCAGTTTTTCTTGGCCAGACCTGTGTCAGTCTACTAGTTATCTGTCTTGCGGGCAACACTTTTTAAAACCGAACTTAAGTCTCTTCCCCTGCTCCAAATCTGCTTAGCCACCCTTTTTCACTATCTCACTAAAAGGTGCCACTCTTCATCCAGTTGCTGAAGCCATAAGCTGAGGACCCATCCTTGGCACCACTCCCTCAACCTCCACTTAGAATCAGCAGCTAAAGTTCCTGTCTGTTGTTGCTTATTAATCCATTTACTTGTTCTCTCTCTGCTCATAGCACCTAAGTTAGACTATTTCTCACTTACCTAAAACCATCATCTACTTTTGAACCTCTTAGGACTTTGTATATCTTCCTTTAGCTTAGAAAATCAAGGATTCTCTGACCTATTTATTTCTGTACCCTCAAGACTAAGCTTGATGCTGGTGGTTCTATCTCGTCCCTTCCTACACCCATTTCTTCCGTGTGTGTTGTCCTCCCCACCCCCTTGCATGGGCTGTCCGAGCACCCGTACTCTCTTTATAAACACACATCACATTCTGTTGTAATTGCTTATAGACTTTTCTGTCTTAAGGGCAGCGACTATGTCTTACTCATAATTGCACAAGTAATATTCAGCCCAGAGTGTTCGGTAAATTTCTCATAATCAATAGATAGTAGGAAATGAGTGGTGGTTAGTATGAAAACAATGTTGAAGCTGTTATGTTAGTTTTATTGTTCTGGTTGCTTTAAAATTTGCATTTTACATGCTATGATTGGCGTTCATCTACTACTGGGTCCTATAGTAGCAGTTCTGTGCACAAGCACCCAAAGTGTGAAGTACGGTAGGGCAAAGCAGGAATGAAGCTGATGGGCTGGATGGGCTCCATTTTGCATTCCATCAATAAAGAGGTTAGGCTTTCTTATAGGTAGCGATCATGTAGCAGAGATAAGATGGCTCTCTAAACTAGGGCACTTGTGCCAGAAATGAAGAAGAGGGAACATACATATACATACATACATACGTACATACATTTATTTATTTATTTATTTATTTATTTATTTATTCATTCATGGTGGCTATAATGGTGTTTTTTTTTAATTATATAATGTATTATTTGTTTCAGAGATACAGGTCTGTGATTCATCAGTCTTACACAATTCACAGCACTCACCATAGCACATACCCTCCCCAGTGTCCATCACCCAGCTACCCCATCCCTCCTACCTTCCTCCACTCCAACAACCCTCAGTTTGTTTCCTGAGATTGAGTCTCTTATGGTTCATCTCCCTCTCTGGTTTCTTCTTGTTTCATTTTTTCCTCCCTTCCCCTATGATCCACTGTCTTGTTTCTCAAATTTCTCATATCGGTGAGATCATATGATAATTTCTTTCTCCAATTGACCTATTTCACTTAGCATAATACCCTCTAGTTCCATTGACGTCATTGCAAATGGCAAGATTTCATTTTTTGATGGCTGCATAGTATTCCACTGTATGTGTATGTATGTATATGTATGTGTGTGTGTGTATATACATATATATATATACACACACACACATACATATATATACAGACACACCACATCTTCTTTATCCATTCATCTGTTGATGGACATCTAGGCTCTTTCCATAGTTTGGCTATTGTGGACATTGCTGCTATAAACATTGGGGTGCATGTGCCCCTTTGGATCACTACCTTTGTATCCTTGGGGTAAATACCCAGTAGTGCAATTGCTGGGTCATAGGGTAGTTCTATTTTCAACTTTTTGAGGAACCTCCATGCTGTTTTCCAGAGTGGCTGCACGGGCTTGCAATCCCACCAACAATGTAGGAGGGTTCCCCTTTCTCCGCATCCTCGCCAACACCTGTCATTTCCTGACTTGTTAATTTTAGCCATTCTGACTTGTGTGAGCTGGTATCTCATTGAGGTTTTGATTTGTATTTCCCTGATGCCGAGTGATATTGAGCACTTTTTCATGTTTCTGTTGGCCGTTTGGATATCGTCTTTGCAGAAATGTCTGTTCATGTCTTCTACCCATTTCTTGATCATATCATTTGTTCTATGGGTGTTGAGTTTGGTAAGTTCTTTATAGATTTTGGATACTAGCCCTTTATCTGATATGTCATTTGCAAATATCTTCTCCCATTCTGTCGGTTGTCTTTTGGTTTTGTTGACTGTTTCCTTTGCTGTGCAAAAGCTTTTTATCTTGATGAAGTCCCAGTAGTTCATTTTTGCCCTTGCTTCTTACCTTTGGCGATGTTTCTAGGAAGAAGTTGTTGCGGCTGAGGTCAAAGAGGATGCTGCCTGTGTTCTCCTTAAGGATTTTGATGGATTCCCGTCTCACATGTAGGTCTTTCATCCATTTTGAGTCTATTTTTGTGTGTGGTGTAAGGAAGTGGTCCAGTTTCATTCTTCTGCATGTGACTGTCCAATTTTCCCAACGCCATTTGTTGAAGAGACTGTCTTTTTTCCATTGGACATTCTTTCCTGTTTTGTCAAAGATTAGTTGACCGTAGAGTTGAGGGTCCATTTCTGGGCACTCTGTTTTGATCTGTGTGTCTGTTTTTGTGCCAGTAGCATACTGTCTTGATGATTACAGCTATAGAGTTGAAGTCTGGAATTGTGATGCCACCAGCTTTGGTTTTCTTTTTCAACATTCTTCTGGCTGTTTGGGGTCTTTTCTGGTTCCATACAAATTTTAGGATTATTTGTTCCATTTCTTTGAAAAAAGCTGATGGTATTTTGATAGAGATTGCATTAAATGTGTAGATCACTCTACGTGGCATAGATATTTTCACAATATTTGTTCTTCCAGTCCATGAGCGTGGAACATTTTTCCATTTTTGTGTCTTCCTCAATTTCTTTCATGAGTGTTCTGTAGTTTTCTGAGTACAGATTCTTTGCCTCTTTGGTTAGATTTATCCCTAGGTATCTTATGGTTTTGGGTGCAATTGTAAATGGGATCAACTCCTTAATTTCTCTTTCTTCTGTCTTGCTGTTGGTGTATAGAAATGCAACTGATTTCCGTGCATTCATTTCATATCCTGACACTTTACTGAATTCCTGTGTGAGTTCTAACAGTTTTGGAGTGGAGTCTTTCGGGTTTTCCACATAAAGTATCATATCATCTGCAAAGAGTGAGAGTTTACTTCTTCTTTGCCGATTCAGATGCCTTTTATTTCTTTTTGTTGTCTGACTGCTGAGGATAGGACTTATAGTACTGTGTAGAATAGCAGTGGTAATAGTGGACATCCCTCCCATGTTCCTGACCTTAGGGGAAAAGCTCTCAGTTTTTCCCCATTGAGAATGATAATTATGGCTTTTATGATATTGAGGTATGTTCCATCTATCCCTACCCTTTGAAGAGTTTTGATCAAGAAAGGATGCGGTACACTGTCAGATGCTTTGTCTGCATGTATTGAGAGGATCATATGGTTCTCGTTCGTTCTTTTATTAATGTATTGTATCCCATTGGTTGATTCGTGGATATTGAACCAACCTTGTAGCCCAGGAATAACTCCCACTTGGTCATAGTGATAATCCTTTTAATGTACTGTTTGATCCTATTGGCTAGTATTTGGTGAGAATTTTTGCATCCATGTTCATCAGGGTTATTGGTCTGTAATTCTCCTTTTTGATCGGGTCTTTGTTTTTGGGCTCAAGGTAACGCTGGCCTCATAAAATGAGTTTGGAAGTTTTCCTTCCATTTCTATTTTTGGGAACAGTTTCAGGAAAATAGGTATTAATTCTTCTTTAAATGTTTAGTAGAATTCCCCTGGGAAGCCATCTGGCCCTGGGCTCTTGTTTGTTGGGAGATTTTTGATTACTGCTTCAATTTCCTTACTGGTTATGGGTCTGTTCAGGCTTTCTATTTCTTCCTGGTTCAGTTTTGGTAGTTTATACGTCTCTAGGAATGCATCCATTTCTTCCAGATTGTCTAATTTGCTGGCATATAGTTGTTCATAATATATGTTCTTGTAATTCTTTGTATTTCTTTGATGTTGGTTATGATTTCTCCTCTTTCATTCATGATTTTACTAATTTGCATCCTTTCTCTTTTCTTTTTGATAAGTCTGGCCAGGGGTTTATCAATCTTATTCTTTGAAAGAATGAGCTCCTAGTTTCACTGATCTGTTCTACTGTTCCTTAGGTTTCTGTTTCATTGATTTCTGCTCTGATCTTTATTATTTCTCTTCTGCTGGGTTTAGGCTTTATTTGCTGTTCTTTCTCCAGCTCCTTTAGGTGTAGGGTTATGTTGTGTATTTGAGACCTTTCTTCTTTTTGAGAAAGGAGAGGGAGCATTTTAGTGACTTATGATTGGATATGGGTCAGGGAGGAGGAATCTTTAAGTGACCCACCTTTCTGGCTTGATTGGCTAGGTACTTGATGCTTTCATTAACTAGTTGTGTTGATTTTTGAGATTCTTTCTGACATTCAGCTATGTCTGTGAGGTAGGCAATAGGATACAAAGTTTGGGAGAGCACACCACTGGTGAGTCATCAGTATGTGGTTGTTAGAACTACAAGACAGCACTTACATATGTAGCCTGAGTAATAATGGTCTAGAAAAAGAAGGAACTCTGAGGAACATGGACGTTTAAGGCTGGGGAAGAAGAGAAGAGAGCTGGGAAAAAGCAGTGTCAAACTGAAGAATTGGAGTTAAAGAGGAAATTTGGCAATAAAAAGGCCACTGACTTTTTTTGTACTTTAAGGAAAATATAACAAGTAAGAAAATGGACTTGTCTTTTTTTTTTTTTTTTAATGCTTTTATTTATTTATTTGACAGAGAGAGACACAGCGAGAGAGGGAACACAAGCAGGGGGAGTAGGAGTAGGAGAGGGAGAAGCAGGCTTCCTGCCGAACAGGGAACCTGATGTGGGGCTCCATCCCAGGACCCTGGGATCATGACCTGAGCCAAAGACAGACGCTTAACAACTGAGCCACCCAGGAACCCCGAAAATGGGTTTGTCTTTAACCAGCTGTTAGAATAGATGCTTCATTACAGGCTACCTGCAAGGCTTTCTGTTGGACAGTTCCACCTCAGCCCAAATCCAGAACCCCGCTGACATTCTTACAGCAGATCTAACACATGACCTTTAATCCCTTCCAAGTTAAATCCAAAGGTTAAAAACAGATCGCAGAAATTCTGGATCCAGTCCCAGAAATTCTGATTCATTGGGCTCAGGGATCTTAATTTTTTACAAGGATATTTCTTATTGTCTAAGGAACACTCATGTGTAGGTAAGTGCTAGAGCCCTTCATTTTATTTAATTGCAAGAGAACAGGACTTTATTATGGTGAACATTAAAGTACAATTGTGATGGAGAGATTAGCAACCATGGAAACCTGGCTGGAGCTTTCCACAGTGCCGGTCTGTGTTTTTGGGGGTGAGGTGGGGGCGGGCATAGCGCCACCATCTGGTGTAATCTGTTAGAGACGTAAAGCTGCTATTTTACAGGTTTTGCGGCAGATGCCCCGGTGCCCTGCATCAGATCCTCTTGGTCTACCGATTTCAACCCAGACTCGTGTTTCCAGTTTCTCACTTCGCTCTAAGTCTTGCCAACACTTTTCTGTTTTCTGCCTCAGGACCTTCAAGCCCGGCAAAGGAAAGAGGGAGGTTGATATTCTGTGCAACCTTTAAGTAGGGGACAAGAGCCCATGCCTAATCATTGTGCTTCCTTCAGGGGTCCCACAGGTTCTCCCCCCACCTCCCAGCAGTCACCCCATTTGTATCAAATGACCTCACTGGCTTTTTTCCTTCCCAGTTCTCACTTCTGTTCCCTGGGATCATCTCCTATTTTAATCCTGCTAAAACCCTGTCCGCTAACAATGTGTCAGTTGAGCTGACTTCACAGGTTAATAAATTCAAAAGCCTTCCATAATTATATTAGTTTCTTCTTAATGTCCCTGCCTATCAATAATAGCACCTAAAATAATGTGTGAGGGAAGAAGGCGAAGAGAACATATTGTGCAGTGCAGAATGGCACACCCATTGCTGAAGTTTAAATTTGTTCATACCCTGTAATGAGATCATTATGTGAGAATTTATTGGATTTTTCAACAACCTCCATTTCTTTCATTTCACTTAGAGAAGGGTTGAAGGGAATATGAAAAACCAGAAAACGTTGACACAGAGAGTTAGCACTAGATGTCTCTTTTTATTCATTTATCTGCTTTTTTTATATATGTTCATCTCGTTCTTGAAGAATTCTCAGTGGGTCTTTTTGTAAGACTAAATATATAAATGATAGAAAATTATTTAAAATGCTGTAGTGCAGAAAAGGGGGGACATCACAGATTTAGGATGGGAATTGCAAAAAATCATTAACAAACCAATCTGGTCTATTTCAGGGATATCTTTGAAAAGATACTTTGTCTGAAATGCAAGATTTCTCTTTACTTAGCTAGAAGATACTCATATTCCTGTTTCTTCTTTTAGCCGAGCCCAGACTCAAGAAATTAAGAGTTGAAAGGTGAACAAACTTGTCCTAGATGATCACTTTCATCCTTGACAATTAAAATTAATATCTGAAAGCAATTATCATAGAGACACATTGCAAGCACTCACTAAATGTTATAAGGTGAACAATAAAGGAATATGCCGAATTGCCGAACATTGTGTGTCCTAGACTGGTGTCCCCACGAGTGAGAGTAGGGAAACTCCATGTGCTTAGACTTGTGGGGGCTCTTGCCACTAACCTCTGATTGCAGATGTTTATTTTTGTCTGTAGGCTTGTTTTGTAGGAGGCCAGGCATCCCTACAAAACACTTTTTCTCAATCCTGGTAACAATGACTATTTTATTGTAAAAATTGATGAGATCATTAGGTAATTTAGTATTCCAACCCCTCAGTCAACATTTCAGGTCAGACCCAGAGAGGAGGTGACTTGTCCAAGGTAAACTCACCAAGTCTAGCTAATTAATGATACACAGCAAGGACTAAAACACACATGTAACGTGTGTAATCACATGTAATCATCTTTCTAATTTCTAAGATGGCTCCCATCTCCTCCAGCCTTGGTCAGGGAATAAAACGGCATTTAAACTAGTTCAAAATGGTTTTTAGACTTAATCAGGATTATGGGTTCTGTATTTAAGACATTTGGAGGAAATTTGATAGTTAAGGGATTATATAAATAGATGATTTAGAAAATCAAGACTGAGTGGCTCAGTGGGTTAGAAACTCTGCCTTCGGCTCAGGCATGATCTCAGAGTCCTGGGATCGAGCCCCGCATCGGGCTCTCTGCTCAGCAGGGAGCCTGCTTCCTCCTCTCTCTCTGCCTGCCTCTCTGCCTACTTGTGATCTCTCTCTCTCTCTCTCTCTCTCAAATAAATAAATAAAATCTTAAAAAAAAAAAAATCAAGACTAGAGGCGGGACGCCTGGGTGGCTCAGTCAAGCATCTGCCTTCGCCTCAGGTCATGATCCCAGGGTCCTGGAATCAAGCCCCACATTGGGCTCCCTGCTCAGTGGGAGCCTGCTTCTCCTCTCCCTCTGCCTGCTCTGTTGCTGCTTCTGCTTGTGTTCTCTCTCACTCTGACAAATAAATAAAATCTTAAAAAAAAAAAAAAAAGACTAGAGACTCCTGGGTGGCTCAGCTGTTTAAGCGACTCTGGATTTCAGCTCAGGTCAGGATCTCAGGGTCGTGAGATCAAATCCTGTGTCGGGCTCCCTGCTCAGCGTGACTTGGCTTGAAATTCTCTCTCCCCCTCCCTCGGCCCATCTCCCTGCTCACACATATGCATGTACCCTCTTGCTCTGTCGCTCTCTCAAATAAATAAAATCTTAAAATCAAGACTGGTAGATGGGCAAAGTACATAAACAGGTGAAAAATTATAAACATAAAATACTCAATAGTCAAGAGAATAGCTTAGAAAGCAGTACAATATTTTGACAGACTGTTTGTAGCCAATAAAATGCTAGCTGTGATGACTTAGAAATAGCGTCAGTCCACTAGGGATTCTGGCCAGTTCTTTTTATCTTTTCCTTCTATACTGTACCTTGTATTTGGAAGCTTTCAGTAAATTATTTATTTATTTTTTTTTAGCATTTAAAGGACTAATTTTATGTATAGAATGTTAACTAATGTCAGTTTCTGAAATTCACTGTCTGTTCAGCCTCAAATTTACCAATTTATTTTCTGGCCTGTACACCACAAAAAGTGGTTTGCTCTTGTTACTCTTGATCTGTACATTAAAAACTGGCTGAAATGAGAGTTGGTATGGTAAGGATTTAATGAACTGACAAAATGTTTCTATTACTTTCTAGAACTGTCAGAGATTATATGTTAAACTTTTTTAAGAACAAAAGTACTATTTTAATCAAATACGTATTTCTTTCCTGTAGAGCCTCTGTTATGCACCTAAAGCCATACTGGAAAATCCAGAAGAAAGTGCGACCTCTGGAAATCAGCAAGGAAACTCTGAGAACTCCTGTGAGCCACCAAGAAGCTAAAAATGATGAAAAATGCAAAGCTAGCTACATGAAACCAAGTGTCTTTCCTTCACCCTCTCTTGGTAAAGCATCATCTCGAAAGCCTTTTGGGATTCTTTCTCCAAATGTTCTGTGCAGCATGAGTGGGAAGAGCCCTGTAGAGAGCAGCTTGAATGTTAAAACCAAGAAGAATGCACCATCTGCAACAATCCACCAGGGTGAAGAAGGGGAAGGGCCGCTTGATATCTGGGCTGTTGTGAAACCGGGAAATACCAAGGAGAAAATTGCATTCTTTGCAGCCCACCAGTGTAGCAATAGGATAGGATCTATGAAAATAAAAAGCTCTTGGGATATTGATGGGAGAGCTACTAAAAGAAGGAAAAAATCAGGGGATCTTAAAAAAGCCAAAATACAGTTAGAAAGGATGAGGGAAGTCAGCAGCAGGTGCTACCAGCCCGAGCCCTTTGCGTGTGGCATCGAGCACTGTTCTGTGCATTATGTGAGTGACAGTGGCGACGGCATCTATGCCGGGAGGCCTCTGTCGGTCATCCAGATGGTTGCCTTCCTTGAGCAGAGAGCCAGTGCCCTGCTAGCTACTTGTACGAAAAACTGCACTAGCTCACCTGCTGTGCTGAGGCTTCCCGGGCAGGCCAGAGGTGTGCTCCCAGCCTCCGAGCCCTTTTCTGCTCCAGGAGCTTGTGAGGAATCCACAGAAAGAGGAAGCCCTGAGGCTGGCGAGCCGCAGAGTGAGCCAGTCCGTGTGCTCGACATGGTAGCCAGGCTGGAGTCTGAGTGCCTGAAGCGGCAGAGCCAGCGTGAGCCCGGGAGCCTCTCGAGGAGTAACAGCTTCCGTCGAAATGTGGGCCGGGTGTTGCTTGCAAATGGCACCCAGGCTAATGAAGGCAAAGCTGACAAAGGCGCCTTGGAGGCACCAGACACTCAGGTGAATCCCGTGGGGTCTGTAGCTGTGGACCGTGGCCCCCCAAGAGCGGACCGTTGTTCTCCTGCGGGGAATGAGGCCTGGGACAGTGCTCCCCGGGGCTGTCCCCCGTTGCCAGCAAGTGTGACTTTCCTCACGGACAGTGCAGACTTTGAGCCAGATCAGCACACTGCTATGAAAAATGGCAATAGGTATGATGTGGAAATGACAGAGGAACTTGCCGGGTCACCTTTTCCTCCTCACACCTGCTCTCAAGCCATGGAGTTGCGCACGGATGCTGTCGATTGTATGAGCAGAGAGCTCGTGCCGCTTCCGAGCCAGGATCCTGATCAGAGAAGAAAGGAATCCTTGTGCATTAGTATCACTGTGTCCAAGGTAGAGCAAGGCCAGCCTTCTAGTTTAAAGTCCTGTGAAGACCCACTTCCAGGGATGTTGTTTTTTTTGCCACCCGGTCAGCACCAGTCGGACTGTTCCCAGTTGAGTGAAGGCACGCGGGAGTCTTCCGAGGCCCGCCAGCCCCGCGATGCTGCGGAGGGCGACAGCGCGTCTGAGGAGAAGAGTGTTTCCGCTGACGCCTTTGTCCTGCCAGCCTCTCCTGTGGAAAGCACGTTACCGGTGCTTGAGACATCCAGTTGGAAGAAGCAAGTGTCTCATGACTTTCTGGAGACCAGGTTTAAAATCCAGCAGCTTTTGGAGCCTCAGCAGTACATGGCGTTTCTGCCCCACCACCTCATGGTGAAGATCTTCAGGTTACTTCCCACCAAGAGCTTAGTGGCTCTCAAATGTACCTGCTGCTATTTCAAGTTCATCATCGAATACTACAACATCAGGCCGGCAGATTCCCGCTGGGTGCGCGATCCGCGATACAGAGAGGACCCCTGCAAGCAGTGTAAGAAGAAGTACGTGAAGGGGGATGTGTCCCTGTGCCGGTGGCACCCCAAGCCCTATTGCCAGGCATTGCCCTACGGGCCAGGGTACTGGATGTGCTGCCACCGGTCTCAGAAGGGCTTCCCCGGCTGTAAGCTCGGGCTTCATGACAATCATTGGGTCCCTGCTTGCCACAGCTTTAATCGGGCAATCCATAAGAAAGCAAAGGGGACCGAAACTGAAGAGGAATACTGAAGTCTGTGTGAGAGGTGACAAAAGGACTGATTTTTAAAATTGTGAAACACCACCTAGATCTACCATTCAAGTGAATGTTGCCTCTCAGAGCCCTCACTCTAGGGGAATCTGTACTCACTCCATCAGGACTGCCATTGCTCAGGCATTTTTTTAAACTCTTGCTTTATGAGCTATACAAGAAATTGGTCTCATTGTTTTAGAGTGGCGCCTCCCATTGGGTCCAGGGTGGTATCCCACAATTTGATTCACTTGGCTGTGAATATGCCTGTTCTCCCAAATCACATCCATCCCCAAAGGACGAAGACTTGCCACCATCAAGGACGTTCAGAAGAGTTCATTGCAGACTATGCAGGCAGTCCCCACAAAGGGGTTCCAGAAATGTTTTAAGCACTGGCACCATATTTGAAATAAATGAATAGTGTCCTATGGAAAGAAGAGCAGCACTCTTGGATGAAAAGTGTGCTTACAAAGGAAAAGTCAGGCACCTTACCTTAGCCCTTGTATGCTTGATCTGTGAGATTGAAGTTTGTGGTTGGAGATGGATTTCATGCCCTGTGGTGTTTACAGTGTATATAATGGTTGTGTTTTCATAGGGCTATGAAAGTGCACATTAAACCCGAGCGCCTTTACCTTAGATGAGTGCTTTTGGCCCCTCTGTAAATAACACTATTAAATCCAGTTGTATATAGTGGACAGCAGACTGAACATAATCCCCACAATGCAGCTAGGATAGTGTTGCGGCTACAATTGTGTGGTTTTTTTTTTTTTAATTGTCTCGTCTTAAATTTGTACATCCTGTATAAAATATGAATGTTTCCCAAATAAACTATGAATGTTTTCTGTATAATATATGAATGTTTCTGAGAAGAAACTCTAAAATAGTTAAGAGGTTAACCTGTTGAAGATACCAAATAATGGTTTAACTGGACAACCTTTAATTAGCATATAGAGAACAATCCTGTTATATTTTAGTGATCCACCAAGAATGAGAAGATATTATATAGTCAGATTATAACATTCTTGTCTACTTTACTCTTTCTGTCTGGTTACAATTTTTTTTTTAACTTCAATAAAAACATGCATCTTAAATGGAACCTGAGTTACCGATCTTTTTTTCTCCTTTTGTGAGGTAATTAATAATGGAGAATTATGTTGTGAATTGAATCATAAGAATTTAAAATATTTTTTGAGTTGTTAGGGGATGGGGGAGAGAAAATTGTTTTTCTGGCACAGAAAAAAGACCATCTTCAGTTAACTCTATGAGCTTATGTTTTTGCAACACTTTATGCTTATTTTGAATTTGTTGTCTTCCCAGTACCTGCTGCATCTCCTGTTGGAGGATGTTCTCACAGCTTGTCTGGGCATAACTAGTTAATCGTCATGAAGTCAGTGAGGATATATTCAGGTCTGTGGTTGTGTAATGCTGGGTGGGGCTGGAAGGTATTGGGCCCCAAAAGGCTCCTGTGAAGGACCTAAAAACTAGGTCGGTTTGAAATCAGGTACCCACCAAAACCCGTCAGCTTCACGCTGTGGAGAAGTAGGATGACTGTTCCAGGGAGGAGCTGACGGGGAAGTGTTGAGTGCAGGCCGTTGTGGCCCCAAAGGACAGTTGAAGTAAAGGTCGAGTAGGCTTTGGCTAGGTCAGCCAAGCAGAGCGGGACAGGACGGGTGCCAGGTGGAGCCAGGGTCACCTGTGGCGGACGTGGTGGGTGGCCGTGGAGCGGCTTCCATGCTGAAATCTGCCTTGGGCTCTTCTGCCCCTTCTCGGTAGGCAGGCTGCTCCTCCCTGAAAAGGCAGGATACTAAAACTGAAAAGTGTCTCTCAATGGTCTGTCCCTGTCAGGCAACGATAACGATACCTCTGACCACACTCGGCCAGAGCCTGTGACACAGGACAAGGAGAGGCTGAGAAGTGCTTACCTTTCCGTCGTGGTATCTGCCCTTCCTCATGACTCGCCCCAGTGGAGGTATGTTGGAAATGCTTTTCAGTTCGAGCACCCTGGGCTGAAGTTTCCAGTGCTTGCCGTCCTCCCCTGTGGTTTGCTTTAGACTGGCAGTCTCAGCACGCCTTCCTGATAGCTTGGTCATGGCTCATGATTTAGGATTAAAGCAGATCTGCACACACAGGATTTCGAGTACAGCTGGGTGTGTGGAAAGTGACTGGAAAACATAGCTGTCATTGTTACTGGCTGTTCGTTCTACCTTTGCCCAGGTGGATGCACAGGATAAACAATTGTTTTGGTTGGTTTTCCCAAGTCAGCCATTCCGGATCTGGTTTTCGCATGGGACGCAAAGCCGTGACTCGGGCTGCCTGAGAGCAGAGGACAAGCTACGGTAAGAACACCCCAACCCAATCTTGGCATGTGATCCTCGGGGGCCTCGGAAATCACTGATGACGACCCTTTTGAACACTGTGGCCGGACCCTGTTCCCAGTACTCTGTGAATGATAGAGGATTTTAGCAGGTGGCACCCCCGCCCTGCTCTTGATGTCGATGGGTGTAGCGTCCCTCTTAGGGGAAAGAGGCTGTGCTTCAGAGCCCCCTAGTGCCAAGCTGGTGAGAACAGCCGACAGCGCAGCACTCCCTGCTTTCCTGCACTGCTGTAGAATCGTAGACTTGCGAGAAAGGAAGTAACAATGCGGACACCAGGACTCTAGCCTCCTCCCTGCCATGGGGACCCAAATAAAGATTTCCACCTTTCGGCTTTTGTTCAGAGGCTTTGATGTGCCCGGCCTAGTTTTCCTCTCCTGCCATTAGAAAAAAATCAGAATCAGAAAAATCTGGGAGTCAGAGAGCCCTGTGCCGCCATCTCTGGGGCAGTGGCTTTGTCCGCTACTCAGCGGATGACACCAGATAGCCAAGGCAGGGATGAATTGGAAATGGAAAAGGGGCAAAGATAAAAATTTGTTTTCAGGCCTTATCAAAATGACTCTGGCATTAAAATGGCCATGTGAAAGGATCTTCCAAACTGACCACGTACCCTGCCTGAGCATACTGTTAGCTCTGTGCTCAGGGGGCACCTCCTTTGGGACCACCCTGCCCGGTTCCACCCACCTCACTTAGCTGCCGTCTAACATCGGCTGCCAGTGTCCCATCTTACAGGTCGATCTTGCTCCCCCACTACTCTAGGTTCAGAGAGAGTAGCTCGGTCCTGCCATCCTCTCAGTGCCTCACACACGGTACACATGTGTACCTGCTGCTGGTGACCATCTCACTGTGAGGGGTGCTGGCACGTTCTGATGGCCCTGAGCTATGCTGTACTTTTCCATCTGAAGTATGAGAACGCTGAGGTGGGGAGGATTAAAGGGATCTAGGAGGATTATAGCTGGTCCCATGGGGGCAGCCTTGGTTAGGGATGTCCCCTCAGCAGCCCTCTGAGTCTGCTGGATAACTGTCAGTCGTGCATGTGGTATGATCTGGGCTCTGTTGCCGGTGGCTCTCCTGACCACAGGCTGCTTTGGGCCTTGTGGCTGCAGAAGACTGTGCGCTGATGGTTATGCCTGATCTAGGAGCTCCCTTTCTGGGCTCTGTCCAACTATCCCTTCTAACTTGGACTTGTGAGGGCATCCCTGCCTACCTGTTTGGACTGGCCTTGGAGACTTTTTATTACATGGGTATTCCCAGGCATCCTCCACAGCTTTCATGGCCGTCATTCTTCACGCAGCAGACTGGCGATTCGTCCTCTCCTTTGTCCCACAAAAAGACACAGCCTGCCTCAAAAGCAGAATGAAGCCAGTCTGCCCCAAACTTCTTGCTGTATATGGCAGACTAACGCGAGCTCTTCGTGTCAGGTAACATGTCGCACTGAAATGCATTCTCTACTGTGCACATCGCCTGGCACTTGGAGAAGCTGATCCTTTCTGTCCCTGTTTTTCCTCTGGGTTCAAACAAGCTAGTGTTGCAATCTTTGTGAGTTGGTAAAAGTACCTCTGTGGGAAATGTGCAATCCCTTCAATTGAGGTTCATGCTGTTTTTAGTTCGTGGCCATAGCTGGTGTTTGCACAACCTCATGGGAAGAGCAAACATCATTGTGGTCATGCTCCCTTGGGTGACTTCCAGTGTATTTATGCCTAAGCAAAACCAGTTGGGCAGCACCCTTATTCTAGGTGGCTCATTTGACCTTGGTGTTATCTTAGAGGAGCAGAGTCACTAGTGTTGGTAGCTGGGGAGTCACGAACAGAGAGGTGATAGTCTCTTACGTTGCAACAAGCCTGGTGAGAGGTGATGCTCCTCTAAAAACCAAAATGACCCCCCCACACATACACAAAGGCCCTCCCATTCACTCTTTAGTTAGCAGAGAAAAGGCCTCAGGAGAAATTAGTTTGGGGACTCTCTGTCTCAAATTCTCTTTGGAACAATGAAACACAGCGGGGAATTAAGTTCTGAAGTTGGCATTTAGGGGGAAATGGCGTACTGCTGAATTACTCTTGGAAATCCTTTGAGCCCATCACTCAGTAGAGAATGATCTAGGCCACACATGGTGGTAGAAAATGCGGATGGCATGAGAGAGAAGGTGCTCTTGCTGAGGGCTGAGCTGGGCACAGCAGAAACTGAGACTAGAG
This sequence comes from Potos flavus, assembly GCA_028534135.1. Taxonomy (NCBI): domain Eukaryota; kingdom Metazoa; phylum Chordata; class Mammalia; order Carnivora; family Procyonidae; genus Potos; species Potos flavus. The sequence goes on from CM052896.1 coordinate 87,902,363, forward strand.
GAGGAATGGCACATCCCATCTGCCAGTTGATCAGGGCAGTATCACCTGTGCTATTTAAATTACTTCCTTTCTGCACCCCCCGCCCAACAGTTGATTTACAAACTGGCATTTTCAGGTGTCTTTTAAGTAGTATGAAGAGTACGATGCAGTTCTTCAAAAACCAAATTCAAACTAAGTTGCCACTCAGTAAAATGTAGAGAGCAAGGTTGTATCTGTGTCAGTCCCCGTCTGGTATGAGGTGAGATGTCCCATTTGCACAACTGTTTGTAGTCCAGTGGGAGTAGGGGTGGAGCCAGGCCCGACCCACCAGCCTTCCCCATTCTGGGACTCAGCTGTTGGCTTTCAGTCTGCTCTTCCTCTTCAAGCCTCCTTTCGGAGGCAGCTAAGCAGGGTTCTCCTGCAGGGCTCGGAGCCTGCCACGGACAGTTCTTTCATTTCAGCCCTGACTCCTCCTAAGTAGAGATGGTGATGAGGCTGCCCCAGTACACAGCTGGGACCTCTCCCATTCCCTCTTTCCCATGGCTTGGCTTAAGGCCCCTCAATTTGTTCTGGTCTGTGCTCTGCAGAGGTTCTCAACAGGAACCGGGGGGGGGGGGGTTACACCCAAAATGAGCGAATTCAAGGAGGACTTATTATAAGGGTGTAGGTATAGGGGCAAGCCTTCTCCAGTATTTTTGTGGCTCAGGGCAAGAATACAAGTATGACCCTTCTACAGGCCCCCTCTTCTCTGGCCTCCTCCCATCTTACTCTTTTCCACATTGACTACATGTTGAAATAATATTTTTGGGTATTTTGAATAAAATATAAGAATTTTTACCTATTACTACCTTTTTAATGAGACTAACAAAATTTAGTCACATGCAAATTCCATTATTTCCACTGGACAGTGCTGATTCTGATTCAGGGGTGCCCAAAATCCTTCATTTTTTAAATACACTTACAGAGACTCATTTATAATCCCATCTTTTTTTTTTTTTAAGATTTTATTTATTTATTTGACAGAGATCACAAGAAGGCAGAGAGGCAGGCAGAGAGAGAGAGGGAAGCAGGCTCCCCGCTGAGCAGAGAGCCTGATGCGGGGCTTGATCCCAGGACCCTGAGATCATGACCCGAGCCGAAGGCAGAGGCTTTAACCCACTGAGCCACCCAGGTGCCCCTATAATCCCATCTTTTAAAAAAATGTTGATTATTGGCGTGTAGTTGACAATGTTTTATTAGTTTCAGGTGTGCAACATAGTGATTCAGCAATTCTTTACATTACTCCGTGCTCACCACAGGTAAGTATACTTACCATCTGTCACATACAGTGTTTTTGCAGTATTCCTCCCTATGCTGTACTTTCCATTTCTATGACTATATTTTAAGTAAGCTCTACACCCAATGTGGGGCTTGAACTCACGACCCTAAGTGAGTTGTATGCTCTACTGACTCAGCCAGCCAGGCGCTCCTGTGACTTATTAACTGTTAGTTTATATGTCCTAATCACCTTCACCTGTCTCATCCATCCCCTCTACCACCATTTCTCTATGTGTGTTCATTTTTTTCAGATTCCACATATAAGTGAAATCATGGTATTTCTCTGTCTGATTTCACTTAACGTAATACCCTCTAGATCCATCCATATTGTCACAAAAGGCAAGATCTTGTTCTTTTTCATGGCTGAGGAATACTCCATTGTGTATATGCACCGTATCTTCTCTATTCACCTATCGATGGACATTAGAACTGCTTCCATATGTTGGCTATTGTAAATAACACTGCCATAAACACAGGGTACATGTATCTTCTTGAAACTAGTGTTTTCATTTTCTTTGGGTAAATACCCAGTAGTGGAATTACTGGACCATATGGTAATTCTAATTTCTGAGGAACCTCCATACTGCTTTCCAGTGGTTGTACCAATTTACATTCCCACCAAACAGTGCTTGAGGGTTCCCTTTTCTCCACATCCTCGCCAGCACTTGTCTTTTTGATATTGGCCATTATGATTGGTGTTGAGGTGATAGCTCATTGTGGTTTTGATTTGCATTTCCCTGAGATGAGTCATGTTGAGCATTTTTTCACATGTCTGTTGGTCATCAGTCTTATTTAAGATTTTAAGTAATCTCTACACCCAATGTGGGAAACTCAGAACCCAGACATCAAGAGTTACATGCTCCACTGACCGAGCCAGCCAAGCACCCCCTTCCCTGTCTCGTTTAGAAAAAAAAGTCTATTCAGGTTAGGACTTGGATTGTTTTTTTTTTGGTGCGAGTTGTATAAAGTATATATATATTTTGGATATTAGCCTCTTACTGGATATATCATTTGCAAATATCTTCTCCAATTCAATAAGTTGCCTTTAGGTTTGTTAATGGTTTCCGTTGCTATGCAAAAGCTTTTTATTTTGGCGTACTTTGAGGAGTTTTATGGTTTCAAGTCTTGCATTTAGGTCTCAACTCCATTTTGAGTTTTTCTTTGTATGGTATAAGAAAGTGGTCCAGTGCCAGCAGCTGTCCAGTTTTCCCATTTAGAAGCTGTCTTTTCCACATCGTATATTCTTGCCTCCTTGATAAGGCAGATTAATTAACCATATACATGTGGGCTCTTTATTCTGTTCCATTGATCTGTTTGTTTTTTGTGCCAGTACCATCATGTTTCTAGTACTACAGCATTGTAGTATATCTTGAAATCTGGGGCTTAGGATACCTCCAGCTTTGTTCTTTTTTCTCAAAACTACTTTGGCTATTCGAGGTCTTTTGTCCATACAAATTTTAGGATTATTTGCTCTATTTTTTTTTCCAGGGTATTTTCTCACCAGACCCTTGGAGTGTGCTGATGGTGGCTTTCTCTCATTGAGAATTTCACAGCTGAAGTTTAGAGGACTTGCCCAAAGCCCACTCCATTTTGCTGATGTAAGTTTTAATGACCACCCATCCGCTAAGGACAAAGCTATTGTTCGCGCTTCTCATCTGCTTCACCCTGCTTCCTGCATCAGTCATGATGTAACTCTGGGGTACGCACTAGATAGGAGCGTGTTTTTAAGTGTTACCTAAGGAGTGGAAGGGCCCTAGCCCTGAAGCACATGCCCTATTTGGGAACCCTTCCATTTCCTTGCCTGGGTTCCTCCTGCTGCAGGCAACAGTTCTGCCATAATCTCTCCTGGTATCCCTGTCTACCTGCAGGTGACCCCTCTCTCTAATCTAACCTGAAAGGGGCTGGGGGGAAGATGGGGGAGTGATTCTCCAAACTACTTGGTTTTCCTCTCGATTTAACAGATCCCCTCTAACCTCCGATACACTTCGCTTTCTCTCTTGTCCTGAAAAGTCTGGGCAGGTTCCAAATGGGCAACCTCCCCACGGAGCTGCCTCTAAGGCACCAAGTCACCGTAGGGCACACGCATCATAGGATGGCTACAAAAGAAAAATGCATCTTTAGAGAAAGTATGTAACTGGTAAGCAATTAGTTCTTCCCAGCTTACCAGAGATGGACCATTATTGTTAATATACCATAAGCTATAATTTTTATATAATATTGTTAATATACCATAAGCTATAATTTTTTTCCTTGCCTAGCAAAAAAATTCTTAAAAAATTACCCTACAATTTGTATAAATTATTCGAGTTAAATCTCATTTTTGCTACCCTCAATGTATCAGTAGAAACGAGTAATCAGAGCTTGAAAAAGACACACATATTAGCAAAGTACTGTTAAAAGATTTATTGCAATAATACAATAAAAGTTTAGAAAACATTTGTTATGACTCAAACTGGTTTGGAAGTCGCAGAGTAATGGGAAATTCCTGCAACATGACACCACAAGGAGATTCTCAGACACTGTGGTTCTTTTAAAAACAGCATGGCCCCAAATGTGCTTTCCCAAATTATCGATACATGAATCCTTAAATGAATCCTGTCCATACACCCAATGTTGACATACTGTTTTTCCCCTTAACTTACAGATGTGCAAAACTTCTCTTAGTTATATTCCATTACAAAAAGTCTTTAACAGACCATTTTAAGCAGCCTATTTGGTGCCTGTAGGTTTTTATTAGTATTACTTTGTTTCAACAAATCATTTTATATGGAAAACATGACCAAGTTCTATGGCTTTTGTTTAAAAAAAATACCAGCTTCAATTTTTTAAAAAGCTGTTTACATATGGTTCTGGCACCTACATGAAAGATTTTAATGAGCAGCAAAGAGAGTAGGAAAAAAACAGTGGTTGAAATGTATATTTAAGAATATTTACAGAGTGGATCCAGTGCAAAATAATGAAAACCAAAATATCTCAGCAGTGTAAGCCAGTATGTTGGTGTTCAAAATCACTAAAGGGTTTGATCATTTAACCCTGAATAAAGTGCCTCTAGTTGATATAAAAAACAACAAAATATACCCTATCAATCCCTATTTCCTGTATCCTTTAAGTTTTGTTGAATTACTGTCTAGATAGGAGTTGTGATCTCTGGATTCTATTCTTTACCTTAATCTCACACTCATGGTTTCTTAAGCAGCCTACTGGAGAGAAACCATGATTAACTGTGCATCTTTTGGCTGAAGTCAATCTCTATTCCCAAGCCCCAAATCCGTCTTCCATCTTCTCTTAGCTTGAAACTAAAGTCTTCTTGAGGGTTTGAAGTGCCTAGACAACCTTTATCTCATGGGATTTTAAGTTCATTTGGTAATTGTTCAAGTTTACCGTACCCATTCCCTATGAACTTCAGACCTGGATGGTACAACGCTAGCTCAGCCATCATGAAGCTGAGTACTTGACCACCAGCTACTAAGAACCCACATGGAGCAAAGCCTGTTTCCTCCCTAAGTGGAAAATTCATAGAGTCAGGGAACTTGGAACTCCTAAACACCCTTCTTCTGCAACTCTACCAAACGTTAAATATACCAATAGCAAAAGCTATATAGCACCTCGGATTCAGAGGCAAAGTATCAACTATAATAATTACAAGAATAAAAGAAGCTAGGGCAGGGTAGGTCTCTGAATGATTTATTTGAGGTACTGTCATGCTAATCACACTAACAAGATATGGTAATAATGCCTGTTAGAAATTTTTCATAGGATTTCTTTTTGTAGTTGTTACATAGAGGTTTTTTTGCAATTACTAAAAATAAAAAACTACTTACATATCTGTACATAATGCCTCTCTACAGTTTTCTTGTAAGATTGTCACTAGAGAATGATAAGAAGACACGTTAGCTGAAAATGATCTCTTGGTGAGGGAAAATTCTGTCAGAGAAGAGTAGTATCAGCTGTGATTTGCTCTGCATTTCTGAGTGAAGGGAGTGTCCCTAGAGCAACAAAGACCTCTAAGCAAGCAAGCAGGATGGTTTTCCCTGGGAAAACGTGCCACCTACTGAATCCCTTAGGAAAAAACTAGGACACCAAAATGACCAGAGGCCATTTACTTAAGTGGCTTGTAACCTGTGCCCAGGCAGGCATTTAGCTTACATAAGGGAACTACCTTAATGACTTTTTCACTCAAAAAATAAGTTCAATTTCAAAATGCACATAGTGTAGATGGGAGGAATTCAAGGATCTAGGTGAGAATGAATTTCATTCCTTTCAGAATATAAGAAAATAGTTTTTAAATCTCCAGGCCATACTTGCAGCTGGGATTTCTTCTGTCCATGGATGTGGGTCCCAAAATAAAAAAAGACCTTCATTTCTTTGGTGTGTGGGAGAAAGAAAAACAGGAATGTCTGACAAGCTACAACAGCAGCAGCATGAGTGAAATAATTTTTAAACTATCTCCCCCAAAAAAGCCCCTCCCTTCCAGACAAAACGAACATCCTTGACCTAAAAACCAAACATGACCAGATTCTAAAGAAATCAAGTATTTTAAATTGCCTGCTGGTTCTCTGTACAAAAAATGATGGCATAAGCACAAACTCATATGAAACAGTTTTTATCTTTCAAGTCCTAATCACCAAGAATCACCTCCTTGTGATTCAACTTCTAAAATGTAAAGTGTTCAGGAACAGTCTCAGCATCACAAGGACCGCTGTGTCAGCCCACGTCTGCGGGTCCTGTGGCCCATGACCGAAGGGAGCCCAAATGAACTTTCTGCTTCAACAGCACACACACACTTGTCTTCCACCGACACGGGTCTGGGCAGAAGGAGCTCTGACCTGGCTCTTCTATTGTAAGTGTGGGGGTCACCCCCATCGGCCATTTCTCCCTGCTTTAAAAAAAACCCCAACAGTTTAACCTCTTTTTGTTCCAGGCACTATCTTCACACACACAGTTTACTCGAGCATAGTGGAAGAACAACTTTCTTGACACAAACCTGGCGCGTTTCGGTCCGTGGGCACTAGCGGTGTCCAGTGTAAGCCTTAAACCAGGAGGTCACCGAGGCGGCGGCGGACGAGATCATCCCACCCGCACTGCTGCTCGCAATGGGCGGGGACACCTGGCTGCTCTGGCTCTGGGAGCCTTCCACGGGCTGGGAAGGAATATCACAGAAGCGGGGGCTCGGCAGGTTCTCCCAGTCCGTGCCCAGGTCAGTTTCCTCATCACTGACGCGCTCGTCGCCGCTCTCATCCGACTCCCCGGCAACGCCGGGGTCCACGAACTCCATGGACTCCTCCAGGTCTGCTCGCACTTCAAAGGGTCCCGACCTGCGCGCACACACAACCAGCACTGTGACAACAGTGACACAGGCCTGACGGCACCTAGGAGGTCCAGAGCCGCCACTCTACCTGCTTCCCAAGCCTGCACTGCACCCCCTGAAGGTCTATAATGGCAGTCAGTCACCTGAATAACTGCCATCCGAGCAATGCATAAGGCCACAAGACCACACCGCTCCTCGGTTCCCCCGGCTCGACTGGTGAAGATCCTGGATGCAGAAAACCCATCCACCGAGACTAACCGTGCTGGTCCGAAGTACCACTTTCTCTGTAAACAACTGCAGTATCTATGCATTTCAGTGAGACGGTTCCGACAAAAACAGTCACTTGCTGTATACTCTGCTATATCACTTGGTGGCACAAGTAATAAACGGTATAGAAAAAGAGTACAGCTGTTCTCTGCCTTACGGAAGCTCCCAATTTCCACATTCTTAGGACTCAAAAGAGCTAACTGGTCCAGCTGTCTGCGTGTTAGCAGTGCTTGCCTGGACTGGTGCCCACAGCAGGCTCCTGCACACATTTTCAGATATGATCACCATTTTCTAGGGGCCCGTTTATAACGGAATGAGTTATAACTATTTAGAATATAGTCATCTGGAATAATCATTATTTCTGCACTGTATTTTCAGAGAAAACTATTTCCCACAGGTCCCTGATGACATCGTCGTCTCCAAATCTAATAACCCTCTCAGGCCTCACCCTCTGGGACGGCACCTGATCAGGGCTGTGGGACGGCTGTGGGACGGCTGTGGGACGGCATCAGCAAACCCCGCCCAGGCCCGCTGCTGCTCCTCCCCTGCCCCCTCCCAAGTGCCTGTCGGTCCTGCCTCAGGAGAGCCCGGCTGCACTGGCTCCGGGTGGGCAGTCCTCCCACTGCCCCCTGTTCTTCTCCCAGGATTTTCCTGTAGCCAAGGCCCTCCAGCAGCCCCTCTCTCTCCACCGTTGCCCTCATCACAAGGACACATGCCTCCGACAATGACTTTGGGGGAAATGACAGGGGTTAGCAAAAATAAAATGAGAGAGATCCTAGAATGGGTACAGCCTGCCATTTTAGTCTATGGTCCAAAATTCTTTATGGCCTTAACGACAACAAAAGCCTAGCACTGGCCTCCAGTGTACCTCAATGTGCCTGCATCTTCCGGCTCACTTTCTCCTGGGTTAAGTAGCCTTTGTTCCTCTAAGACAACCTCGCTTCCTGGCTGCACCAGCAACTGTAACAGAGAACATTTCTGACCCAGGCACTGTTTTTAGGGCTTTACGTTAAATTGGAAGATGCACGCACCATGGGGTTTCCCTTTGGTCTCCCTTGAGCAATTTACATATCAAAAAGCCCCTCTGACCAGGAGCTCCCTCCATCTAGCCCAGAAGTCCTTACTTTGCAAGGGGTGAAGGCATCAAGAACCAAGAGACTCTCCCCTTGACCACCCCTGCAGCTTTTCCAACAAACTAACAACTGGCATCTTATCTGAGTGTCCCTTTCCTGTTTCCTTAAAAGGCTCTCCTTACAATTCATTTCTTTTCTCATTTCCCTTTTTCCCCCCCCTTGGTAAACAGGTCTACTCCAAAGATTTTTTTTCGACGCCTCTCCGTCGTCCTAGCTTCACTGCCCGCCAGAGCGCTCCATCTGAGGGCTAACCTCTCCGGCTCGTCTCAGATTATCTGAGCCAGGCGACCCTTCTAAAACAAGCCAGCTGCGCCTCCGCCCTCATGCTCCTGCCTGGTATCACCGAATAAGACCCCTTTTAATCCTCAACACGTGCCCCCCAGCCCAGGTCCTCACTGCACTGCCTGCCATCAGCCACGCCCGCCTCAGCGGGCCAGAGAGCTGCCTCTTTCCCTCCTCACGGCGTCTGCCTAAGCAGAAATGTTCCTAACGGAGGATCTCAGCTGGGTTCCCTCCTTTCCTAAACACAGGGCCCGCTCATTCTGTCCTGTTGAGCTTTGCTGTCCAGGGGCCTCAGCACCCAGTGCCAGATGAAGCCTGCCGTCCTGCTAGCTCAAAGGCATAGCCTGTTTTCTGTTTCTCTTTGACATCGCCTTATCTACATGGCATGGGACTGCCATTGTCCCTACACCCCCTTTCAAAAGGTTTTCCTAGGAGGCAGACAGGAGTGATATGGGGGGGGGAGGGGTTGACACTTCCACCAGGCAGAGCTCCCTTGGAAGCCACTTGGGACTCTAGTTCTCTGCTGGAATCCCACAGGGCAGAGTGTGGTGACATGGAGCAGGCGCTCAATGAAGTATTTCAACTGAAAAACCAGTGGATGATTCCCAAAGTGGCCAATTGGAGCAATTTTTGTTGCCAGCATACGCTGAGCCACACACATCACACAAAATTAGCAAAAGAATTAAATCTTTTACACTTAATGTCATCAGGGAATAAAAATTACTAATTTTCTCAAGATGCTGCAGGGCGTTATTCTTATCGATTAGGGCAACAAAATGACCTTTTTGGTTTTTTAAAACTCTCTTTTGCAAAATATCTTATTTCAAAAATATTACCGGACAGATATACAAGAATGAGCTCTAATGTAAACTACACAGTCTGGATGATAATGACGTTAATGTAGGCAACATCATGGTAAACATTGAATCTGATAAGAAAAATCAACAGATATTAAACCTGGGGGGAAATTCTAATGGGCACGATAACTGCGTGGTCTCAAAGTATCTCTGCACAGACTGCTCCTTATTGCAAGGAAGGAAAAAATCTAGGAATTATACAGTGGAGAAGGTGGAAAGCATCGCGACTTGGTGATCAAATTAACATCACCAATGAGGGACAGATGGCCGCTGTGGCCCCCAGAGTGTCCAGGAAACACTCCTGGCCCAGGCAGTGTTCCAGCCTCGAATGCTTGGATGCCTGGAATCTCACTACAAGGAAATCCCAAATTCAGAATGAGAGTTCTATTAATACAAAGGGGAAAATGTTAGTGTCGTAAGAGACAAAGTAAGCTATGGAAATGCTCCAGATTTATGAGAGGTCAAAGAAACAGCAACTAAATCCAGCACCAGACTCTAGGTTGGACCATGTAGGAAAACTGTTTTGAATTGCACTTCTTTATTCTTGATTGAGGCTGAAGACTTTTTTCATTTGAATACTGACTACTTGCATTTCTTCTGTGTGAACTGCCTGGATTAATCCTTTGGCTATTTTTCTATTAGGTCTGCCTTTCTTTTACAGATTTGAAATGTTAAGTGGTCTAGATTTTAATTCATTGTCTGATATACAGGCTGCAAAACATACTGTTGCTTATCTTTTAACGTTCTGGTATCTGGTATTTTACCAAAGGCATTTAGAGTTTTTACACAGTAAACTATGTAACTTCTTTCCTTCATGGTTTGGGGGTTTTGTGGCTTGCATGGGAATTCCCTCCCCACCCTGTGATTATATAACACTGTCTTTTCTCCTAGCTATTTTATAGGATTTTCTTTTTTTAAATAAAATAAGGTCTTTTCTATCATCTGGAATTTATTTTTATATATGGAATGTAGTATGAGTCCAGCTTTGTCCCTGTATGAATACTCACTAGCCCGCCGCTATTGATCTATTACTACCTGGTTCAACATGCCGGCCCTTGTCGCGTTATCCTCCCTGCAGGGACAGGGCCGGTCTCTGGACTCTCTTCTCTTCGTCTAATTGCCACTTACTTGCATGCTAATAGCAGCCGGTTTAATTACCTTTAAATTATGTTTTAAAAGGGACCTAGCCCATCCTTTACTATTCTTTTCCAAAACTTCCTTGCGGCCTGTGCTTCTAGCTCAACTTCAGAATTAGCTTGTCAAAGTTCCATGAAATATCTGTTGAAATTCTGATCAGGTTTCCTTTTGGGGAGAAGGACCATTTTCATAATACTCAGCCTTCCTCTCCAAGAAAATCCTAAGGGTGTTCACTGCCTCAGGCCTTTTTTCATTCAGGCCCACACCGCACGCAGCGCCTGGCAGACATTCAAGAAATAGGTGTTGAGTAATTTTTTTTCAAGTTTCCTATTTTCTTTATATGGTTTGCATATATTTTGTGAAGATTACTCCTATATAATTTATCCTTTGTGTTGCACCAGTAAAGGGAGCCTTTCCTCACTCCATCTTCTGACTAGCCGTCAGCACGTCAGCAAGCAAGCATCACACCCTCTACAACCACGCCAACCTAGTTTCTTTCTTTCCAACGTAAACGGCCCTTACGTCCTTGTAAAACTGCTCCGCTGCGCCGAGGCCTCCAGAGCGAAGCGAACGTAGCAGTGACAACAGGCATGCGCTTGTTGTCCTCACTGCGGAGGAAGGCTTTTATTAAACATCCACGTAAGGAACGTGTCATTGAGACAGTCTTTTCTGGAGGCTTATGGTAGATATCCTTCATTAATAATCTATTTTTAATTTGCAACTAGTTTTCTTCAATTATTCATAGGAACCGAATTTCATTTACTGCTGTTCTGGCATCAGGTTGATCCTTTTTTTTTTTTTTTTCCCTTTTTAATCTGTTCATGTGAAGAAGTGGTGTGTACTAGTTAAAAGCATGAGCATCTACCACTCTGTGGAGTCAGATGCAGGCTGGGACCCTGGCTCTACTACTCTGATTGCCTTTGTGATCATGGGCACGAATTACTTGACCACGCTAGGCTTCAGTTACCAGCCAGCCCCCTCTGTAAAATAAGAATAATCAGCCCACCTGTGATATATTGGCTCAATAAATATTAGTTCTTACTAGTAAGGATTAGTTTCCTAATGTTGAACCCCATACAAATAAAGTACAAAGAGGATGGCAAACAAACCCACAGTATCAACCACTAAAACTGGGATGGATTTCTAACAGATTCATGTGGCTTGTGAACTAATGAATGGAATTTGAGGCAAGGAGCACGAACTCCCTACAAAACAGCACAAAATTCTAGGTGTGTGTGCAGTTCCTGGAGAGAGTGCACAGCTTTTTCCACAGGGTTCTATGTCCCAGGAAAGTTACTGTTTTAGGTGGGGGGGAAGAAAACACAAGCTGGTGGCTAAGGGCAGATTCCCATGGAAAGTTCCCTGCAATGGGAGGAAGCCAGGCACCCTGGCTGGAGGAAGGGATCCCCCCTGAACCTTGGTTCCAGTTGTAAAAGCAAATGAACAATGGGAAGGGGACTCCCCAAAAGAACTTTCCCACCTTTTATTTTCTTTATTCTCTTTCAGAAGTACAAATACATTAACTAAGTCATATCTCAGAAATGTATGGAAAGACTGACAAGAGCATGGAAAAAAGATACGTACTCAAGAGAGGTTACTTGAATGGTACTAAAGAAAAGCTTCCTCTGTGTTGGGCTGAGGGACTAGAAAGATCCCACAGACCAGCCCTGGTTGGTCTTTTTTGTTAGTGACTCTTGTTCTTAAGCTAATGGATTTTAAACTAGTTCACCCCTGAAACGTCTAATACCCTTTATCTCCAATAAATGGCAGCCAGAGAGACAAAAAGAAGACTGGGAAGAACTGTTACGGTGGGAGGAGGCATGAAAGGAAAGGCACAGGAAAAGGGGCAGACACTACACAGCGCTGAGAAAAATGGATGTGGAGTCCAAGAAACTGCTTCTGGTCTTCAAGGTCGGCACGAGGCTCCCCCCTCCGGGAACATTTGGATTCTTCTATTTCATTTTAGGTGTTAAAAATGTTTGATAACTAATTTTCCAAGAAATGATTATGTAAGGACCATAAAGGTTCAAATACGATTAGCCACTCTGTCCTTCTGACAGGACCGCATTATTTTTGTCCTTTGCGGAGACTCGGGGGGCGAGGACCAGGCCCCTGGGCTCTGCCGACGCGCACAACCACTCTACTTAGAGGTACTCACACCACCACCAGCACTTAGAGAACAGCAGACAGCATTCTTACCTGCCCAGGTGCTCGGAGTTCGGACTGACCAGGTACATTAGGTTCCTGAGGGTGTGCAGTGGTTGTAACTGATCTAAGTTTACATGCTAGAAAAAGCAAAAAACTGATTAACATTTCAACCAGGTAACACATTAAAAATTAGCTCACAGTGTATTTTCCATACCTGAGAAAAGCACAGGTAAAGAATATTTGCATTCAGTTTCTTCACTGCTCGAGTAAATTTCTGTCTACTGAGATTTTCCCCACAAAATTCACTGGAAAACAAACATACAATTTGTAAAACTGTATCTTTCTGAGGAAATTCTATGGTAAAATGTCTGTTTGGAAGAGTGTATTTTACACCACAGTTGAGTATAAAACATACCCCACATCCTTCACCTCTAAGTTAGACTCAACAGAGACTTTCTAAGAATGAACTACCGCCCTGAGGATGAGCAATTTCACCGCATCTATAAAAATTACAAATGCATATACCCACTGACCAAGCAATTCCACTTCTGAAAAGTTATTCAACACAAATACTTCACACTAATAAAATGACGAATGTACAAGATTATTCTGCAAAATAATAGGGGACTGGTGAGATCCTGGCACACTGTACAAAGAAACCTCTGTTAACTGTCCACTCTATGCAGAATGACAGCTGGAAGCTCACAATGGCCCCACGAGGCCCACCCAATTTGCACCCCCACTTTCTTCACTGTCCTCGCTCTCCCCGGGGCTGTCTCTTGGCGCCAAGGGACCCATGTGACTTGCTCCCCTCTTCCCTTCCCTCAGGGTCACAGGTGATCGCACACTGGCCCACTCATATACTGCAAGCCCCTGCCTCCCTGTCCCCCGTCCCCTCGCCTTCACTCTGCTTTCATGTCCTCCACAGGCTTCATCGCCAGCGGACACACTGCTCATTGATTATCTGTCCCTCTGTTAAAATGAAGGGCCAAGAGGGCAAGGATTAGGTTTTCATCACCAGTGTACCCTCTCAGTGCCCAGAATAGGGCTCAAATATTTGTTAAACACTCAAAAAGCAAGGTGTAAAACACCCTGGCATATCTTTTGTGTTTAAAAGGGGAGACAGATAATAATACATCTTTGTCTGGATTGAAATGTAAGGATGACTGGACAGGGGTAGGAAGGGCTTAGTAGAACTTAGAACTGAGTACACTGTAAACGTTTACTTTTTTTTTTTTTTTTAAAGATTTTATTTGGGGGAGCCTGGGTGGCCCAGTCAGTTAAGGATCTGACTCTTGGTTTTGGTTTGGGTCATGATCTCAGGGTCACGAGACCAAGCCCCATGTCGGGCTTCCTGCTCAGTGCAGAGTCTGCTGAAAAGACTCTTCTCTCTTCCTCTCCCTCTGCCCGCAACCCCCCAACCCCCGGCCCCTGCACGCGCAAGCTCTCTCTCAAATAAATCTTAAAAAAAAAAAAAAAAAATTTATTTTTAAGTAATCTCTACACCCAACGTGGGGCTCGAACTCACAACCCAGAGATCAAGAGTCACATGCTCTACCAACTGAGCCAGCCAGACACCCCTTTTTTTTAAAAAATTCTAAGCCATATGTTTATTTTAACAAGTTTAAAAAAATATTCAAGTGTTATGATTTACCTAGTTCTTACACGTGAGCATACCCTCTGAAGATCCTAGTTTTTCCTTCAATTATTTTCACAAGTGGGAGAATTCTCTGTGGTCTTCTCAAAGACTTCATGTGCAATTTTAAGGTAATGAAACAAATTTGCACAGTAGGCTTTTGAAATTAATCTCAACATTTCACAGTCATTTTTCTGGCTTCATAATACTTAAATTCCTGTTTTGGGTTTAATTAGAATAAGTACATAATAGGAAAACGAGATCTAGGATAAAGATGACTTGGTCACCTTCAATTACTTGCCTGTTGCACAGCTTTTTGGGAAGATTTACGTCAAGTATATGAGACAAGATGTTGAGCAGCTGAGTCGCATAGCACAAGGCAGCGCTGATCGTGTAAGCGGGGTTACTGTGCTCCATGTCTGAAGCAGAAAAACAACCATACACAAACAACTTTAATTTCAACAAAAAATACCAACGAACCTAGATTTTATGATCTATAATTTTATCATTACATTGTTGATGATTATGTTTTGCTCCTAATATACTAATAAAAGGTTCATGGCCACACATTAATGTTTCATCGTTTCTGATTTTTGCGGCGTGGAATGTAACCTAAGCAAATGAACCCAGGCAGACCCAACATAAATGAAATTAAAGTCTGAACTGCTTGGGCCTGGTAATGTATTATTTGTTAGAACAGTAAATGCCCAACTTAAATGTCACCTCCTCAGAGAGGCCTCACCAAGGCTGCACCTGTCTTGGTGACATCACTTTGTCTCACCAGCACCTAGCATCGTGTATGACAGAAAGCACATACTCACTGTGTATCTGCTAAATGACTAAATGAACAATCTTTTCTCCACCAAAGAAAGCTACAGGGGCTTTAAAGGGTTTTTCTATTGAGCGATTTCTATCTCCATTTCGGGCTGCTAAAAACAAGCTCTTTACAAAGAAACTATAAAAACAGGACTCTACCGGCTAAATATACTAACTAGTGAGGTCTTTTTATATAAATAAGCAATGTCAGCCCCCCAAAAGTGAAATACCTAAAAAATATTTTCAGTCCATCCACCAATGGATTGGATGTAAAACGTGGTATATCCACATTACATACAATGGAATATGACTGCCATGAAAAGAATGAAATGCTAATTCATGCCACAATACGGATGAACCTTGAAAACACTATGCTCTGTAAGAAAAGCCAGACACAAAAGGTCACACATTGTATGATCCCATTTCTAGGAAATATCCAAAATAGACACATCTAGACTTACAGAAAACAAAATTATACACCTTCCTCGACTTAGGATGGGGCGATGCCCTGATAAACCCATCGTAAACTGGAAATATCCTAAGTTGAAAATATGCTTAACACACCTAAACAACTGAACACCACAGCCTCGCCTGGCCTGCCTTACACAGGCCCAGAACCCTGACATTAGCCTACAGTTGGGCAAAATCACCTACATAATAAAGTGCTGAACATCTCATGCAATGCACTGCACACTGTACTGAAAGTGAAACACAGAACGGTTATCAGTCTCTACCGGCTGCAGACGCTTACGGCCGCGGAGCTGCCTGGGGGTTGCGGGGGACCCGGCACCCTGAGGGTACGCACGCACAGCGCTAGCCCAGGAAACGATCCAAATTCAAAACTCAAAGCGTGATTTCTACTGAACGAGTATCGCTTTTGCACCATCATAAAGTCAAAAAAGTATAAGCTGAACCATCGTGAGTTGAGCTCATCTGCAGGGGCTGCCCCGGGCTGGGAGCAGAGGCGACAGGGACGTGACAGCTCCGGGCCCTGGAGCTCCCCTCTGGGGGGGTGCCAGCGCTCTGGGTACCGACACACAACACTGGGAACGTAGTCACGCCGCGGGACTGTTCACTTCACGACTGTTCATCTCGTTATGCAGATTTTACCTCCACTGAAAACCATACATACTTCTAAGTTTTCAAAGACTGTTTTGATTCTCACCAGGCCCCTGCGTGGTTTTCTTCTCTTCCACCCAATTGTAGTAGGCGGAGTAGTCCCCGTTGTTGGGAAGGCTAATCCAAGGCCCTGTAATGCTAATGCTGGTGTCCCCGTTGTGATCATCACAGACCCATCTTCCTGAGAGGTAAGTCGTCCTCCGGGCTTCAGCAAGCTTGCTCACGGTGCTGGAGGTCATGGCACTGTCGCTCTCTGAGGACACATCTGCGGGATCTCTAAAAATCAGAACACATACAGATTTCAAGGGAATGGGTTTTAAAGAGCATGCAAGATACGTGTCTGAGAAGCAGAACACTGAAAGATGCACACACGAGGACAGGAATGGAACTGGAATATACAGAGATGAGTGATTCTATCAGACATGAAGCTCAAACCGCTGTGGCACAGGAGGCCACACCAGTGCGAGGAGGATAGCACCATGAGCTGCAGACTCGAGTATCAAGTATCAGGTTCACGAACTATTTGGTCTCAAGACCTCTTTACACGCTTACAATTTTTGGAGAACCCCAAAGAGCTTTTGCGTATGTGGGGTAGATCTATTGATATTTACTTGTACTAGAAATCTGAGAAAATTTTAAATTATTCATTCATTTGGAAATGATAAACCTATTACATGTTAACACAGCATATTTTTATGAAAACAAAACAAAAAACGCTGTACTTTTCAGAACAAGAAAATTAGGGAAGAGTGGCTTTGTTTGTGGACCAGCTGAAACAAATAACAAAACAGCGCTGGTCAAGACTTTTAAAAATCTCTATCATACCCAAGTCTTGCAGTTGTTCTTTCAAGTACAAATACTGTCGTGTGCAAACACCAGCTAGTTCCACCTGCAACTCACTCCAGTGCTTTTTGGTAAGCCCACTGCGGCCCTTCAGTACGGAGCAAAGGAGCCTTCTGCACACTTCCCATTTCATCGTGTGGTCTAGTAAAATGATGTGTACACAAGGATCAAGACTTAATAAAATTTAAATAAAGATATGATTTCTACTGCTTCACCAAGAACGTCCTTGATGTGAAATGCTTTTTTCTCAGAAAACACAAGTACGTGGTAGAATACGACGACAGATAACACAGATGGTGTCACTGCTTAGAAATCTGTCAAGGCAGCAGTTTTGACCCACGAAGGCTTCTGAGCCGTCAGTGCAAATGTCCACACCATGAGAAAGGAAGATGAGGTGTTACTATCCACACAGAAATACTTGTGACAGCGCGGGCGGCGCTCTGAGCCCCGCCGGCCGGGAGAGCGGGAAGGAGGGAGAAGTCAGCGTGCCCCGCGGCGAGGGAGCCCAGCATGTGCTCGTGCGCGTGGTGGTGGCAGTACAGAGACGGTCCCCACGGTTGGGCTGGGCGTCGGTGTTGGAAAAGTAGGTGGGAAACAGCGGGAAAGGGGCAGACTAGGGAAGGGCGTCTGTGCTGCACTAAGTTGAGGTTCTGTTCTCAATCCTCTCTCCTCCGGCCACCCCGTGCCTGTGGGCCAAGGGCCCTGGCGGTCATGGGGAACGAGGGCAGGGCACTACGGCCAGTTCTGAGCCGCACCTCTGCTTCTTCCTTCTTCCACGTAACAAGCTTGAGAAATGTGAATCAATAAGAAACCTTTTTATAGGCATAACTTCAAAACTATCAGCTTTAAAAAAGTACCAGCATATAGTATCATATACTGCTATAAAAGATTTAACAGCACAGGCAGAGAGGAGAAAGTTTTTCTCTGGGGTCGCCTGGGTGGCTGACTGGGTTAAAGCCTCTGCCTTCGGCTCAGGTCATGATCTCAGGGTCCTGGGATCGAGCCCCGCATCGGGCTCTCTGCTCAGCAGGGAGTCTGCTTCCCTCTCTCTCTGCCTGCCTCTCTGCCTACTTGTGATCTCTGTCAAATAAATAAATAATCTTTAAAAAAAAAGTTTTTCTCCATGTTTTCTCTTCTGCAACTTCTCATTCAGTTGTCAGTCTCCGTGGTCTCCTCAGATCTGAGACAGCGTCTTAAGACTGTGTCTTTGTTTACTGTGTTTTAACACTGATACCTTAGTCCATCAGAATCTAATTTAGCACTGGGGCTGCCTGACCAGCTCAGTCGGAAGAACATGCGACTCTTGATCCTGGGGTCAGGAGTTCGAGCCCTACAGGTGTAGAGATTACTGAAAAAGTAAAATAAACTTAAAAAAAAAATCTAATTTAGCATAATGTTTCTGTTTTATGAGTTTTTCCTCCCCAAAGGCTACCTTAGAGTCTATTTCTAAACCTCCTATTCTGCTCTATTTTGAATCTGCCTTTTATTTTTGTATTTGCCAACTATTACTAATGAAAAATTACTTGGTACAGAGCAGGGTTTCAAGCCAGAAGAACAATGAGACCTCTAGGCTTTTAGGAAGTTAACTCTGGCAACAGCCGAAAGGACACAGTGAAGTAGAGGGAGCAAGGCAGAGCAATAGTCCTCACTAGTCACAGTCCACTGGCCATCCGGGGAAGGATGCTGGGAAGTGAGAGCAACCAAGAGAGACAGGAAAATCCTCAACTGGAACAACCTGATGGTTAGTGAGAAAGCAAGTGAACTCCTCAATAGCAGTTTTCAAACCTCATCAATTATCGTCTGGGGAAGTTTAAAAAAAAAAAAAGTATTATGAGATGGGCTGATGGGTTGTATTTTTCAGAAGTTCCTGAGTGACTGATGAACCACTGTCTTGCCCACCCGATGACTCCTGAGGGTGTCCGCGCACTAACGTACTAGAGCCTAAGACTAACTCACAGTCTTCAGTGCCAGCCAGCAGCTAATTACCAGGAAAAGGCTAAGTCAACAGGTCAATCAACAAGGAAGGGGCCCACTTCTGAGGGCCACCGCCCTTCACCTTGGCAGCCTCCCCAATTTCATGCAGCGTGTACTGTTTGCTGAAGCAGATAAGACTTCAGTTTCATTACCAGGAAAGCCAATGACCCCAGAATGAACGTGATAAATGAGGTGTTGCCATATCTGAAAAATACTTGATCTCTGAAACTTCATCTATTCCTAAAGTCAAAAGACTCACTGTACCTCACACTAGTCTTTACTTCCTCGATTGGAAAAATGACAGAGGTGAGCTCTAATATATGAGATCGCCGAAGTTTTGCCAGACGCTCATAATGACTTCTTAAGTCAATGGTTTTTTTTTCTACCAGGTCACCAAGTCTGCGATTGTGCCTCTGAATCTTCTCCTTTTTCTCCTGATGCCGCTGTGCTCGAGTATAGAGCTTCTGATTCTTTTCCTTGGTTTTGAGAAGGCCTTCAGAATCTGAAATAAATCACACCCAACAATTAGCTCTACAAATAGCTCCTGGGGACTGCAGAACCCACCTCACAAATGTAAGCATCTTCCTGCAGTTTAAACCAAAAGCAAAACCTCAATCAGGTTAACTAGATAATGTTCACTAAGTGGAAATTGGGAGTTCAGCTTAAGTAACTAAATGAATCAAAATGGACCACTACTAAAAGGACTCTGGGTCTCCATCTGTAGTCATCATTTCTAAAAATCACTCAACTATCAAGTTTAAGTTTAGCCCGAAAGTACCCGACTTATGGTGAGCACTGAAGAATAACCATGGCGGGCAGAAAAGGTATCCAATCCAGTTTGAAAAACCTACTGGCTATCTGATTTTCCTTAGAAACCTCTTACATGTGCCTTGGGCTCCATTCAGAGACCCAGGGATAATCTCACAGCAGGTGGTCATGCAGCAAAGAAACAGACCAACGACTCTGAAAAGTTACAGTGGAGCGTGGCGGCATCCAGCAGGGTGGGAGCCCCTATTACATGAAAGCATTTGAAGCACTGCAGGGGCAACCAAAGCCCGGCCACACAACCAGGAAAGGAGACAGTTGCGCATCCTGTGTGTGTCCTTTCCATAGAGCTCCTTCAGGTTCTGGATGGAGACCCATTAAGGTCTTAGGCTGTAGCTCAATTCTCTCCAGTAGCAAAAACGAGTTGCAAAATCTCAGACTCCCGGAAGTAACTTAGGAGGCTCAGACAAGTTCAAAATCAAGCTCATTATTTCTCCACAAAAGCCTCATCTTGGTACCTAGGTTCTCTACTTAATGATTATTTTTGACCTGTCCACAGTCTAAGTCAGTCCCCTGCTGGCCAATTCCATGGGCTGACCTACTGTTCCTTAAGCAGAGGGCTTGCTTTTCCTTCCCACTGTTACAGTCTTATTAACTCTCCCCTTCCACTCCAGGCCTTCGCCAGCCCATTTCTCCATCAAGTGTAACCAGTGCCCGGCTGTTCTTCGCTGCCCAACAAACACACACCGACCTCTTTGCTCTTGAGGCCGCCCCGACACTGGCACGTATCCCACAACTCCCTTCTGCACCCCCTCACCCCAGGCTCATTCACTCAGTAGGCACTCCAAACCTTTCCCCAAAGTGGAACTATTTCAATGCATGCACGCATGGATGGATACTGAACCAGTCATCGCTCCCTTTAGGACGTCCTCTACAGATCTTATTGAGATCAATGTCTCTACGAATGTTATTAGCTTCTACTCTTCAAACGTCCAAATTTTTCTCAGGCCCCCTTCCATAAATGCTCCCCAGACCACCTGCTCCTCGGAAGCCTAATGCAATGTGTGTAGCTCACGTAGGGCACACGGCTTAGTTCCTTACACCAGGACCAACCAGAGCCTTGTCCCCTGACTAGAATTTAACAAGCATCTGATAAATGTCTCACTGGTGCTCCTCTGAGGACCACTGAACCTAGGTATTTCACTGCAGGCATAAGGTTTCCTGCAGTTTTATTTCCCCTCACTTGTGTATTCTCTTTACCATTCTTGCTCAGTGTGGATGTTCTAATGTTTAAGTCGCTGGTTCCATCACATTTATTTTCCAACAAGCTCATTTTCATGATTACTACTGAGCTCTTTACAAGTGCTCAAATAAATGTCTGGCCAAGGCCCACAGTCATATGGTGGTCAGATTTTTTAAGAACAGTTTCCAACTTGATATCATGACCCTTCACAGGTGGCAGGAGATCACCAGTCACCTAATCTGCACTCATGCAGACTCAGCACTCGAGAGTTTAATTTGTCCTTCTCTCCACGCCATCTCCCCCTAAACCTAAAAACACTGATGCTATTTCTGTCATCTGCTGTTGCTTGTCTGGATAAGTAACTTTATAACACAGATCACCTCAACCGTAAAAGTTCATAAAATCCAACTTCCCTATCTATACCATATAATATATCTGTATTATTCTGTATCATGACACATAAGATCAAAAGATTCTGGAGAAATATTCATCAGGTTCTACAGTTTATAATATATAACCATTTCTGAATATATGTGATATTTTTAACAGCAAAATAAAAAAAAATATTATTTGCTGGGTAACAAGCTCTTCATCTGTGGACTTGAGACCATGCATAGTTTCTGGAATCCATGAACTCCCTTAAAATTGTTCGCAAAATTTTTTGAGTCTCGTCTAAAGGGTGGCAACTAGACTGCATTTATGTTCTAAAGAGCACTGGTTCCCACCCTTGGTAAGTCATCAGTGACACCCACAGTAGTACTACTCAAAGTGTGGCCCATGGATCTGGGCCCATCAATAAACTTTTACCAGTCAGACAAGAGAAGTACAGAAATACAGAGTAAGCTCAGCAACATTTCTCTTTGACATGGCAGTATGACATTGACATACCATTCAAGTGTGCAACCATTTTTCTAGTATTTTATTGTATTTTACAAAAGTATTGGGATCAGTTTATGACAGATTAGAAATCAGAGAAGAAAAAATGGTCTTTTGCTACAGACAGTTTGAGAACCACTGACCCAGTCCACACACATGAGATCTGAACTTCCTAAGTCCAAGGTAGGTCCCAGGATTCTCTCTCTAGATTCTAGCAGTGTCGCCAGGTGACTCTGAGGATTTGCTAGGGATGGAAAGCACTGTTATGGAGTCCACTGCTCTAGTGCCAAATCTTTTCTGTGGTGGTCGTTTTGTTTTGGGGAATTAGGAATCTGTTAAATTCAGCTGATCAAAGTTTTAAACTTGCTCGTCAGGCGAAGCACAAACTCAGTGAATCCAGCAATTCCAGGAGGTTCACAGACACCTGGGAGCAAATTCCTGTGTGAACGTCACGGGAGGATGTGGAGAGAGGGGTAAGTCACAAGTCACAAGTTTCTACGCTGCTGCTGAGCCAGAGCCTCTGCAGATGCAGCCCCGTGGGTAACCAGCTCCGTGTGTGGTTCTGACCTCTTCCCCACGCTGCCTTCCTCTCAGGCTGACTAATTCTGTGAAACTCCACGGGAGCACTTTATGAGGACAAACATTTTCAAAGGAAGCTTTTGCTCTATTACATACCACTATAAAATACTTGCTTCTGAAAGCAACGAGCAGACAAGAAAAGGAGTCATAAGGTATGACGGTGACTCACTCTGAACTTTAAACAATGATCTTCAGAAATACGCGGAATATGTCTAAGGGTACAGGATTTCTAAAAGGACTCTCCTAAAATTTGACAACCATTTATGATGAAGGATGAGGTACACAAATATAATGTAAGATTAATGCAGATTAAAATGTGTATGAGACTCACTAATGGAGAGAAAAAGCCAATATTCTGTGGTTCTGGAGTAAACTAATAATTCTGAGTACACCAAGCTTCCTGTTAGTGAAGGCAAAAGGGAAATATGTATTCCTTAACTTTTTTAACTGAGAAAAGTACTTTATTCAAAGGTCATTATATTTGTGTGTATGTGTATATAAAAAATATATATATTTGTAAAAATATTTACTTAAAATCCCTATACAAATGTTTTACAAGAGGAGCAAGGCAAGCAGGAAACCTTTCCAGACTGCTGTTGCCTTCCCAACCCTCCCCTCTTTCTCTGTCTCTCTAGTTTATTAATCCAATGAAATTCCACACTAGTCCTTTATTAGGTCTAGAAGAAGGGGGACAAATTACTTACTTATTTTCATTTCTTCATTTCCTTTACATATTGTTTGTTTCAGCTGTTCAATCCTCATCTTGCAGGACATTATTTTCCATCTCTTAAAAAAAAGTATGCAATAAATATCACAATGTTAGTCTCTTATGATTAATAGGATGATCTACCCAGGATCATTAATATCTTGAGGCATATCTTAGAAAACATAATGAAGAAAAGACCAATATAATTACATTTATTATAACTTTTGTGACTATAGCAGATTACAAAAAGAAGAAAGTGTTATTCTGGTTCGGTGCAGAAGCTGGTAGGAAATTAAGACAGAGAGAAAGAAATTCACATAGTTCTTTCATGTGTTAATGAGGACAGAGAAAAATGGTGAGGTATATGCTCTTAATCGGCTCTGTCCAATATACAGCTAGTGATCACATGTGGCTATTTAAAAGTCATTAGAAATTGCATAAAATTCAGTTCCTACTCAACACCACATGTGGCTAACGGCTACCATACTAGTGAGTTTAGACACAGAACAGCAGCATCACCACAGAAAGTTCTACTGTTGCACTGCTCTAAACTTTTCATGCGACTTACTGAGGAGAACATTAACATCACTGTATTATCTCACTAATACAATGCACAATTATTACTTGCAAAATAATAAAAACTTCAATAAAAACAGAAGGTTTTCTCCCCCAAGATGAATAAAAGATCAGTAAAAATGCAACCTGGTAGTCAGTTAAAAAGTATGATTACCTATTCTATAATGCCTCTATAAATGTGGATAATTAAAAGCTTCAAACAGCATTCAAATATTTATGGTGTTTAACACCGGCCTAAGGAGCCTGATGGAACAAGACACACAGCAGACTGCAGAGATGTTCCAGCTGCCAAAGTGCTACCCTCCCCGCTGGAGGGACACTTGAAAACAGACTCATGGGCACCGATGGACTGACTCAAAGATGAAACAGCCAGGAGACGTCCTCACTTTTAAAGGGTATTAGTCTTCAAGAAGCAATACTGATATTTTTGATAGAAAAACTATAAAACAATACAGGGAATTTAGAAAAATGGGGATGGGATTCTTTATAAATAGGCTTTAATGGTCTTTTCCCACATAATGTATTTTGTTTCTATAACTCCAAGTATTTAAAAATTATGAAAGATGCTTATTGTGAAAAAAATTAAACATCACAGAAGAGAAAAAAATAAAGTGATCATTAGCTTGACTCCTTCCCATTCTTTAGGGGTAATCTCAATTAAACTTTAATATGTATCTTTTCATATTTTTTAGAATATATTTATATTTAAAATACACACACAAATGGAATCATACTTTATCCTAGCCTACTTTCTGTTTCCTCTATCACTAAGAAACTCTTGGATATCACTCCATATCAATACATACGGACTGGGCATTCTTTTGAGCAGCTACACAGTATCAATTATCTCATCCTGTTTAACAGGCATTTAAGATATTTATGGATCACTACCCATGCTCTGGCCAATCAGCTTTTTTATCCATAAATCTCTGCATTCATGTATTTTCTTAGGAGGAAACCTGCCTAATATACCACATGTGCAATAAAAAAAACCAAAAACACCCCAACAAACCACCAACTTGTCCTCCAACCAAATACATCACCAGTAGTGAATAAAAGTGTTATCAAATTCCTTATTTTCATATGCTATACTCATTTTTTCCCAGTGATGTTCATTTTGCTCAGAGTTTTCAACATACAGAACTTTTAAACTTTTATGTAGTCTGTGAAAATGTTTTCCTTTATGGCTTATAAAGGTCTGCTCATCTGTAGGTTTACATTTATAAATACTCTCCTTTATTTTCTTAATATTTTTATGAGTTCACTTTTCACATTTAATCATCAATCCATGTAGGGAGTGTATGTTTACAATGAGTAAGTTTTTTCAAAAAAGATAGTTCATCATTTTTGTATTCCTTTGTCAATACCAGACTTCATACTTATCCTTTATAATGGCTCTATAATTAATTGCCAGTACTCTGTGTTTGGCATCTAGATAAAATATTTGAGGGCCTACACTATAAATATATTCAAATAAAGGGCTGCCAAAAAATGATTAAAATAAAGTTAGATTCAAAGTGGTATTTTAAGCGCTACCAACTGAAAAGCATGTAACCTCAAGTATAAATAATATTATTATTTAAATACTTCTTACAGCTTACCAACTGATCTGTTATCCATTTTCCTTCCATAGCTTTTAACACTCTGCACAGAGAAAAGACAATAATAAATTTTGTGAAGCTCAAAAATGTAAAATCAACATCTTTTTAAAGTAAGTTCTTAAAAATGTCTGGAAATACCAAAGTGAGACTCAAGCACTTCATAATGTTTTCCAGGGGTCCCTGGCCAGCTCAGTCAGTGGAGTGTGCGATTCTTGATCTTGGGGTTGTGAGACTGAGCCCCACACTGGGTGTAGAGATCATTTAGAAATAAAATCTTTAAAAAAATAAAAATGTTTTCCAAATTCCAAGTTCTCTAATTTTTTTTCTCACTTCCTTCTCTTTGCACTTTTAATACTGTCCAGAACCTTTCTGTAAACATTCACAATTT
Source organism: Potos flavus (assembly GCA_028534135.1). Lineage (NCBI taxonomy): Eukaryota > Metazoa > Chordata > Mammalia > Carnivora > Procyonidae > Potos > Potos flavus. The sequence goes on from CM052896.1 coordinate 87,927,913, forward strand.
CCAATTAATAGCCAGAGCCTTTGTCCTCAATCATAATCAGTAATTTCTATCAGTCATATTTATTAACAATATAAGTTACAAGAGAATTCATAATCTCGAATGTGATGCTCGACTCCCAAAGAAATAGTATGAGCCAGCATCTGTAAAAATCTGTTCTATGGAGTGAAGTGTTCTACGGAAAAAATAAAAGTTTCTGTGATTAAGTTAGAGAAATGACTTAAATAAATCTAAGCAGGGTTCTGTAATGCAGGGCATCTCAGAAGATTTAATCTGCTCATAAATGTTTTCATAGGCCTGGGGTGCGCCTGGAGAACAGTGACCAGGTCAGTTTGGGAGAGAAGATTCTACAGGACGATGCTCAAATCCAGAGAGTGAGATTCATCAGGGGTGCTTGTTGATAACTCAGATTCCAGGGCCTTCCCCTCCAGACCTCAGAATATTTGAGGATAGGATTCTGAGAATCTGTATTTTTAACCGTTATCTCAGCTAAGGAATTCTGATGTAGGTGATACCAAGATCATGCTTTGCAAAACGCCGATCCAGAAGAAGAAAGATAAATGGAAGGCGTGATGTCCTACATGAACCACCACTTATCTGCCCGCTCTGGACCCATTTGCCACACAGCAATTATCTGGGCCAGGGGTCTGACTCAAGGGTCTAGTCACTGAGTGCCTGCTGCAAAGGGACCGGGTCTGATCCCAATGTTTTCTAGAAACTTGATAATCTCTATTTTGCTTCTCCCAGATGCACTGCTTTTCCCCACTTTGAGACTGTGTCCTAAATTCGACAAGTTAGCAGTCCATGTATCTGCATACCACAGTGCTGAATTAAACCACACGGTGACAAGAGAACCTCCAGACATGGAAAAGCAAAAAGGAAACTCACTCTTTTTGAAATTCTTCTTGCTTGCTCTTAAGTTGGCTTAATCTTTCTTTCTTGTCTATAAACCTATAAGAGAAAAATATGATGTTTTATTTAAACGTTCATTCTTTCCAGTTCAGTGAGATTATGCAAATTCCTAAGAGCCAATAATTTCCACAGACTCTTCTGGAGATGCCGCGGTCCCAACAGTCAACGCACATCTTCTCAAGGGGGCGCACACACAGCTGCTTATGCCACTTGCTCATTTCATAACGAAGTTCAAATTCTCAGCTTTAAAATTCTTTCATGGGTTTAGGGGTGCCTGGCTGGCTCAATCAGTAAAATTCCTTCATGGTTTATAAAATATGTCTAGAAGCCACCCCCCTCACCCCACTCAGATTAAATTATCTTCCAAAACAGGCACATCAGAGCACTAGAGTGAATCAGAGTTTAACGAAGTTGAGGTTTCTCACATAAATATGATTTTAATTATTTAGCTTAATTCAATCCTTCTCTCACCTATAAATTGGTTACTTGTAATTTTTAAAGTACACTTTTTTTTTTCTTACTAATTTTATTGCTGGTTCTTATGGGCTAACAAGTTACTGAGTACAAGTTATCAAAAGGAAGGGATATCACACTGCAGTTTATTTTCTCTACAGTCTTCTCCCCTTATCCTTTTCTTCCTGTTACCTTAATTGGGGTTTAGTCTGCCTTTTTCTTTTTTTTCTTTGTGCAGTTTAAGGTGAAAACTTAGATCATCCGTTTTAAGCCTCTCCCTTTTAATTATAACCATATAAAGTTATAAATTTCCCCCCAAGTATTGTGTTAGCTAAACCCCAAAATGTCTGATAGGGTATATTTTCGTATCATTTAGTTTGGAATTTCTGATTTTCTAAATTCCCTCCTTGATCTAAGTTATTTAGAAGTATAGTGCTTTAGTTATTTAGAAGTATAGTGCTTAATTTCCAGATATAGGGGCTTTTCTAGGTAACTTATTGTTAACCGTTTTCCACTTTCTGACGTGGTCACAGAATATACTCTATGAAATTTAAATCTTTTGATTTTAGAGTATCTTAGGGCCTTGCATCTGGTTTGCCCTGTGAAAAGTTCCCTGTGCACTTGAAAGAATATGTATTCTATAGCTGTTGGGTACTGTGTTCCAAAAATGTCAACCAGCTGAAGGTGACAAACAGTGACATTCAGATCTTCTAGATCTGTGCTACTAAGAGAGCCACCAGTCACATGTGCTACTGAGTAAAATGTGGCTTGTTGCTTATCAAGGATCTGCGTAAAAAAAAAAAAAATTATATGACTGACATCACGCAACTGACTTTTAAACAAGCTAATTAACAGTGGCTTGCTATTAGAAAAACATGATAATGCCATATGCTATAGTAACACAGTATGGAGTCCAAGATTAGGTTTTTGGCAGTCTCCCAAATTCTTAGCCTAAATGAAAACTAAAAACTTAACAGAATAGTAACAACCCTAGGAATTACTTCCTTAAAATGGTCCAGACTAATAGCAGTTTAAAATATTTCTAAAACCCCATTTTTGAAACATAACCAAATATATCTACTTCAAAATGGAAGGGATCAATGCATGAATGGATAAAGAAGATGTGGTAAATATACATGATAGAATGTTACCAAGAAAAAAGAATGAGACTTTGCCATTTGGGGCAACGTGGATAGACCTAGAAGGTATTATGCTAAGTAAAATAATTCAGTCGAAGACAAATACCACACGATTTCACTTATGTGTAGAATCTAAAAAACAAAGCAAAGAAGAAAATACTGAAATATAGATAACTGGTGGTTGCTAGAGGGGAGGTGGGAAAGCGGAGAGCAAAATAGATAAAGAGGATTAAGAAGGACAAACTTAGGAGAGGGGAGTGGGGGGTTGGGTGAGCCTGGTGGTGGGTATTGAGGAGGGCACGTATTGCATGGAGCACTGGGTGTGGTGCATGAACAATGAAGTTTGGAACACTGAAAAAATTAAATTAAATTAAAAAAAAAAAAGAGGGCCAAACTTTCAGTAATCAAGGAAACAAGTCACAGAGATGGAAAGTATAGCATAGGGAATATAATTAATAATATTATAATGACATTGTATGGTGTATATGACAGACGGTGACTACACTTACTGTGGTGAGCACTGAGTAATGTATAGAAGTGTCGAATTAATGTGTTGTACAGTACACCTGAAATTAATTTAACACTGTAAGTTAATTACACTTCAATTTTAAAAAGAGAAAAAAAATGGGAGGCATAAAATATTCTAATTATGACCCTACCATTTAATAGGCAGTCATTGAAAATGTATAATGTATGTTAAACAAAAAAAAAAGCAAACCAAGTGGTATTACTTGTGTGACTAAATTAAAATTAGATTAAAAATTCAGTTCCTGGGTGGCTCAGTCGGTTAAGCGTCTGCTTTTGACTCAGGTCACGATCCTGGGGTCCTGGGATCGAATCCCACGTTGGGCTCTCTGCTCAGCGGGGAGCCTGCTTCTCCTCTCCCTCTGCCTGCCACTCCCCCTGCTTATGCTCTCTCTCGCTGTCAAATAAATAAATAAAATCTAAAAAAAAAAAAAATTAAAAAAAATTCAGTTCCTCAGTTGCACTAGCCACATATGGCTGGGAGCTACTTTACTGGACAGCGTGGATACACAACATCACTGCAGTAAGGTAGTCCCTGCATGAAGCAATACAATACTCGGAAACCAGTGTGGAATTGAGACAAACTCATAGATTCACCCATTAATTTATCAGGCAACTTACAACAAAACACCTTTCAGAATATTAATAAATCTAATTCTATATTCTGCAGCTGTGTTTTCTTTGACATATTGTTATATGCTTCCATCTCCACGTATCAAAAATGAGAAACTAATGTGGTATTTACTTCTACCTCACTGAGGCAATACGGTGATTCATGTTCTGATAACCTGAAGGAGGTGATGAACTCACAAGACTCATCAAACCAGGCTAACAAAGACTGACATGGAGGATAAAATCTTGTTTTTAGAGGCTACAGAAGTTCTCCCTCAGATCTGCTGTAGAAATGCCACTTTGCACTACAACGAATTGAGATGACAAACAACCCCATCCTGCTTTACACTGAGCCGGTTCTCTTGGGCTTCGTTAAAAACCAACCAACTCGAAATGTAAATATACAGTTGCCGGCAGGAATAAACAACAAAAGATAACAAGTCCTACTGTATCAAATACTTCATGAGTAATGTTATTCTTCATGAAGGAAATTAAAAATAGGTGGTGTTAACAAAGCTAAACAGCAGATGAGCTCCAGGAATGTGACTGGGTCAGCATTTCAACTGCTCATCTGCACACTCATCCATTCTCTGCATTCTCTGTCCCCCCACTCATGGAAAGATAAATTCATTCCACAATTCTGTGCTTTCTCAATACGGTTTCCAAGAAATAGAAAGATTAATGCAGTCATCATATTCAAACTAGATTTTCTTTAAAGATTTTATTTACTCATTTGAGAGACAGAGAGAAAGACAACAGGAGTGGAGGGGCAGAGGGAGAGGAAGAAGGAGACTCCCCGCTGAGCAGGGAGCCCGACGAGGGGCTCGATCCCATGATCCTGGGGTCCTGGGATCAAGCCCCTCAGTGGAGGGTCTGCTTCTCCCTCTCCTTCTATATGCCATCCTCCTGCTTGTGCTCTCTGTGTCAAATAAATAAAATCTTAAAAAAAAAAAAAAAGTACTCCCTTAAACTAACTTTTAAACAGTTCCACTGCAGTAGAGACTGATGAGAATAGGGGCCTGTGGTCCCACAGTGCCGGGGCGGTCCCAGCGTCAGCACACAGCCCAGCTCAGGGCGTCATGCCTGTCTGGGCTGACCTGAAGATGGGTTAGAGCCGGCCCTGTGAAGGGAAGGAAGGCTTGACAGGCAGGGGGAATTCTGCTGTTTCACAAGGCAAAGAGCTAATGTGTCCTGCACGAAAGCATTTCCACACAGCAGGCAAGATAACAGGGTTAGGGGTGTGCTGCTGCTGAGGCATTAGCTAGGAGTATGACCCCTGTCTCTTCACACTTTTCCAGGGCCACAACCATGGGCGACTCAGTAGATCTATCCACAGGTTGGACTATTCATACAAATCTGCTTCATACCACCAGAAAAACAGCACCAGGGCGTGTACTCTACCAGGGATCCACATTATTAATTCTGCTATTAAGTCTAGGTGATAATTAACATGCTCATAACACCCACAACTTGAGTACTTACAATGTCCTAAGCATGTCCTTTCCTAAAATAACTCTAATCCCTCCATCTGCCTGCCCAGTCCTTGCCCTCATCCTAGGAATGTAAGTTTACTTTGTGCCTAAGAATATAGCAACAGAAAAGTCTGAGACAAACACTAATGAATTTTAAGAAAGGCAAAAAGAAGTAACAACCTTTCAGATGAGGAGTTGAGAGCCTTAAAAATATTAAACCCTTTGAACCAGTTAATATAATTCGAAGAAATATATCAGCGATGAGGAGGAAAATTTATATCTGAAGGCACTAATCATGAAATCGGTCATAATAGTAAAAATTGGAAACAACTTTAATGTTTAATAGAACAATTTATCAAATGATACTATACTGCCATGCAGGACATTATAATATTTTTGAAGACATGATGTGTTTATGAGATGTTGGGTTAAAAAAAAAAGGTGCAACACACTATATACACATGGTATGTATGTATTTCATCTTCCAAATGGAAAAGATCTATTTATAAGTACACACATACACATGCAGAGCAACAAGTCTGGAAGGAAATATAACAAATTATTAACAGAGCTGCGAAAATATGGGTAAAATTCTCCTTCTTTAGGGATTTCTGTATTTTAGAAGTTTTCTACAATAATGATATGTCCATCTACAGTCAGAAAAAGAAAGATACCAATAAAAATTTCTCATGCTTCTCCTCAGATGATCATATATACCATAAATATATATACATAATAACCCAAAAGTACCTAAGTTCTTAGGTCTCCTGAGTCAGATTATAGTCCTTGGGTTCCTTAAATTTAAAAGAGGAAATGAGCACTAACCGTTTTTAGGTTGGTAGTGGAGAAGATTCCCCATCTCTGATTTGGGCACAGGTTTGTTAGAAGAATTAATGATAATTTCTGGTTCTAGAAATAAGGGGGGGGCAGTGGGGTTTCCCAGGCAAAAGTGAGAGCACAGATCTCTCTCTTATGTAAGCAGAGATGGTTACAGAACTAAATATTTCTTCAATTAAGATAATAACATGGTAAGAATTCCTAGTCATCAAATTTTTCTTCCTTAAATTCCTTAGGCATACAAGGGTATGAGGTTTACAGACAAATGCAATATGAAAAAACAACAACAACAACAACATGATCCTTATCAGGATGGTTCTTTTATATTAGAATACTTAGAACATGAGAAAATATGGTAAAAATATACTCTACTGGCAGGAATGAAGGATAAGTCATTAAAAGAAAATAGAAACAAAGCACTGTTTCCTCACTTGTAAAACAGGAATAAGGCTTATCCTACTTGGTTACAAGGATTAAATAAGATAAATGCTAACATAAGGTACCGGCAACTTTGCACGTAACATACACTAGTTTCCCTTTTTCTTCATTGCAATGAGTGATTTTGTACTTAATCTCACTAATGTATTAAATTGAACTACATATATAAAAATATAGTTCAAATCTGGAAGTGAGTTTAAGAATTAGCATAACCCAGGAGTAAATAAGATACAAATACTCTGAATTTCCTCATGTTAAAAATAGGTTTATAACTCATGGATTTAAAACAAAAACAAAAACAAAAACAAAAAAACCTCATGGATTTGTGGTAGGGAACAAATGAGATCATAAATGTGAAAGCCTTTTATAAATTCCAAAAGGCATAATGATAAGAGTAGCCACTGATACTGACTGAAACAGAAGGTGTATCTTCTTAGCAGATGCATGTGTTGGTATAAATACAATTATTAAGCTGCATGGGATGGCGGTGTCCTTCCTGAAGGACACAGTCAAAAAGAGGAGAGGTTGATAAACTCTTGTCTAAAGATGGGAAATCTAGCCACCTGTAGAGCTTTTGTTCTGCTGAGTAGGGTATTCAAATGTGGGTTTGGAACTGAATTCTCAAGACAGTAGATTCTTACAGGCTACAACGACTGACAACCAAAAAGATCTGGAGGGAGAACAGAAATATCTAAAGAAGAATTCTGGGCGGGGGTGGGAGGGTGCCTGGGTGGCCCAGTCGGTTAGGTGTCTGACTCTGGATTTCAGCTCAGGTCATGATTTCAAGGTGACGAGATTCAGCCTGGGGTCTGGGTCTGTACTCAGTAGGGAGTCTGCCTGAGATTCTTTCCCCCTCTCCCTATGCCCCTCCCCTCTGTGCACACGCGCGCTCTCTCTCTAAAATAAACAGATCTTTAAAAAAAAAAAAAAAAGAAAGAAGACTTTTGTGGATGTTGGATGTGTCTTCCCCTTGAAATCTTCAATAACATCTAAAATTTTCTGCTTGTCTTGTATCCCACCACTCAGTTTATTCAGCACCTGTATTTGTTTCCTGGTAAAAAGTGTAACATATACTCTTAAAACTCTTCAGTGAAGATAATGCTGCATCATTTCTGAAAACCTACCTATAAAAACCTATACAACCTATAAAAAGCAATATTCATATGCTTATAAGTCTTTCTTTTCTGATCCACAAGTTAAAATAACTGGTTCCTAAACCAGCAGGCAGATTGTCTGGGGTGCTACAGTCTCTGGTTATCCTCAGATTATGTTCCCCATCTCATTCCTACACCTATCATAAACTGGTAACCAATTTCTTTCCGGTCTTGAGTGGAAAGATTAGTTTAACTTGTCAGTTATCTATTGGGTAACGGTATTATTTTTGGTGTCAAATAAACGTAAATCCAGAAAATTATGTTCCTGTAAAAAGCCCTATAATTTTAAAATGTTAATCAAAATCCAAATAAGACTGTGTTGAGAGGACTGCTTGATATCATTCCTCTTCATCTCTTAAAGAAGTACACAAGTTAAAAGGCAGATGAAAATCAGAGAAAAAAGTGGGTATTGTTTTAGGAATGGAGCCAAGGTGGGAGACGAGGACAGGACAGTGTTGGTAAGGATACCAATATTATAAATCTTCCACTGAACAACAACAAAATAATCGTTCAGATATTTTTCAATCAATCTATCTGCCAAACTCATTTAGTCCACAAAATTATATGAAGACCCATGTTCCCTTCTTAGGAATCAAAGGAACTAATTGTGAGGTAGATTGTTCACTGATAACTAATTTTCTTTGAACTGCTAAACTATTAAAACCTTTACATTCGGGGCGCCTGGGTGGTTCAGTGGGTTAAAGCCTCTGCCTTCGGCTCAGGTCATGATCTCAGGGTCCTGGGATGGAGCCCCGCATCGGGTCTCTGCTCAGCAGAGAGCCTGCTTCTCCCTCTCTCTCTCTCTGCCTGCCTCTCTGCCTACTTGTGATCTCTCTCTCTCTGTCAAATAAATAAATAAAATCTTAAAAAAAAAAAAAAAAGTTAAAAAAAAACCTTTACATTCAGCTAGTCTACTAATTAAGCCTAAAAAAAATAAATTTATAAGAATTTTGATATACATGATCACATTCAAGATCTATGGAGGCACAGCTAATTTGGCTCATTTACCGAAAAGAAACCAGAGGTTAAACAAGGGTTTTTAAACTGTGCTCTAAGTGTCCATATTTTATTTCTAAGTGTTTTCCTGCAGCTAGTGAGGGGCTTCTCATAAAGTACAAGGAAAAAGAGACTGAAGGCAGCAAAGCAGAGCATACAAAATTTTTCATAAATACTGAAGACAGTAGAATATTGCAAAAATCAAGCTATGACCTGCACAATTTAAGGCTTATTAGTATTAAGTGTAATTCCTTGAAAGTAAGAGACCTTTCTCCTCTATAACTTGCCAGGGTATTTTGTGCAGATTGCTGTACCCACTGAGAGCTCATTAAAAATGATTTTACTATTAGGACAGTGGTCCTGGGTCTTTAGAGATTCTTACATCCCACTAGATATTGGGCACTGCTCTGGAGAACAAAGGAAAACAAAACAAAACATTCCACTTATTAAGGAATGCACAGTTGGGAAAAGGGAAAGATGGGAGAATGAAATGAAGCAGGCTGGGCAGACCACTGTGGCAGTCCTGTCATCCCCGAACCCTAAAGTTTCTTTTTTCTCTCTAAAAATTTTGAATGGTTCTGGTATTTGCTCTTCATTTGTCTGCTTGGTCAGAAATCCATGATTACACACCCCTCTTCTGAAAATTCACTTTAATGTTCGGATTTAGCAAAAAATTTCGATCTCAGCTTTTAAAGTGGTACTATCTTTGCCATTCTTTCAACAATATGCCTACCAGGTGCTACCCACTGCTGCTACACTCGGCACCAGTGATCTGACCGAACAAAATCAGAATTCACGCTTTCGTGGAACTGCATTCTGGATGCGGGTATCTTCCTTGATTAAATAACGTTACATATCATGCTCAGTACCATGAAAAAGCGGAGTATCGCAACGGAAAATGATGGCGTGGCGGAGGGGAGATGACGGTGGGAACATACCTTAGTGAAGGTCAGGGAAAGCCTCGCCGATTAAGTGGCATTTAAGGTGAGAGTTGCAAGACAAAGTGGCAATCAGGAGGAAAGTGTTCAGGCACAAAGAACAGCAAGGGAAAAGGCCCAGTGGTGGAAAAGTTTCATATGTTTGAGGACCTGATGGAAGGTTCCTGACTATGGAGAAGTATGAAGGAACAGGGCATGAGCTTACTTTCTGAGTACTTAACATATGCTAGACATCATGCTAAGTACTTTAATGCACACTCTTAGGTGATCACTACCAAACCTATGAAGTTTAATTTCCCCTCCTCATTTTCAAAAGGACATAAACAAGCATAGGAGAGATTAAGAAACTTGGTCAAAATCACATAGCAAGTGGTGGAGTGTGGATTCAATTCAATGCAGCATGAATCCAAACTTACAGCCAAAGTTAGAAGATAAGCAGAAGACAAATCAAATAGTTTTATATACCACAGTAAGGAGCTTGAATTTTATTCTAAATGCAGTGGAAAGCCACCGAGAAATTTAAACAAAACTGTGACATTATCTGATTTACATTTCTGTGGCTACTGTGTGGAGGAGTTATATGGGTAAATGAAATGAAACCAATGAGTAGTCGGGAGAGAAATGATGGTTGTCTGGACTAGAAGTAAACCAATTCAAGACCTATTTTGGAGCAAATCAAATTAGCCTTGCCAATGATTTGAAGACATGGAATAAGAAAAAAGGGAAAGTCTAGAATAACTCCCAGGTTTCTGGCTTTAGTAAAAAATAGATCATGATGGATAATCATGAAACGGCTTAGGATCAGACTAAGTTTAGGAAAAAGGGGTAGTGTCATTCAATCATTCAATAAATATTTACTAAGCTTCTAATATGTCAAGATACAGAATACAAAATTGATAAAGTTTTGTCTTCCTAGAGCTTCCACCACTGGAGTGGGGGGGGGCAGTTAGACAAACTGACATGTAAACCATAAGAGAGTGCTAAGTGCTATGCAAGACAACAAAGGTTAAGTGGGAAAGGAGGTTACTCTTTTGATTAAATGGTTAGAGAGAGCTTCTCTAACACATGAGCAGAGGGCTGAAGGAAACAAAGGAAGCAGCCCTGAAGATTTCTGGGAGAAAAGAGTTCTTGGCAGTTTGAATAAGACTGCACTGGTCCTGAGGCAAGAGTGTTCTTCATTTGAGCACTGGCAGGGAGGCACAGCAGAGTAGGTAAGGGAAAAGAGATTAGAGGGGAACAGACAACATGGAACTTCTGTTAAAGATTTCGCCTTTTTTACTCTGGGTAAAACAGGAAACCCTTGCAAGATGGAAGATTTGAAGAGTGGAGGAGTGGTGTTACTTCAGCTGCAAGATGGAAATTACACTATAAGGGAGCAAGGGTAGAAGCAGAAACTCAAGAAGCAATAATCCTCTCGTGGATCAGACCAGGAAATAGTGAAAGGGTCAGATTTAGATAGGTTTTAAAGAGCAAATAGGATTTCTTGATGGAATTAGATATGGTGGTGTTAAGATAGGAATTCAAGGAAGGCTAGGCAGGTTTTTTTTGGCCTGTATCAAAGAAGAATGAGGTTACCATTTACTGGGTTGGGATGAGCATGGGAGGAAAAGATTTATCATGGAAAACCATGAGTTCAGATTACCATCTTAAAATGGAGATACTTATTACAAATTTAGAAACAGATGTTGAGTAGGCAACTGCTTACTGGATCTCAAAGAGGTCTGGGTTGGAGATACAAGTCTGACAGGCATCTTTAACACAGGCCGTTACTTAAATCAGGGCAGTGGATCTGGGAAAAAGTAGAGAGAGAGAACAGGGAGTGGAACACAACCCTTGAAAAACTCCCATCAGTTAGATGCTGCCATCTCATCCCTGGTAGTCTTATAGTGAAACAACTGGTTTAATTTTTAAAGCTATCACTTATTACACCAGCAATTTCTAAAGCCATCAAGTGCATCAATGAGAAACAGTAATGAACTAAAAAGATATCCTACAAAACTCAAAAGAGAAACTCCCATTTATGATAAGATAAATACTAGGAACTCAAAACATTTCCAAATATAGAGACTGTACAATCCTGTGGTTATGTGCATGATATACAATACACTCAAGCTGTCTGGATTTTAATTCTGGTCCCTATGCTTATTATCTGTGCGACCAAGGCAAGGCACTTACTGTGCAATGTCCTCAACAGTAAATTGGAGATAAAAATGTATTGGGTTGTTGTAAATGAATACCTGAACTTTCGCTCTCAGAAAGTTACCTTACTGTCAATGACACTAAATCACTGAAACAAAGCTGAGATCCTGCAGTTAATCATACTAATTTTTCAATTATCTTAACCAGAGACTAGTAGCTCTGTGTTTAGATTCAAAACACGGCCAAAACATGCTCTGAAATTTAATTCTCTTAACTAAGGGCTTACGCCTCTCAGTCTGAATTTTTAAATAAAGCCAAAACACATCGCCAGATGCCTTAATATCCCAAATAATCTTCGGAGGCATAGAGGGGGAAAGGGAACAACTAGCTAGTCCTAGTTCACACATCAGAATAAGCATATCTCCTAACAAGGTCCAGCTGTGACACAGGGCACCATGGCCCGAATCCTCTTTAATCAGTTATTTGATTCTCTCCTGGTCTCTCCTCTAGAGAACGAACGTGCTTTCGAAGATAAAGGTTAAACCCAGCTTTTGAATGGAAGTCCAGCAAAGTGCCGAGAATCCAACTCTATGACAGCAATAGGGGAAGACTCATCCAGGGTCACCATCTATCCCTTACCTTTAGTACCCAGGAGCACCGTAGACTCCTGTCGGGGGGGCGGGGTGGGGTTAGTGGGGAAACCGCAACCCTTCCTCTTCTGGCCCCCACCCCCAACCCCTGGGAGCAAAGCGGATACCCTCCCCATATTCCCCCTCCTCTCGCGGGGCTCCGGGCCCCAGACCCGGGCCCCAGGCTCTAACCTCCATTCGCGGAGCGGTAGGAGACACCCGGGTAAGAAACAATAGAGCCGCGGCGGCTGCCGTACCTCTCCCGGTCGCGGCCGTCGAAGTAAACGAAATCGCCGTTCTGGACGCACTTGGCGCAGGTCAGCCGCCGGCGGGTGGTGTTACACAGCGGACACCGCTCGACTGCCACGTACAGCCCCTCGGCGTCGTCCACGGAATCCACCAAGTCCCGGGCGAGCGGCCGGGGCCCGCAGCCAGGAGCCTCCGGCGCCCGGGCTCCCTTCCCACTGGGAGACGCCATGATGGCCTGAGAGCAGAGCCAGTCACGTGGGATTTTGTTTTCAACCAGGTGCATCCTGGGCGAGGAGGAGGGGCCTGGGGAGGCGCCGAGAGCGCGGGCGGGGTCCGACGAGCCCCTTGCCCAGCCTCTCGGAGCTCGCGGCCAGGCGGGCGGGACGCGCTGTTGCTCTTCCGGTCTGCAGAGGGGGAAGCCCGCCCGAAGCGTGGAGAATTACGTTAGAGGGGAGAGGCAGCCAAACAAAATGTCATCACCGGCTTCATCATGCCAAGGCTACAATAACGCCTCAAACTTGTGCAAGAACTAGTAATACGATGCCCTAGGGATTCTGGGAAAACCGACTGGGAACAAAATAAGGGAATTTCTTTAATTCGCTATGGATGCTTTTAAACTGGCTGAAAGTACAGCAAAGTCGGGTGAGGGGGCTGGGTCGTGGAGAGAGCCTGTATTTGGGCTCATCCACCTCCTTTATAGGTTTGTGATTTGGGTCAAATTCATAACCTCTCTGTACTTGCGTTCTTATCTGTTAAATGGAGATGCAGTACCTACCCAACGTCGGGAAGATGAATCATACGTTTAACAGTAATCTGATAGTGCTTTACTGATAATAGCGAACAAGTGGAAACAATCGTGCTAAACGTGGAAATCAAAGTTATCTTTCTGAAAACTGAATTTTAAATTAGTGTCCAACATTCTTCTACTCTGGGCCATGCTCTGAGAAAGAATTTGAACTAGGTAGACTTTAGCCTAATTCGATTACTCCAAATTACTTTCTGTGGAGGTAAATAGGGTGCGTGGGAGGATTAAGCCAGAGTAACTCGTGTTTGAAAATGCCTCCAAACTACGGGAGGAAAAAAGAGAAGTATGCCTATAAGTCAGTTTACCTAGACCAGTGATTCTCAAGGATTCTTTTGGTAGCTGTCAACGGATAACTGCCTTGAATCCTCTAGCTGCGACTTCTCTCCCAAGTTCCACACCCAAAGATTCACAACTACTTAGGAGGCATAAAGTGATGGAAGGTGACGGCCACAAACTTGTCATGTCAGAAACTGCACTCTCCCTCCTCATAAATCTGTTTCCTTATCTTGGTACAAGACGTGATAGAATCCCTGACCACCTGGGAACAAGAGCCATGAGTCATGTTAGCCCCATCCCTCCCTGATAACCAGCAGGTGGCCATCGAATTCTGAGGATTCCACAATCTAATTAGGTCTTGCATCTGAACCCTTTGCTCCACCCTCCCAGTCTTATCTGGTCTATTGTAATACCATGACAAAGAATTATAAAGGCACAAAAAAAGCAAGAAGTCCCTAAGCTGTTTTCAAAATAGAGCTTACACTAAACCTGAATGGTTCCTTAAAGTTTCTTTTTAAACACGAGGAATAATTTCCTCTGATCATTTCAAACAAAAGGATATTTAATTTGTCTTAAGGTTTCAGACTTTCATGTTTCATTTGTATTCTGACAGGATCCTTCTCAGTGCCTGTACCTAGTGGCCAGGACCACCTACTCGATATTTTAAAAGGCAAAAAAATAGACACATTAATTTCTATCCTGCTAGATGATGTCACAGATATGATCTATTCTGTGCAGTTATCTGAAATCTCTGTATATTCCTATGTATTTTCAGAGAACACATTAACAGACTAAATCTTTCACAAGAGCAGAGCATTAAATTTTAATGATTAAACATCATTAAACATCATTCCAGCAAGGCCCTAAAGCTCACAAATTCTGAAGTGTTTACTTTTTCAGTTTTTAAAATAATACACATGTCATTTTGAAAAAGAAGTTTCTTCAGTTCTTAGGCATGGATACTCCTACAGAATCATCCTTTAACAAATAAAGTCAAAATCTGCATGGAAAATCTACAATCCAGTGGTTTGTGCACTGGGCTTATGCACACACTCAAACCAATATAATGTGAGATGCTGAGTGACTTACTCAGGCTTTTTTAAAACCCTTTAGAATAGGATAGATGTTTTCAAATGCTTCATAGATCTCAGAACGTTCTTTGGCACCTATAAAGAAATCCAAGTTTATATAATCTTTAATATAAAGACAATACCCAAATTTTCTTAAGACTAAAATTTCATCGTCATCTCCAAGTACTTTCAATACGAGGACATCTCTTTAGGTTTACTTGGGAAGTGACATTTTGGTAAAGACAAAAGAATTTGGTGGTGACAGCCATACCCCACAAACACATACCCTAGAGCAGAGTTTTGTAGTACTTCACTACGTGGGCATATCAGTTCATCTTTTGCCTCACAGAGCACAGTATGTAATATGGAATGTTATCACTCAGTATGCCATGAACATGACCACAGAACATGACCTTCATCAGCACCTGTGGACACTTAGCTATCAGCAAAAGGGACTTCCTTTGATCCACTCAGCTCTAGTTAACATCTTGATTCCCTAATATTGACTAACAGAGTGAGACAAACTACAGCAGAAGTTCTACATTTCATTGTATAAGAAGAGATTATTAGAGGAAGAAAACTGTACCACTGTCACTCCTTAGAGACTTAAGTTTCAAGGGATCCTACATTAGAACTGCTGTAGGGATTAAAATGGATAAAAACATGAATTAGACATGGTCCCTACTCTTGAGAGGTGATCAGTCAGATGCTGTTCATCTCTCCCCACCACCCACTGCTACTACTTCCGCCTTCAAGGCTAATGCAGGCGCACTGTACTGAGTGGGACAGTACTGGGTTATGGACTGGTGGTACTGATATCTAGAAGCAGCTCTCAGCTAATCAGGAAACTACTGCCTGACACCATTGGCAGGAGGCAAGGAGATTAAGGAAAAGAATATAAAAACAGTTAGCATGAAGAGAAATGGAAAATAGCTTATGCTGATAAAGACTCTTCCTTGAGAGCCGTAAAGCTAAGGCTCAGTAAGAGAAATAACCTGTGAGAAGTGGTTATCCGGTTTAATCACAAGACTAATAGAAGGGGGCCTGGGTGGCTCATCAGTTAAGCATTAAGCGTCTGCCTTCTGCTCAGGTCATGATTTCTAGGTCCTAGGAGAAGCCTGCATCAGGTTTCCTGCTCAGGGGGGGCATCTGCTTCTCCCTCTCGCCTTCTGCACCTCCCCATACTCATGTTCTCGTGTGCGCTCTCTCCCACTCTCCCTCTCTTAAATAAATAAAATCTTAAAAAAAAAAAAGAGAGAGAGAGACTTATGAGAGGAAATCACCAAGAGGAGGATCACCAGATTAGAGAATCAAGTAGAAATCAGGATTCAGAATCAAGGATGAGCTATAATAATAATAATTTTAAAAATGTAAAATAAAGTATTGGCAAAGATATGGAGAAGTTGGAACTCTCATACATTGGTGGTGGGAAGGTAAAACGATTCAGCCACTGTGGAAAAGTTTGGCGGTTCCTCAAAAATGTTAAGAATTACCATATGACTCAGCCATTCTACTCCCAGGTATATACCGCCCAAATTGAAAACAGGTACTGAAACAACGTGCATGCAGACAAGTATTCATTGCAGCACTACTCACAAGAGCCAAAAAGGGGAAATAACCCAAGTGCCCATCAACAGATGAACGGATAAACACATCGTGATATATACATACAATGGAATATTAGCCACAAAAGGAATGAGGAATGAGGTTGTGATACATACTACAGTGTGTGAACCTCAAAAACATTACACTAAGTAAAAGAAGCCAGACACAAAAGGTCACACGTTGTAGGATTCCATTTCTATGAAATATCCAGAATAGCTAATTCCACAGAGACAGAATGCAAATTGAGGTTGCCAAGGGCTAAGGGGAGGAAGGAAGGGAGAGAAATTGCTTAATGATATGGGATTTTATTTTGCAGTAATCCAAATGTTTTGGCACTAGCTAGAGGTGGTGGTAGCAGGAACTGTGAGTGTACTAAATGTCACTGAACTATTCACTTTAAAATGGTTAGGTTTATATTATTTGCATTTCATCTCAAGTTTTTAAAAAATGTTAAAGAATCAATAAGTCCTTATAAGCTTAAATTTCTTTGAGAGGCAGGCGAAAGTTACTTATTCATTGCCAATGAGTTTACTATGTGTGAGTCTCTGCCCTCAAAGAAGATGTGGGGAGGGGGAAAGGATGAGGAAGGGGATGTGGGGAGGAATATGTGGGGAGGGGGAAAGGATGAGGAAGGGGATGTGGGGAGGAAGATGTGGGGAGGGGGAAAAGATGAGGAAGAGGGTGAGTTACTGACATGAGTAACAGAAACTCTGTACCTTGGGGGGTAGGTAAAAGCCCATAAGCCTCAGATTTTTGTTACAGCATGAACATTTTAATTTCTCAACTGATCGTTTTTGTAGAAACCAGTGAGTTGGGAAAGCAGTAAGTGAAACACCATGACAAAAAAATCCTGCCTCTGGTTTGATGGACCTTTTCTGCTTCTAGGTACACTTGAATGTGACAGTTTTCTTATTAGGAGACAGTGAGGTGGAGTAGATCTAGCAAACACCCACCTACCCATTCAACTTCCATCCCCACCCACCAAAATCAGGGTTCCTTTTATATTTAGTTGAGAAACAGAGGATCTAGGTCCAACATTCTAGGTAACTATGTACTTCGGTTTTTCATAACACTTAAATCATACTTGAGGATTTTGAAGCCCCTGTTTAGCATTCTGGCCACTGCTGGAGACCAGAAAACACCCATCGCCTAGGAGGAAACAGACACTGAGAGTGATCATTATTTTATATCACGGAAAAACTTCTTTAGACACAAAAGGGCTTTGTGGGAATTAACTATCCAATTCCCTTCATTTCCTTCATGGGAAAATAAGGCCCAAGAAGTTGAAGCTCCCCTGAACCATGGATAGCAGCCATGGATGAAGACCTCACGTATCCAGTATCCCTTCTAAAAGTCAGCAAATACTATGTATAGAAGAATGAAACTCGACCATTCTCCTACACCATACACAAAGATAAACTCGAAGTGGATAAAAGACCTCAACGTGAGGCAGGAATCTATCAAAATCCTAGAGAACATAGGCAGTAACCTCTTCGACATTGGCCACAGCAACTTCTTTCAAGACATGTCTCCAAAGGCAAAGGAAACAAAAGCGAAAATGAACTTTTGGGACTTCATCAAGATAAAAAGCTTCTGCACAGTAAAGGAAACAGTCAACAAAACAAAGAGGCAACCCACAGAATGGGAGAAGATATTCACAAATGACACTACAGACAAAGGTCTGATATCTAAGATCTATAAAGAATTCCTCAAACTCAACACCCAAAAAACAGATAATCAGGTCAAAAAATGGGCAGAAGACACAAACAGAAGCTTCTCCAAAGAAGACATACAAATGGCTAACAGATACATAAAAAAATGTTCATCATCACTAGCCATCAGGGAAATTCAAATCAAAACCACACTGAGATACCACCTTACACCAGTTAGAATGGCCAAAATCAACAGGACAGGAAACAATAGTGCTGGAGAAGATGTAGAGAAAGGGGAAACCCTCTTACACTGTTGGTGGGAATGCAAGTTGGTGCAGCCACTTTGGAAAACAGTGTGGAGATTGCTCAAAAAATTAAAAATTGAGCTACCCTATGACCCTGTAATTGCACTACTGGGTATTTACCCCAAAGATACAGATGCAGTGAAAAGAAGGGTCATCTGTACCCCAATGTTCATAGAAGCAATAGCCACAACTGCCAAACTGTGGAAAGAGCCAAGATGCCCTTCAACAGATGAATGGATAAAGAAGACATGATCCATATATACAATGGAATATTACTCAGCCATCAGAAAAGATGAATACCCAACTTTTTTATCAACATGGATGGGACTGGAGATTATGCTGAGTGAAATAAGTCAAACAGAGAAAGTCAATTATCGTATGGTTTCACTTACTGGTGGAGCATAAGGAAAAACATGGAGTACATTAGGAGAAGGAAAGGAAAAGTGAATTGGGGGAAATTGGAGGGGCAGACGAAGCAGGAGAGGCTGTGGACTCTGAGAAACAAAC
The DNA here is from genome assembly GCA_028534135.1 of Potos flavus. NCBI lineage: Eukaryota > Metazoa > Chordata > Mammalia > Carnivora > Procyonidae > Potos > Potos flavus. Next base: position 87,946,623 of record CM052896.1, read on the forward strand.
TGAGGGTTTTGGAGGGGAGGGGAATGTGGGGGAGGGTGAGCCTGGTGGTGGGTATTAAGGAGGGCACGTATTGCATGGATCACTGGGTGTGGTGCATAAACAATGAATCTTAGAACACTGAAAAAATTAAACAAAAATAAAAGTCAGCAAATAAACATGGCCAGCATTTATAATTGGGTATTACAATGAGGGGATTTGGTCCCTTTAATCAAATACTTCCTCACCAAAAATAAGTATCACAACTTTATGGGAACCTACATTGGTCCTGTAGTCCTAATAATCTATAATCAAATATCCCAGTTTGAAGCACCAGGCTCCAGGTAGAGGACTCTTGCTTTTAAGCAAACCTGATCAGTCTTTTCCTTTAGATAATAATGAGCACCACTTTGGGGGATAAATGCCATTCCTCGCCATGGTGATGGAGGTGGAAATTCTGTGGCCAGTGCAATAAAGAAAGGACTGGCTCTGAAATCACTCTATATGGGCTTGAATGCCAGCTCTACCATGAACTAGGTTTGAAAATCACAGGCAAATTGTTCAACTTCTGAGTTTCCATTTCCTTACCTGTAAAATAAGGACAATAGCCTTCTCAGAAGGCTGCTACTATGAGTTTTGTGAGTGAACGTTTGTAAAAAGTCCCTTGTAAGCATCCCATTTTACAAAATCGAAGCTATTTTTATTGTCCTAGAAGAATGTGCTTCGGGATCAAGGATGTTGGGACGGCTGGCCCAAGTACACGTGGTGGTCTATCATCTGGCTCTGTAAGAGCCAGTCTCACATAATCTGTGTCCTTCCCCAGGGCTGATTCCTGGCAGGGACGACGGGGAACTGTATGAGACTGGCTTTTCCATCCTCAGCACCTAAAAACAGTATGGGTACCGGATAGGCACCCAAAGTTGATGAAATATCTGCCATCTGTCAAGAAGGTTTATAAGCTCATCTCTACCCCCTTAGCCAGCCCAAACATCAATTTCTGATACTGCTTGGATTTTCCAATTCTATTTTTATGCCAAGTCATAACTATGCACCTTATTTTCCCAAGTGATGCTATATATGTGTGCACACAAGGGAAAAAGCTTACGCATTGCAAGAGACAGCATTAAACCCTTCCAAGTATACATTTTACAGCACATACTAACTTGCCGTCGTTGGGGGATTCCCGGTAATGACCGGCAGGCCTATGCTCTCTCTGGCCTACTTGCTAGCAAGGACGGCTGAGGTCTAGCTGATGGAGAGTCAGCCTAAGTAACAAAGACCCAGCTTCTTAAGAAGTCCATTATGCTGGAGGGAAAGAAAGAAATGTGAAGCATTGGGGCGCCTGGGTGGCTCAGTGGGTTAAAGCCTCTGCCTTCGGCTCAGGTCATGATCTCAGGGTCCTGGGATCGAGCCCCGCATCGGGCTCTCTGCTCAGTGGGGAGCCTGCTTCCCTCTCTCTCTCTGCCTGCCTCTCTGCCTACTTGTGATCTCTCTCCTCTCTGTCAAATAAATAAATAAAGTCTTTAAAAAAAAAAAAAGAAATGTGAAGCATTGTAGATGTTAGACTAGAGCCTCTTTAGACGTCGGATTTCCATCATCAGGACAAGGCAGCGCAGCAAGACTCCAGTCTTTCAATGCTAGGGGGAAACAAGGGGGCTTTTGCCAAGGGAGCACTGGCTAGAGTTGATACCACACTCACCACCCACTGGGTACTGCTCTTTGGCCTGCTCACACTTAGCTACATGTGTGGAAATCAGGGTGGAGAACTTAAACTCACCCAAGGCCACACAGCCAAGACATGGTCGAGCCTGGATTCAAACCGGACGGTTGGTTTCCAGAGCCCAGCCTTTCAGCTATCACGCCTGCTGCCTCTCACCACAAAGAACATTACTCTTTCCTTCAGCTGACAAGGAGAAGGCAGAAGGTGCCCCCCTGAAGACCACATGGGCATCTGCACACACACCTAAGGAGCTGGGGGAGAGGGTGAGTCCGTGGAGGTGGGGGGTTCCGGAGCCAGGCTGCTCAAGTCCCCCCAACCCCGTGTTGCAGCACATACAGCTGTCTGACACCATTAACTACTTCTCCACTGCCCCCTTTTACAGGTGAGGAAGCTGAGCTATTCAGTACAACCTTGTGGGGTTAACCAGAACCCACATAAAAGCTCTTAGCACAGCGCCTGGCACAGACATGCCCGACGTATATTCACTTTATGGTGTCTGACCTTAGAAATGAAAGCTGACATATTTGCTGTTCATTGTATATTATTCCAGCAGATCCTAGCTATGTTAGTTTTACTGTGGTTTGAGAAAGAAAAATCCTAGGTCCTAAATATCACGCCAGCCATAGAAAAACAGCATGGGCTTGGGAAAACAGAGTTAAGCTTGGCTCAGGTCCCTTTTTGCTTTTTGCTGTCAGGGGGGCATGACACAGTAGGGGGGAGGGCTTCTTTGCTATCAGCTCACTTAACTATAATTAGAATGTTCAGATGTAGACTTGGACTTGGTGGCCACAGCTTTGGCACCTCAGGGGCGTGGGACAATTTTACACGGATAAGTTATTTTCAGAAGCCCTGAAAATGGCACATGATACAATGGTTTAGAATTGCACTTACAGTAGGTGTGCTGGTGTTCTACAGTTCCTACCTAGGGAAGGGCTGGGATCCATCATTTAATTATAGCGGAATGCAAAATGCATTTGTAATTTCAGTACTCTCACATTTTCTAGGCAAAAGTTATTTACCCTTGTTGGGACCTTTCAAAATAGCTCTGCAGATCTTGCCATGTGGGCCTCCAGGAGTTTCCTGGACGATCCACGTGACCATCTCCAGCTAAAGTTCTAAAAGCAAGGCTAAAGGGAGGCCTCCTCGGTCCCTTTCCTCAGGTTTACACCCAAAATTGGGCCCTTGTGTTTTTAAACCCTTTGCAGGTGAAAAGAGTCTAGATGTGTGAGGATAGAGCATAAGAAACATGGGTCTCAATGTCTGGAGCAAAAGTAACCTAAACCATGGATTCTAGATGAAATACTTTGAGACTATACAGTACAAGCAGGGAAAGATCCCAGAAGATAATTACGCATATTTCAGTATTAAGACATCGGTTGGCTTTTACTTCATATTGTAAGGAGAAGTTTGGACTTCAGTTAATACAACTCATTCCCCCCCTCCACAAAAGTGATGATCTACATCTTACAAGAATGAAGAAATTCAGCTTTGTTTGTTCTACATGCTGAATGCATAACAAGATTTCAGGGAAGTGTACTGCATGGTCTTTGGTATTGCACGGAGACAATACTTCTGTCACTTGAAACTTGTAGCAAATGTGTACACGCAAGTTGTTTTTCTTTTTCCTTTTGATTGGGGTAAGTGGGAAAGCTGGTTTGAATTAAGGATATTTAAAGGGACTTGTTTTGTGTATCTGTAATGGAAACTTAGCCTGTACTTGTCAATTGGCACTTTTAATAAGACTGATTAATAATGATACACAGCAAGTATACGAACGTGTCCTTCCCAAGGTCTTCAAAAGTCTGTTCCTTTAAGTAGGGCGTATGTTTGCTCCAATATTTATACTATTCAACTTACTTGGCAGACTTTCCCCCCTTCCTTCATGACATATAGAAGTAAACTATGTCAGTCACTAGGAGGTCTAAATTATTCCAGACTCTACATTCACAGCATCTGAGAAGCTGTAGCTTTGTTGTATTCAAAAGGTTCTTGAATTCCCAACAAGCTTTCCCCACTTTGAAGACAAGTTAGTTATCTGTTACAGTAAAACAAACTATGAAACTTTACTGGGAGTTCTAAAAGAAGACTTAGAACAGAAATTCCACGTTTTTGGATGCTGATAACTTTATATATAAATATAAAGGTCAAATGGAGTCATCACAAATTAATAATTAGGAGAGTAATATGTCGTGGTCAGCTGGCTGGCTGGCTATTTGAGGGTGGGGCATAATCAATTTGGCTCCTGCTGTATAAATTTGGCATTCGTCTTGATACAGAATAGTAAAATGTGTAAGAAGTCAGACACAGTTAGACAAAAATAGCAAACTTCAGTAAGACGGTATGGAAAAGAGTCTTAACAATTTACCTCAAGAATTTTAAAAACCTTTCTCTACATAAAAATAAACCAACTGAAAAAAGCTATAAGTATAACAAAGAGTAATTACTTTTAATATTATGGTGAACTCATGCAAATTCTTAGGGGGAAAAATAATAAAAATTAAGTAGACAGAAAGAATTAAGTTATGTACACACTATCTACAAAAGATAAAATGCTATTTCTTGAAGAGGTTTTAAAAAATCATCAATTTCTATTGCTGATTACCAGTGAGGTAAAGCAGTGAGATCATTTTCACTTATAAATTTTCTTTTGTGCCATTTTTGTTTTGAATGCTGAGGGTTTGTAAAAGATACTTAAGTACATTGCTGGTATGAACATATAATAGGAGAGAACTATATTGTGTATCCCTTTAAAAAACAACTTGGAAATTCATACTCAGAACCTTAAGAATAGTCCTATCCTTAAACAAAGTTCCATTTCTGAGCATCCACAGTAATAATTCTCCACACACAAAAATAGCCAAATGTCTATGCCATTATAAGCAGCGAACAAAGAAGGAACATTTAAATACTTGACAATGGAAAAATAAGTTTGATATGATAATGTGTTAGAACAGAAGTCAGGAAACAGACGGCTAATCCTGTTTTTGTATAGTCTGTGAGCTAAAAATGGTTTTAAATTCAATCGGTTAAATGGTTGAGGGCAAAAAAAAAAAAAAAAAAGAAAAACCAAAGAAGAATATTGCATGACCCATGTAAATTATATGAGTTATATTAAAGGAAAGTATGCTGAGATGTAAATTTATGTAAAGTCTATAGGTACTCTCACACCAACCATGGCAGAATTCCATTGTTGCAACAGAGGCCCTATGACCACGAAGCCTAAAACATTTAGTATTTGGCCCTTTACAGAAAAAAGGTTTGATGACCTCTCTGTTAGAACACTGTACAGCTGTGAAAAGTGTTCTTGAGGAGTTTATAACAATGAGGGAAGCTACATGCTACAATGGTTAATAAAAATGCAGGATGTAAAGATAAGTATACATATCAAAATAACATGAAAAAAATTACATTGTTTTGGGTATTGAGACCAATGAGTGATGGTATAATCCTTCCTACTTTTCTTTTTTTTTCCAGGTGTTCTACAATATTAAGACTTACTTTATAACGGTGAACAAAGCTATTTAAAAGGAAAAGCAAAGCAACATGCAGCTACTGAATTTTACGAAAGTCAGAAAATAACCTTAGAACTTACCTGTCAACACAACTTTTCCAGATACAAAGATAAGCAACACAATTCGTGGTTTCACCATTCTATAAATAAGGCCAGGAAACAGTTCGGGTTCATAACTGTTCAGATATAAAAGGAAAAAGTTAAAAATAGTACTATTCAACTACTTTCCCATAACATTCGAGACCCAGCATAAAGCTATTCTACCAAAAACTTTTGGCCATCTTAATAAAAATAGTCTGGAGTGCCCTATGCAATTCCTTGTGACAGTCAAGAACAGAATTCATCTTTGATCATAACATTTTTTCAAGTGCAGGTCATTCTAAGCTATTAGAAATTAAGGTAACTTAGGGTGTCAAATTTAATGTATTAAGATCTTGTTGGTTAAAAAAAGTCTATCAATAAAAATACATAAAAACATTTTCTAAATTTTCTAAATTGTCCAAGTTTCCCAATAATGAGCATATTTTGTATACATTTATAAACTGCCAAAGATAATTTTAGAGCCTATAAAGTTTTCTAGACCACCATCATTTGTCTCTGGACAGGTGCTGTAAAGAAAACTAAACTATCCCAACTCTTAAAAATCTAGGATTTGTGGGGCACCTGGCTGGCTCATTTGGAAGGGCATGGGACTCTTGATCTCAGGGTCATGAGTTCAAGCCCTATGTTGGGTATAGCAATTCCAAAAAAAAAAAAAAAAAAAAGAAAAGAAACAAATTTAGGATTTGGTCCTATAAATAGTAACTCACTCATATTTACTACTAAATGGAGGAGAATGAGAAGGCTAAGAATTGCTTCAGTCTCTCCCAGAGAGAAGGAGAGACTCCTAGAAAGGCTTAAGGAGACTTCAAAAAAGTCAAGAGTTAAAAGGAAGCTGACAAAATAAAAGCAATAGCTAAGAACAGACAGAAGAAAAAGAAGAAATCTGAGAAATGATACACAATACACGTGAATCTTTGCATTTAATGGGTGAATCAGGACCACACAGAAAAACTCCCTCCATTCCATTCTGCAGTGAGTAAAATCCATACAACAGCAGATGTGAAATCTCTTACTGGTACCAGAACGATGCTTTACGGTGGGGAGGCTACCCTTCTGAAGCATATGGAGGTTGCTCTGGGTAGACCTATCTTCCTGGGATGTCACTCTTACTGTAGAAAGCCTGTCAAGACTTTACACACTTACCACTTCTCAACACGGAAGTCAATGATACTGGCTGGAGCCCTGGAAAATTTGGGAGCTGAGGTTTGAACCAAGAGAGTGAAAGGTAGAGACACAGAAGGAATGTTTTCATTTGATCTTCCAACAGAATCTTAGCATTTTTAAGGGAAAAGCAGGGGGGTGCCTTGTTGGCTCAGTCGGTTGAGCATCCGACTCTTGGTTTCAGCTCAGATCATGATCTCGAAGTTGTGAGATCAAGCCCCACATTGGTCTCTGCACTCAGCAGGGAGTCTGCTTGGGATTCTCCCTCCCTCTCCCAGTCTCTCCCCCTGCTCATGTTCGAGCGCGCTCTCTCTCCTCTCCCTCCCTAAAATAAATAAATAAATAAATCTTTTAAAAAATAAAGGGAACATTGAGGAGGGTATGTGCTATGGTAAGTGCTGTGAAATGTGTAAGCCTGAGGATCCACAGACATGTACCCTGTGGCAAATAATACATTATGCGTTAATTAAAAAATAAAAAAAATAAAAAATAAAAAAATAAAGGGAAAAGAGAAAACTAAGTCTTCGTTATATAAATGATGGCAAACTACAATTGGCTTTCAGAACCATAGTTTTAAGATACCAGCGTAATAAACTTCCAAGGAGATATTTACTTCATTTTACTTATTCCCTGCCTCATTTCGAGAGGTTGAGGTGGGCTGGGAGTGGGGGGAGAGATTTTGGTTAAAGATGGAGAATTTCATCAGTTCAAGAATAAGAAAACATTTGCCAAGCTCTTGGTCAACCCAACTTCAACTCACCATTCAAGTCCTGGCTTAAATGTCACTTCCCATAAGAACTTTGACCTCCACACTCCCCCCACCCTGTTGCATTAAATATCCTGCTTAATGGTACCATGGCACTCCAAGGGGTGTCCGCCTTCATAGTTACCATATTATCTTTAGCTTTTCTGTCTTCCTTTTTAGACAGTGAGCTCCATGAGGGCAAGGGAACGTGGCTGTATTTTTTTTTCTTTTTTCCGTTTCCCTTTTTGAGAGAGAGTGCACCAGTGGGGGGGGGGGGGTGGGAGCTGAGAGGGTTGGGTTGGGGATTGGGAGGGGGAGAGGGAGAGAGGGAATCCCAAGGTGGAGCCCACTGCAGGGCCCAACCTCACAATCCTGAGATCACAACCTGAGCCGAAATCAAGAGTCAGTTGTCCAACTGACTGAGCCACCCAGGCGTCCCGGACCCTGGCTGTACTATCATGGTCATTGTAGCATCTGGTACATGGAAGGCACTTAGGTATTATTCACTTAAGAAATAGTTACTATCAGATTATATTTGATTTAGAAACTGAAGGAAGGGAGAACAATGCTCAGGGAAAACTGGAAATAACTACGGCTTAGAAATATTGATATCCCCTCAGTGACAAGGGGGATACTTGTGGTATCAGATGCTAACACACAAGCTTGTAGAACCATCGGAATTAAAGGAACTTGAGGTTTTAACATAGGCAAACTTGTTTTTTTTTTCTTAAGATTGTATTTACTTGAGAAAGAGAGAGTGAGCAAGCATGAGCAGGGTGGAGGGGCAGAGGAAGCAGCAGGCTCCCCACTGAGCACGGAGCCCGACATGGGACTCGATCCCACTGTGGGGTTGGGGCTCGATCTCTGAGATCATGACCTGAGCCACACGGGGCTCAATCCCAGAACCCTGAGATCATGACCTGAGCCAAAACGCAGATGTTTAACCGACTGAGCCACCCACATGCCCCTTAACATAGGCAAACTTGACCTAATAATTACAACTGTTGTGTGCCATGGTTCCCCACAGGGTTACAGACACTTAAAAAAAAAAAAAATGAGGTCTGTCTTTAAGATTTTATTTATTTATTTGTCAGAGAGAGAGAGAGCACAAGCAGGCAGAGTGGCAGGCAGAGGCAGAGGGAGAAGCAGGCTCCCTGCCGAGCAAGGAGCCCGATGTGGGACTCGATCCCAGGACGCTGGGATCATGACCTGAGCCGAAGGCAGCTGCTTAACCAACTGAGCCACCCAGGCTTCCCTCATTTTTTTTTTTTCTTTTTTAAGATTTTATTTATTTTGTCAGAGAGAGAAAGAGGACAAGCAAGGCGAGTGGCAGGCAGAGCGAGGGGTAAGCAGCAGGCTCCCCGCTGAGCAAGGAGCCCAATGCGGGACTGGATCCCAGGAGCCTGGGATCATGACCTGAGCCGAAGGCAGACATTTAACCGACTGAGCCACCCAGACATCCCATGAGAGGCCTCATTTGAAAGACACAAACCTGTTGAGAGAGAAGTGTTTCAATGCCCCAATGTCATCAATACACACACTGGAGCTGTAATCCATAACGTAGCGGTAGAGCCTGAATGGCAAGCTTTTGGAGGAGGCAAAAACAAGACTAGAAAGAGATAGTGGCAATGCAGGCTTTCCGGCTAAATTTTTTAAAAAGATGGATGAGATAATAAAACTGTTTCAGAACGAAGACAGACAGCAATGGACCCACTCCAAGTGCCTAAAATCAGCGCATACAACGAACTCTCATCTTGCCCTGCTCGCCATTTTATCTTTCAGAAGGTGGGAGTAGTGACAAGAGGCACTCCTGCTATAGACTTAAATCTGAGCTACAAAGATGACAATATTGGTGAAAAAGAAATGAAAGGAAACTTGGGAGGAACGACACACATCATTCTAGAGCCCTCAAAGGCCAGAGAGTGGAGTGCTCAATCTGATACAGACAGGCAGAACTCAGGCGGAGATCTCTCATACATTCAGAAAAAGCTGGTTTGGGGAGAGACAGACGGGAGGCCCATGGTTGAGAATCTGGAAGAACTAACAGCTCCTGTGTTGAGAGACTCTTAAAAATAAAGGTTTTACTATGAATTTACAACCCATCCCAAGATTGAAGAAAGAAAAAGGTCCCTAAAAAGGCAATATGGGGAGCTTTGCGGTGAGTTCAATGGGCACCCAAAAAGCATATGTTGAAAAAAAATTCATGCAGGGGAAAAAAAATTGAAGGGGAAAATAAACATTGCCTGAAGAATATCATCGAAGCTGAATCTCAGCATGAACTTGGATTTTTTTGGAAAAGCTAGGAAAAAACAAAGCAATTTTTAACAGCTGTTCAGACCGTGTCTCAAAAGGAAGGCCAATGAGTGTTAGATAAAGCACGGCTACAGGATCCCTACTCACCGTTAACAGGAATGACCACTCCAGGGCAAAGAGGAGGAAAAGGGGAGCAAAAGGACAGAAGTTGAGGCTAGAGAAAGAGAACATAAGAGCATCTGTGATTCTAAGCAGCTCAATGGCCTTGGACAGGAACATGTGCCCCAGGGTGGTGGGCTCCAGGGCTGACCCGTCCGCCTCCATCACTGCTGAGGGCCTGACAGGCTGGGAGAGGCACCAAAGCAGCCAAGGGAGGAGGACACCGAGCCTCTGCTGGTGAGATGGGAAGTTACACGGAAAGCAGCAGCCTACAGAGGCTCCCTGAGGAACAGGACTCCACTGAAGAAGAAACTGTGGTGGGGGCTAGCATGACACAAACACACAAAACCCCTGGAAATCAACAGGACAAATACAGGATAGTCTTGCCTTCACAGAACGTGCTAGGCCACTCCTTCTTCATCCTCTCCAACCCTCTTCCTGCTGCCAGCCGTCAGCCATCAGCTCCTTCCGACCTGCCTAACCCATCTCCTGTCCCTTCTCTTCTGGGGTCTCCGCCCCCCCCCCCCCCCCCCGGGCAGGTGTGCCTGTCTCAGAAATCTGCACGGCAGTGAGTCTCAAGCCCCTGGCAAGCAGGACTGACACCACCCGTGAGCTTGTCAAAACTGCAAATTCGAGCAACGTCTAGGACTATGCAGCCCAGGTAGCAAAGTGTTCTTAGAAAAGAGGGCCAAGTGATTACTATGCAGTGTAATTTTGAGAACCACTGTTTCAGAAGATTGGACACATACAGTAACCAGGAAGGACTTAAGCGTAGCATGTTAATCCTTTCACTTATAGTCTTGAAAAAGAAAAACACCCCTTTCTCCAAAAGACACACTATATACGGGGCCCATAGCACAACTTCAGTATGTTGGTAAACTCAGAAAGTTATAGAACGGTCATACCTACTGAACTGCTGATGGGTTAGCACCAAACCTTCCAGCCTGATGGCAAATCTCACGTCACAGCTTCCAACCATGTTCTGAATTTTAAAATCGAGGAATCTGGCTGGGAACCCCAGCTTCTGCACCACACGAGCATACTTCCTCGCTGCGAGTCGAGACTGCTCTTCACTGGGGAGGGACAAATGTGTTTAAAGAGAGCTTAACTGTTCTGTCCTCTATACTGCTTGAGCTGTATTCACACACTTCCCTGATTGTACTTTTAGCATCTGTACCAGGTCTACCTTTCAATGTATACTACAAACTTATAGATGTTGAGGACAAGGCCCAGTCTCCCCTACTTGTGTCCCTAGCACCTAGTAAAAGGTATGGTAATGGTCCAAGCCAAACCATAAACACGCTCTCTTCTTACTTTGTCATCTCTCACATACAGCGTATTTTTCTCTTTTACTTGTTTTAAATGCTATTAGATAAAATTAGCTATTTCACCTGGTTCTCAAAGTGTGTCCTTAGACCTGCAGCAGCAGCAGCACCACCTGAGAACTTGATAGAAATGCAAAGCCCAAGGTTCCAGCCGCAGGCACTCTGGGGTTGGGGCCCAAAGTCTGTATCTTAACAAGCCCTCCAGATTGTGGTGCTCAGTAAAGTCTGAGAACTATCTATCCAGTCTAAAAGTGTATGCCACTTAGATGGGAACAGCAGCAGCAAAAATAAGGACACACGCATTAAAAAAAAAAAAAAAATCAACATGAGGAAGTAAGAGGTATGCCGATTAGGTGGCAAAGACAGGATATTAGGACTTGAATCTTTATGCAACAAATCACATTAAAAAAAAAACAACAAAAAAACCATGAAAACATCTCAAAACCCGACCAGTTTTGCTCAGGCTTTCTCACAGAATGGTCATTCAGTTCACACCCAACATGAGAAAGAAAGAAATTCATTCAACTTTGCAGCCATACTCTTCTGAGCTTTTGTCCTGCTCCAACCCTAAGTCCAAGTCACAGAAGGTGTAGTCCTGCCATGGGAGGCTTTATTTGGCAAAACAAGACAATGAGTAGCAGGGGTTGTGAAACAAGGGCAAAACCTGGTGGGTGAACCGTGTGAACTCCACCCTCTCTCATGGGTTGCCCCATCTTTACATTGAAAATCAGAAACACCTGAAAGAAAAGCCAGATTGAACATGCTGTTTGCTTGGACCAAAGGAAGCATTCCATTCTCTTTCCCGTCTAGCTCCTTCACCACACTGCCCCTCTTATGTATATTAATTCCTTCACATATTTCACTCCACTCCATGTTGCTTTTCCTCACGCGCTTCTAACTCCCGTGATGTCCCTAGCAAGGCCGTGTCCACAAGTTAACACTGAAATAAACACTTTCTATTTTGAAAAAATACATTCTGCTAATTGGCCCATTACATTGCCCATCGTGCTCATATTTATAAGGTCAGATTTTAAGAATTTGGGTGGCCCTGTAGTTTCGTGGGATATTAGCTGTGAATAAGACACTGAAATTCCCAAACAGCTTGTGGTTAAAATCTACATACATGTTCTTCTACAAACATTAGGAAATAGAGTAAGAACCTTGAAATGTCACTACCAGTGGTGATAAGCACGGATTACATTTGACCTTTTTATACCTTTTTTGGCAAAAACAGGTATCTTTCACTAGCAAACTTTGGTTATTACAACTAAAAAGAATAGGTTTGGATCCATTTTTGAAGAGAATTCTGGTAGCTCTTAGACTAACCAAAATTTTAGAAATCTCTATCCAAGACTCAAGAACCAAACAGATTTGAGTAACAAGTATCTCTTATTATCTGAACTCAGTATCCCAACTTTCACCATCAGATTTTGGGAACCAGATAAATTCAGATAGGGAAAGATACTTATGAATGTGTGTGTAATATAAGCATATTTTACAGTGGAAGTTGGATAATAGACTTATAATTTAGTTGCCTGTTCTTATATAACTTAACACAATGTTACCATCCTTCCAACTCCATGTGTGTGTATGTTTTAATAGCTAAATATAATTTTATTTTATGATCTAATCAAAACTTTATTACTAGGTATTTGTCTCCCATTTTTAAATTTTTATCCCCTCCATTTTACACAATGCTAAAATGAACATCCTTGCAGATACCTTGCGGGGTTGTCCAATAAGGACTTAAAATGGTAGATCTCCAGGTCCAAGGACACACAGATCAACAGAAGAGAAAGTCCAGAAACTTATCCAGATACGTGTAAAGAATTTAATATGTAAAAATAGGTGGTGGGGAGGAATGGATTAAGAATGGACTCATCACATAAGTGCAAAAATCCTCAACAAAATATTAGCAAACCACATACAACAATACATTAAGATCACTCACCATGATCAAGTAGGATTCATTCTGGGGATGCAAGAAGGAGTCAATATTCACAAATTAATCAATATATATACCACATCAACAGAATAAAGGATAAAAATCATTTGATCTTAACAGATGCTGAAAAAACATTTGACAAAATTCAACATCCATTCGTGATTAGAAACTCTCAACTTGGCTTTAGAGGGAACATACCTCAACCTAATAAATTCCATATATATGAAAAACCTAGCTAACATCATACTCCATGGTGAAAAACTGAGAGCTTTCCCTCTAAGATCAGGAACAAGACAAGGATGTCCACTGTCACTGCTTTTATTCAACATAATACTGGATGTCCTAAACACAGCAATCAGGCAAGAAATAAGAGGTATTCACCCTGGTAAAGAAGAGGTTAAACTGTCACTATGTGCAGATGACATGACACTACATATAGAAAATCCTAAAGATTCCATCAAACAACTACTAGAAGTAATCAATGAATTCAGTGAAGTTGCAGGACTCAAAATACCCAGAAATTGGTAGCATATCTATACACTAATAAAAAAAAGTAGCAGAAGGAGAAATTAAGAAAACAATTTCACTTATAACTGCACCAAAAAGAATAAAATACCTAGGAATAAACATAATCAAAAAAGAGGTAAAAGACCTGTACCCCGAGAACTGTAGAACACTGATGAAAGAAACTGAAGACAACACAAACAAGTGGAAAAAAACATTACATGCTCATGGATTGAAAGAATATTGTTAAACTGTTCACATTACCCAAGCAATCTATAGATTCAATGCAGTTCCTATCAGAATACCAACAGTGTTTTTTCACAAAATTAGACTACTACTAAAATTTGTATGGAAGCACAAAAGTCCCCAAATAGGCAAAGCAATCTTGAGAAAGAAAAACAAAGCTGGAGGTATCACAACACCAGATTTCAAGATATACTACAAAGTTGTAGTAATCAAAACACACAAACAGAGGCACAAAAACAGACCTATAGATTAATGGATGGAGAACCCAGAAATAAACCCACGATTATATGGCTATGACAAAGGAGACAAGAATATACAACAGGGAAAAGACAAGTCTCTTCACTAAATGACCCTGCGAAAACTGGACAGCTACATGTTAAAAAGTGAAACTGGACCACTTTTTAATAAACACTATACACAAAAATAAACTAAAAGTAGATTAAAGACCTAAATTCAAGACCTGAAACCACAAAAAATCCTAGAAAAAGAACATAGGCAGTAATTTCTCTGACATCAACCACAGCAGCATTTTTCTAGATATGTATCCAAAGGCAAGGGAAACAAAAGCAAAAATAAACCATTGGGACTACATCAAAATGAAAAGCTTTTGCACAATAAGGAAACCATCAACACACCAAAAAGCAATCTACTGAATAAGCGAAGATATTTGCAAATGACATATCAGTTAAGGGGTTAATATCCAAAATATATAAAGAACTGATACAACTCAACACCAAAAAACAATCCAATTAAAAAACAGGCCTAGGACCTGAATAGACATTTTCCCAAAGACCACATACAGATGGCCAACAGACACATGAAAAGATCTCAACATCGCTCATCATCAGGGAAATGCAAATCAAAACCACAATGAAATATCACCTCATACCTGTCAGAATGGCTAAAATTAAAACGACAAGAAATAATAACTGTTGGTAAGAATGTGGAGAAAAAGGAATCCTCATACACTGTTGGTGGGAATGTAAATTGGTACAGCCACTGTGGAAAATAGTATAGAGGGCCCTTAAAAAATTAAAAACAGAAATACCATATGATTCAATAATTCCACTACTGGGTATTTCCTCAAAACAAAAACACTAATTTGAAAAGATGAATGTACCCCCTTGTTTACTGCCACATTATTTATAATAGCTAAGCTATGGAAGCAACTTGTGTCCAGTGATAGAGGATAAGGAAAATGAGGTCTATATACACAATACATTACGCAGCCATAAAAAAGGATGAGATCGTGCCATTCGAGACAACATGAATGGCCTTAGAGGGTATAGTGCTAAGTGAAAAAGTCAGACTGAGAAAGACAAATATCATATGATTTCGCTCACGTATGGAATCTTAAAAACAACACACAAAAAACCACACAAACGAAAAGCAGAAGCAGGCCTATACATACAGAGAACAAACTCATGATTGCCGGAGGGGAGGAGGGTCGGGGTTCGGGCAAAATGAGTGAACTGGAGTGGGAGGTACAGGCTTTCAGTTATGGAATGAAGAAGTCAGAGGAATAAAAGGCACAGAAGCATAGTCAATACCATTGTGATAGTGAGGACAGATGGGAGCTAGCATGATGTATAAACTTGCTGAGTCACCTGAAACTAATGTAACATTGTGGGTCAACTATACTAAAAAACCATATATGGATTCTTCAATAAATGTATCAGGTCACTTACTGGCCATTTGCAAAGAAAAATTTATCTTATAGTGAAATAAAATTCTGCCAGCTCTGCCCAGTACGGTAGCCACTAGCCACTTGTAGCTATTTTTTAAAAAATTCTATTTATTTATTTATTTGAGAGAGAGGTAGATTGAGAGAGAGAACAGGAGGACTGGGAGGAGCGGAGGGAGAGGGAGAAGCAGACTCCCCGCTGAGCAGGGAGCCCAGCATGGGGGCTCACCCAGATGCCCCTACATGTAGCTATTTATATTTTAATTAAAATTAAGTAAAACATTATGTTCCGGGGCGACTGGGTGGCTCAGTCAGTTAAGCGGCTGCCTTTGGCTCAGGTCATGATCCTGGGGTCCTGGGATCGAGTCCTGCATCAGGCTCCCTGCTCAGCGGGGAGACTGCTTTTCCCTCTTTCTCTCTGCCACTTCCCCTGGTTGTGCTTTCTCTCTCGCTGTCAGATAAAATCTTTAAAAAATAAAGAATAAAACACATTCAGTTCCTCTGTGTATTACCTATACCTTAGTCGTTCAATAGCCACATATAACTGGTGGCTATCACACTGGAGAGCACAAACGGAAAACATTTCCATCACCTAGAGAAAGCTCTCATTGAATCAAAACATCAACATCTTTTCCTCAATACAAAACAGGACCTGAAAAAGGCCAGAAAAATATACAGAGGTCAATATTTATATAATGTTGTGCATGGGGAATGCCTTCTTCCTAAGCATGAAGCCAAACATCAAAACCCTAAAGAAAAATGGGACTGTACACACTCAAAAATGTTAATTGTGTAAAAAAAAAAAAAAATCATAAAACACCATTAACAGTAATTTTGGAAATAATATTTATAGTACAAAATGGTGAGAATACTTACAAACAAAAAGCTGTTTACAAAAGACCAAGAACTCAAAGATGATTGGGCAAAAGACACAGTAGGCTGTTTACATGCTCATGAAAAATTTGTCTCACTAGCAAATCAAAGACATGTAATTAACTTTTTTTTTTTTTTTTTGCCAAACCATTTGGCAAACAAAAAAAAATATTAACACCCAGTGTTCTTGGGAGGAAATGAATCTCAGTGTATCTGTAGAGTGAAGACAAATTCATACGGCCTTTCAGGAGGACAATTTACTACTCATCTTCTAACGCTTAGAGGAACACAGCTCTCCCGCTACAGTTCGATGGTGAAAAGATCTGTATCAGGGCAGAGCTTCCTCTGAGAGCTGCCTCTTCCCCTGAGATCCAGGAAAAGTGAGCCTTTTCAGAGTTGCCTCCTGAGCTAATGCTCACGATAATGGTCAAGGAGCACCTAATTTGCCTCCTTTAAAAAGTTCTCTCTGATTATCTGCAATAAGGAAAATATACGATTACTTCCCCAGGCTTATAACAGGCTTTATCACTACTGTAGTTTCTAAGTGCACCTTAAGATCAGCACCTTCTAACAGCCCACCTAAGTCCCCTCAGTTTAATGGGGGAACTGCAAAGTGGGACAGGAGTCAGGATTACACAACTGAATGTTTTTAACCCCAAATCTGGCATTTCATGAACTTAAGTCTTCGGCAAAGTATCTTGCTCCTCCTAGGTATTTTGGAACATAAATACTATCCTTCCCTGTTTTATACCCTGAATTATTTGTCTGAGAAGGATGGAGAGCGGTTCTGCATACCTTTTGGCTCCCGTGCAGACCATTTTCCCAGAGCTAAATATGAGGGCTGTTGTTCTGGGCTCTCGGATCCTCATTATGACAGCAGCAAACCTCTATACACAGAAGTCAAAAGGACAATTAGCCTCTGCAGGGATTTAACGCTATCCCAGGTAAGGGGTGAACTGGACACAAAGAGAGTCTTGAATAAACGGAGATTGGATGGGAAAGCGAAACAATGTCTCCCCGCACTAAGGTAAACAAAAACAATCATGATTCTAAAACGTACTTTAAAAAAACAGGTAAGAATAATAACAATAAAGCTAAAATTTGAGTGCCTGTTCTATTTCAAACCCACTACTAAGAGCTTTACAAGTTTCATCTCCTTTATCCTCAGGATAGAGCTCAACTGAGTCCATGATCGTCACCATTTAGTGCACAGGGAAACAAAGTGGTTATTTAATTTCCCACATTACACAGGCAACAGTAAAGTTGAGATCGAAAGCCATGACTAATCAGATGTTGTGCTTTTTTACTTTGTAATACTTCTTTTTTCTTTCAAAGACTATTTGGGGAGGGGAGAGTGTAAAGTATGTTATAGGCTTGCCAAGACTCTAGAATGTACTTAAAAAAAAAAAAAGCCAAACTATAGAACAGGATTATATATATTGATAGGCATGCTCAAGATGAAGGACAAGTTGATTTTCAGTGCTCAGTGTGGTCCCCCGCCCAGCAGCATGGCAGGCCCTCCGGGAGGTGCTGAAGCAACGGGCACCGGGGATGACTGGCCGGCCATGCTGACATGTCGCCAAAGACCTGCTGCTCCTTTTGGTCCTACACAGGCACCCCCTTCTGCGCCCACCTTCCCCCAGCAAGCCGGGAAGGGAACCAGGGTGAGTATTCTGCCAGACTGCAGCTTCCATGGCCTGGAGGGGGTCCACGGGACCACGGTGGGACTGGCAGTTTCATATTTAAAATGTTGACAGTGAAAGAACCCTGAGTCAGCACTGCACAGAGCTGACTGAATCTTGTGAATGTTTTCCAAGCATTTAAGGGAATACTCTAACCTGGTATGCATTTTATTAAATTCTGAACGGAGCTTAAGTGCCTAACCGGAATTTCTCTAGCTGTCAAGTCCAAGTTTGGATAGATCCTATATACAAAAATAAAATGAGGGAGAGCAGAGTATGATGGACAATATGCTTAAATATGCTGATTTAATAGTGTGGACAATCGTGGCTGTGGCCATAAGAATCCTAGCTTATCATTGTGTTTCTGTGCTCATCATAGCCAGCTACGTGAAATAGAAAAAGGAAATATTTGGCTAACATTCAAGTACATTTAAATTCCGAAATCAACAAGAACACTCCCACAACAGCAAAAACAACCTAATCCATAAATAGCTGATGCTCACGAGGTCCTCTGCATTCCTACAAATATGGCCTTTTTCATCTAAGGCCATAAATCCTCTACCACCCAAGATAGTGAACTTTTCCCTAGTAGAGACAAGGTCTTACTAAATCTTTGCATTCATAGGTACAGAGATCAGCCAATTACTAAATGTTGACTGAATGAACAAATCTACTTCTTCGGTTAATAGGCCATTAGAATTGGATGCTTAGCCTTGGAAGGACACAACGAAGAGTAAAGTTTATTAGACTTTGGGAGAAAAGAAATCTCTGAATCTTACATCAGTAAGTAGAAGCTTGAATTTCACACTTGACACAATTTCGCTTTCTCAAGCAAGGGGAATTGTAAATGGAAAAATACGTGTCAGGCAAGTGGGACATTTAGAAAAAACTATTTCCACAACTATGATGGCATTTTAAGAAGGTTAGCATTCCCATAGGCTGAAAGTGGTCACACTGAAAAATCTTTTTGAATGACAAGGGGAAAATCTTAACTTGTAGGAACTGCTCAATCACTGCTTTTATTGGCCCGGAGAATGAGGTTGTTTTTTTAGAACTTCAAAGCAGACAATGAGGCAATTAACCCCTTGAGTTGCCAAAAGCTTTGTCCTAACAATTTTTTTGTTTTAAAAACAAAAACAAAGGAATGAGTCAATAACATGATCATATGAAGTAAATCTAAATAGAAGCTAATTGTTGAAAGGAACACTGAGAAATCTCACCTTTGGGTTATACTCTGCATTTTTTGCATGCAAAGCGATTTTCTTCAGATCCAATTTACAAGCCAGGTTTACAGTGGAAACTATATTCCTGATGAAATAAGTCATTTTAGAAAATTACGTCAGACATAACAAGTAAAAAAGAATTAAAATATACTGACTTTCTCATTTTATAGATTGCATATTAGCAACTTCCTAGGAGAATAGTCTTGATGTGAAATACACAGTAACGTGACAAACCCTCCTAAAATGTAAAGATTCCAAAGTGAAGTACTAAAAATAGCTCCTTCTAAAATGTCATGACCAGCTGACTAAAAGCAAGTTTTAAATCTTTTTCAAAACCATGCCTCAAAACAGAAAGCATAATTCTAAATCAATTTGCAAACTGAATTCAATTTTACATCTTGATATTGTGTTTATCCAACCCCAACCACAATTCTCAGCAATTACGGTGCTTTAATATAAATAATACAACCTTTCAAGAATGTATATACTAACTCGTAAGCCTCTCTTAGGAGATCAAGAACTAGTACTTCATTTTACAGATGACCAAACCATCTAAAGCCACAATCCATTAAGAACGGAAAAAAGAATACTTAAACTGGAAATTCTCTTCCTTATATTATTTTGAAATTAGTCATCATTACATTCGGGAACTAAAATGTGTCCCCGAGAGCATCACCCGTTAAAAACACACACATACACACGCAAACAACTTACTGTAGTTGAGGCACAATCCCAGAACATTCTGAAACAGGGGTCATTGGTGTCATGGGTGTTATGGACACCAGAGGCATGGAGGTTGGTTTCTCAAGAGAGGGCTGGACTGAGTCAGCATCACCAGGGTGCAGATGTGAATGGGAATTCGACACACTGCTGCTGCTTGGTAAGCCCAGACCAACGTCCTGTTCTCTGGGTAATGACAACCTACTTTGCTGACTTTGAGTTCTACAATTCTCTTCAATTTCATGCTTGCTTCTAATGACACTCTGGTCTTTATTTTCTTGGGTAAGTTCATCTGGAAGGAAGCTAAGATCCACAGATGAGAAATGGCCAGACGTTTCTTTGGCTTCTTCGAGATGTGAATTAAACACAGTCTCTGGATGGGATGAATTAGGGATGTACACATCATCAGGCACAACTGGGCTGAGCAGCGGGGACCTGGGCGCAGTGAGGTCATCCTAGGCCATTCCCAAAACAAAATGCAAGAAACAGAACAGCAAGTCACGCCAAAGGGATACCACTATCGCTAGCAGGCAGTGTGTTCAAGAATGCGAGCAGCTTATGTTCATTCCTTGTCTCTTTCCATAAAGTACCACTAAAGTTGTATTTCGGAGTTGCAGCACACTTAATAGAAACAGGAAAGTAGATCTTAAAATGCAGAGAAAGCATTTTTCAAAAAATGTTTTTCCTACATTAGATCCATAGTAAGTTGCCACTCTAATTTTGTAATAAAGGCAACTGAGCAACCATACTCTAAATTGTGTGTACTCTGGGTCCTCTTTCTGCCGTCTTTCTGTGCCGCCAGAATGATGCACATGAATGGCCTGGCAGATGCTCTCAGGAGCACGAACAACACTGAAAAGAGAAGCAAACAAAACCTGAAAAAATAAGGCTAGGTTCTTATTAAGCCCTGCTCCAAAGTCATCGTTCGGTTTCTGTGATGATGAAGCCTGGTTACATTGGGAAATTAGAAATCGTTGATGATCACAGAGCTGGGAAAATTACTGTGAACCTCACAGGCAGGTTAAACAAGTGTGATCAGCCCCAGATTTGATCTACAACTCAAAGATTTAGAAAAATGGCAGAATAATTTGTTCCTGTCCCGCCACTGTATAGACAACCTCAGCTGGCATCACGGATCATGAAGAAGCAAGACAAAAACACACAGGAGGGAAAATCCTGGGATTCTTTTTCTAAGGATATAATACATATATGCAAATAAAATGTCACAATGGACAAAATACAATTTTAAAAAACTGTGTACTTCAAATAGATGTACTGTACTCCTTGATTATGAACTTCAGTTAAGTATTTTTTAGAGTCTTTTTTTTAAGATTTTATTTACTTGAGAGAGAGCCCGCACAAGCAGGGGGAGCAGCAAAAGGAGAAGCAGACTTCCTGTTGAGCAAGAAGGTGGATATGGGATTGGATCCCAGGACCCTGGGATCATGACCTGAGCAGAAGGCAGACACTCAGGTGTTCCAAATTAATTTTGAGTGGGTTATTTTTCTACCCTGTTTTTTTTTTTTTTTTAAGATTTTATTTGAGATAGAGAGGGAGAGAGAACAGGGGTGGGGGGGGGCAGAGGGAGAGGGAGACAGAGAAGCAGGCTCTACCGATGAGCAGGGGGCCCGACCCAGGGCTTGATCCCAGGACCACAAGATCATGACCTGAGTCAAAGGCAGATGCTTAATCGACTGAGCCACCCAGGCACCCCTATTTCTTAGAGTCTTAAATTCATATGTTATAAAGAGACAAGTGAAGGAAGCTTAAGATACAGTCTTGAGTGCTAATCAATACTCTACTGAAGACCCAAGGTTATTTCTTCTAGTCAACGGAGATATGAGCAAATATTCTAGTTTCGTGAATTTACAACAGGAAAACAGTTATTGAAATTTAAACGGCAAGAATAATTTAAATCAATGTATTGTACTTTCATTTTGGGGAAGGCTGCTCAGCCTTCATTACCATCAACTCAGGGAATGAGGTGTGCAGCTGAGGAAAGCAGCTCATGTAAAATTCACAGGCTTTCTTACGGAAAAAAAATCGATTACCTTGATACATGTTACCACCTGCTTTACCCAGGTTGTAGACCTAGATTCCAGATTTTGAGCACTGCTCGCAGGATAACGTCATCCCTTAGAAGATCAGACTTTTTTTTTTTTTTTTAAGATTTTACTTATTTGACAGAGAGAGAGAGAGATCACAAGTAGGCAGGGAGGCAGGCAGAGAGAGAGGGGGAAGCAGGCTCGCTGCTGAGCAGAGAGCCCGATGCGGGGCTCAATCCCAGGACCCTGAGATCATGACCTGAGCCAAAGGCAGGGGCTTAACCCACTGAGCCACCCAGGCGCCCCAAGATCGGACTTCTGACAACTGATCGTTCATGAACACCTCCCGCTGGATCTTCATAATAAATAAAGCTACCTCAAGCTAATATCAAATATCTGGCTAGATCCTACTGAATTGTTCTATTACTCCAAGTCCAGCAGATGGCAGGGGTGACTAACTGTTCAAAGAAAACACTTCTCTAGAAGAAGGCAGTTATTCTCTTGAAATAAGATTTTGGACAAGATTTTAGACTGTGTTTCATTCGGAATTAAGTAATTCTCCCCCACTTACCCACACCCCACAGATCAGCTTTAAGAAGAGTGAGGTGGGGAAAAGGGCCAGGATTCCTCTCTATTGTCTCATTGGCCTCTCCTGTACTGGTGGAAAGGATCTCATCAGCCAATTTACACTAAAGCACTTCTATTTGCAACAATCCTTGTCTCCCCTCCTGTTTCCCATCACAGCATTTTAGCAGGGAGGCAGCGCTCACCCAAGGAAACCCAAATTCCACGAGGAATCTAAGGCAGCAAGATATCAGATGTTCTATCTCAAAAGAAGCTTGACAGCCTCCTTTTCAAGTTTACCGTAGGAACACACTTTACAGGATCTATTTAAGCATATTCACCGCATCTTTGGCCTTATATCTGCACAAAATTTTTGTTAAACTTTTTGCGGAACCGTGAATTCATCTTTCCTGCGTGGGCTTTCATTTGCTATGTTAAACGCAATAAGGCTTCACTATTTCTTCTTCGGTGCGAATCATCGTCTTTTCAAAAATCCCCCACACCGAAAGCTGCACTTTTCTTTTTGAGGGCTCCTTGCTCTCTCTCTACAATACTTGACTCTAAAGATTTTTTAAATTGGGGGAGAAAAAAAAAAAGACAACTTAAGAATCGCGAACTGAAAGAAGCCACAGGTGTCTCCAATTCAAATTTTGCGACCCCCCCCCCACCTGTCCCTAGAGACTATTTTTTTTGAGGCCTGTTCTTGGCATCGGAGGCTGCCACCCCTTGAAAGAGTAATTCCAGCGCTGCGCGGGATAGTCCGTCTAGGTTTGCCTTAGCACAGCAGAGACATTTGGAACCAGTGGTGCCCACAGGAGACACAGAAGCAACTCTCGTCTGCGTCTTTATAACGGAGGCGGGGCCATCTAACCATGGCTCTGGAGTCACACTACACCAGGTTCCGCTCCTGGTTGGCAACCGTGGCGAGTTATTTCCCCTCTCGAAGCTTCGAAGCTTCTATTTTTCGACTTAAAGACGAGGACCATTCAGCCCACCTCTACGGTCGGCAGGAGTTCGGGACCACATAACGAAGGCGAAGCCCTTCGCGCTCAGGTTTGGGCGCGCTCGGCCATCCCGCGGGGACGCGCTTTGGCCCCAGGACAGTGGCGGCGGCTTCCGGGCTCACCTGGGCGACGCACTGGTCCAGGTAGAGCTCCAGGTACGTCTGCTCCTCGTCCATGGGTGGAGGCCGCACCGTTAGAAGGGCTGAGAACCGGGAAGCGCCGAGGCGAGTCGAGCAACAGCGGAGCGCGACTGAGCGCACGTGCCGCACAAGCCATTTATCAGCCCCGCGGGCGCACGCGGGTGGGCGGAGCCGGGCCGGGCCGGGCCGGGCCGGGCGGGGGGGCGGGGCCCGGAGCCTGGGGTGGGGCGAGATGGGGCGGGGCGGGGGCCACGCGGGTCCCGACCTCCGCCTCCGCCCAGTCCACGCTCCTGCAGTCCAAGCGGACCGAGTGGAGAGCCGGGGAGGGGACGCAGAACTGAGCCCCGGGCCCACAGGCCGTTAGGGAAAGGGGGAGAGTGTGGAGCCTGCAGGGAGACCTGAGGGAAGAGGCCCCTCTCCAGGGCGCAGTCACCGCACTCTGCCCACAGCTGAGCAGCAGCTTGGCCTGCAAATCTGGAGATTTCCTTGAGTACCTGCAAGTACCGCCTTTGCCTCCGGGCAGAGGTCTCGGTGTTAGCCGCATAAAAAGTGAACGCGTTGGACGAGGAAGAAATAAAGGATATCCTCACCCCCCTTTTTAAGGGATTTTTTTTCCCCTCTCTCTCCTGAACAGGGCGAGTGAAATTTGAAACACCCTTACCTAGTCAGGTGTAGTACTTTTACATTGTGATTGCTTCTCGCCTTCAAATCCCAGGTGTTTCTTCTCCAACCACAGAGAATTCAGTCTAAAACCACATACAGTTTGAAACTAATACATCACTGTATGTAAACCATACTGGAATTAAAATAAAATACATAAAAAAATAAAGCGACACACAATCGAATGTGCTGCGGCAGTATGAGGCAGCTCAAGCAGGTCCTACAAAAACCAAATATTCAGAGTTGCCTCTTTCTTGAAATCATTATTTTAATTTTCAATGCCTCAGCTTTCCTAAGAACTTAAATGGGCAGATGGTTCTATAAATAAAATTGACACTTTCTATATACGATATTTCAAAATGTACGTGGAGACACACATAAAATATGTCTTTCCTGTTAGACTATACTCTCTGAGAGCAGGAATTTTGATTACTCATCTTTGTGGCTCTGCACCAAGCTCAAAGATGATCCATCAAACTTCACTGGTGAATGAAACTGCCTTCAAAATGGAGCATGGGGGGCACCTGGGTGCCTCAGTGGGTTAAGCAGCCGCCTTTCTCTCAGGTCAGGGTTCTGGCCTTGGGCTCCCTGCTCAGCAGGGAGTCGGCTTCTCCCTCTGCCCCTCCCCCAGCTTGTGCAGTTGCATGTTCTCTCTCTCTCTCTGAAATAAATAAATAAAATCTTTTTAAAAATAGAGCATGGAAAACACATCATGGTAGAGACAGATGGCTCTCGCAATCATATCACAATAGAAATCTTATAGAATTTCTAATTAAGAACATAGGAAACATTTTAATAAAGCTGACTTTTATATAATAGTTTATAATGACATGGAATTTTTGTTACAATTCTGCCTACGAAGAACGTTTAGCACAGTTCCTGCCTGGTCGTTGAGATACTAGCTCTTGGGTTTATTAGACTCTTAGGTCCGAATTGTGTTCTCCCTCCAATTCCTATGTCAAAGCTTTATTCCAATATGACTGGTGGCCTTCTAAGAATAGAGAGAGGCGCCAGGGATGCATGTGCACAGAGAAAAAGGCCATACAAGGATACAGTGAGAAGGCTGCTATCTACAGGCTGAGGAGTGAGGCCTCAGGAAACCAGATCTGCTGACACGTCAATCTTGGGTGTTCAGCCTCCAGAACCACGAGAAAATAAATTTCTGTTGTGTAAACCACTCAGTCTGTGCTATTTTCCTGTGACAGCCCTAGCCAACTAATACGTAGAATCATAAAGTGTCTCATCATATGTGGTGGACAGAATCCTGAGATGGCTCCCCAAATTCCCACCACCCTGATGCATGTACAGTTTCTCCCAGTTATTCAAACACTAATCTAGGTGCTACCGTGAAGGGATTTTGCAGATCTAATTAAGTTCTGAAAGCAGTCAACTTCAAGAAAGGCAGATTATCCTGGGTGAGCCTGACCTAATCAGGTGAGAATTTAAACTGAACTGGGTTTTTCTTCCTCATGTGAGATTCAAAGCATGAGAAGGATTTACCATGAAGGAAATTCTCCACTGCTGGCTCTGGAGATGACTGGAGCCATGCTGCAATGGAGGTGGGTGACCCGTATTTGCTGAGAGTGGCCCACAGTTGACAGCCAGCGAGGAAATGGAGACCTCCTCCTATAGCTGTGAGGAACTGAATTTGGCCAACAACAAAGAAAGGAATTCCTGAAAGGAACTCAACCTGGTCAATACCATCATTTCAGCCTTGGAAGCCCTGACCAGAGAACCCAGTCATGGCATGCTCAGACTTCTGACCTATACAACTGTGAACTTATAAATGGTGGTGTTTCAAGCCACCAAACTTATGGTAATTTGTTACTCAGAAATAGAAAATGAAAAAAAGAGAAATGGAAAAGGAATACACCATAAATTATAAATAAGTAGGGACACAGATTTGCAGTGATCTGCAGCACAAATGGTAAAGCAAATGAAAAAAATGTTAACAATAAGCAAATTTGGGTAAAGGGTACATGAGGGCTCCTAGTACTTTTCTTTTTGTAACTTTTTCTAGGTTTGAAATTATTTCCAAATAAAGTTTCAGAATAAAAGAGGCGTGACTGTTTGGGTGAATATTTTCAATTGTTTTGTTGAGAGTTAATTTGTCCAAAATCTTAAATTGTTTTATTTCTGAGAATCAAATATTGATATGGTTTGATTGAATAATAATTAAATGCTAGCATTCACTGAACTCTAATTATGTGCCAAGCACTGTTCTAAGTGTTTCAGACATGAACTCATTTAAACATCACAACAGCTCTGTGAGGTAAGTACTCTTTTATCCCCATTTTACAGTAGAGGATACTGAGGCTCAGAGAGATTAGGAAACTTGTCCCAGGTAAGACTGCCCCTATTCAGAGTATTTGACTCTCAGGCCAAATCTATGTATTGTGTTCCATCAAAGTCTACGTATGCCATTTCAAATTAGTAGTTTGTTTTCACTTGAATTGTGTTTGTTAATCAGTTTTGATTTGATTTTTTTCTTCAGATTTTGTAATATTTTGTACTTCGGCAGAAAAAGAAGAAAAAAAGAAAACAAAATAACCTTATCCAAAAATTTTAATCTATTCTTTATTAATTACTGTTGTGAAGATTAAATGGGTTAAATGGGAGTATGGGTAAACTTTTAGCAAGCATTTTGTACCTATACTGTTTTTAATGTTTTTAAGGGAATAAGGTCAAGACTTAGATGGACAACGCCAATCGTTATGAAGTGTTTAAGAGAGGTCAATTCTTTGGAAAATAGGCCTTTATCTCTTATTTTAATAGGCCCTGTCCTTCATCATATAAAATATTAAAATAAACCCAAATCCCACATTAAATGTAATTTATAAATCACTAAGAGTTGAGTTCCTTGTGACCAGTTGATATGTCCCATTTTGTAGACATTTCATCAAATTTACAAATTCAGTTTTGGAATTTGAAAACATTTTGGAGCCAACAAATTTTTCTCAGCTCTCAAACAATCAAGAGCACTGCGCCTCAGCCTCTAAAATGCAATCGCCTGCGTGGGGCCAGAGAGTCAGTCTCAGGCAGGAAAAAAAAAAGAGAATTTCGGGGTTGAAGGAATATTGGGAAACATATTTCACTAGGGGGCGCTCTTTTCTCTCCATAAATATCTTCAGGTTTGGGACACAAACCTGAACTTTCAGAGTGAGATTACAAAGGGGTCCATGCATCCCTTAGATATTAAAATAAAAAGTGGATATTTCTCTGTGGCAGAAGACCAGGGGGTACTTCCAAAAGATAAGATTATTCACTGTACCATCAATTCAAATACATTTGTACATATTTATACAAAAAGATTCAATTTACAGTGGCTAAACCAACCAAAAGTGCTAGTAGAGTAATCCACACTCCCACCACTTTGATGGGTGTTATATGTGAGGGGCAATTTCGCTGCCTAGGAAAAATCTGAAAAGCAAGCATTTCATAAATGTGATTAGGTTTCTTGAGGCCATGTTAGGTGAGAACATTTTTTTTAAGATTTTATTTATTTATTATTTATTTATTTGAGAGAGAGAGAGAGAGATCACAAGCAGGCAGAGAGGCAGGCAGAGAGAGAGGGGGAAGCAGGCTCCCTGCTGAGCAGAGAGCCCGATGCGGGGCTCGATCCCAAGACCCTAAGATCATGACCTGAGCCAAAGGCAGAGGCTTTAACCACTGAACCACCCGGGCGTCCCAGGCGAGAACATTTTGAATCTGTGTCTATTTTGCTAGGTGCAGCCTTCTTTTTGTCTTAGGAGCCATGGACAGTCATTGCAATTAATCTCTATATTGAGCTGCAAGTTTCCTGACAGAGATTTTTATACACAAGAAGATGAAGGTGGATTTGAGCAGTGCTTGAAGGTCTTTTCTAGATCAACACTTAATGAATTTTTGTCCTTTCAGTAATCATTGGGAATAGAAATATCCCACAATAACTCATCCTTCCCCTTCTCATTGGAGATGGAGCCTAAGCGTCAGCAATCTGGGAAGGAGCCTGCGGGATGGCTCCATCAGGAAGGTGCTGAAGCATTGTCACAAGTGACCTTCTTAGTCACTGTAGCCACGCCTCACCAATCTCGGTCCCCTGATGATCTTGAATGGTAACCTCCCCAGGCTTCCTCCCCAGGGACGCTACTGCAGTCCTTCTCAGGGGGTGCCGCACACTGAATGTAAAGAAGACTCGCTGTATTTTCATTTTCCCAGAAACATGGTTCAATCTCATATAAAATTAAAGCCAAGATTAAAATTTCACAAGTTCCCTTTTCTCTTTTGGACTAATACCGATGATTTTCTTTCTGTATGGACATCTACCATCAGAGGGTTTCTACAAGAAAGAACACATTATTTTTTAAAGCACGGTATAAATAGGAAGCGTTATTCATGGGCACAGCTTTGGCAGCTGTTACGTGAAAATGGAACTGAGTCCCCCAGCCCCGATTCTGGGCAGGAGAGAGTGCTCAGTGCTCGACCGTTCTCAAACTGAATGCCTCCAGGGCAGCCTGGCCCCAGACGACAGCTGCCTGCCCTCTGCCTTGCACGGCTTCTTAGGTTTTATAGCAAATGCTCGGGAAAGCACATATAAGGATTTCAGCTTCCTCTTCTCACTGAAGTGAGCTTTGTGCACACCTCGCTAAAATAGGAATCTTTGTACATGCCCGCACTTGCATTCTGTGTAATTAGAGTCAAGTTGGGAATGACTCTCCAATTCCGTCTTCTCCACCCCGAGAATTAACATTTTAACATTGAACATCTTAATTCTGATAGACGTTCTCGGGAAACTTGAAACACGTTTACATTTATCATGGAAAATCAAGGACAGTTCCCAGGTTGCAGCTGTTTGCTCATCTGTGAAGGGTCGGCCTCAATGTTTCTAACCTGGGAAATGCAAGAAGACTTATTTCCACTCAGTACTTCGATATCGAGTGGGCCTCCTTTTTGCGCTTGTGGGGAGAGAAAAATCTGCCTTTCCTGTTGTGCACATGCGTATTAGGGAGCAGTGGAGTACGGTGTGTGAAGATCCTGAATTTGAAAGTTAGAACTCAGTTCGAGTCTTTGCGTAATCAGGCCCTAGGCTTGTGACTTCAGGCAGGTTACTTAATTTCTGTAAGCCTTACCTTTCTCCCTTGTGTAATGGAGCTGACCCTACGGTCATGGTCAGGATTACACAAGATGATCGATAGACCACTGAGTACGGTGCCCGGTCAGTGGGGGTGGGGTTGCTAGAACATTATCTGCAGCCAGCTGGGAGTGCCTTATAGCCCTCCTTCCTAATAGCGAAAATCTTCTGGAAACCTCAGAGTATTCTAAAACAAAAGACAGAACCCTCCATCGAGAGCCTTTAGAAGGCGACTTTACAGAGTTGCCCAAGGGATTATGTAGGGACATCATGCTAGGGGTAGAGAAGAACAGGCAGTACCACAGAAAGCTCCCACAGCTCCTGAGAGGCCCTCAAGGGAAGCAACCTTTGGGAGCGGGCTGGAGGCTGAGGTGAGTCAGCACACCCACCCAGTTCCTGAGAGAAGGCTCCCTGGGGCCACTGAGTCACTCTTCCTTTAAGCCAGGTGTCAGCCCCTCCCCCATCCCTTTTTTCTTTCTATTTCAGAGTGAAGTTAATGCTAAGAGGTATAATGGGAATAATAAAATGTAATTATCATGATGACAAATCTGCAAACGATGTTACTTATGAAAATGAATTCTCCTTTGGATACGCTGTACTTACTCGGAAGGGCCATTGAGGGGCAAATCTCCAAGTGGTGCTTCTTCTAAGTCAGAGGTAGGAACTGTTGACAGAAATGTCTTAGGAGTGACCAGAAGGGACTCTCCACCTTTGCGGAAGATACCACTGCTGATAGGGGATTGGGCAGGGGACTCACTCCCTTCGGAACATTTCCAGACTCATGTCTGTGTTACTATTTTATTTCTTTTTTCTTTTTTAAGATGTACTTATTTATTTGAGAGAGAGAGAACGGGAGTGGGAGGGAAAGCAGAGGGAGAGAGAGAATCCTCAAGCAGACTCTCCACTGAGTGCACAGAGCCAGCTCATGGATCCCTCCCAGGACTCTGACATCATGACCTGAGCAGAAATCAAGAGCCTGACGCTCAACCAACTGAGCCACACAGGCAGCCTGTTTTATTTCAAGACAACTTATCTGTCATTGCCCCCCATCCCAAAATGTTCACTCATCCATTACTGTGCGAGAGATACTCCTTAGATCCCATCAAGGACACAGAGATGCTGGTCTTTAAGTAACTTACATCATGGCAGGGAGGACGACAGCAACAGCAGTAATAAGGATAGTGATAATAACCACACTTACTGATGACTTCCTCTGTCCAGGCACTCTTTAAGCTCCTTAAAACTAACTCTCTTTTTAAAACTGATGCTCAACATCACTCGGCAGCAGGGAAATACAAATCAAAACCACAGTGAAATACCACCTCCCACCAGTCAGAACGGCTAAAATTAACAAGTCAGGAAACGACAGGTGTTAGCGGGGATGCGGAGAAAGGGGAACCCTCCTACACTGTTGGTGGGAATGCAAGCTGGTGCAGCCACTTGGGAAAACAGTATGGAGATTCCTCACAAAGTTGAAAATAGAGCTGCCCTATGACCCAGCAATCTCACTACTGGGTATTTACTCTAAAGATACAAATGTAGTGATCCGAAGGGGTACCTGCACTTGAATGTTTATAGCAGCAATGTCCACAATAGCCAAACTATGGAAAGAGCCTAGATGTCCAGCAACAGATGAATGGTATATACACATATATATATATAAAGAAAAAAAATATATATATAAGAAGAAGTATATATATATAAAGAAGATGTGGTGTATATATATACAATGGAATACTATACAGCCATCAAAAACCCCGAAATTTTGCCATTTGCAACGATGTCAATGGAACTAGAGGGTATTATGCTAAGTCGAATAAGTCAGTCAGGGAAGGAAATTATCATATGATCTCACTGATTTGAGGAATTTGAGAAACAAGATAAAGGATCATAGGGGAAGGGAGGGAAAAATGAAACAAGACGAAACCAGAGAGGGAGACAAACCATATGAGACTCTTGGTCTCAGGAAACAAACTGAGGGTTGCTGGAGGGGAGGGATGGGGTGGCTGGGTGATGGACATTGGGGAGGGTATGTGCTATGGTGAGTGCCGTGAATTGTGTAAGACTGATGATTCACAGACCTGTACCCCTGAAACAAATAATACATTATATGTTAATAAAAAAGAAACTTTTTAAAAACAAGGCTGTAAGTAGATGTAATTATCATCTCAGTTTCAAAGATGAGGGAACGGAGGCCTGGGGAGTTGGGCAACTCAAAGATAAGCCCTGCTTGCAAACACACAGTAACAACGAGCCGAGTTCTGCTCTGTGTCCCGATAGTTTATGGGGGAGAGATCGCTTCCTATGGCAAGGCATCAGGGCCTACTGCACAGAGGAGGCACGGATAGAACAAAGTCTTAAAGGGTGTAGGGGGCTGACCCGTGGCCCCCCCAAAAGACACGTCCTCCCCAAACCCTTGAATGTGAACTTATTTGGAAAAGGGTTATTGCAGATGTAATTAAAGAACTCGAAATGAGATCATCCCAGATTTAGGGTGGGCCCTAAATCCAATGATAGGTGTCCTTATGAAAGAAACACAGAGGGAGATGTGAGAGGCACAGTTGCCAGTAGAGGAGGCCCTGTAAAGACGGAGGCAGTGGCTGACAGCCCAGGAAATGGCACGGATGCAGGCAGGCATCAAAAGCCAGGAGCGAGGCCCGGAACAGACTCTCCCTCGGAGCCTCCTGGAGGAACCAACCCTGCCAACACCTTCGTTTTGGGCTTATGGCTTCCAGAACCGTGTGAAAATAAATTTCTGTTGTTTTAAGCCACCCAGTCCATGGTAATTTGTTCTGGCAGCCCCGGGAAGCAAGCACAAAGGGTCAGTGAGAATCGCCTGGAAACACTGGCTGGAGCAGAGACACCGAAAAGGGAAAATACAGAGGTTTGAGTGTGTCTATTTTGGTTTGCCTGAAGCATAAGGACCCTGAAAGGGAGCTGGCTTTTTTAAGATGAAGGTCATAGGATGGAGGCTTTGAATGTCAGCTTAGGAAATCTAGATTTTACTTGATTAGCAATGAGAGACTCGGCGAGGGATGTGTATTTAGAAAATCAAGGTGTCCCAGAGCTGGCAAGAGGTAATACGGGAATGAATTAGGGTAAGGGTTGTGGGAATGAAGAGAAGGGACAGAGGGAAAGTATCTTGCAGGGATTCAAGAGACTTAGCGATCCATAGATCCTCAATCTGACTCCTGCTAAGTAGCCTGATTCATATCTTACCTGCCATGGTTTAGCCACTTTTGTCTTCTGGGATGCATAACACCCACACTTTAAAAAGAGCTGTCCCAAGCCTTTTGGCTGCCTGTCCAGTTGGATTATTAACTTGTCCTGATTCCTGGCAGTCAGGCTGAGCTCTACGTTGAGGACTTTCTTTCCTTGAATCTTAGAAGAACGTTTCTTTTACCTTCTCTGGCCCTGTTCCTCCTACGTGAGCTATGCCTTCAGAAACTACTTCAGTACCCTCAGTCCCCTCTTCTTGGCGTCCATTCTGCCTGAGCTGAGGGCAGGAGGCAGGGTTGCAGGGTGGCGGGGCTGCGGGGCTGGCCCCTCTCCAGCATCCTATCACAGACCCTGTCTCACCATTCGATGCTAAGTGTGACAGAGAGGCGGCATTGATCAAGCTGTGACATCTGGAGCAGATACAAATCTTACAACCATGTCAAAACTGGGACATTGTCGGTGCCCTGGAAGACTCTAATGGGGTCTGAACCTTCAAGCCTCATCAGCATCATCTTCCTTTCATTAGTTTCCAAATCACACTGACTCTAACTGGTTTTAGGATATGGGGGCAGTGGGAGGAAAAGAAGAGGCACGGTGCTCATCCAGGTCTTACTCATCCTGCGAGGCACTTTGCCTGTGTTATCTGATTTCATCTTCATGTCAGAACCATGAGGCAGGTGCTGTTATCCTCTTTTGTACGGATGAGGAAACTGAAGCTCAAAGCAATTAGGTCACACAGTGACTGGTGCTGCCAGGATTCAACCTTCGGGCTTTCCCAGATACCACACTGCCCCCTACATAGGAGACTATTTTTTGTCCGTGCCCCTAGGATGGTAGGATTCAGTTTGTGGCATATGTACAGAATTTGCCTGAAGCGTGCTGGGTTTTGACCTCAGGACATGATTCTGTACCATCTTGTTTCCCCATGTCTCCGCTGACCTCGTACTTCCGGGACACCAGCTTCAAGAATGTTTGAGAACCTTCTAGGCTGATGAACTTGTGCTGTTTCCAAAGGAACCGAAGTGTGGGTTAGCATCAGGTTATAGTCTGCAGTTGTCTGGTTTCATCTCTACGTTTGATTGTATTGGAAAGAATGAATGAAATGCGTCCTTTTATGTAGCCTTGATCTTTACATTGGTGTGGGGAAAGGACATGGCTTGGACGTGGGTAGTACCGTCTGTAGTACCTATTTTCACCCCCTAGTTTCCAAACCCAGGCGGATATCCTCAGGACTCCAAGCCCCCCACCCTAACCACCTTTATTCATGCTGCTTTTTTCTTGCTTTTCTCCTGCCCAGTCCCAGAAGGTACTTCTCCCTTCTCTCTGCAATTCCAATACTAAATGTTGTTCGTGGCTCAGCGCCGATCACTGCCTCCAGTAAGCCTCTCCTGGTCTGCTTTCCGTCACTGAGTTCCTGCAGTCCATTTGCTTCTATGGAGCTCTTCCCCAGCTTTCTTTCTGATTCTGGGTCTGTGCATTAGCTCTTTAATGGATTACAGCCTCTTAGCGTAGGGAGTTCGGGTTTCCTTTTGGCCTCATGGTGCCTGGCAGAATGCTGGGCCTACAAGGGGAGTGGGGCGAGGAGGCATTAATTATTGACTGAGTCTGTAAATTGCAGATACATTTCTAGAACACAGATTACCTATAAAATCTGCATTGCTTTCTTCGCCGTGTATGGAATAAAGTGCAAATTCCTGAGCATGGAATTAACAACAACAACAACAAAGACCAAAATACAAAGCAAAACAAAAGAAAATAAAACCTCTCCATCTTTAGTTTCCAAACTATACTTCCAAGCTCTGAATAAGCACTAGGTCGTCATTGCTCTTACCATTGCCACAGCTGGGAATATCATTTCCAGATTCTCTGCCCTGCAAACTCTTCCCAGCCCTCAGATGCTGCCTTCTGTGTGGAGCCCTCCTCGATCCCCCAAGACACAGCAAAGACCGTTTTTTTTCCGCATGCCTATACCATGTCACGTTCGTCCAATTTGGCTTGTATTTCATTTAACCTCCTCCTATATTTCTTTGTTTACATCTCTCCTGGATTGCACGCTGCTTGAGGAGTGAAAAGCTGTTGACTTACTTTTGCATCCAGTTAATGCCTAACATAGGATAAGCAGCCTTTCGTTGAGGCTGGTCGTGCTTGGCGTAGTTTCTGTCTGATAAGAATCTGCAGCAGCTCTAATGCTTTGCAGCAGCTTGCTCGCCTCTGGAGGAGCTAAAAGGGTAGCTAAAACCTAGCAGGGAGTGTACCTGCTCCTTCCTCCACACCCTCCCTGGTGGCGGAGACAGGGTTCTTAGGTCTCAGTCTCTGATGCTTTAGCTGGCCTTCCTTAGCAACCCCTCTCTGCTGGGGAGGGTGGGGGATGGAAATCGTCCCCAATTCAAGTGCACACATTGCCCCAGAGGCAGGCCAGGGCCCCTGTGTCTTATGAGTCAGCAGGCATTAAACCAAGCTCATCGCTCCCCCTTACTTCTAAAGCCCAAAAAGGAGCAAACTCATTATCTCTGTGCAGGGGATAATGAACATTAGGCCAAGGACAGAGCAGCCAGGACTATGGCGGGGGGCTGCTTTTTCTCAGGGATGGTGCAGGGAGCCATTTTCCTTCACTCTCTCACGACTTCTATGCTCCTCAGTGACAGTGAACCAGAGACACCCACTTGACATCATTAGTCGTGTGAGCCAGATGTCAGCCACTAGATGTTTCTAACTTCCCCAGCTTGCTGAGCTCATCAGGTTCTTTACGATTTCGTAAAAATTGTATCAAATCCCCACCCCTTATGCAGTGGGTAGCCCAGACGCTTTGCCAATAGCTCTGAGAATTCTTGCTGGCAGGGCATCCGGAAGGGACCTGGGTTCCCTCTACCTTACTCTCTGCTTGCTCTGTTTCCTGGTCTCTGTGTTCTGCCTCCTGCGTGCCCTGTTCCTTTTGTAGACAGTATCTGCTTATTGGACTCCGAACAATCCCTCAGTCCCCAGAGTGCCACTCTTCACAGCTGTGGGTGCTGCAGACTTTACTGAGGATTTGGGCAATGGAGCGTGTGTGTGTGTGTGTGTGTGTGTGTGTGTGTGTGAACACCCAAGCATGCATACCCATGCATGTGGTTTCCTAGGGCTGCTGTAACAAAGTAACATTGGCTTAAACAGCAAAATATTGTCCCACAGTTGTAGAAGCCAGAAGTCTGAGATCCAGGTGTGAGCCGGGCTATACTTCATCTGAAGGCTCTAGGGAAGGATTCATTCCCGGCCTTTCTCACAGTTCCTTGGCTTGTGGCAGCAGAACTCCATTCCTTACATGGTGTTTTCCCTGTGTGTGGGTCGATATCCAAATT
Organism: Potos flavus; assembly: GCA_028534135.1. Taxonomy (NCBI): domain Eukaryota; kingdom Metazoa; phylum Chordata; class Mammalia; order Carnivora; family Procyonidae; genus Potos; species Potos flavus. The sequence continues at coordinate 87,982,529 of CM052896.1, forward strand.
TCCTCCTTTTTAGAAGGACACTAGTCACACATGAACAGGGGTCCACCCTTTTGTAGTATGACCTTGTCTTAATTGCAACAACTCTATTTGCAAATATCACATTCTGGGTACAGGAGTGTTAGGTCTTGAATGTGTAAATTTGGGGAGGATATAGTTCAATCCATAACTCCGTGTGTGTGTGTGTGTGTGTGTGTGTGTGTGTGTGTGTGTGTCAGGGTTAGGGGTGCTACATGACAGAATAGAAAGGCAAAGCACTTACAATTGAATATGTAACCATCTCAGGTTTAAAAATTCCTCAGCCATTCCAACCTCTGGGGAACTTTCTGGAGTCCCCTCCCCCAGCCTCCTGCCATGTGGCTGGACCCCTTCTGATGCTCTCCTTGGACCTCTCCCTGCTTCTTCCTGTTTCATTCAGTTCCAACTCCAAAAATTACTGTGCATTTCTGAAGCAAAACAGTTTAACTATTTTCTTCTCTCCTGAGGAAACCAGCCAGACTTGGCCTACAGGGCCATCCTGATGACTAAAAGCCCCATTTAAGATGTTTCTCACAAAGATGGTTCTCTAGTTGAGGAGAAATTCTGTGATCAGCTCTGATAAAAACTGTTTTTTCCCTGCCTTCATCAGTAAATAAAATGAAATTATTTCTTGATCTAAATATTTTTTGTGAACTAGTTTCTGTTTATTTCTGGGTGCATCAAAAAAGGCTTCCTGCACAAATTGAGAAAAAAACAGACGTAAGGTGAATGTAGGTTGTGCCTCACAGGTGAGGGACGGACAACTTATTCTTCCTTCTACGACAAGACATACTGATAACTGTGGCACCTTATTTCTGCTGGGCAAGGACATGGCTGTCCAGTCCTCTGTAGAGTTGACTCAGGCCATTGTTATGGGTCCATTAGAGTTGTGAGAAATGAAGTCAGTTTGCCGCCACACTTCCAGACATTCTGTGAAGGGAGTTTTGTGCTTCTGGCGATTGGTTCTCTTTTTGGGGAAATAGATAGAGGTAGGGAAATGTGATTTCTGTATTAGTCAGCATAAACTGGGATATGCTATGGTAATGAATGACCCTCAAATCTTGGTATTTCTTGCTCATGCCATGTGGTTTCCAGGATCAGCAGAAGCTCTGCTCTGTGTCGCCTTTACTCAGGGAGTCAGGCTGACAGAGCAACCTCTATCTGGAACATTGCTGGGTTTTTGTTTTTTTTTAAGGATTTTATTCATTTATTTGACAGAGAGAGAAAGAGAGACAGCGAGAGAAGGAACACAAGCAGGGGGAGTGGGAGAGGGAGAAGCAGGCTTCCCACTGAGCAGGGAGCCTGATGCGGGGCTCGATCCCAGGACCACAGGATCATGACCTGAGCCAAAGGTAGACGCTTAGCGACTGAGCCACCCATGAGCCCCCATGCGCAGCCTCTTAAAGCTTCTACTTGTAAGTAATGCTTGTCACTTCTACTCACATTTCATTGGCCAAGGCTAATGTCAGTGAGGTGGGCAAGTGTAATCTTCCCTTAGGAATGGACAGCAAAAACATTAATTCCATTTATATCAGATACCTCCCTTTTTTATTGTTCTTAAATGTCTAGGGAATAAAGTGAAAGGAAATGGAGACCTTTTCTTTTTATGAAATTTTAATGCTATTCTTTATTCTTCTTACTATATATGGTAGAAATCTTATTATGAGGGTTAAAGAATAGAAATACATATTTGACGTGATTAACATCAACATACTTTATGATTCAGTATCTCCTCTTCAGCTGGGATATAATTAGTTTTAACAGAAGGCTGCTTAATGGTCAAAATTAGGTCTATTAATGCAGACCAAGATAATAATCTTAGTGGTTAAATCTGGACTCTAATTATCCAGCACAATAGTATGGTCTTTTATTTACCTTCACAGCAGAATAAGGTAAATTTAACAGTGTTAATCTCAGGAACCATAGCCCTTTCAACCTTTTGAAAGTATGTTGTACTCTTATACATACTTTTAATAGGAAAATAATCTTCCTATTGAAATACATTAAAGTAGATATAAAAATAATTATCACATGCTGTGATAGTTATTTACTTCATCTCATTAATGGAAGAGTTTCAGCATGTGACCTGCAAACCAGAGTCGCTTAAAGGATGTTTGGAAGGGCACTAGCTTAGAAAAATGTTAGTAGATGTTATACCAAAAACGGTTTAGTAATTCAGGGGTTCAGGGAGTTCTTGGTTAAACACAGTAAACAGGTTTTGTGATGCAAGTTATCTCAGAATCTTAATGATGCATTATTAGCACCTGAGCCATTTATCTGATTATATTCTTCAGAACACACTGAAATGCTGACTCACAGCATTCGACCAGTCCCATTACAACCACTTTCTAACCTAACTGAAACTCTAATCCTTTGAGCCCTCTGTTAACTTTTAATCAATAGCCCTCTGATTTCTTTAGTTCCTTGTTTATCCATCTGACCCTGAACGAGTCATCATTTTCGTATCATGCTTGGCCAATTATCTTATCTCTTAGTTGTACCCAGGTGGACCAACCCAACTATGGATGAGTCCAACTTTCTACTTCCCCTGAGCCCTGCTGGAGAAAGCTATATGACCATTCACTTCAAATAGGCCCCTAATATCTGACAATCCCCTATTTCCTGTCAACTCACCTCTTACTCCCCTGCCTCCTTGTGATACTATTTTGAACTCTTCCTGCTTCCTGGATTTGATAACCAGCTTTCTCCATCCCCACTGCACGCCCTACCCACCTGGTTGCTTTGCAGAGTGCAGCGGGCCCGTTGCTCCCAGTCTCTCACCTCCTGTCGCTGCCCTCATTCTAGCCTTCTTTCCCCATTTCGGGATGGTGGAAATGTTTCTTCTCCATCCAAGGACCATCCCCCCACCCGTACTTTCATCCCCACACCCTTCCACTTTTCCAAGGACCTTATGCTCTCAAATATGTAGAGTCAGTCTTCCTTTTCAACTGGTCTTCCTCATCAACCGTCGGCTTCCTACATATGCTTAAGTCTTTCCCATTAGGGGAAGGAAGGTAGGAAGGGAAGGAGGTAAGAAGGAAGGAAGGAAGGAAGAATATATTCAACATTATATTCTGTTCCAGTTAGTGCTTCCTCTTCATGGCCAAAAATCTCATTGTTTCCGTTTCCTTTCCTCCCACTCTACTCAACCTGCTCCTGTCTATTTTTTGTAAATTTTATTTTCTTTCTTTATTTTTAAAGATTTTATTTATTTATTTGACAGAGAGAGGTCACAAGTAGGCAGAGAGGCAGGCAGAGAGAAGAGGAAGCAGGCTCCCTGCTGAGCAGAGAGCCCTATTTTTTGTAAATTTTAAATTGAGATTTAATATACATATGGCAGTGTGTATTAATCATAAGTACACAGCTCAATGAAGTTTTACATAATTACACACTCCATGTAGCTAACACCCAGATCAAGCTATAGAGCGTTTCCAGGAACAAAAGTAACGATATCCCCAATGTTTCATAACTTGATCTCTTCACCTAACCATACATCCCATTCATTCCACAGCAATATATTGAGACCCTCTTCATTTCTTTACTACTGAGTAGTGCTTCATTATGTAGCTGTATTGTCATTTATCAATATTCTGCAGATGCACATTTAGATTGATACTAGTCTTTCGGTAATCTAAATAGTGCTTCAATGAAGAGTTTTGTAGGCATCATTTCCTATTTCTGCCATTGTATGTTTGGTACAGATTCTTAGAAGTGGAATTACTGAGCCAAAGATTAAATACATTTGTAATTGGGTTAGATGTTGTCAAATTCCTCTCTGTAGAGGTTGTCCCATTAGTATTCCCATCTGCACTGTATAAGGGGAAAATATCTGCTTTTCCACAGACTTACTAACAACACAATTTAAAATTTTTTTAACTTTATATGCTTATTTTTTTTTTAAGATTTTATTTATTTATCTGACAGAGAGAGATCACAAGTAGGCAGAAAGGCAGGAAGAGACAGAGGGGGAAGCAGGCTCCCTGCTGAGCAGAGAGCCCGATGCAGGCACTCGATCCCAGGACCCTGAGATCATGACCTGAGCTGAAGGCAGAGGTTTTAACCCACTGAGCCACCTAAGCACCCCTATGCTTATCTTTTTAGTCTCTTTTTATTTTCTTGCAGCTTGATGTAACTGATAGACAATACACAGCACACAATTTGATGAATTTTGCCATAGGTGTACAACTATGAATCCATCCCTACAATCAATATAATGAATGCATCCATCTCACCCCAAAGTGTCCTCATGCTCCTCTGTAATCTATCTTTTCCTCCCCACTCCCCCCTCCAAGCACGAGAGGTCTCAGCAATTTTACTTCCTATATACCCTTTTTTGAGGTATCAGGAGATGTGCCTCCCAACCTGAGAGAGTAAATGAAGACCAAAGGAAAGAGCCTAGTAAACCCAGGAGAGAGAACATGTCATCCTCAGTATGAGGGTGAGGGGAAAGCCAGGTCTGTGGCCTGCTGCAATCTAGGCTCGGGGCACCAGCGTGGAGGGCAAGTGGTTTGGCCTGGCAGCAGATCAGAAGACTCCAGGAGAGACAAAGATGCAATCAATCCAAAACCTGATATATCAAACATGTGGAGTGAAGATTCAGATTCTTAAAGAGAATGTGTGGCTGAAAATCAAGCAAATGAGCAGAGAAAGATCATAAGGAAAGAAAGGAAAAGTTATGATATGCTAAATGACCCAACTATGAAAATACTGAAGTAGATTTAACCGAAATTATGAGTTTCTGGGGGGAGTGGCGGAATGGGAGGGACAGGGCATGCGGTAAGGGTGAAAGAAGACTAAACTCTTACTTCCCCCAGGGCAAGGCGAAGGAGCGTTCTTACAATTGAAAGATCAAGAAGAAGCAAAAGAAGCCTGTTTTTGGGGTGTCTGGGTGGTTCAGTAGGTTAAGAATCCAACTCGTGATCTGAGCTCAGGTCTTGATCTCAGGGTCCTGTGTTCAGGCCCTGTGTTGGGCTCCACACTGGGCATGGAGACTACTTTAAAGAAAAACAAAGAAGAAGCATGTTCTTGGTAATTCCTACACAGCCCTCTAGCTTGGCTTGGGTGACGACTCCACGTGCCCCTTTCCCTGACTGCCCTTGGTGGCTCTCCTTCAAGGCAATCTTGTTCATACCTCTATTAGGGCAACCATCATAATTTTTTATTTACTTTTCTGTACGCCCATGAGATTGTGAGCATCTTGGGGGAAGGACAGTATTATATCACCCCTTGGTCTGACACACAGGAAGTGCTGAATTCGTGAACAATACTACAGAATACTGCGAAAGCAAAACTGACCGAGTCTTGATAAAATTAAGAGGAATTTAAAGAGTCTGTTAAGGACCACAGTATATTAAAATTAAAATCAAATCATAATCATTTTAAGGCATGGACTCATTTTACTCGCAGAAGTCTCAAAATATTCCATTTTCCAAGGTAATGAACAGTTGGCATGCATATATCTCTACTTAACTCTTCAGGCTACGGTGAATTTTTCTTAATGAGATTAAATGCTTGGGGCCCTTTCCTGGGAACATTTATTTAACTTTTCTCATGCATTAATAGAAAGGTTTTTATATTCACATTTCTATTACCTCCTGCTGGGATAATTTCATAAGCCTTAGTTATCTCATTAGGAATAAGAAACCACTGTTTCCAGGAAACACGATGGGATATTAAATTGTGGTTAACAGTGCCGGTGTGTATTATTTTTAAAACTCAGTATCGAACAAGTTGATTGATAAAATATATTCATTTTGCTGGAGGTAGAGAGCAGGTGGAAAAAGGAAGTCAGGCAGTGATTAATAAAAATAATTTTCTTTTTGCAGAACAATTTCTTTTACATTATAAGCTCTCTGAATGCATTGAAAATACAGCTCGATTTGCTGCAACTTGACTTACACACAGATATTTTTCTAGGAGCACATCTGTAACATAAACAAACCAATATGTTTTCCTAAAACTACACCATTTTGAGCTATATGCTCCAAATGACAAAGGGATGGAGGATGAACCTTTGACCATTACAAACTGAATGACCCAATGGCAAAATTTTCCTTGCTATCTTTTGCTTCATCCCCATGGGAGGAAAGCTTCCAGCAGCAGACACAGTCCTGAATGGACAGGAACGTGAGGTTTCCACATGCCAATGAGTGAAAAGACCAAAAAAAAGACAGTTTGTAATGTTGGGGTGACTGTGCCTGCCTCCTAAGGAGCCATGGGACTGCTGCCTGTGGAAAGCAGGGAGATGAGCCACCCAGATTTCTCTGAGGGAAGGACTTGCTGCCCTGCTATGAGCAGTGTGGTTAGCAGGCAGCTTCCAGTGATCAGGTCCTCCCTGGCTGCAGAGAGCTAGCTTGCCTGGGGCCCCATCCTTCCTGGGTTAGCCGGTGAGGGAGCTTTGCAGCAACGCCCCCTCCCCGCACCCTTCCCACCCCCCTCCCCGCCCCCCGCAAGCTGCCCACCAGGCTGGCTGAGGCTCTGCCAGGTTTGCTCTGCAGTGCGAGTCTTCTGCTCAATTCTGCTTCTGCTCTCTCTCTCTCTTTTAAATTTTATTTATTAGAGAGAAGCACAAGCAGAGGAACAGCAGGAGGCAGAGGGAGAAGCAGGCTCCCCACCGAGCAGACAACCCGATGGGGGACTCGATCCCAGGACTCTGAGATCATGACCTGAGCCAAAGACAGACATTTAACGACTGAGCCGCCCAGGCTCCCCAGCTTCTGTTCTCGTAACATTATAGGTGTTGATCCCTAACAAATACCTTGCATCCCAGACTCTACCTCAGTATCTGCTTCCAGAGAACCCGGTGGGCACACAGGACTCACAGTGAGGGGGAGAAGGACTGTGGATGGGACTCAAGGGAACCACTGGGCTGCCTCCTCTGTTGCCAGTGCCACTGCCGATGGTACAAGTCAGTGCACCTGTACAGTCACTCGATACAAACTGGACCACAAGAGGCTCGGACCCCACAGAAATTAAGGTCTGGTTCACTTCATCGTGTAAAAAATCCCCACCAGCTGAGGTGCTGGTAGAACGCCAAGGGAACATGAAAAATAAATCATAAATACCAACTATGGTGTTTATACACCATTGCAGAAGTAAGAATGATTTCAGCAATGTGTTTTCTCCTCTGTTGTGTCATGGATATGCTAATGTACTTCAATTTCCCTTTCTTCTCCCCTTTACCCCATAGTTACATATGGGGCATATTGGTGGCAGTCAACTTTAAATTTTAGTTTGCATAATACAGATCATCAATAAAGGCTGTGACAGAACAAAAGAGAAATAGACATCTCCCTGATATGCTGAACTTAAAGCTGGACCTAGCCACTGCTTAGGCTTTGAGACTTTAAAAAAAAAAAAAGATTTCATTTATTTATTTGAAAGAGACAGAGATTACTCCGGAGTGAGGGGAGGAGCAGAAGGAGAGGGAGAAGGACAAACGGACTCTGTACTGAGCGTGGAACCCGACATGGGGCTCAATCCCAGGACCATGAGATCATGACCTGAGCTCAAACCAAGAGTTGGATACTCAACCGACTGAGCCACCCAGGCGCCCCAGCTTTGAGACTTCAAAGAAGGGCTGAATATAGTTTTGTTTGCATAAGAATACTTCAATTTTGTTAGGTAAGAACATTTTGGGGACTATAAGTATGTGCAAAAAAGGTCCATGCTGATAGTGAGCAATGGAGGAGTGGAATGTAAGAAGGGGAAGAAGAATTACTTTAATATCTCACATTCACTGAGCACTTGAATTAACTCATTTAATGAATTAAATCATTTAATCTTCGCGACAGCACTGAGAGTGGTGCTATTACTATCTCCATTTACAAATGAAACGGAGGCTCCTAAAGCTTAATTAACTTGCCTACAGTGGCAGAGCATTTGCACGCAGGCGTTCTGTGCATCCTATACGTGCTTTTCATCTCCCTAAGTTCTGGTGTTTTATTTTACTGCAGAGGAGATCGTCAGTCTTTCGCGTTGGCCAGCGTCTGAATCCTCTGATTGTGTTTGGGAAATTTCTCTTCCACAGGAAACCGGGTAGAAGGCAGAGCCCACCAGCCACTAACTACAAAGTTACAAGTACACATACATCCCTTCCATTTTCTCTTGCACCTTGGGTGTGGACATGTTATTGATGCTATCTGGAAAATAATCTTTTAACCTTGAAAATAAAACTGTCAGCTATTTTACTAGCAAAGGTGGATTTAGCCAGGAATAGCAGAGGATGGCACCTGGGAAAAGTGAGCTGGGCAAGTCCACAGAACAAAGAAGAAGTTCTTTTATAGTGGAAATAATGGATAGTTGGGAAGCCTGTTACAAACAAAAAGTCTTTTGAGGTAAACTAGGAGTGCTATGTATAGTGGCTTCTCATTGGCTGGGCTGTGGACAACTCTCATTGGCTGGGCTGTTGCCAGGGTGAGGAAGAAAACTTCCTTCCTCCTGTTGGGATAGTAAAGTAGCATCCACGTAAAAGGTCCAGCTCTTCCTGTTGGATTTGGATTGACCAGTGCTGAGTGTGAGAGCTCCCCTTGCTGGCCTCCCAAATCCATTCTACCCAGGGTTTGCTTTTATTAATTTTCACAAGGCTTACTAATCAGATGCACTTTCTGGTGGCTATTACAGCAAGATCAAGTTCCAAAAGCAACAGGAGCAGTGCTAGTGGTGTCCTTCACTGTCCGGTGCCAGGGGTGTTGGGGTCGTAAGCTACAGCTTCCGGTGCTTGGCAGCCGCCATGGGCCTGTCCTCACCAGACCGGGCCTGTATTATTTTGGATGTTTGGATATAAAGCTGTTCATGTTGTCTATGCAGCCTTCCCAGAAATTCCACGAGATACTCAACATTCTGATTTGTGGCAATAGCCCTTATGGTTGTGTAGCCTTATTTCTTAAAATGAAATACTAGCTTATATACACATGCTCATGGTTCTTTTCTGTACAAGGCACTGGGCTAAGTGCATTACACACATGAGCCAAATGAGGTCTTAGACAAATGTTAGGACTTAAGTTGGACTATTGTTCTCATTTAACAATGAGGAGACTTAGGTACAGAGAGCGTACATAACCTGTCCCAGGTCACACAGAGATGTGATTCAAGCCCAGGTCGTCTGTCACCAGAGTCTCTCCTCAACACCAGGCATTTCACCAAAGTCCCTTCATTTCTGAATCGTTTTGATTCTACTTTCCCATAGATGACTGGATTTTGTCTTCAAAGTTTTGTTTCTTTTTCAAGAACTGCTGCTAATTGCCTTTAGATGAAGAGCAAACTTGCTGAGTATAAATTCCTAGGTCACACTTTGCTGTAGAACTCTGTAGGCATTGTTCTACTGTCTTCTGGAATAGATGATTTTTGGTGGTGAAGTCTCAGGGCCGCCATATTTTTCTCTCTTGTATGTAACTTTTTCTTTTTTGCTTTGTATATCATTTTTGCTTTTCTCTATATTGATCCTTTTTCCTTCATTAGGACATATTTTGACTTTGGGCATTCTATCTCAGCCTTTCCTGCATCATGTTATGGCTTTTTGTCTGAAGATTCAAATCTTTATTCTGGAATAGTGTTCTCATGTCCTTTTTGGGGGGAAAAATTAAAACTCATTTGGTTCTGTTCTTTAGAAATATCAATTATGTGCCTGTTAGATCTACTTTGACTTCCGTGTCTATCACCTAATTTTTTTTATATCATCGCCCCTTCCCATCTCTTTCTGGGGCTTTAAAAAACCCTGTCAAGTATGTCCTTTACTATGTTTTTGATTGTGTTATTTCCACTCTCACTTCTCATGCAGTGTTTTTGGTCATGGTTTTCTGTTTCTATTCCAGTGTTTTTTTCCCCTGAGTTCTGCTGGCTTGCCTTTTACCTCTATTGTTTTTTGAACTGTTCCTATTTCCTTGGATAATTCTTATGTATATATTCTTCATCTGTAGGTCGACCACATTCTTTTACTTATTTATTTATTTACTTACTTACTTTCTTCCTGCAGTATATATGCTTAGGGCCTAGATGGTTTATTTCTGATATCAACAGGGGGAACCTAGCTGAGGGAGGTGGTGAACAGTGAGCACAACAGTGGGCACTCTTCAGCTTCCTATAACTACTACTTCCTCTTTCCGAAGGGATCATATACTCTTCATATTTGACCTTTAGGAGGTCAGTACGGTGTACAGTAAATCCCTTAAACTACCTCTGGAAAATCTCTTATACTCTCTCTCAGCTACCAGGCCAGATTATAGACAGAACAAGTTATTTTTTTTTAGATTTTTATTTATTTGACAGAGAGAGAAAGATCACAAGTAGGTAGAGAGGCAGGCAGAGAGAGGTGGGGAAGCAGGCTCCCTGCCGAGCAGAGAGCCCGATGCGGGGCTCGATCCCAGGACCCTGAGATCACGACCTGAGCTGAAGGCGGAGGCTTTAACCCACTGAGCCAACCAGGTGCCCTGACAATACAAATTATTGCTATCAGCTACCCTTCTCCTCCCACTTTACAGTGCAGAATGGTGTCTCCCTAGGGGCACCTACTGCTTCTCCCATGGACTCCCCATGTACCTCCATCTTAGAGCTCTAATCAGAGACTCTTTGGAACTGTCACTTACTCTCAGAAATACCTATACCTTGCCTGACGTCCAAGGCTGTCAGTATTCACCATCATTTCTGTTCAAATTCGAAAGTGGTTGACAAGTATTCTGCATGGTGGTTGTTTGGAATTGTAGTATTTCCCTGTTTAAAGATGAGATAAGAGGACGCCTGGGTGGCTCAGTCTGTTAAGTGTCTGCCTTCGGTTCAGGTCATGATCCCAGAGTCCTGGGATCGAGTCCCACGTCGGGCTCCTTGTTCATCTGGGAACCTGCTTCTCCCTCCCTCTGCCTGCCACTCCCCCTGCTTGTGCTTGCTCTCTCGCTCTCTCTGACAAATAAAGAAAGAAAATCTTTAAAAAATAGTAATAATAAAGATGAGATTAGAAATCCAGGAAAGGCTTACCTGGGAGGTTCTGGATCAGGATCTCCCACGAGGTTGCAGTCGTCTCAAGGCTTGAGTGGGGCTAGAGAATCTCCTCCCAAGCTCACTGTTGTGATTGCTGGCAGGTCTCAGTCCCTTGCAGAGTAGTCACTGGGTGCTTCAGTTCCCTATCACCTGGGCCTCTCCACAGGGCTGCTAAGACGTGGCAGCATGCTCACCCTAGAGAATGTGATGAGAGAGACAGAGAGAGAGAGAGAACGAGAGAGCATCCAAAATGGAAACCACATTCTTTCACAATTAGGTTTCAGAAGTGACATACGATCACTTCTCCTACATGTTATTGGTCATGTACATTTACCCTGGTACAGTGTGAGAAGGGACTACTCAAGGGTGTGAATACCAGAATGTAGAGATCATAAGGACTATCTTGGAAGCTGGCTACCACAAGTCTACGTTTGTGTGTGTATATGCACACACATGTATGTTGGTATGTATATAATATATATTACATACATGAACAAATTAACTAGAAGGATGTTTATAGCAATTCTAAAATTTGATTGCACTTAATAATACAGCTTTGCAATATATGAATCAAAAATCGATAGTACTACAAAAAGAAGTAGCTAAATCTCCTATTATAGTGGGAGACTTTTAGCTCACTTACCCAGCAATAAATAGATCTGGTAGGTGAAAATATCAGTAAACATAAGTTTTGAGTAAGACCGTTAACGAGCTCAATCTAATTGGCACATATATAGGACCTCATAAAACAGTTGGAGAATGCACGTTCTTTTCACGCCACTCTGAACCTTATGAGATTCGATTACTTAATAGTCCCCAGTTCAAGTATCAACAGATCTTAAAGAATTGGAACCACAATTTCTGACCACAATGCAATTAAAATTCAGATCAATTTGTAAAAAGATGACCATGAAAATCCTGTTTGCTAGCAAATTTTAAAGTGTACTTCTAAATAATTCACAGGTCGAAGAAGAAATCATAAAATAGGAAATTTAAAATAACTAGAACTGAAAAACAAAAACAAATGCTACCTATAACAATTTTGGAGACTCAGCTACAGCAATGAATAAAGGGAAATGTGTAGTTTTAAATTGATAATTTAGAAAAGTCCAAAGACTAAAAGCTAATAAGCTAAGCAGCTATTTGAAAAGTTATATAAGTAACAATAGAATAAACCCAGTAGCAGTAGAAATATGGAAATAATCCAGAATAGAGTAGAAATGAAAGAACTAGAAAACAAAGGTAGGAAAGGATAAAAAAAAGTGTAAAATTTTGAAATGACTAATAAACTTAATGTATCTCTGGAAGATTAGTTTTTAAAAAAAGAAAGAGAGGACACAAAAACAGCGTATTGGGGATAATAACTGGGATACAACCCAAGGAACAGCAAAGATTAGAAAGAACTTAAAGAAAAAACTTCATGACAATAAATTTTAAAACAAATGAAAACAAATGCTTACAAAAAAATTCATCTTCCACAATTAACTTAAAAAAAGAAAAAAGAAAAAGAAAAAAAACCCTGAGGATTTTCTTAAACATGTGGAATTTTTTATTTTTAATGAGATCCTCAGAAAGAAAACAGGTCCAGATAATTTTGAGGACAAGTTGTAACAAACATTCAGTGCAATCTCTTCTAGAGAACTGAATGAACGAGAACATTTATATATTAAATGATCAATTTCAGAAGCTTGTAGTAACTAGCAGAATATACCAGCAAAACATTTTGTGACTTCTTCTCTTAAATATTTATATAAATAAATTGAGCCAATTTTAGGCAACTGTTGGGGTTATCGTTAGCTCTACCTGGTTCAGCTGACATAATTGAACTTACCTCAGATGATAAAGTCCAAAAGATCTCTACTCCAAGTTCTCTTATTCATCTTTGTTAATAATAGTGGTCATCCCTTGTGCTACTTTTTGAACTTTCCAGCAATCTCATGAGAGTAGGTTGCTGCCGCGGCCCTAGCAAAGTGTGATGTCAGCAAGTTCATAAGCTCTTCCTGAGGAATTACAGATGAGGAGGACTTCTTGCATTTGCCCATATAAGCACAAATTTGCCCCAGTTGTTTCCTTTAAATAATCTTACACGGTATGACGGAGTTAGTTATAATCCCTCCTCTCTCTGAATACAAAAGGGAACTGAAATCTGGAATGCAATCTTTATGACAGAGTTTAAGAGCAATATATTGAATTGACATAAAATGCAAAATCAGCCTTTTATTTCTCCCTCCGTTCTGCATGCTGTTGAAGTTTGGACATCGTGAAAATCTTTCCACTAGTTTAGGATGCCTGAAAAATCATTTCACTAGTCTCACTGTGACCTCTGATGCTTTTGCTGGTGTCCCAGGGACTGTCCTTTTCTTTCATGATCAGGTAAACGATCTCTGCCCCAGATGTCCATGAATCACAATTGTGGAATTCTTGATTTGTCAGTTTTCTCCTGTCTCTGAGTTTATCTTTTTACTTCCAATGGAGGCGTCACTTCCAGCCTCTTCTGGAGGCCGTTTGTTTTTAACAGACCACAGAATCTTTCCTGCACTTACTCAGTTTCGACCTACAGAACTTTCACGGGCCCAGGGCAATTTACTTCAGGTGTTTTGCTCACATTTTCATCAGTTAACTGGGAACGGTGATTCCTATGATTCAGGGTAGCTGTTGTGGACTGAATGTTTGCATCCCTGCCAAATTCCTATATTGAGGAATATAGGAATGCAATGCAATGCATTACTACCCCGTAATGCAATGGTATCGGGAAATGAGGCCTTTAAGAGGTTATTAGGAGTAGATGAGGTCGTGAGGGTTAAAGCCCCCATGAATAGGATTAGAGCCCTTGTAAGGGTCTCTGGAGAGCTTGCATTTTCTGCTCTCTGCCTTGTGAGGCTACAACAAGAGGTCAGCAGTCTACAACCCACAAGGGGGCTCTCAGCAGGACTTGACGGTGCTAGAAACTTCATCTCAGACTTCTATCGTGAGAACAAAATTTCAGTTGTTTATAAGCTACCCAATCTATGGTATTCCTGTTCAAACAGCCAGAATGGACTAAAACGAAGCCCATAGTACTGGCATTTCCTTGGAAATATTGCAGGCTCAGTTGCAGACCACCACAATAAAGTAAATGTTGCAACAAAGAGACTGAAATAAATGTTTTGGTTTCCCAGGCCATATAAAAGTTATGTTTACATTATACTGTAGTCTATTAAGTGTACAATAGTATATCAAGAAAGACAATGTACATACCTTAATTTAAAAATACTGCTAAAAAAAAACCCCACTAACCATTATCTGAGTTTTCAGTGAGTGGTAATCACTGATCGCAGATGACCGTAACAAATATAATAATGGAAAAGTTTGAAATATTACGAAAATTACCAGGTGTGACACAGACACACGTAGTGAGGAAATGCGCTTGGAAAAATGACACTGGTAACTTGCTTGGTCCAGGGTTGCCAGAAAACTTCCAAACTGCAGTATCTGTCAAGTGCAAAAGAGTAAAGCACAATAAAACAAAGTATGCCTATAATAAGGTTAGAATGACATGAAGTGCTTACCATGGAGCTTAGAACTCAGCAAACAATGCATGCCAATCATTTTTCTTATCATAATCCCCTTCCCTAAGGCCAATTTTCTGTGTATTCTAGGGATAAATAGATCTTTCCATTTTTTATTCTAATTTTGATGAATTGCCTATTGACCTTATGCATTTGGTGGCAGGGTACATTTTTAGATTTTGATACATGAATACCCTTTGAGATCTCTGGGACAATAAATATAATGGTGATGATTTGTGTCTCTAATTGCCTTCAATGCATGCATAACCTCTTTATGAATGAGTACCAAGCCCTTATGAGATATCTTAGCTATTACGAGGGCAAAGCCTCTGCCTTTAAGGACCCTCAGCAGTGAGTTGATATTTAAATCTGACAATCGATGATGCCACATGAGACCTTTGCCCTGTGATTATCTTACAGACAATCACAAGGCAGTCTTTCTTACACTTTAGTCCTCTTTGGATCCCTTATCAGTGTTTGGCATACTTGTGGACTGAAAATTTTCGGTGAAAAAATTTTAAAGGTTGCTCACTAATAAAAAGTAATGTTCAAAATGTATGATGATCATTTCAGATTTGTAGGAGGAATTATTATGCAATCTTTGCCAAACCAGCGTGATAATGGGTAACTTGAGCTGTAGATTCCGTTGGTTTCTTTTCTTAGTACTTATTTTTACTCAATTAGAAGACCCAAACACAACCGTGAGCAGCTGAGAATAGCAGTAGGTGTTGGTTTTTGTACCAGATAATTCTAGCTATTATTTGGCTTGACGTGGACCCTGTATTTTCAACCACCAGCAGCCCCATCCTACAGCCCTCTGCAGTAACCTTTGCTACTGCTCTCATCAGGAGGCGAAGTCTAGTCTATCCTCTGCCCCCTATATACTAGTTTTCTCTTGCCATGTAACAAATTACCACAAACTGCAGCTTAAAGCAATACACGTTTGTTGTCCCATAGTTTCCTTGTGTCAACAGTTCGGCGCATTTTAGCTGGGGCCCTGCTCTGAGTCTCACAAGGCTGAAATCAAGGCACTGCCCCACTCTATCCTCATGTAGAGGTCTGACCGGGGAAAGATCCATTTCTAAGCTCCTGTAAGTTGTTGGCAGAATTTACTTCCTTCTGGTTGTGGGACTCACGTCCCCCTGTTTTACCAGCTACTGTCCAGGGACCACTCTTTGCTCCTAGACGCCACCCTCTGATCCTTGCCCAGTGTCCCCACCATCTCAGCAACGGAGAACCTTCCCTTCATTGAATCTCTCTTTGATCTCTCTGACTTGCCCTTCTGCTGCCAGCCAGAGAAAAATCTCTGATTTTAAGGGGTTTATGTAATTAGGTCAGGCCCACCTAGCTCTATCTTCACGTCAATTAATTACTAATCTTAATTATATCTGCAAATCCGTTTTTCTTGTAACAAATCCCTTTTCCATGTAACATCGCCATGGGAGCAATCTGGCAGTGGGGGGGGGGGGGCGGGCAGAGATCATGAGAGGCATCCTGGGAATTCTGCCTACTACCCTAAATCTGGGGCGGCCTATGACTTGCTTTGTACAAGACAATTTGCTCCTAGGCCTCAAAAGTCCTGCAAGCTTCCACTTCTGCCCTCTGAATTGCTCCATCTTGGAACCTAGCCATCATGCTGAGAACGTTGAAGCTGGCCATGTGGAGGAGAACCAAGGTGTCCCAGGGCCAGCCCAGTTGATTATTACTGTTTTAAGCCACTAGGTTTTGGGGTGGTTCATTACGCAGAAGTAGAAAACTATTTTTAGGACTCCATCAGACACTAAGACTGTAGAATTTCACACTCAAAAAGGAAGTTCGAAGGCATTGGATTAGGAGAAAGGATAAATGGATTCCTCATTCATTCTCTGGTCACAATAGAGTTTGAACATGATTGATTCACTGTTGCAGCTTTCGAATGTGAGTTAAAATACGCCAAATAATGCATCATTGATTTATCTCAAGAATGTCTGAAGAATGGGGGCACCTGAGTGGCTCAGTGGGTTAAAGCCTCTGCCTTCAGCTCAGGTCGTGATCCCAGGGTCCTGGGATCGAGCCCCACATCAGGCTCTCTGCTCAGCAGGGAGCCCACTTCCCCCCCATCTCTACCTGCCTCTCTGTCTACTTGTGTGCGCTCTCTTTCTCTCTCTCTCTCTGTCAAACAAATAAATAAATAAATCTTAAAAAAAAAATCGTAAAAAAAAAGAATGTCTGAAGAATCATCAAGAGTTAGTGAAAATTTGAGGTTTTAGCAATTGAGCCAATTGTACGTAATTCAGTCTTCTAAAAATGTTGATATTTTATTCTCAGCATTAAAAATCTGGATAATACAGGCACTTGGGTGGCTCAGTCAGTTAAGCAGTTGCCTTCAGCTAAGGTATGATCTCAGGGTCCTGGGATCGAGCCTGACATTGGGTTCCCTTGCTTAGCAGGGAGGCTGCTTCTCCCTCTCCCTCTGCCTGCTGCTCCCCCTCCTTGTACTCTCTCTCTGTCAAATAAA
>CM052896.1:88000059-88047939 GCA_028534135.1 Potos flavus
TATGCTAGATTTAGGGCATATTTTGATCTATTCGAAGAAATTGTATCCCAAAATTTTAAAGAAAAAAAAAACGCTATATGTATACAAAAAAATAAGGTTAAATACAATGAGGGGATAAAATATGTAACAGTGAAAATTAGAAAAGATTTTTAAAAAGGTGTTGGTTAGAGACTAGTTAAAAAACGTTAAAATAAGAAAGAGGAAAAATAAAATAAAAAAATACCATAAGAAAAAAATAAAATTTAAAAAATTTAACTCTGAAAGACTAAAGGATCATGGGAAAAAAAAGCCATGAATTCTATGTGTTGCTTTTTCCTAACTCAGGAGTTCCGCCGTTTTCTTTGATCGGTGAACTTGGTCTTGGCTGGATATTCTTGCCTATCTTCTGGGGGAGGGGCCTGTTGCAGAGATTCTCAAGTGTCTTTGCCTGAGGCGGAATTGCACCACCCTTGCCAGGGGCTGGGCTAGGTAATCTGCTTGGGTGCGCTCTCAGGGCCTTTTGTTCCCTGAATGCTTTCCGTACAGCTTTGGAGGAGGGGAATGAAAATGGCGGCCTCCCAGTCTCCGGCCCGTAGGAGCCGAGAGCTCAGGGCCCCACTCCTCAGTGAGCCCCTGGAGAAAATCAGTCAATCTCTCCCATCTCCCTGGTCTCCGGCCGCACTCCAAGCTCACCCGGCCTGTGACCGGGCGTTTCTGTCTCTGGCGCGCGGCCGTTTGGAGTCTCCAAACCCAGAAGATTCCTGCCGCGAGCTACCGCGCCGCTCCTCCCGGAGGAGGAAGGAGGGGGTCTCTCCGGATCTGCCCCTTGTGGGCTCCCTGCTCGAAGAGCAGCGTCCCGACTGTGCTGGGATCACGGTTCAAGGTAAGCCCGAACTGGTAGCCCACTGCTCGGCTCCATCTCTGCCGTTGGCTTCCCCGTTCTGATACCTGGGAGCTCTGCCACCCTCAGACACCCCCGGTCTTTCTGTGACCCCACGGGTCCTGAAACCCCGCTGTCCCCACGAGGGCTCCACCCCTCGCTTAGCCTCTGGAGCGATGTCCCTCAGTGGAGGAGATTTCTAAAAGTTCCGATTTTGTGCTCCGCTGCTCTGCGGCTTGCCAGGAGCTGGCCCCTCCCCCCGCGGTCTATCTTCCCATCACATTGGATTCACTTTTCTGCACGTCCTACCTTCCGGAAAGTGGTCGATTTTCTGTTTCTAGAGGTGCTGTTCATCTTCTCTCCTTTCTCCTGCTACGTTTGTAGTTAGTTGTTTAGAGTGATTTGATAACTATCTAGCTGAACTTCTGGGATCAGACACTATCTCTGCCTCCTCCTCCTCCGCCATGTTGCTCCTCCTCTCCACAACAGAAATATTTTTAAACCAACATGGTTTAGTGTTAAGATTTTTAGAAATCAAAATATACATTCACATAATTTCAAACTAAAGTCAAATGTAATAAATCTGTGGTAATGATTTTTTAAAAATCTGGTTGATTGACCTAACGCCTGAAGTTAGTTCGGGTCAATTTCAGACATACATTTTGCTCCTCCCTGAGATTTCCTTGGATGCCACATCTGAACACTTAGTTACTTGTTTTCCCTTAGCCACAACCGAAGCCCCTCAACTTCACTATGGCCCGTTTGGTTCTGCTTCTTGGGTCTGACTAGCCTGTCACTGAAAATTGGGTCACTCCCCTTGCTGCTATCATGCATCCAAGCCAACCACCCTTATGCCTGGGAGTTCTGGTTCCTCCTGTCACTTCTAGACCTGGACATATACTGTACCAAAGGGCATGGGACCTACTTTCCCAGAAGTCACCAAAGGAGCTTGTACTAGTCAGGGTTTTCCAGGGAAAGGGAACAATAGGTGTTTGATCACTGAAACCAACTGATTTAAGTCGTCCTTGTAACATATTTACAACTTTAAGAATGTAAGGATTATTTTGCATGAAATGAGATTTATGGGAAAATTATATTTAACTAATTAATACAGCTCACATTTTAAGTGCAGGTGTAACAGTTTATTAGGTTTTGCTTGAGTCCATAAGGTATGATAAATTTCAAATACCAAAAGTTCTGAGACCACCATGTAGAAACTTTATTTTTTATTTTGTTTTATTTTTAAAAGATTTTATTTTTTCATTTAGAGAGAGAGAGAGCATGCACACAAGCAGCGGGAGGGGCAGAGGGAGAGGGAGAGAGAATTCCAAGCAGACTACATGCTGAGCGTGGAGCCAGACATGGGGCTCAATCCCACAGCCCCAGACCATGACCGGAGCTGAAATCAAGTTGGAGCTCAACCAACTGAGCCACCCTGTCATCCCACCATCTAGAAACTTTAAAGTGGGTGTTCAAGAACCAATAAAACCTTCTACAATGGCGAAAATGTTCTATGTCTGTGCTTTCCCCTATGGTAGCCACTAGCCACATGTAGCTGTTGAACACATGACATATGGCTAGCATGACTGAATTTTTAATTTTACTTAGTTTTGATTAATTTACATTAAAAAAGTGGAGCATAGCACAGGGTTGAATGGCTCTAAAACCCCTCACCCACACAGAGTCTAGACAGAGAGGGTTATTATGTGCATTCCCCAACTGCCACCAAACAGCAGAGCTAGTGGGTGGATGCCTCTCAACCCAAGGCTAGCGAGACAGGCTCTGTTCCAGAAGCCTAAAGAATGAGAGTGGGACTGGCTAGCTGCGAATAAAGATTTAGTGGGGCCAAGGGGAACCTGGGTGGCTCAGCAGTTAAGCATCTGCCTTTGGCTCAGGTGATGATCCTGGGGTCCTGGGATGGAGCTTCACATCTGGTTCCCTGCTCAGCAGGGAACCTGCTTCTCCCTCTCCCAGTCCCCCTGCTCGTGCTCTCTCTTGCTATCTCTCTCTCTCTCTCTCTCTCAAATAAATAAGTAAAATACTAAAAAAAAAAAAAAAAACCTTGAAAAAAAATGTATAGTGGGGCCAAGTCTGGCCTGCATGGTCCCCAAAACCTAGATGTGAAAAGAGAGAAGGAGGTGTGGGTACCTCTCTCACGCACTGTTTGACAGAATGTTCTGGGGGAGTGAGGAGGGCGTTGCAGTGATTTCTGAAGAAATCTCCAGGTTTCCAGGGGCTATTGAAGGAGTAAGGAGCCACACAGATTTAAGATATGATTTCTCAGGGAAGGAAGTAGCATGTAAAAGATCTCTGATTAGGAAGTCTCTGAAGAAACTAGAGAAGTTACTCACGCTCCTTGTTACAATTTTGTTCCAGTATCTAGTAGCCAGCGGCTTCAAGTTAAATTGGGCTCTTCCTGTGCAGCAAGAGGTGCATCTTGATCAGTGTAAGCTGATTGTGTAACCCCAACCCTTACCAGTGATTTCTCTAGGAGTGAGACTTGGCTTAGTTTTAGCCAATGAGATATAGCGCCGAAGTTCTGGGAAAGATTCCTTTTTACTCTTAAAAAGAGAGACAGAGGAAGAAAAAGTGTTCTTTAAGAAGGAGCCCGGTTGAGAGGCTTGAAGCTTATACAGTTTGGGGGCCCTCTTTAAGAAAAAGGACATAAAATTGTACTTTTTTTTACAGCATACAAAAATATATGATCAAGTGAATACAGTGCAAGGGTACTTCCCAGAGCCTTGGGAAGAGCCTGTAGCTGTGAAGGGTTCTAAAGCTTAAGCTGCTTTAGTTTCAGGGTAAATCACCATTAGCAGCCTTTTTTTTTTTTTTTTTTTAACATTGTTGTCTTCATGGGACAACCGGAGCCATGGCAATCATCTTGGGACCATGAGGAAAACCAGCTCAAAGGGACAGCCAACACACTGAGGAAAGGATAGGACAAAGATGAAAGGAATCATG
The DNA here is from genome assembly GCA_028534135.1 of Potos flavus. Classification (NCBI taxonomy): domain Eukaryota; kingdom Metazoa; phylum Chordata; class Mammalia; order Carnivora; family Procyonidae; genus Potos; species Potos flavus. The sequence goes on from CM052896.1 coordinate 88,003,880, forward strand.
CTGGAATCACAACACCTGCATTTCTCAACCTTGGAACTCCTTTAAGGAAAGGCTTCTTTTATGAAAAATGATGAATGTGTTTATTATTTAGGCCACTCTTCAAAGATTTGTAGGCAAAAGCATCCAAACAAAAGCAACTACCACATAGTCTCTCCATTGTTTCATGCACACACAAACGCCCGCATGCGCCCGCAAGCACATGCGCACCCACAAGTATGTGGAAACAGTGTAACCTTAAATATGTGAAAAGGAGACAATCTCAGGGTCTGGGATGGTCTTCTACTTCAAATTAAATTAGCTTTATGGAAAAATTAATTCACTATCCTAGTTTTTCTCCTTAGCTCTATACCCAGTGGCAACTCCACCATGGTATTTGGGAAGCACTGGTCTAAACCGGTGCTACTCAAAGTGTGGTCCTTAGGTTACTGCCAGTCCATGATGAGATAAGTACCAAAACTGAGGGTAAGAATTTAGAAACTTTTTATAGCACTTAGAGATTTGACAGAGTAATTTTATGTCAGTTGAATATGATAATTTAAAAATTGGGGGGCTTGTGCTTTGCATGTCTTTGGTTTTTTAAAATGTTAAGTATTTTTAAAATAAAAATTAATAAAAATAAATTAAATTTAAAAATTAATAAAATTAATAAAAATTAAATAAAAATTCAAATAATTGTAAAAATAAAAGATATACTTAAAAATTTAAGTATATCTTTTATTTTAGGATAGTTTTAGATTTACAGAAAAATTATGAAATAGTACAGAGCATTCCCAAGTACCCCTCACCCAGTGTACCCTATTATTAACATCTGACTTTAGCATGGTAGGTTACAATACACGAACCAATATTGATACCTTATTATTAATGAAATGTATTCAGATTTCCTTAGTTTTACTTTTTTCTGTTTCCTTGGTCCTTTTCTGTGCCAGAATCCCATCTAGGATGCCACATTCCATTTTGTTGTCACACTTCCTTAGGCTCTTCTTGGCTGTGACAGTTTTTCAGACTTTGCTTGTTTTTGACATCCTTGACAGTTTTGAGGAGAACTGGTCAGATATTTTATAGAATGTCCCTTAATTGAGATCTGTCTGATATTTCTCTCAGGATTCATATGTCTTTGTTTTTAATTTCATTTTTCTAGTATTTTTTTGTGTGCGTATTTTACAAAAGTATCAATCTGCAACAGGTTAGAAAAACCCTTCTTACAGATAGTTTGAGAAGCACTGGTCTAAACCATATTGTTCCGGTCTTAGCATTTAAAATTCTGAAACAATTTCTCCGAATGAAATCATTGGGTTATATTTAGATACCGCTCTTTTCTGAATCAAAGTATTAGGAGTGGGGGCTTCGAAATTTGAATCTTTTTTTTTTAAAGATTTTATTTATTTATTTGACAGAGAGATAGAGAGAGAGCACAAGTAGGCAGAGCAGCAGGCAAAGGGAGAGGGAGAAGCAGGCTCTCCACTGAGCAGGGAGCCTGATGCAGGGCTTAATCCCAGGACTCTGGGATCAAGACCTGAGCCGAAGGCAGCCGCTTAACCAACTGAGCCACCCAGGTGCCCCTGAAATTTGAATCTTGAGAAAAGGTAAGATTTAGATTTCTAGAAGATGATCTTTTTGGTTATCTCTAGTGTGCCAGTAAATGCTTGATGGCTTACAAAGCATTTGAAAGAGCACACGCAAATGAACTTTCAACCATGAGGGAATGTAACGTTTCTGAATCAAGACTTTAATTCAAGGGGTTTTCTTCAAATATAAGCCAGAAGCCCTAGAAATATCATACAAATCCGAATATAGCCATAGTGACTACTCACCTGCATTTTGCTTTGTTTTGCCTCCTTGTCAGCTGTTCTGTTTTGTTTTTCTTCTTCTCTCTTAATTTCACTATACCAAGTACCTCGAGCATTGCCAACCAAAATTTTTCCTTTACATCACATGCCCCACTAGGTTATTACTGCCATCTTCATCTTTTTTACTCCATGTCTTCTCTGATATACTCATTTTGGTGTTATAAGGAGTCCCCTAAACCTTCCTTCTTTGGGAATTCTCTCTTTGATCCTTGTGTCTGGAAACCTTGCTATAATGAGCCTGCTTTTTTGGCTTTGATGCTAAAAGCTCCATTTGGTATGTGTTTTCTCTTTGGAATGTAATTCTTCCAGTTGTAAGATGTGTGTTAAACAGTGTATATAAACCATTGTATGCCACTTCCTTTTGTTTATTTTTGTAATTCTTGAAAGTATAGCCCGTTTTTGTTGTCTTTGTTTTAATATCACAGCCTGTAATTTTTGGTTTAGATCTCCTTCTTGCTTTTGAAGATTTTTTTAAAGATCTGTTTATTTATATTTATTTATTTGAGAGTGGGGAGGGGGGCAGGGGTGAGAGGACAGCAGAGGGAGGGGGAGAGAGTCCCAAGCAGATTCCGAGCTTAGCACAGAGCCCACCTTGGGGCTCCATCTCACAATCCTGAGACCACGGCCTGAGCCGGAACCGAGAGCCAGGTGCTCAACCGCCTGTGCCACCCAGGTGCCCCACTTTTGAAGCTTTTAACTTCATTTTGAAAAGCTAGTTCTAATTTCTTGCCTCACTTGTTATGATAGATACAGCCATGGATTTGAGTTCATTTTGGTTAGTTGTTCAAGGAGTCAACTGAGTAGCTATGGAGGATTTTCAAGAACAGTTTCCCTTAAGACTCTTGAATCCATTTTGAAACTGGTAAGACTGTCCTTGGCCCCCACCCCCCACCCCGGGTCTTTACATCACAGTTGCCAACAAAGAAGGACGAAGAAAAGCACACATAAGATTACCCTTTCATTCCTTCAGTGAACGAATATGCAAGGTTCATGTGCACATACTATTGTCAGCCCAGTACTGTTGGGGCTTGCTTGGAAGGCAAATCACTCCTGTTTATTGTGGAAATTCAGGAAATTTTTTCCCCGAATATGTTTCTTTGGCGCCATTTTATTTCCTTGCTACGGTTTTGTCTGTATTCGCCTCTGATCCTGAACTCTGAGTTCAGAGTTCAGACAGACAGATGTCTGTCATGATTGGTTACTTTATTTCCTTTCCCATCTCATTTTAAACAACTCAAGAGAAGACAAATTACATATTCTCCTTGGCTCTGTGTAGCCAAATGCGATTTTGCCACACGGTCATTTACTTGTTCACGTGTTCATTCACTCATTCTTTTATTCATGTATTTGGCAGATGTTTATAGGGACGTTATTAGGGGGCGATGTGAGTGCCAGGAAGTAGTGCAGTGGTGAAAATGGACACGATCCTTGATAAGAAACTTGTGATTTCGTGGGAAAGAGACACAGGAAATACATATTTACATACATAATTAAAGATGAAATTCTGATCAAAGCTGTGAAAAATAAGTAGGACCACAATTACCTCAGTTTTGTGATTGGAGATTGGGGGAGACAGAGGCTTTCTTGGGGAGTGACATTCAGATTGAGACTTGTGGGACAGGGCTTCTTTATATCAATAATTGATTAGAAAAATGCTTAAAGAAAAGCCCTGAGGATTGAGGGATGAATTATAAAGGTGGGCAAAACAGGGATAATCTTGAACTCATCAATAATCCTTCCTAGGTGTTGGTTTCTTCATCTTTAACAGTGATGGGCTTGACTAGACCCTGCACAAGGCTTCCCCCCAGCTTCAAGTTTTAGTGAGGAGCTACTAACTTTCAGTGTTTGCCCATGAGAAATAATTCCGGCAGCATTATTACTTGGAATGTTTTACATGAAATACACAAAAGAATTACTTCTGTGAGTATAGTTTTGAATTATATGAAGATGTTTGCAAAATCTTGCTTTTATTTAGCCGTCAGTAAATTTCTTATCCTTATTTATCCCTGTTTCAATTCACCAAATCCGCTATTGCTTGGAAACTTGTACTCAAGAAACACTAAACTAATCAAGTGTATATTCAGACAAGGGTAATCAGTTATGTAGTTAATTATGTATATAAATTTCTTTTTGAATCCCTTGCTGTTTAAGCCCTGAGATTTAAAACTGTTATTTGGAACTGGAAAGCGAAATTTAGTGCCAGGCATTAGACTTTTTTCCCTCCTGCTCAGCTGCAGAAAAGTATAAGATACTAAATCTTGACCTAGTAGTACAGTTATAAAATGTCATATTTTCCATATAATCCTTTGTGTGTATGCACACACACACACATACAGACACTGCTCAAAGGGATATGCAAATACTGTTAAATGTATTACAATTTTGACCAGAAACAAAGCCCCTGGCAAAAGACTGAGAGAATCTAAAGCATTTTGCCTCTTTTAAACCTGCTTCTATTCCTCTCCTGATTTATGGCTGAAGCAGGAGCCGCCTTTACCATATTGGATAGATGGCATCAGCCCGGCTGTTCTTTCAACAAATTAATTAATAAAGATCCTAAATGAGTCATAATATTATCTAGGAGTAATTTTGGCAAGAGTACAACTTGGCTGAACTGTCTTGCTTCTCTTCGTCCAAAGAGAATATTAGTCTTGGAGTCCTGGCCACATTTCTATAATGCATCCCTATGGACCACTACCATTGGACAGAATGAGAGGTTTCTCTATCCACTCTAAAGATGACAACACAGAGAAGAAAATCTCTGTTATACTTACAAGGGAAAAATAAAGGTACAAACTGTTTAGGTCGGAAATGGGTTCGGGACCTGATAAGTCAAAGTCAGAATACTGTTTTCGGCAGTTATTTGCTATATAACTTCAGTGTCCCTGTCTGAAATGGGGTAATGATTCTGTAATCTACATGGGAGTAGTCCTTGTTGATTTCTCCAGACTTTCTTAAGATCCAGCTCAGTATATTGATATTTCTGTGATTAAAAAAAAAAAGCCAAAATCTACATTGAAGAGTAATGAAGACCTTGACTGGAGGTTCCTTGGAAAAAAATAAGGTGAATGCATTACACAACGCGCAGCAAGTCTCTCTGAAGCTCCTCCTAAATATTTTTACTTTCCTCCAGATTTCAGTGCCTACATCAATTTTCATATGCATTAGTTCAGGCATTGACAAGATACTATTATAAAGAGTCCCCAAATGCAGTGGTTCAAAAATTGCCTCTCTGTCTTTCTGTCTCTCTGTTCCCTAACAGCTAGGATGTAAATGATCCTATTTAACAGGGCAGCTTTTCCCCCTTGTTATTCAAGAACCCAGGTTCTTCCTAAGGTTTGTAAGGGTTTGTATTCAAACGCTTTCACTCTGCTCTGCATTGAGATCACATGCATAATAAAATCAGATGGATTCCAGTTGGAGGGAAAGGAGAAGAGAACGTGAAGAAGGGAGAGCTCTGGGTCGGCAGACCCAAGCTTGCACCTTTCACTTCTGCTACCATTTTACTGGTGATACCTAATCACTTCACCATACCTAATGGGGCTGTTTGCAAACTGGCCACAGCCCTTCACTCTGCCCAGTATCCAAACCCTTTTCAGGGTGACTCTGCAGGTCCTCTGATCAAGAGGTAGAGTTTATCTCTGCCCCTCTTGAATCTAGCTCAGGCTTGGACTTAACTTCTGCTAGTAGATGGTGGCAGGAGTGATAGTGTAACAAACAGTTAAGAGCCTTGACTTTAAGGGGCCTTCTGCTTTCTCTCTTGAAATCCTGTCCAGCTGCTGTTATTAACAAATGAGCAACTCCAGCCAGGCTGCTGGAGGACGAGAGACCATGCCGAGCGGTGAGGAGTCATCCCAGCTGAGCCCGGCCCAAACTGATGACCTGCGGAATTATGAACAGAGCACAACATTGCCTGTGCGGTGCTGGGTTCTCTGGGAAGCCGATGCTGAGATGGAGTCAGGAATCCAAAACACCTGTGAAAGCAAAAGGGCAGGAAGTCGAGTGTGGGTGGGGGAGGGGAAGGGGGCGGAGCCATCGGAGCGTGATGCCCCTGACAAGTCTCCATCAAGGAGTTTCACCGGAGAGTTTGCCTGTCAGCCAGATCCTGAACTGGACCGAAATGGCTAGACTTTTGTACCACAGCCTTGTTCTGGCATTGGGTGGGTGCTACCCTGAGATGAGAACGACCAGGCTGAAGGCTGCCAGCTGACTCTACTTCTTCCTGTCAAGCAGTGAGTTGTCCCTTGAAAAACAATCTGAGTGGTGCGTTTCCGTGAATGCAACCTTGTTTCAAGCCACCAAGTTTTAGCGTCATTTGTTATGCAGCAAAAGCTAACTGATTCTCATAACTGCAAGGGAGGCTGGGAAATATAATTGAGCTGGACGACCTCGGCAAACAAAGGAGCCTCCTCTTTTTAGAAAAGAGGGTGTGGGTGTAGGCGTGTGTGCAGGTGATCGTGAATGGTGATAAATTGTTTATCTCTATTCCCTACCTTGTGTAGTTGTGAAAATTAGAGCTAATATACATAAAGAACCTAGTAGACTTCTCCGAGGTGGATCCAAGTTTTGTCAGGCCAGAAGCTTATATAATTTGGAGGTTTCTTTTTTAAGAATACAAAATTACAAAAACAAAATTAAGTACAAGACCTTGGAAAGGGCCCCTGTCAGTGAGAGCCCCAAAGCTTATCCTTCTTTAGCTTTGTATAGTAAACCTGCCCCCCAAGATGCCTGATGGATGATAGACATTGAAAAAAATTACGTTATTATTTGTCCAATAAAAATGACATCACATGGCCATTAATTTATTATCTAGTCATCATTTGCCCAAACAAGGTGTCAGCAGGTTCACATAGGTGCAAAACCCATACCAACTTCGGTTTCCTTCTGAGTGGGGTGGGAGGGGCTCATCATGGGCAGAGGCCATTGAGTCCATCTGTCCTTCCATCCCATGAACCTCCTGTGACAGAGGAATCTGCAATGGGTCAGGCTTTCTCTCTAGAAGCTGAAAATCCCAGAAATGCCTTTTCTGAGCCTCTTGCAGCCAGGGCTGAGGCACAGCACCAAACACATACCCCAGACTCTGAAAAGAAAATTATGGTATAAAGAAGGAATCCAGCAGAACGATGCCTGGCAGCTGTTCGGAGGCCCAGGGACAGTGTCAGGTGGCCAGGGGCAGCCCCAGCGCTATGGTCCTTGCCCCAGTAGGAGTAGAGATCCTGAAGTGTCCCTGAGGTGCCCAATATCTTTCAATAGATTTCTTTCTTAAATCAGCCAAAGCATGTTTCTCATGCTTTTGACTTGGACCTTGACTGACATACAATATATGGGTTTTTAATTTCAGCCCACACAAGGGTGGAGCAGGAAATGTTCCCTTCCACTTTGGGTGGGTTCCTACATCTGGAGATGCTGTGGAAAGAGGAGCGTACCTACGTAAATGTGAGAATCTGATGAAAAGCGTTTTCCTCCTTCCAGTCAGATTACTCAAGTTTGACAGCTTCAGCCATTTACTTGCTGTATGACCCTGGGCCACTCACAGTTTCTAAAAGTCTCTAGAATGTTGCCCCTAATACTGGGGTTGGTGTGAGGCTTACCATGATGGCCTATCTGAGAGCAATCTTTAAATTGTGAAGTGTAAGTTATTTTTAAATATATAAAAAAAAATCTGCCAAGCTCTTGCTCTAAACCTGATCCACTAATTCCCCCCTTTGGGTAGTTTGGTTAGTAATTAAAGTCAGTTTATGGGCTTGTACACATTCTTCACATAATTTGAGCTTGTTCCAACTTGTTTGTGTAATTAATTGGTGGCATTTCCCATGCCAAGCGTACCTTTGTAATTTTCTTCTTGCTGTGTGAGCAGTAGGAGTCGCCCATCTCAACAACTCTTAGGTATTCTTCAAAATTTGCAAAGAAATACACTTTCTCATTTGGGTTCTTAAGAAAAAAGAAAGTAAATTTATTGTGGGTGAAAATAATAATTTCAAGATCATTTATGCAATCCACAGGTCGGTCTTCATGGCTTTCCATTCTTAGTTTGGAGATTCAGAGCTTCTCTTTGGAGTTTTCTTTCTGGAATTTCTCTTGGTTAGAGGCTTTGGTTAAGGAGCAGGAAGCCAATCTTGGAGAAAGCAGGTATTTTCGTGATTATTCCTGAAATTCTTTGTAAAACATTGTTTGGCCTATACATAATACATATTTATGCAGAGAAATTGACAATACAAAGAAGAAAACTTTCTAAATCCCGCTTTTGCTACTTTGGCATTTAGTTATCTGTTGTTTAGTTGTTTATTTCGTGTATAATCATCCATTGTCATGTAACACACCATCCCAAACCTAGTGGCATAACGCACTTCATGATGCGCAGATTTTGTGCGGAATTCAGAAATTCAGACAGAAGGATTCAGGAGTTCAGAGTGGAGCGGCTGTCTCTGCTCCAGGGCCTTAGCTGAGAGAACTGCTGGTGACTCTCTGGCTGGGACTGGAATCATCTGGTGGCTTCTTCACTCACCCGTCTGCTGATTGAGCTGGGATGACCTGAAGTCTGGACATGGTCGGGGTTCTGACTGGAGTCCGAGCATCTAAATTCAGCCTCCCCACCATTGCATGTGGTTTGGGCCTTGCACAGCATGGCAGCCGGTTCCGAGAAGTGTCTTAAGAGCAAACTTCTGGGGGCGCCTGGGTGACTCAGTGGGTTAAGCCTCTGCCTTCGGCTCAGGTCATGATCTCAGGGTCCTGGGATCGAGCCCCGCATCAGGCTCTCTGCCCAGCGGGGAGCCTGCTTCCTCCTCTCTCTCTCTACCTGCCTCTCTGCCTGCTTGTGATCTCTCTCTCTGTCAAATAAATAGATAAAATCTTTAAAAAAAAAAAAGAAAGCAAACTTCTGGAGAGTATTCCAAGAGAACCAGGCAGAAGCTCCCTGACTTTTTATGAACTGACTTCAGAATCTTCCTAGTATCACTTCCCCCATACTCTTGGCCAAAACAGCCACAGGCTCATCCAGATTCGAGGGGAAGGGGACCCCACCATCAATGGGAAAAATAACGAAGAACGTCGGGGCCAGGTTTAAAACGCACACCTTGTAAGACCTTTTCACACGGCCAACACAGTATACCACATACAAACATGCATCTACATTCAAATACATTTTTAAAACAAAAGTAGAACCGCATTGTATATTAAATATAGTTTTATGTAAAAAGGAATGAAAATTTTATTGAGATGATTGTTGGTTTTCAAGAACTTTTAAAATTCCAAGTTCTATATGAGGATCTTAAAAGGATCACAAAAGTACATTTTAGAGTTTCTTAAAAGTTAATTCAGTCAGGGGTTGCCTGGTGGTGTAGTCAGTTAAGCGACAGATTCTTGGTTTTGACTCAGGTCATGATCTTGGAGTCGTCATCTCAGAGTCCTGAGATCAAGCTCCACTTCTCCTTGGTCTCCTTACTCAGCGCAGAGTTGGCTTAGGTTTCTCTTTCCTTCTGCCCCTCCCCCCACACATGGGCATGCACACGCTCTTTCTCTCTCTCTCTCTCTCAAATAAATAAATCTTTTTTAAAAAAAGGTTAATTCAGTCAGAAAAATAAAATTTTGGAAAAACAGTATCCATCAAGAGTTAAAAATATGTAGGTCTAAATAGTGATAGTATTTCTAGTTTCAAAGCTATTATTTGGCTTATTTATTTTTTAGAGATTATTTATTTATTTATTTAGAGAGAGAGCACAAGCAGGGGGAGAGGTAGAGGGAGAAGGAGAGAAAGAGAATCCCAAGCAGACTCCGTGCTGCCCAAGGAGCCAACGTGGGCCTGATCCCATGACCCCCAGATCATGACCCCAGCCGAACAAGAGTCAGCTGCTTAACTGACTGAGCCACCCAGGTGTCCTCAATATTTTATTTAAAGACAAATATAGGACTCTAAACCCAGCTTGTGTGTTAAAAAAAGATAAAGCACTAAATAAGGTGTATTTCATCTCATAATTTTTAAGATAATGTGAATTCCACATAAATCATGGCTTGACTCTTGTGGTCACGGGACTGTGGAGAACCTTGCCTCAATGTTGCTGTGCTTCAAACAATCTGGGGCCTATTCATCGGTGGACTCTGATTAGGAGGTCTGGGAGGTCCTAAATTCTACATTTCCAATTAGTTCCCAGGAAAAGCTGCAGCTTGTCTCCAGACCAATGTTTGAGCAGCAAAGTTAGAACAAAGACCCGAACAGAAATACGCTTTGCATAGCTCCTATTCATTAACTTTTTTTAATTGTAGAAGAAATACATGTTCATGATATAAAGTTTTTGTATTTCGGACATATATAATCCCCTTAATGACTACTATCCTTAAGAGAATGGAAAATAATATTAACATTTATTTGTTTGCTTACGTATGTATTTGTTTATTGAGCTCTAAGTGATTTACGTGCATTTTCAGGCATAACACTCAGACAATCGTATGAGGGAAATGCTGTTACTCTCCCCATTTTCCAGACAAGGAATGGAAGTACAGAGGGCTTAGCTTACTCACCGTCACAGCCAGAAGATGCCAGAGGTAAGATTCAAACTGACCACCTTGACTCCAGAGCCTTCCATCTGAACCACAGGGCAAATCTGCCTAGTCTGTCAATTTTCTTCTATGTGCGTGCTAACATTAATGAATTCTAATCATAATTCTAAAACAAATGTGCAATTTTTCCATGCATTTTTTTTATTTATTTATTTATTTATTTATTTATTTATTTATTTATTTATTTATTTCTGCGTGCGAGTGGTTTATTTGGGGAAGAATTCCAGGAAACTGGAGTCAGGGGTTCTTCTAAGAATGAGATTAGGAAGGAGACAAAACCAGTGCAATGGTGAGTTAGTGATCTGGTTCCCACTCTGGGCACCTGGGGCTCAGCCCTACTGGAGGCCCTCTACAGAACTGAAGTATGTGCCAGAGAGGCCCCAGGGCAACAGGAAGGGAATAATCAATGGGGCCAAGCGGAGGCACTCTCTGGCTGTACCTGTATGTAGCTGGTGGCATATAGTAATTTTTAAGTCTTAAATTTTTTAAATTTAAATTTAAATTTTTTGAACTTAAATTTTTTAAAAATTTAAAGTTAAAATTTTCATGCATGTAATTAAAGATTTAAATTGAAATCAGTGTATAGATTAAAAAAGTAAGTCTCTGACTTCTAGTCACCCAAGTCGTCCTCCCCAGGGCCAACTTTAGTGTGTACTTTTGTGTGTATCTTTTCAGAGGTAGGCCATGTATAAGCAAACAAATCCTTAGTTCTCCCCCTTCCTTGAAGTTCTACTGGACTGAGCTTTTAAGAATTTCTATCTAACCGTCTTGATAATTATTTATGTATATGTTTAGAACTCTGTCTTCTTTGGAAGGACCACAGTATTTTATTTATGTCCGTACCATAATTTACTTAACCCCTCACTGATGATATTGATATTTCCAGGATTTTTTTTAAAAAGTCAAGATGATTGATGTAACACATGCAGTAGATTTCACCCTCCTATGTGTACAACACTATGAATTTTGGTAGATGCATGAAGTTCCGTCACTTAAGAAGCCCGAGTGTGCCTTTGTAGGCAGTCCCCAGCATTCCTCCCCAGCCCCTGGCAACCACTGATCTGTGGTTTGCCTTTTCCAAAATGTCATATAAACGGAATCCTATAGGATGTAGCATTTTGGGTCTCATTTCTTTCACTGAGCACAGCACGATTGAAATTTATCTGTGTGTATATCAGTGGTTGCTTCCTATTATTACTGAGTTATAGTCCACTGTATGGATATACCACAGTTTATCCATTTACCAGTCATAAGATGTTTGATTGTTTCCGAGTTGGGGTAATTATGGATAAATCTGCTGTATCTGTGAGTATATCTGTAAGATACATTCTTAGAACAGGAACTGTTGGGCTGAAGGGCTCAAAAGAGTGATCTGAGAGTGTCAGGCAGCCTTTTGGGAAAGTGGAGCCAACTAGGCATGGCGATGCGTTTCCCCCCATCCTCAGCAACACAGTGTGTTATTCAATCTCGGTACATGTTTTTAAGTGAAATTCTACTTTAGATGATCGCTGTGCAAGTATCTACCTCATCAGCCGTTGGTGGGAACTTAACTAAAAGCTTTTAGGGCGGGGCTTGCTGCACAGAGGGTGGCAGAGGATGTTAATTATTGGATGGTCATCATTGTCAGTCAATGAAGCACATTATTATTTCCTTTGCTGAGTTCTTTGTATATTCAGGCATGCTTTTCTGTGAAGATCTCAACGTTCTATTTATGCCGGCTAGAAATTCAGGTACTGTGTTGTTGTTGTTATTTAATTAGTAAACTTTATTTTTTTGGAGCAGTTTTAGGTTCATTGCAAAATTGAGTGAAAAGTACAGACAGTTCCCATATACCCCCACCCCCCTCTCAGAATCTCCCCCACTATCAACATCCCCCACTGGAGCGGTACATGTCTTATGATTGGTGAACCTACATTGATACATCATTAGCACCTAGAGTTACACTAGGGTTCACTCTTGATCTTGTACATTCTATAGGTTTTGACAAATGTGTAATGACATGTATGCACCACTTTAGTGTCATATGGGATAGTTCCATTGCCCTAAAGAATCCTCTGTGTTCTGCTTATTTATCCCTCCCTTCTCCCTAACCCCTGCCAACCACTGATCTTTTTACTTTCTCCATAGTTTTGCCTTTTCCAGAATGTCATAGAGTTGGAATCATATAGTATGTAGCCTTTTCAGATTGGCTTCTTTCACTTAGTAATATGCCTTTAAGTTTCCTCCATGTCTTTTCATGGCTTGATAGCTCATTTCTTTTTAGCCCTGAATAATATTCCATTGCCTGTATGTACCAGTTTATTCATCCACTCACCTGTTAAAGAGCATCTTAGTTGCTTCCAACTTTCAGCAATTATGACTAAAGCTGCTATAAACATCCATGTGCAGGCTTTTGTGTGGACATAAGTTTTCAGTTTGTTTGGGTAAATACCAAGGAATGCAATTGCTGGATCTTGTGGCAAGAATATGTTTAGTTTTGTAAGAAACTGCCAAACTGTCTCCTAAAGTAGCTATACTATTTTTTTCATTCCCACTAGCTTTCCGTTCCTATTGCTCCACATCCTTGCCAGCATTAGGTGTTGTCAGTGTTTTGGATTTTGGCCATCCTAATAGGTGCGTAGTTGTGAATGATAGAAAATATGTATATTGGCCTCAGCCCCTGGTTCCTGGCACAGAGCTTTGAAAATCCTTGTGATTTCCTAAGTGATAAGGTAATAGGAGCATCTTTTATTCTAATATTTGGTCTTTTACCCCCATTACTGATAAAAGCCTTCTAATTCCCTTGGCATTTTCTGGGTGATAGGAGTGTCTTTCATTCTAATGAGGCAACTCTTGGTGGGCTTCTGGAAGGGGGCTGGCCACCAGAAAGACCAAGCCATTATTAGAAGCTTGTGATTTTCAGCCCCACCTCCCATTCTCCAGGGAGGAGAGAAGGGCTGGAAATGGATTAAGGATCAATCAAGCCGAGGTGAGGAAGCCTCCATAAAAATCCCAAAAGTATGTGGTTCAAAGAGCTTCCAGGTTGGAGCATCCACGTGGAGGTTTGGGGAGAGCGGTGCCCAGAGAGGGGACAGACATTACAGTCCACTTCCCACATACCTTGCCCTACGTATCTCCTCTGCCTGGATGCTCATCTGTATCCTTTATCAATCCTCTTACAATAAACGGGTAAGCAGTAAGTCAACCGTTTTCCTGAGTTCTTTGAGCAGCTCTAACAACCCAATTGAATCCAAAGAGGGAGTGGTGAGGGGCACCTGGGTGGAGCAGGCTGTTATGTGTCCTGCTCTTGGTTTTGGCTCAGGTCATGATCTCAGGGTCGTGAGATCGAGCCCTGGGTCAGACTCCATGCTCAAGGAGTCTGTTTGACTTTCTCTCTCTGCCCTTCCCTCCCCGTGCTCTCTCATTCTCTCTCTAAAAGTAAATACATACATACATACATACCAAAGAGGGAGTGGTGAGAACCTTCAGTTTATAGGCAATGGGTCAGAAGCACAGGTAATAACCTGGACTTGAGATTGGCATCTGAAGGGGAGGGGGCGGCAGTCTTGTGGCATCTGATGCTGTCTCCGGGGAGATAGTGTCGGAACTGAGTTAAACTGTAGGACTTGCAGCTGGTATCACAGAGAATTGCTTTGTTGGGAACGTCCCCACCCCTCCCCACATACACACACACGGCGTCAGTGTTATGAGTGTGGCCATAGCATTAGGGTAAAACAGACACATGGGAAGAGAGTTATTTTTCCTACACAGTAGTGATATCTCATTGTTGTTTTAATTTATGTTTCTCTGATGACATGATGTGGAGCATCTTTTCATAGACTTACTTCCATTGGTCTATCTTCTTTGGTACGGTGTCTGTTAAGGTCTTTGACCCATTTTTTATTTTCTTTATTTTGTTTAAAGGTTTTTATTTATTTTAGAGAAAGAGGGTGTGCATGTGTGAACAGGGGAGGGGTGGAGGGAGAGGGAGAGAGAGAATCTTTTTTTTTTTTTTAAGATTTTATTTATTTATTTGACAGAGAGAGCCACAGCCAGAGAGGGAACACAAGCAGGGGGAGTGGGAGAAGGAGAAGCAGGCTTTCCACCCAGCAGGGAGTCCGATGTGGGGTTCGATCCCAAGACCCAGGGATCATGACCTGAACGGAAGGCAGACACTTAAGGCCTGAGCTACCCAGGCACCCCAGGGAGAGAGAGAATCTTAAGCAGACTCCCTGCTGAGTGCAGAGGCCAATGCCAAGCTTAATCCCACAACCCTGAGATCATGACCTAAGCCAAAACCAAGAATCAGACCCTTAACCAACTGAGCCACCCAGGTGCCCCTGGCCCATTTTTTAAAGTCAGGCTGTTTGTTCTCTTATTGTTGAGTTTTAAGAATTTTTTTTACATATTTTAGATAATAGCACTTAATCAGATGTGTCTTTTTTTTTTTTAAGATTTTATTTATTTATTTATCAGAGAGAGAGAGAGAGAGAGCACAAGCAGGCAGAGTGGCAGGCCAAGGCAGAGGGAGAAGCAGGCTCTCCGCGGAGCAAGGAGCCCGTTGTGGGACTCGATCCCAGGACTCCGGGATCATGACCTGAGCCGAAGGCAGCTGCTTAACCAACTGAGCCACCCAGTGGTCCCAATCAGGTGTGTCTTTTACAAGTATTTTCTCTCGGTCTGTGGCTAATCTTCCCATTTTCTTGAGAAAATTTTATTTTCAACTTGTTCCTTTCTCACTTAATCTTCTACTTGATTATTTTTTATATCGGGCTCCATTCTGAGAGGGCTGCTTGCTCGGCACATACACTCCGGGCACAGACTGGCACTTGGGCTCAGATCACTCTCCTTAATAATACTTGTAGACATTCTTTACTTAGGGCTGTGAAACACAAGAGGAAGATTAGCTGAGATAATTGAATTCATATTCTAGAATAACCTATGGACAGATATAGCTTAGGTATAATTATTTAGTATGTATAGAGTTATAATAATTTATAGCTAAATTAATTATGACTCTAATTTTTCTGTTTTCTGCATAGTATTTATCTCCAGCTCAAACATTATGTTTTTACTCATTTATATAGGTCCCTATAATCTTAGTTCTTCCAATGAAATGTAAGTGCTAAGATTATAGGGAGCTGTTTTGTTCACCACTGTGAGCCTAAAACAACACCTGACACATAGGAAGCTGTGTGTTCATATTTGATGAACAAATTTATGAATAAATTACGCTGGGGTCCTGTATCCTTCAGATATTGGTGAGACCTTAAGGCAGCTGTGGCTAAGGGAAATGTGTCTGCCTTGGTTCTGAGCCATTCTTTCGTCTGTTCAGATCTGCCCATACCTGTCTTCAGATCTATCCTTCAACCAGCGATGATCACGTTACTTTCTATTGTCAGAGCAGAAGCCCTCTTTGCGGGGAATCCTTTGTTCCCATGTCTGAAATGGCTCAGAGTGCAGATTTAAAGTACAGAGTATCAAAGAATGGTATTTTTTAGGCTCTTGTTATAACATACATGACTCTAATTCTGCAAAATCCTTGCTACAGCTGCCAGGAAATGCCCTTGAATCCTAGCAACTGTAAATTGCCTTCTGCAAGGGCTGTGGCAACTGAAAGAGTTTCAGCAGGAAGAGAACCACTTTCAGTCTTGGGCTGCCTGGAAAAGTCCCCATCTGACTCCCTCGACACGAGAGACTTCCTTTCCATTATCACCTTGGCTGTCTCAATCGTAACGGGCTGAATGAAGAATAAAACCCAACTGGGGTAGTTATTTACCTATGCCAGGCATACATATGGTATATTAAGCATAGGAGAAGATACTGATGACATGCTAACAGGTTAAGTCTCATTAAGATTTAGGGTTGATTATTAGGAAATGTGTATCTAAAAAATTACATTACACCAAAGAAGATATACAAATGGCCAATAAGCACACGAATAGATGTTCAACATCGGCAATCATTAGAAAAATGCAAATCAAAATTACAAAGAGAGGGGCCCCTGGGTGGCTCAGTCGGTTGAATGTCTGGCTCTTGGTTTCAGCTCAGGTCATGATCTCAGGGTCAAGGGATCAAGCCCTGCGTTGGGCTCCATGCTCAGTGCGGAGTCTACTTGGAGTCCCCCCCACCTCTCCCCACCCTTTCTCTAAAATAAATAAATAAATCTTAAAAAAAAAAATTACAAGGAGACAGCTTTCACATCCATTAGTACAGCTGTTATAAATTTATTTTTTTAATTTTTTTTTTAAGGAAGGGGTTGGGGGCAGAGGGAGAAAAAATCTTAAGCAGGCTTCACAATAGTGAAAAGGTAGAATTAATTAACCCAAATGTCCATCAAGGGATGAATGTATAAACAAAATGTGGTATATACATATAAAGGAATATTATTCAGCCATAAAGAGGAATGAAATTCTAATACATGCCCCCACATGGAAGACATTAGGGTAAGTGAAATAAGCCAATCACAAAAGGAAAATACTGTGTGATTCCACTTACAGGTAGTACCTACAGTACAGTCGTGGTTTCCAGGGGCTGGGAGGAGGGAAGAAAGGGGAGTTGCTGCTTAACGGGTGCAGTTTCAGTGGGATGATGAAGAAGTTTCGGAGTAAAGTAGTGGTGACGGCTACACAGTAACACAAGTGGTCTTAATGCTGCTGAACTGCACACTTAAAAAAAGGCTAAGATAGTCAATTTTATGTTACGTATCAATTTTATATTACGTACAGATTACTACCAAACAAAAACAAAAAATTTACATCATACATAGCTGAATCTATCTTCAAATTAAAAATGTAAATGAGGGGCGCCTGGCTGGCTCAGACAGGAGGGCATGATCTCAAGGTTATGAGTTTGAGCCCCACCTTGGATGCAGAGATTACTAAAGCCAAAGAAATACATCAACTTAAAAAAACACCCATGACTATTTGGGGTGCTTGGCTGGCTCTGTTGGTAGAGCTTGCGACTCTTGATTTCAGGGTTGTGAGTTCAAACCCCACATTAGGTGCTGAGATTACTTAAAAATAAAATCTTCAAAAAAATGTAAATGAGTTCGTTCCGCCAAAGCCAATAATGAGATGGGTTCCATTATTACCTCCAATTTGCAGCTGAGGAAATAGAGGCAGAGAGAGGTCGAAGAGCTTACAAAGCGTCACACAGCTAGTAAGCGCTAAAGCCTAATCAATCCCAGGCCCGCCGGAGAGACTCTTCTCCTTAACGACCGTGGCACACTGCCTCTCTATTCCCGTCGTACACTAACACGCGTGCTAAGCTAACACAGGGGGCTGCAGTGAGAAAATAGAGCCCTGCCCCGTAACGCAAATGAAACAGCTAGCTGAATGCAACGTGGCTTTTTCATTTCCTCATTTGACTAGCTGTGACTTTTGAGAGGGCTTGAGGTCTTTGAGCAGTGAAGAACAGATTATTCTAAACCATTCCTGTGATTGGACTCACAGATTGTTAAATACTGATGTGCACCCCTCTTGTGGATCCTCTGGGAGATGTTTAATTTCTAAATTGCGACATGAGCATTTCATTCTGTATTGGCTGCTACACAGGAAATGGAGCGAGCAGAAGCCAGCTGATTTCCAGAGAGGCAGAAAGCTCAAAAATCACAACTGAGAGTCATTTTGTCCTTGGATTCTATGGCATTCTTTCACAGAAGTACCCAAAATCAGCCTTGCCAGGCCATCCTGGCACGTGTAGCTCTGGAGGTCATGAGCTCCAGAGAGGAGAGCTGTAGGTGCTGGGAAATGGGCTGGAAACTGACCTCGAGGGTCGTGGTCCTTGGCTGTGCTTTGCTATGATTTCAGAGTTTCTCAACTTAGAGTAGCAAAATTGAGCCCAACTCTCATATTCGAAATTACCTTACCTTGTAGAAGCCATCACCTGTGAAACTTGTTGGGTTTTTGTTGCAATAACTGCGCTGATTGAAGCTTATTAAGTCCAGGCACTCTGTCAAGCACTTGAAGTCTCTTATCTCATTGTCGCCTCACCACCTTCTAAGAGAGGTATTCTCACCTGCATTTTATGGGCCAGGAGACCCAGAAAGGTGAGGTCTGCTCAAGTCCACACATCCACGAAGAGACAGAGCCAGGATGCAAACCAGGTCTCCTGAGTCTGTGGCTTGCCCTCCTCCCTGCTTAGTTATGCTTTTTGTCTTACGGTAAAATGCATTTCCATTGATTCTCGGGTAGATGAAGAAAATAAGCAGGATTTTATTAAGTTGAACGACATGAAATGGCTGTTTTTGCAGGGCAAAATAGTAAAATATTAGCAATTTCATGAATTCGGTCTAACTGACCAACCGATGAATTTTCCTTTTCATATCTTGAACATGCTAATGGACAGATACGTACAAAGCCCTGCACTGCTGTTAAGACACTGAAAACACAGGTGTCCCTTAATAGTTGCGTCGGAACCCTGAGACCACCCTCCTCCATATAAACTTTATAGAAAAGGAAGTCCCCAGGCAAAGCAGGATAACTGAGTAGACCTCTGTTCTTTGTTGGCCACATGTAGGCAGAGAAAGTATAGCTTTTTTGGGGAGGGGATGGGACCTGTCTGTGATGGGATGCTTCACGTTTTTAGAGTCTCTTCTCTCCACATAGTAAATCCTTGCATTATTTAAAGTATTAAATGTTACTTCTGAGTATCTCTTGACTTCATTATCCTATAGTTGTCATTATAATGTAAATACACACATTCTGTGTGTCTGTGTATGCATATACATAATTCACTTAATGTTTGATTAAGAAAACCACTATTTCAAAACAGTATATTTCTCTCTCTTCCTTCTTACCGATACCAAAGTAGCCTAAAACAGGCCTTTACGATAATACGATTGAGGACTGAAGTTTTTTTAAAAGGAAAGAAATTCTGACATATGCCTTAACATGGATGAATCTTAGGGACATTATGCTAAAATAAACCAGTCACAAGATAGTAAATAACGCATGATTTTACTTCTATGAGGTATCTAGAATAGTCACATGCGTAGAAAGCAGAATAGTGGTTGCCAGGGGTATGGGGGAAGGGGAAGACGGGTACTTATTGTTCAATGAGTGGAGAGTTTCAGTTTTGTAAGACACAGAAGTTTGGGAGATTGGTCGCACGACAACATGAACAAACTTAATACTACGAGACTGTACGCTTAAAAATGGTTAAGATGGAATTCTATGTTATGTGTATTTTGCCACAGTGTTCATAAAAGATCAAAGTTTTTAAAAAGTCCAGCTTTACCAAGATTTATTAGTATATGGGAAGGAGTGTGACTCATCTATGAAAATTATTTTATAATGCAAAAGTAAAGGGGCGCCTGGGTGGCTCAGTTGGTTAAGCGTCTGCCTTCGGCTCAGCTCACAATCTCGGGGTCCTGAAATTGAGCCCCACATTGGGTTCCTTGCTCAGTGGTGAGTCTGCTTCTCCCTTTCCCTCTGCCCCTGCTCTTGTTCTCTCTCTCTAATAAATAAATAAAATCTTAAAAAAAAAAAAGCAAAAGTAAAGACAGCCATTAATTCCTCTTTTAAAAGTAGTGCTTGAAGGCTGCAGGGCTCTCTGAATAGAAAAAGCTAGCTGACGATTTTCCATTTAATGCCAGATTGACTACATTTTACCTGCAAGCATCTACAGTTTGAATGCAGTGTTTGTATGTTTCTTCCAGAACAAACAACTGTGAAGCTGTAAAAACATATTGACAGTGGTTTACTTTTATCAGTTTAATGGCCTAAAGCAGAGTTTCAGACTGTTAGATGGTTTTTAAAAGCACAGCAACTCTGAATGCAAGACTTTTTATCCTTCCCTCTATGCCCCAAAACCTTAATGATTAGTTTCATGCAAATAGAAACCAAATTTATATCTTACATTAGCTTTAATGCTGCTAACTGAATGTGCCCCGTAGGTATTTGCTTTTTTGTTTTGTTTTGTTTTGCTGTTGTTGAGGTGGCAGGAAGTTATGCCTTTGTTCTTAAAACGGAGAAGAATTAATATTTCATGCAACTATTTGGCGACACTTAAGTCTTATCGTGAATACTGTGCAAACGGATGCTCAGTGAACAAAGGTGCAGGTGGAAAGGGCGCGAGCTTAACGAAAGTCACAGGTATTTTACGAGAATAAGGTAATTATTTGTCAAAATTAAGGAGCTCAGAAAGTCAAATGCGATGGAAAAAAGAGCACAAACCTGGTATCCATAATTAAGAAACTTCAAGATCAAAGAGTCTAAATAAGGTATTAAAAGCCTTCAAGGTAAACTCCTTAGGCCAGGACTACAGAATACATACTTTATTTTTAATTATTCTGTATTTAATACCATGTATTTAATGGAAATACTGCATATTTATTATGGAGATACCTCCCTAGAGGTGGGCAGACTGATTGTCCTTGAAAATCATGGGGCGAATTTTCTACAGTTACTCTCTTGTGCCTTTGAAAGATTTTTATTTGTCCTATTCTTTCCTTCTGTAAAATGTATTTCACATGGTTGTGACCTTGTCGTTTTATTACTTCATTTTATTACTAGTCAATAACCATGAGTGATTAAAACTATCTTTTCAATTGATCAGTTTCAAATAATGCATCAGCCATGACTACTCATTATTGAGTTAGCTCATAAATCATTTGAAGTTGTGATCAGCTCCTTATTAGAGGAGTCAAACAAATAGGGAGTCAAAAAAATAGTTAATTTTTCTCCTTGTAAGAAATCCAGAGGATTATGGCAACTGACGTCGGCTGAGCAGTGAAAGTTGTTGTCACACTACTGTCTGTGTCAGCGGACCTCAGACTTTGGGGTCCAGAACCTCTTCACACTCTTAAAAATTATTGAGGATCCCCAAAGAGCCTTTGTTTATGTGAATTATACCTATTGATATTTACCATGGAAGAGAACTTCTACATTTAAAAAATTATTTATTCACTCATTTGAAAATAGTGATAAGCCCATTACATGTTGACATGTTTTTATGAAAAAAACCAACAAATGATATTTTCAAAACAAAAAGAAAATCAGCGAGAAGATTAGTGTTTTGCAAATCTCTTTAATCTTTAGCTTAATAAAGAACAAGTAGATTCTCCAGTCTTCTTCTGAAATCAATCTGTTGGACCATGGTCATTTGTTGGAGTATATACGAGGGAATTCTGGTCTCACATAGATAGGTCGTTGCAAAGGAGATGACCTTGAGAACCCCCTGAGGAAAAGTATAGGGCTTTCTCATAAGGCATTTCTTCTCAGTAGATTTCCCCTCATCCCGCTAATCATACCTGGGTAACAAACCATAATGAGACCAATCATTAACAAAGGGGAGTGAAAAGATCATGAGTGATTTAGAACTGAGGCTACCCTAAGGCTGGGATAGGATTTACTGTTCCTGGGATTAAGATATCTGCCTCTGTTTCGGGTTACCAGATTTAGCAAATAAAAATACAGGAGGTCCAATTAAACTTGAATTTCAGAAGTCAGAGTACTGGCTTCAGGAGAGCTGTCTCTGTGAGACGGGACTGCTGCTGGGGGTGACACGGGGGATGCAGAGAGCGGGAACCTCGAAGACGGAGCTCTTTTCTGGGCTCCCACCACCCACGGGTGCAGAGATTGCCACTGTACTGGAGGAAGACAGAAGCATGGCGAGGGCAGGGCAACTGAAGAAACCAAGGGGAGACGCTGGTTTGGGCTGTACAGTATGTTTGAGGAGCCCTAGAGGACCCCATAGAGAGACTTGCCCCCAGTTTCTAAGTGCTGAAGGAGTCTGAGACAGAGAAAAGGAGGAAAAATAATGTCTCCCTGTCCGCATACCTCCTTTCCGATCACTCTCCTTTCTAGCTCAGAAGCATCTGTATTTGCATTATCTAATGTTGAATTTACATTCATGGATCTGCAGACTTCAGAAACTGTCCTTTTTTTTTTTGATTGAAATTCTCAGTACTAATTCATGCCTCAATAAGATTGTAAGTAAGCAACAAAACCAAATGAACCACCACGCTTTTGGGATTTTGTTTTTCTTTTAAAGCAAACCCTTTCCCTAGGCAACAACCAAGTGACAAAATAAATTCTTTTAATACTATTTACCAATCGGCTTGCATAAATCATTACCAACTTAAAGAAATGGGACAGGAAGCTATTGTAAGAAAGCTTTGATAGGAAAAGGGAAACAAAAATTGTGTCACCAGAGATTGAATTTTTCTGTGGAAATCAGACACCATCCATGACAAAGTATTAAATCTCTCTCCCTCTTTTTTTAAAGTTTTTTTTTTTTAAAGATTTTATTTATTTATTTGACAGAGAGAGAGAGAGATCACAAGTAGGCAGAGAGGCAGGCAGAGAGAGAGGGGGAAGCAGGCTCTCTGGTGAGCAGAGGGCCCAATACGGGGATCCCAGGATCCTGAGATCATGACCCAAGCCAAAGGCAGAGGCTTTAACCCACTGAGCCACTCAGGGGCCCATCTTTTTTTTTTTTTACTAACATCTCTGAGAGCCCAAAGACTCATTCATTTATTCACTCAACATTTATTGTGTCCTTCTTTATGCCAGGCCCTGTGCTGGTGGTGATACAAATATGAATTAGACATGATCCTGGATGGCTAGTAGTGGGGGCGGGGAGGAGGGGATGCATAAAGAAATAACTAACAGTCACAAAAAAAAATAATTATAAAAGATACTTTAATAGATAAATGAATGGAAGAAAACATTCATTGTCAAGCACCATATGAAAGAAATGCTCTGTATTGAGGATCACATTTGATGGTAGGCATATGAGGTTGGCACTATCCTTATCTTCATTTGGTAGATGAGAACATCAAGCTCAGGGAAGTTGAAAGATTTGCCCAAGTTAGTAAGTAGAAGAACTGAGATTCCAACTGTTGACTGCTGGCAGGTGAGGAAAGTTTTCAGTGAGTAGATGACCCTTGAAAAGCAATTAAGTGTTTCCTGGTAGGAAAGATGGAGGGAGGGGATGGGGTGAAAGGATGGAAGAGTCCTAGAAACAGAGAAAAATGGGCAAGAGGAGGGGAGAGGGGAAACAGGGAGCAATTCTGAGGGAGCAGAGCCTGGCTGGGCATTTAGTGTGGGGAATGGGAGAGAAGTCTAGCAAAAGACGCAGGGTCAGGACGAGGGGGAGGAGAGGGGCTTGAGAATCTTACCGAGGAATGGCGGGTTTGTTTCCATCAGAGGGACTTATGCAAGGGAGTGACAGAAGCAGATTTGCATTTCAGAAAAATGACTCTGGCAGCAGTTAGATTACAGAGAGGCAGGAAATGATTTGTCTCCCTGGCTCAGGAGAGGGGGAAAGTAATGCCACTCCTGAGAATATAGCCTAGAGAGCCTCTCCGGCATCTGCTCAAAGAGACCAGCGCTGCACTGTTTGCAGCAGCAAAATTCCTAAACGTCCTTCAACAGAGAATAAATAAATAAATTGTGGTATCATCACAGAATGTGTACCATATGGTAGTTCAAGTGAATGAATTAGGGCAACACATGTCAACAGGAAGAAAAACAAAATGGTATGAAAAAAGCGAGTTGCAGAGGGAATATATAGCAGGAGGTCCTTTTCATAAAGTTTAAAAATCTACAAAGCAATGCGCTAAATTGTTTACTAATTCATAAATATCTAGAGAAAGCACAAGACACACGTGATATTAGCAAACTCATGACAGTGTGCTGGGGAAGGAGGCACCTGGGGATGAGGGCAGGCCAGTCAAGGTGGGCTTAAATATCTTTATCCATAGATATATCTGGAGCTGGATATCTTCATTTCTTTAAACAAAATGGCAAATAAGACAGTGTTAAGTGACATAGGAAAGATATTAGGGTTCAAAGCCGATGACCAAGAAAGAATTCTTGAGATATCTTTGGTGCAAAAAAGGTGATTTTTATTAAAGCACAGGGACAGGACCTGTGGACAGAAAGAGCTGCACTGGGGTCATGAGGAGTGGCCCATTATATACTTTCAAGTTGGGAGGGGGTTAGGGATAGCGTAAGTCTCTAAGGAATTTTGGAAGCAAGGGTTCCAGGATCTTGAGTGGGCTAGCTACTGGTGGCAAAAGGTCATGTATTACTGTCTAATAAAACCTTAGTCATGAGACCCTTCAGATGTATATTGGTGGGCCATGTGCCTGGGGAGTTTAGAGATAAACGAAGTTTCCAAAGGAATTTTTATACATTAAGGTAGACTTACGGGATCCTCGGAATCAGGGATGCTCAGGCTAGGATTGCCTTTTGCCCTTAGCAAAGTATTAACATCAAGGCAGTTGAGTCCCTAGAGGAATGTCACTCTGCCTGTTTCAAGGACTTGTCAATGGGCTTTAGGTAGTAAGGAAATTTAATAAATTTTCTTCTGCCTTTGTTTCCCACATCATTAAGGATTTGATAAAACTGGTAGAACACAGTTGTTTGTTCTTCATACTCAGTTGTATATTTGACATATAACATAAGAAACATTTAAGCTTGGATCCAAAAGCATACACCTTCTTCCACAAAAAGAAAGAAGAGAAATAGAAAGCAACAGGGTAGCCCGGAGAGAGGGAGCTGGAAGACAGATCACTTTAATGTCCAGGCAAGAGGTGATGGGACATGAGGTGACACAGTGGCAGTGAGAATGGAGAGACAATGAGATGTAGGTGATTACTGGTTTTGGCGAGTGGGAGAAAGAGTAGAATCCAAGTGACTCCTAGCTTCTGGCTTGCATTTCTGAGTGGGTGGTGGGGCCGATTGCCAAGGGAATGTAGAAGAAGCAACAGGTTTGGTTGGGGTGTAGGGTGTGGACATCTGTTTCAGGCAAGTTCAATCAGAGCCTCTTCTTCTGGGAAGAAACTTCCAATATGCTATTTGATATTCAGGTCAGGAGTTCAAAGTCTGTGGCAGAAATATAAAATTGGTCATCGCCGGCATTTGTGAGAATAAGTAATGTGATTATAAGTTTTATCAGAGGACTAAATATAGACGTATAATATGAATAACACTGAAAATAAATTTCAAATGAAGATGAGCTCAGATATGAGACATGTATGATGTGTAAGGAAAATATGAATCCTGGCTTTTACTCATAGTATTTCCAACTTTTAAAAGAAAGTAGTAATCTGCCTTTGACAAATTATATGTCTAAGACCTGGAGTATGTGTTGTCTTAACCCCTCATCACCGTGACAAGAAACTTAATAACGATCCTTGAAAAGTCTATGGTCTCTCTGCTGGGTGGTTTGGAACCAGCAAAAAGGCATTGCTAAATTACCAATGGGAAACCGACCTGGTGTTGGTAATCCGGCTAATGCTCAGAATCACCCAGGGAACCTGCAAAAACAGAGCAGATTTGGGGCACCAGGGTGGCTCAGTGGGTTAAACCTCTGCCTTTGGCTTAGGTCATGATCTCAGGGTCCTGGGATAGAGCCCTGCATCGGGCTCTCTGCTCAGTGGGGAGCCTGCTTCCCCCTCTCCCTCTGCCTGCCTCTCTGCCTACTTGTGATCTCTCTCTGTCAAATAAATAAATAAAGTCTTTAAAAAAAAAAAAAAGAAAAACTGCAGATTCCAGACCAATTGAACTAGAACCCTGGGGCCGGGGCCTTGGAATCAGCATTTCAAAAAGCCCTACAGGTCAGGCTGGTCCTTGGCCAAGCTCAGGAGACACAATAACAGCTCCTGGACAGCTGTCATCTGATGTAGTGGGGACCGTCCGCCTCCATTTGATTCCTAATCCTCCCCTGGGACCTTGGGCAGGTGACTTAACCTCTTTAGGTCTCAGTGGCCTCATCCCTGTAACGGAGATCAAGGTAACACCTACTCTTAGGGGAGTTGTAAGGACTAAATGAATTAATTTATGCCACATACTTACAATACTGTCTGGCATACCAGTGTAAATATGTAATAAAAGA
Organism: Potos flavus; assembly: GCA_028534135.1. Taxonomy (NCBI): domain Eukaryota; kingdom Metazoa; phylum Chordata; class Mammalia; order Carnivora; family Procyonidae; genus Potos; species Potos flavus. The sequence continues at coordinate 88,030,111 of CM052896.1, forward strand.
GAGTTTCTGTATTATCATTATTAATATATGTGACAAGGATACTGGACACCATTGCTATTACTCTTTTTGCTAACCAAATATCCTAATAATTTTTTTTTAAAGATTTTATTTTTATTTATTTGACAGAGAGAGAGATCACAAGTAGGCAGAGGCAGGCGGAGAGAGAGGGGGAAGCAGGCTCCCTGCTGAGCAGAGAGCCCGATGCGGGGCTCGATCCCAGGACCCTGAGATCATGACCTGAGCCGAAGGCAGAGGCTTTAACCCACTGAGCCACCCAGGCGCCCCTATCCTAATAATTTTTTTAAAGAGAACAAAATTTTACACTTGAGTCCTTTGTACTGTCTTTGCCTCCCCTATCTTCCCAGCCTCTTGAAATAGTTGTCTCTTATTTCTCTGGCACAGGAAATTTATCCTGAAGCTATTGGAAACATGAAGGCATATTTTATGCATGAACTAGTCTATGAGAGTTCTGGCATTCGATAGAGGATTGATTGGTATTCAAATGGCTCTTATTATTATCCGGGTCCCTCAGCAGACCCTGAGGGTATTTGGAGTTTCTGGCTGTTTCAGAGGAAGTTTTTCCATGGTTAAGAAATTTACTATAAAGCAAATTTTGTTTGTTAGATTTCACATCTCTGCATGCCCTGAAGACCTAATTATATGGACTTCCTGAGGTAGATGTATCATATTACACCTACTTTTTCAAAGAGAACACTCCTGAATTATTGTAGTGCATATAGATTCCTAATGAAACAGGTTCATAAAGATGAAAAAAAACCCACATGTGTATTATAGACATACTCTACCAATCATCTTGCTAATCATCTCATACTAACCATGCGTCTTGGGTATATTTTATGAATATTGCATTGACTCATTTTTAAAAATTATGTAAGTTTCAGGTATATAGCATTATAATTCAACATTTACATATATACTACAGAATGGTCACTCCCAAAAATCTAGCTACCATCCATCACTCTACAATTGAACCCTTACCCCTTTGTCCAACTACCAATCGGTTTTTTGTATCAATGAGTTTGTTTTTGTTTTGTTCTGTTTGTTCATTTTTGTTGCTTTTTAGATTTCACATGTGTATGAAATCATACAGTATTTGTGTTTCTCCCTCTAACTTTTTTCACCTAGCATACTACCCTTAAGCTCCATTCCTGTTGTTGCAAATGGCAAGATCTCATTTTTTTTATGCCTGAGTATTATTCCTGTGTGTGTGTGTGTGTGTGTGTGTGTGTGTGTGTGTGTAGTTTCCACACCTTGGCTATTATAAATGATGTTGCAATGAACATAGGGATGTATATATCTTTTTGAATTCATATTTTCATATTCTTTAAATAAATCCTCATTAATGGAATAGCTGGATCGTACAGTTCTATTTTGAATTTTTTAGAGAATCTCCACACTGTTTTCCACAGTGACTGCACCAATTTACAATCCCACCAATAGTCTGCAAGTGTTTCTTTTTCTCTAAATCTTCTCCAACACTAGTTATTTCTTATCTTTTTGACAGTAATCATTTGACTAGGTGAGAGGTGATATTTCATTATGTTTTTTTAAAAAGATTTTATTTATTTATTTGACAGAGAGAGAGAGAGAGCACAAGTAGGCAGAGCAGCAGGCAGAGGCAGAGGGAGAAGCAGATTTCCTGCTGAGCAAGGAGCCCATTGTGGGACTCGATCCCAGGACCTTGGGATCATGACCTGAGCCGAAGGCAGACCTTAACCAACCGAGGCATCCAGGCGCCCCCTTCATTGCGGTTTTGATTTGCATTTCTCTAATCATTAGTAACGTTGAATATCTCTTCACGTTGGCCATCTGTACGTCTTCTTTTTTTCTTTTCTATTTTGTTTTGTTTTGATTTGTTTTTCTTTTGTTTTGTTTTTCCCCATGCCCACCTGCAGCTGACTCACCTCTCTCATATGTCTTCTTTGGGAAAATGTCTATTCAGATCTTCTGCCCATTTTTTAGTCAGTTGTTTGGTTTTGGTTGCTGTATTGATTCATTTTGATAGTATTCCTCTACATTGAAAGTTACTCAGTAGTTTTAATTTCTGGAGAAGTTAATGATTCTAAGATTTTTGCCTATTTAGTGGTTAATTATTTCTAAATTATTACTAAAGCACATTTAGAGAGCTAAGTAAAAATGTAGCCAATGATGCAACATTAAAATTTCAACACATGAAAAAAAGTGCTCAGAAGTACAAATTAAAACCACAAGGAAACACAACTAAACACTACTAGAATGACTCAAATCAGGAACACTGATAATACCGAGTATTGACAAGGAGGTGGAGAAATTGAAATTCCTATACAGTGGGAGTGTGAAATGGTATAGCTACTTCGGAAGCAGCTTGACCATTTCTGTTTTCTTTTCTTTTTTTTTTTTAAAGGGGTGGGGCAGAGAGACAGAGGGAGAGGGAGAGAGAGAGAGAGAGAGAGAGAGAGAGAGAGAGAGAGAGAATCTTAGGCAGGGCTCAATGTCACAACCCAAGGATCATAACCTGAGCTGAGATCAAGAGTTGGACACTTATTTTTTAAAAAGATTTTATCTATCTATCATCTCCTCTCTCTCTCATCTATTTATTTATCAGAATGAGAGAGAGAGAGAGCACAAGCAGAGGGAGCATCAGGCAGAGGGAGAAGCAGGCTCCCTGCTGAGGAAGAAGCCTGATGAGGGACTCCATCGTAGAACCCTGGGATCATGATCTGAGCTGAAGGCAGATGCTTAACCAGTAATTAAGCCACCCAGGGGTCCCAAGAGTTGGACACTTAACCAACTAAGCCACCCAGGTGCCCTGCAGTTTGACCACTTCTTATAAACTTGAACATACACCACTATTTGACTCACCAATCCCACTTTTATGTATTTACCCAAAAGAAATGAAAATCTATGTTCCCACAAAAACCTTCATGCAAATATTTATAGCAGCTTTATTCATAATTGTCTCAAACTGGGAATGACCCAAATGTCCTACAATGGGTAACCGGATAAATATTTTGTGGCATAGCCCTATGTGGGAAGCTGAATAATGGCATGCCCGAGGATATCCATGTTCTAAAACCTGGAACCTCTGAATGTTGCCTCATATGGCAAAAAGAGAACTGCAGATATGATTAAGTATCTTGAGATGGGGGGATTCACATACGTCCTCATAAGAGAAAGGCGAAGGGAGATTTGATTCCAGATCGACACAAGAGGAGGCACAGTAACAACCATAAAGCTGGAGATTGGAGTGATGTGGCCATAAACCAAGTTTTGCTGGCAGCCACCTGGGGCTGGAAGAGGCCAGGAAAGGCTACTCCCCTGAAGCCTCCAAACGCCCTGCCACTCCCTTGATTCAGGCCCAGTGTTACTGATTTCAGACTTCTGGCCGCCAGAGCTATGAGAGAGTACATTGTTTTAAGCCATCAAGTCTGTGGGAATTTGTTACAGCAGCCATAGGAAACTAATACCCCACACAATGGAATACTACTTAGTGATAACAAGAAATGAGTTATTGATCACACAATGTATATTGTGTGTATATCACACAATGTGAATAAGTTTCAAATGCATTATGCTCAGTGAAAGAAACCACTTAGCAGTCTGTATGATGTCATTTATATAACATATATACAATGCCTTTTCAAAGGCAAAACTATAGGGACTGAGAAAGGCTCAGTAGTTGTCAGGGGTTGGGAAGCATTGATTGTAAAGGGGCAGCATAAGGGAGTTTTTTGGGATTATGGAACTGCTCTGAATCTTGACTGTGGTGGTGGTTATGTACTCTATTTGTCAAAACTGATAGAATTTACACTAAAGAGGGTAAAGTTTATTGTGTGTGAATTCTAAAATAAAATTTAAAAAAGAATTCAAGCTTTAGCAGCTGGAAAAATGTCAAAGTGCTAATTTTAAAGATCACAGTCCCTGCCCTAAGAGGCACTGGTTTTCAGCTCAGACCTCAATCAGAAAACTTCCCTTTCCAGTAAAGGAGAAGTTAACCCTTTGGTAGCTGGCAGTAGGAGAACACAGAAGAACGGAACTGGGAGCACATTCTTCAGGTGACTGACGAAAGAATGCAGGGAATTCATTCTAGAGGGAAGAGAAGCGTCTCAGCTGGGAGAATAGAGAGAAGCAGCATTCCTAGGTAATAGAGGTCTGCATCTGTACAGCGTATCGGACAGAACAAACTCCTTTAGAACTGTCCTTTAGGTGAATTTTAAATAACCACATAAAAGAAAGACTGAGTCTGCAAAAGGCCCAAGATATGAGAAAGTGTTGATCTGAGTGGGTCAAGACAGAAGAGGCACAGAATTGGGGAAGCACAGGAGCGCCTGGGGGGCTCAGTCAGATAAGCATCTCCCTTCGGCTCAGGCCATGATCCCAGGGCCTTGGGATGGAGTCCCGCATCGGGGGTCCCTGCTCAGTGGGGAGTCTGCTTCTCCCTCTGCCTGCTGCTCCCCCTGCTCGTGCTTTCTCTCTCTCTCTCTCTCTCTCTCTCTCATTCTGTCGAATAAATAAAATGTTAAAAAAAAAAGAACTGGGGCAGTACAAAATGAAAAGTCAGACCAGAGCAGATTCTTCTCCGTGGTGTGACCCTTGCTAAGGGTTTCCACTCAGCAGGGAATTGGGTGTTTGTAGTCAATCTCCTCCTCGACACACTGGTAAGGATCAAGTGCAATCATGCTGGAGGGCAGTGTTCTCATTCCTGAGCTGGTCCCATCTTTGTCAACAGTTCTTCCCTTGCTTTCACAAAGTTTAAAGTTGAAGCTCCATCGGGGTGCCTGGCTGGCTCAGTCGGTGAAGCATCTGCCTTCGGCTCAGGTCATGATCCCAGAGTCCTGGGATCGAGCCCCGCATCAGGCTCCCTGCTCAGCAGGGAGACGGCTTCTCCCTCTCCCTCTGCCTGCCACTCTGCCTGCTTGAGCTCTCTCTCTCTCTCTCTCTGACAAATAAGTAAAATCTTAAAAAAGAAAAAAGTTGAAGTTCCCTTTTAGGTATTGTTGCCCGTAAAGAGTTACTAATGAGAAGCAAGAAAATGGGGGAGTTTTGAAATATTGTGAAAACTCCCTCTCTGGCCTGTGGGTGTCCAAAAACTTAAGCTATATAAAATGCAGAATCTTGTTATTCAGTCAATAAAATGACTGTGGACAAGCAATGCAAACAGTACAGGGCAGTGGAGAGGTCTAGGAGCACAACTGTGCCATTTCATTCTATCCTGGTCCCTCCTGAAGCTTGCTATCACCTGGTGGCAGTTTATTGACATTGCCGGAAATAATTCTGGGGCCTGTGGCTGGCTGAGTCTTCCGGGACAGCAGGAAAGATTCCAGGAATCTCTGTTAGTTGGCAGTTATCCTGATGGCCTGCTCTGGGGAGACCGAGCCAAGAATATACTGTACAACCAGGGACTCGCTTTCAACCTCTGTACTTCTTAGGGCTGGAATTGTCTGCTATTTCCCTGCCTGACCTAGCCCATATTTCTCTGCAGAAGATAAGAATTTTAACTGGCCCCTGTTTGGGAAACAAGGTTTGAAGGATTATGGAAGCCAGTTGGCAATTGTATTATGTTTGAATTCATCTCATTGCAGGATGTGTTATCACTGTTCTGTTTTGTTTTGTTTTATAGTAAACGGGATTAATTCATTATATTTGACAGCAACTAGAAAGCTGGCCAATTATCTGTTAAGCCAGTCCTAGTTGGTGAAGAAAAAAATGCTGTTATCTTAAAATGTGGTGAACCTAAGCCTGCTTGCTTTCAGATCCGTTCCTCAGACTTCCGCTCTGCAGGCCTATTTCTTAGGCCCTTGTATCAATGAGATTCCAGCTGAGTTTGGCCAACAGGAGGCAGAATAACGATCCTCGGAAGATGTCCATTCTTTAATCCCTAGAACCTGTGAAAATGTTAAAATGTGACACGGCAAAGGGGGCTTTGTAGATGTGATTAAGATTATGGACCTGAGATGGGGAGATTGTCTTGGATCATCCAAGTGGACTCACTCTAATCGTATGAGCCCTTAAAAAGAGAATCTTTTCTTACTGGGGATGAGAGAAGTGAGTCAGAAGGGGAAGTCTGTGAGATCCAAGCATGAGAATGACTTGATCCGCCATTGTTGGCTTCAAAGACAGAGGAAGGGCCACGACAAGGGCCACGACAAGGAATGTCGGCACCTTCTAGAGGTTAAGAATCACCCCTGTTTGACATCCAGCAAGGAAATAGGGACATCAATCCTACACCCGCATGGAGCTGAATTCTGCCAACAGTGTGAATGAGCATGGAAGCAGATTCTTCTTCAGAACCTCCACAATCAACTACAGCCCTGCGGACCCCTCGACTTCCCCCTTGTGAGACTGAACAGAAGACCCAGCTGAGCCACGCTTCCTCGGACTTCTGATCTACAGAACTGGGGCCCTTGGGTTCTGTAATATCAGTTCTTCCTATTGTCCCTCCAACCTGAAAGTCCTAAGACCTTTGTGCTGTTGCAAATATCAGGGGTAACTTACATTTCTTGCTGGTCTTCTCAGCCTCTTCCATCTCCTGGGTTACCAATTCACCCGTAGTAAGTTCCATCTGCTTTAAATACTTCGAGTGGTTTCAGTTTCCTGATTTGACTCTGTATGATATGTACAGGATAATTCAGCTTTTTGGTAGTGATTGGAAGGGAGGGTACAATCATTTATTCATTCATTCAACAAACATGCACTGAGAGTCTATACTATGTGTATCAGGGGTGAACAGGGAAGACAAGGTCCCTGACTTCAGTGAACTTGACACAGCAGTTCAGCAGTTGGAATTTTAATTAGTAACAAAAGTAAAGCATTAGCATTGTGATAAAAACAAGTATCTATAAGAACATAAAATGAGGGGTTCTTAAACTGACCTAGGAACTAGGGAAGGAGTCTATAAAGAAGAGATATTTAATGAGAAGTTTGCATAGGGTTATCCAGACAGTGTAGTCAATAAAGTTGGGAGGGGGGGATTCGCTGAAGAATAAGAGTAAAATAGCCCTGTTTTATTCTGCTGGAAATTTAATCAACAAAAAAACTACTGGAACTAATAAGCAATTATAGCGAAGTGGCAGGGTACAAAGTTAATATACAAAAGTCAATTGTTTTCCTATATATGAGCAATAAACAATATAATTTAGAAAATAGAATATGTTATCATTTATGTAAGCATCCCCAAAAATGAAATACTCAGGTACAAATCTAACAAAATTTGTACAAAATATTTATGAGGAAAGCTATGTAACTAATGAAAAAACATCAAAGAAGAACTAAATAAATGGAGATATTTTATGTTCATGGATAGGAAAATTCAATATTGTCAAGAGGTCAGTTCTTCCCAACTTGATCCACAGATTCAATGCAATTCCAATAAAAATTCCAGCAAGTTATTCATGGATCTAGACAAGCTAATCGTAAAGTTTATATGCAGAGACAAAAGACCCGAAATAGACAACACAGTATTGGAAGTGAACAAAAATAGAGGACTGAAACTGCCCAACTTCAAGGTTTGTGATAAAGCTATAGTAATCAAGACAGTATGTTGTTAAAAAAATAGACAAATAGATGAATGGAACGAGAGAGCCCAGTAACAGGACTATGTAAATATAATCAACTGATCTTCGCCAAAGGAGCAAAGGCAATACAATGGAGCAAAGAAATGATGCTAGAATAGCTAGATACATATATGCAAAAAAAAAAAAAATCTAGACACAGAACTTATATCCTTTACAAAAATTAACACAAAATGGATCAGACCTAAATGTAAAATGCAAAGCTCTGAAATTCCTGCAAGATAATATATGAGGAAACCTAGATGATCTTAGGTGATGACACTTTTTAGATACAGCACCAAAGGCATGATCCATGAAGGAAATAACTGATAAGCTGAACTTCATTAAAATTAAAAACTTCTGTTCAGTGAAAGACACTATCAAGAGAATGAGAAAACAAGCCACAAACTAGTACAAAATATTTTCAAAAGATACATCAACAAGGGACTGTTATTTGCAATATACAAAGAACTCTTAAAACTCAACAAGAAAACAAGCAACCCAATTTAAAAATGGGCAAAAGGTCTTAACAGACACTTCACCAAAGATGATATGCAGTGAGTAACTAAGCACAAGAAAAGATGTTCAACATTGTATGTCATTAGAGAATTGGAAATTGAAATGAAATATGAATACATACCTATGACCATGGCCCAAATTCGAAACACTGACAACACTAAATGCTGATGAGGATGTGGAGCAATGGGAATTCCCATTCATTACTAGTAGGAATGCAAAATAATATAGACACTTTGGGAGAAAGGTTGGCAGTTTCCTACAAAACTAAACATTCTCTTTTACGATCCAACAATCACACTCCTTGGTATTCACCCAAATGAATTGAACACGTGTCTACACGAAAACCTGAATATGTGTGTTTATAGCAGTTGCTTTTTTTTTTAAAGATTTTATTTATTTATTTGACAGAGAGAGAGAGATCACAAGTAGGCAGAGAGGCAGGCAGAGAGAGAGAGGGAAGCAGTCTCCCCACTGAGCAGAGAGCCCGATGCAGGGCTCAATCCCAGGACCTTGAGATCATGACCTGAGCCAAAGGCAGAGGCTTAACCCACTGAGCAACCCAGGCGCCCTCAGAGCAGATGTCTTAAGTGGTATCTTTTTCATGCATTTTTGAGAAACGCATAAAGTGAAAAATGATTTTTTTTTTTTTTTTGCTAAATCAAATAGATAATGTACCAACAGATACCCTTATCAATTTAACACAGGACTGTGACTCCAACAATTCAACTTCTAATAATTTATTGTGAGAAAATAATCATTTAAAGACATTCAACATAGGGCAACCCTCTCGTGTCCCCTCCCTCCTCAGGAGCTTTGTACTATCATTGTGCTATTGCTCAATGAACCTTGCTTTGCTGCTCACCACTCTGTCTGGTCTACCTCTTCATTCTTTGACGTGGCGTGACCAAGAACCACGGGTATGAACAGAGAGAAAATCCTGTAACACCCGTGCTTTAATAAAACCACCATTTTGTATCTAAATAAATAAATAATAAAGAAATCCAACATAGCATTGTTTAGAATAGTGAAAATAAAAAGCAATTTAAATGTTTACCAGTTGACGGTCACTTATAAAAAACAAAGGGAATATATGATATTTAATAGTGAAAAATATTGATGCAGATCTATATTTATTGACAGAGAAAGATGCCCACGGCATTTATTGCAAGAAAATAGCAGTTTATAAAACCATACGCATATCTGTGTGTGTTCCCACGCAGTACCCCTGGGTGGTAGGTTTTGGAACGTATGCCAGTTATTAATTTGTTGCTTTTCTGCTTCACATTCATTTTTTTTTTAAAGAAAGGCAGACTGCCACGTGCAGCGCCTCATTTGGATGTGTCTGGAGTCTTGGAAGCTTGACTACCCTACGTTCTCCTACAAATGGACCTTGAGAGCTTGTTTGGAGGTTCTAGCAGGGGAACGCAGCTACTCGTATACCCTTGACCGAAGAACGGTTCTCTCCTCTATCGAGGAAGGTCGTCCTCTTCGACCGAGTGCGCAGCTTCGGGAGGGACGCACATGGAGCGGTGAGGGAGGAAGGAGACACCCGCCTAGCCAGCCAGATCAGCCGAATCAACCCTGGCGATCAGTGGGGTGACAGATGTCGCAGACAGATCGCCCTCACATCCTCTGCTTCACATTCATACTTCATTCCTCACTCTGCAAAAATGGAGATGGGCTCCTTTTCCTTTGCCAGCAGATACATATGTTAAACTTTACCGGTGCAGGGAGCTTTCATTGTAGACAGAAGGGAGTTTCCTCCCTTGTTCCAGTATACTGCATTGGCAGGCTCCTGTCTCCAGAAAATTCCCCCAACAGACATACCCAACCTCTCCAGTGGTTTTGCAATAGAATCTTCCGGGAGACTCCTCCCTGTGATTAGGTCTCCCCAGCACCCTAGAGAGCAGATTTTGAGCCAGTTTGGACCACAGAGCAACACAGTAACTTCCCTGCTGACCCGTGGCCACAACCTGCCTGACAAATCCTCTCCTCAGCTCTTGGTGGAGAGGGTCTTTGGACCCTCTATCTCAGACCTTGGGGTTGGGGCTGCCCCTCATATCTGCCCTTATATTCTTTAGAGCTCTCTTTGTTTCCTACTGGCTGACTCCTTGTTATTCCACTCCCCTGCCATAGTTAGTAATTCTTTATATTAAACCTTCCTGGTTAAAAAAAAAAAAAAAAAAGCTAAAACACAAAAAGCAAACCCTAGATAAAATTACCTATAACCGTACTCTTTCTGTGATAACTACCATTTACACCTTGATGTATACACACTAAACCTTTTCTCTTGTATGAATGTGTATGCATGTATTATATGTGTATGTATATACATATAAAATACATATCTGTGTCCATATATAGTTTTTAAAACAAAAGGTAGGGGCACCTGGGTGGTTCAGTGGGTTAAAGCCTTTGCCTTTGGCTCAGGTCATGATCTCAGGGTCCTGGGATCAAGCCCCGAATCAGGCTCTCCGCTCAGCAGGGAGCCTGCTTCCCTCTCTCTCTACCTGCCTCTCTGCCTACTTGTGATCTCTTTCTCTGTCAAATAAATAAATAAAATCTTTAAAAAAAAATAAAATAAAAGGTAAAGCACATTATATGGGTTATTTTGTGAGCTTTTCTGTATCAATATTGACAATGGTTCCATTGGGGTATATAGATACCTTAAATTTGTTAAAAATTTCCCCCTCGTCTGGGACATTTAGGCCCCTTTCCATCTTCTATTATGAACGATGCTCCAGTGAATATCTTTGTGTCCGATATCTCTTGTTTATTCCACCAGATCCACTTTCTACTCCTTTCCATCCTTTTCTCAGCTCTGCTCTCCTTTAGGGAGTACATTAATTGGTTCCTTTGCCCTCTGGTTTCCAGTGCGGTTCAGCCAACACGAGCTCCTGCAAGAGACTGGAGACAAGGACAAGACTGACATCAGGGTATTAGTCCCTGGCTCTTCCCTTGTGAGGTCTCCTAGAGCTGGCTGTGCTCCTCGACTGAAGGTCACTGTTCTCAAGGTGGCCAGTCCTCTCTTCCCAGTTCTCAGAACCAGTCCTTCCCTTGTCCTTTTTCCTCTGCACCTCTACAAGCCCCGGGTACTGCACCATCCGCTGTGGTTTTCCTCCAGCTCCTCCATTTCTTTGTAAATGAGCCCCGCGTGAATCACCCTAGTTTGAGGGTGCCAGGTGGTCTCTTCCTAACACAACCTTTAAACCTAAATCTTTGTGCATGTCTTTCATTATATTCTTCAAGTAAATTTCTAGATGGAGAATTTGCTAGGACATTGAGTATACCTGTTTGGTTTTTGTCTTGTTTTTTTTCCGCAAAAAAGCGTTATTGTTTCCATTTGGTGCGTGGATTGGGAGTGGGCTCCAGGGTGGTTAAGAAGCTGCCTAGTGGCTGTAGGGAGAGACTCGGGCAGAATCCCTGGTGTCGGGGGGTGGCGAGAGGGGCCTCTGAAAGGCTGCTGGGCTTCAGGGTTGTGCTTGAGGTTGTGCTTGTCTTTGAATGCGATCCTAACCTAGCCCAGCTGAGGGCAGCTAGGCTGCGGCGGCGGGTCAGGTGGTCCCCATCTTCTTGATGCGCTTCACCTCTTCATCTAGGAAGTGGTTCTCCAGGAAGTCACAGAGATGGGGGTCTGCGCGGGCAGAACCCAGGGCATGCAGCTCCAGAAGGGCTTGATTCCAGTTCTCCCAGAACCAAGGTGGCTTCCATGGCATCTGGGGCTTTACCCCACTCATCTTGGGAAGGTTTCTGCACGTCCTGGATGAGGGTGTGGTCGCTGCGCTGGTTTGGCGTCTTCAAGAGATGTTTAGCACCCTCAAGCTTCTCAGCCAGCTCGAGGAAGAAGGGGCTCACGTCCTCCAGAGCCACATCCTTGCCGTCGAAATAGGAGCCAGGAGAGAGGTAGGTATAGGAGGCTGGCAGAGGTATGTTGACCAGGCAGCTGATGATGGTGGCCTCCACTTGGATGGAATAATTCTGATGAATTTGGGGCCTCATGGTTGATTCATAATAAGGAGTTAAGCTCAAAATAGGGTGTTGGCTGGTCCCAGAGGCAGAGGTTGGCTGAGAAGATGGCTCCCAAGGTTGTGACTGGAGGAAAGGTTGGAGGTTGGTTGGAGGCTGGTAGAAGGGGAGTCCCCGGGTTGTCCCATCCAAACATCGTTGAAGCAAAAGACAGATCCATGGGACCTCCCAGCACACTGCCTGAGGAAAGCTCTTTTTAAGCTGTGTGAAACATGTTTTGGTGTTCAGTTTAGATGGAGTGTTTATAATCTTGGTGATGTAGGGGGTCACCTTCTAAAAAATATGTAATCTAAACTCTGGGTCCAACCAGATGAGAATATACCTAAAGATTTAATAAGGATAAAGAAATCGGCAAGGAATACAGCCCACCATTTGCCCTGGTCCTCGATAAGTTCTAGAGACCCCAGATCTTCCTGAGCTTTTTAATAAGCCCATTTTGTGAAGGAGTATTACTAGGATCCAGCTAGAAAGTGAACTAAAGAAATCCAATCAGTTGATGCTGGTTTACTGAGTAGAATAACTAAGCCTTCCACCTGTTGTTATCTGGGCTTCTGAGTCCTCATTCATCAAATTTCTCACACAAGTGACCAAAATTTGTCTTCATGTTTCAGTGTGAGGTCCAATTCTCATGATGATGATTTCTTATACCTGAGCCCTTCTAAGATAACTTAAAACAGGTGTGGCAGATAGGACCGTTTCATAAACTCAGGAAGCACAAGAAATACTCCATCTTTTGCAGGGTGAACCATATGAAACTGATGTTTTGTAAGTTAAAAAATGTAAAATATCAGCAATTTCATATGCCTTACCCTAGTACTTTTGTCTAAATCAATTTAGTTCTATTTTGCACCTTCGTCTTGCCATACTGGCTAGAAAGATAACCTTAGTTGTTTACAGAACTCCTCTACACCTACCTACTCTTCATCTACCCCCGTCCTCTCTCCAACCTCCTCCCCTGTTTGAGAATGTCAGGCCTTCTGGGTGAATAGGGAGTCGGGGGGAGGAGGAGAACATCTGTTCAAGTCAATGCTGTGTCTTCCATGTTCTCTGTCTGCCTGTTCTTCCTAGGCTATTCTGGGAGCATGGGAATCAAGGGATCTGTCTGCCTATGCAAACTGGTCAGCAGTTTCTTCTCTGAGGTCTTATTGTTCCCCTAGTGGCAGAGCTCTGAGTAAAAAGGGGTTTTCAGATGATCATGCCAAGGATTGCCACAAAGGAAATGGATCGCTGTCCACAGTCCCTGGAACATCATAGGTACTCAGTAATATTGATTGAAGGAATAAATAAATGATCTGAAGTTGTCACTAAGTGGACTAAGCAGAGTGAGCAGAAAAAGAGCAATAGCAAACACTTAGAGAGGACTCTTCATGCGACAGGCATTGTTCCAATCGCTTTGCATAAATTAACTCCGTTCTTGCAATGACCCCAAGACTAAGGTAACTGAGCAGAACTAAAAGATCTTCTCAAGTGTGTGGCCCACCTCTGTCGTCTGACTCAAAAGCCTGTCTGCTTAAGTTCTAGTCCATACTGCCGCCCAAGCATGGAATCAAGGATGCATTCTAACTTTGGAGAGAAGGAGGTAGGCTTTTGATGTCTTTGGGTGTTTCATTTAGCTTCAACACAGATTTTGCTAGGGACGTTTCTCTATGATACGATCACTAACAAATCCCAGGCAACCTCCGGCTTGCAGCAGCCCACTGGCATTCCCGTCTGGCACACTTCACAGGACTGGTCATGTGAGAGAGACCGCTAACAGCAACAATTGCTGGGTGATGAATGGCTAGAAGTAGGGCAGCTCGAAGCATGACGGGGACAAGGAATACAATCCGGAAATGCTGACCTGGGACTTGGAGTGGGGTAAGTTGAGCCGTGATGGATGGAGGGCGACAGCTGTGCGAACAGCATGTGCTGACACACACCAGCCGAGAAGCACTGCTTCGTTTGAACTGAAACGGGCAGCTTAAGAGGCAAGCAGCGACCAGAGCCACAAACCAAAATGCAAACCTTTCATTAATCTTTCCAACCACACTTGTACTTTTGGGTAGTATTGTTGTTCAGCATTATTCTTCAATATGATAAAAAAAAACAAAAAAACAAAAACGCAACCATGATGCAAAGCGATGGGCCTGGGGCCATGCACTACGAGACTTTGAGAGAGGAACAGGCAGAAGAGGCTTCGAGCTGAGATCTAATGAGTCGATCTCCAAACAAAGGCTTCTGTTTAATTTTTGGAACGGCAGTTCTAGAATGCACTGAGGTGTTTGTGCATGAGAGCAGAGTATGGATAGTTCCCTTTTTTTCACACCTCAAAATCAAGGGCTCCCTCTTATTTTTCCCCTTCCCCTCTGTGGTCCTACCTCTTGGATCTCAATCCAGGTCAGAGAGCTGCGTGCGTCAGAGGCAGGGACGCCCAGCAGGAACAGGATGACCCTGAGCAGTCAGTGTAAGGTTGGGTCCATGCTGTGTGGGCGCCATATTGTCCTGGATGCACTTGCACTGCTTACAAGAAGAAGACCCTTCATGTGTCCGTGACTTTTCAATAAGGACTCAAATGAGACTTAAAATGGGTGTTTAAAAATTGACCCCCTTTTGGGGCATCAGGCTCCTTCCTGCTCAGCGGGAAGTCTGCTTTTCCCTTTCCCTCTACCCTTCCCCACTGCTCATGCTCCCTCTCTCTCACTCTCATTTTCTCTCTCAAATAAAATCTCTAAAAAAAAATTAACCCCCTTTCAGATACATGGTTTGCAAATATTGTCTCCCATTCTGTAGGTTGTCTTTTCAGTCTGTTGATTGCTTCCTTTGCTGTGCAGAAGCTTTTCAGTTTGATGTAGTCCCACTTGTTTATTTCTGTTCTTGTTGCCTGTGCTTTTGGTATGATATCCGAAAGTCCTTACCAAGACCAATGTCAAGGAGCTTTTCTCCTATACTTTTTTCTAGAAGTTTTACAGTTTCGGGTCTTAAATTTAAGTCTTTAACCCTTTTGGGGGGCGGGGAGCTTGGGGTTGGGTTGAGGAGAGGGACAGAGGGAAAAGGAGAGAGAATCTTAAGCAGGATCCACACCCAATGTGGAGCCCAACATGGAGCTTGATCTCATGACCCTGAGATCATGACCTGAGTCAAAATCAAGAGCTGGACACTTAATCAATTGAGCCACCCAGGCACCCCAAGTCTTTAAGCCATTTTGAGTTGATCTTTGTGTATGCTGTAAAGTAGGGATCTGATTTCATTTTTTTGCATGTGGATGTCCAATTTTCTCAGCACCATTTACTGAAAAGATTGTCTTTTCTCTCTTGTGTATTCTCAGCACTCTTGTCAAAGATCAACTGATCATATATGTATGGGTTTGTTTTTAGGCTTTCTATTCCATTCCATTGGTCTATATGTCTGTCTTTATGCCAGTATTATACTGTTTTAATTACTGTAGCCTTGTAATATGTTTTGATACCAGGAAGGGTTTTTTTAAAAGATTTTATTTATTTGAGAGAGCACAAGCAGGGGGAGGGGCAGAGAAAGATGGAGAAGCAGACTACCTGCTGAGCATAGGACTTGATCCCAGAACCCTTGAGATCATGATCTGAATTGAAGATAGCTGCTTAACTGATTAAGCCACCCAGGCACCCTGAAATCGGGAAGTATTAGTATCTTCATTTTTGTTCTTTCTCAAGGTTGCTTTGGCTATTTTGGGTCTTTTGTGGTTCCCTATGAATTTTAGGATTATTTTCTCTATTTCAGTAAAAAATATCATTGAATTTTGATGGGGAGAGTGTCGACTCTATAGATCTCTTTGGGTAGTACAAAACTTTTTTTTTTTTAGTACAAACGTTTTTAGAATATTAAGGCTTCTGAACCTAGAACTCGACAGTAAAAAAAAACTCACAAATAATCTACATTAAAAATGCACAAAGGCCTTAAACAGACGTTTCTCCAAAGAAGATATACAAATGGCCAACAAGTATATAAAAATTGCCCAGGGCTCCTGGCTGGCTCAGTGGGTAGAGTATGCAACTCTTGATCCCAGGGTCATGAGTTCAAACCCCATGTTGGGTGTAGAGCTTACGTTAAAAAAAAAAAAAAGCTTAAATCAATGATTATTAGGGAAATGCAAATCAAAACTACAAAGAGATACCATTTCACATGCATGAATAGCTATAATAAAATTGGATGTCTGTCTTTTTCTTTTAGAGTTGTAGGAGTTCTTTACCCATTCTGAATATAAGTACTTTGTTGGATATATGTATTGCAAATTTTTCTCCCAGTTCTACCCTTCATTTTATTCTTTTAATGGTATTTTTTGACTAAGAGAAAGTCTTAATTAACTTTTATTTTTTGTTTTATGCTTATACTTTTTTCTCTTACTTTATATTTTATACCTCAAGATTATGAAGATATTCTCCTATGTTTTCCTCTAAAAACATTATTTTGCTTTTCATATTTAGGACTACAAACCACTTCAAATTAATTTTCGTGCATCTCATGTAAAAGAGGCATCACAGGGGCGCCTGGGTGGCTCAGTGGGTTAAAGCCTCCGCTTTTGGCTCGGGTCATGGTCTCAGGGTCCTGGGATCGAGCCCCGCATCGGGCTGTCTGCTCAGCACGGAGCCTGCTTCCCCCTCTCTCTCTGCCTGCCTCTCTGTCTACTTGTGATCTTTCTCCTCTCTGTCAAATAAACAAATAAAATCTTAAAAAAATAAAATAAAATAAATAAATAAAAGAGGCATCACATTTTCCTTGTCCGATTGATCCACTGCTATTTATTGAAAGGACAGAATGCATAAATTTAAACTATGGATATAATGTGAGGAATGGAAGGCAGCAGTGTCCCAACACGAGAGAAGAGAAAGCAGTGCCACAAGGAACAATATATTTAGAAATGAGAAAATAGGTCTCTTTAAGACAGATATTGAACTTTAACATCCATGGTATTACCTGGTAAAAGTACTGATTCCCGAATATGCCCCCTTCCTCCCAACCCCATTCAGATCAGGTCTAACGTGGATCACAAGTAATTTGTGAACTGTACTTTGAGAAATGCTGGTAAAAGTATGCAGGTGGTGTACATCTGTCTTTTTCAGATCATGCTGCTATAATTACTTTTAAAACTTTGTGGAGTTCCTCAGTGTCCATTTATAATCCATTCCATCATATAGAAGTCAGACTCACAAATCTCTTTGAAATAAGCTTTCCTCTATCTTGGACTCCCTGTAAAACTGCTATGGGACAATGGCCTTAGATCCTTAGACGCCCCATTGCTGAAACAGAGAAAGTCTATGAGACACACACTCTTAAAATCCTTAGAAAACTTTCTGTCTGTCTGCAGGATATATGAGGCTCTGCCTTTAGTCTCCCTGACTTCTAAATAAAGGATCTTACAGTTCTATCCTAGATTTGGTCTCTGCTCTGGAGCCCTTTGAGAATTGTTTGCCACTTACAGTACACTCCTACAGCTTGAGTAGACCAGATTAACTACAGGATCTATGAGAAGAAATAGGAACAGAGTTGAGGGATCATTCAAACCAGAAGCTGTTGGGTAACGCTTCAGCTGCTGATTTGAGCTCCTTTTATTATTATTTATTTTATTTATTTATTTTTTTTAAAGATTTTATTTATTTATTTGACAGAGAGAAAGAGATCACAAGTAGGCAGAGAGGCAGGCAGAGAGAGAGGGGGAAGCAGACTCCCCTCTGAGCAGAGAGCCCGATGCGGGGCTCAATCCCAGGACCCTGAGATCATGACC
>CM052896.1:88048439-88071454 GCA_028534135.1 Potos flavus
GAATTTTAAAATCAAAGAAGGAAAAACATGGTTTTAAAAAAATCTCTTTCTGAGGCTTTTAGCTGACCATAGGAATCTCCTTTCTTCCCTGGCAATTTCATAGCAAGTGGATTCTAATAAACCCTTGCATGAGTTTCTAAGCATGATGACTATATCTTGGTCGTCAGTGTTTAAATTCAGTTTGTTGTTTCTGCATATTCTGCTCTTCTTTATTGTTGTCATTGGAATATTAGAACTGATTCATAAGAACATGACATATAACTAATGCTCTATTTACCCCATTATTTGGTGGAGAGTAGCACCAATGGAGGTTTTGTGGGAGGCTATTGTTTTACCTTAGTTATTGCTGACCTGAAATGAAATACATCTTAATCTTGAGTTCTACTCTGTGATTGGTGCTGTAAGCCAAGTCCATCTGCAAACAGATCCTTTGACAATCACTGATGTCATTACCCAGGCACAATAGAAAATGAGACTGATGTGCAATACTTAGAAGACCAGGGTCCCTCGTCAACAAACCCTCATTGAGTTGTGATTTTTCATGAGAGCTTAAAGAACACTGAGCTTTTTCTAGGTTTTGAAAGTCAGAGCTCACAATCATTTTACATGCAAAAAATAAATTACTGGATTAAATGTATAATTTTTAGTCACTTAAGGAAATGAATGCTTTGTGAACATGACAAATCATAAACTAAAAAATGAAGTTTAAATAACAGAGCGTTGTAAATGAACATGAAATGTTGAGTTTGGATGAGATGATTTCTGTGGTTTCTTCCAGATCTAACATAAATTTTCCATAGTGCTGAAAAAATTAGATTAATGAGAATTCGCCAAAAAAGATAAAGATCAAAGTACCACATCCATCCCCTAGAAAATATCAGAAAATATGAGTGAAGAGCATAACTGAGCTGAAGCGTGTGACTTCCAAGGCTTTCTCTTCAACTTGCCGAGAAAGTATAACTTGGTCCTCAAAAGCATGTGAGCTACTGAAGATAATTCTGAGAAGTGAGTGAAAGGTGGGGCAAGCCAATGATACCATCAAACATTTCTCCCTGGGATGCAAAATAAGTTTGGGTGTCATCAAAGATATATTTTGGGGGCACCTGGGTGGCTCAGTCAGTTAAGTGTCCAACTGTTGATCTCAGGTCAGGTCTTGATCTCAGGGTTGTGAGTTTAAGCCCCACATTGGGCTCCTTGCTGGGTACAGAGCCTACTTTAAAAAAAAAAAAAGATATATTTTGGGCAGGTAGTGATGGATTTAGCCTGATATAAACAAGATCCACTCTAAAGCAATTTTACTGAATGACTTCAGCGTCTCAAGTTATTTGGGTAACCAACTGCCCCAGTTTCCCTAGGACTGCAGAGTTTCCTGGGATGGGAGACTTTGAGTGATAAAGTTGGGAAAACCTCAGGCTATTTTGTACAAGTTGGTCATCGTAGTCGTAAAAGAACTAAGCAGAGGCCAGATACCCTTGGTACAGAGCCATCACAATAGTCAGTAGAGTATATCCCTCCTCTTGTTCAGTGGCTTGAGAAGACACAAAATGGCCAGATGGAAGCCTCAATTTTCAGTTCAAACCGAGCCATATTGTGTCTCCTGGGAGAAACCTTCCTCCTTTGGGAACTAAGACCTCTAAACCCGAAGAGAGTAGAAGCAAAACCTTGTAAGTAGATGATGAGGTATAATAACAAGAAAGGCTACTCTCCTGTCTTCCCCTTGGTTTCTGCACCTATATAATCTGGGGGGGGGAGGGGGGGGGAAGGACCATACATTTTGGTGGCTGACTCAGAATATATATTGCACTTTCTACAAGAGCACCCTCATGTTGCAAGGTATCATCTTTGTCTCTCATTTGTCACCAAAACAGGGTCTTTGATAGCCATTCCAACCATTCTATAATGTCAGCTACTTCTAGCAAATCCCTTGGGTCTTAGCCCATTGCTTCACTCTTTTTGTTGTGAAATGAGGTCTTTTGTCAGAACGATATTGTGTGGGATTCCGTGACAGTGAATAGGCATTCAGTAAGTACACAGATGGTGGTGATGGCAGAAGTGTTGCCTGCAGGGAAGGCAAACCCACATCTAGAATGAGTGTCTATTCCAGTGAGGGCCAATCACTGTTCCCTTCATGATGGAAGGTGTTTAATAAAAATCAGCCTGCTATCTGATGGCTGCTGTTCCATCCACAGTATGGTGCTGTGTACCAGGGTTCCATGGAGGTTTCTGCTGGTTGGTTGGCTGGGCACTTAGCAGTGGTGGTAGCTAGATTAGTCTTGGTGAGAAGTCCCCATGCTTGAACCCTTGGATAATCTCCACCCCTGCTTACTGTAGCCATTGTATTCATGAGCTCATTTAAGAAATTGCAGGTTGGCCAAGGAAAGAGGTTGGTATACCCATATGGCTCCTCTTGCTCCTCTGATTATAAAGAATGGCAATCTTATGCCCTAGGTGAACATTTACATGGAAAAGAAATGTCCTTACATTCTATGTCAATTATTAAGTGGACATATCCACATGCTTCTTTCCCAAACCTCCTTGTTATAAGTTCTTCAATCTCACACCTTCTAGGTTACTAACCTCCAGCTCATGATTCTGTATAGACCTAAATATATAAGCATCTCTTCTTTCAGGCAAAGTGCACACCAGATGTATGGCTTGACTTCCTGCGTACTGGGAAGATTTATCCTCCCTATCGTCCTTCAGGGTCACTCATGAATGGGATTATGATTCTGCAACAGTTGACTTTCAGCTGGTGCCCACATATCATGTAGTGCATTTCTCAACCAAACTCAAATTTTTTGCTTCCTTGATCAAGTGGAATTTTGTATGAGACCATAGGTGTGAGTGAAGAAGAGGTAGCACCGGAGTGGATAACATGTTTGTGTAACTCATTTGTGCTTTCATAAACTTCTCAAGCTAGATCTTACGTAAGCCATATCTTTTTGATGTGAACATCCTTTCCCTCACCCAAAGGGGGCTGATGGGTTAGATTACATCCAATTTATAATGGGCAGCTTAGGTCACCTGGTCACTTGGTGACCTTTCATGGTCGGGTACTTGAACTCAATTAGGGCACAGTGGCATTCATTATGTTCCAAAACGTAGATGTCTGTACTCTGATTCTTCTACGAGACTTGCCAGAGGCTGTATACAGTTTTCTTATCTTCTGTGGATGACAACACCTCCAGCATTATCGAATCTGCTGAGTCATAAGGTGTAACTGATGATAGGGCACAAAAGCTCTGGATGGAGTTCTTTCTTGTTCTGGGCCCCACTTGAAGTTAGCAAACTAAATTGTTCAGTAAATTAGAGTAGCAGACCCAAATGTGGTATCTATTGTCCCCAGAGTGCAAAGATACCCACGATGGTTACTTTTAGGTATCAACTTGATTAGTCACAGTATCCAAATATTTGGTCAAACATTATTCTAGGTGATTCTATGAAAATAGTTTTTAGATGGAATTAACATACCAATCAATAGATTTGGGGTAAAGCTGATTATCCTTCATAATGTGGTGAGCCTCACCTAATCAGATGAAGGTCTTACTGGAGAAAATCTGACCTCCCTGGAAGAAAAGGAATTCTGCCAATAGACTACCTTGGGACTTGAACTGCAGCATTGGCTCTTTTCTGAGTCTCCATACTGCCTGCTCACCCGTAAGATTTTGGACTTGTCAGTTTCCAGAACCACAGGAGTTAAGGAATCATGAATTCCTTAAATCTCTCTCTCTCTCTCTCTCTCTCTCAATCTCTCAATATATATTACAACCTATTGGTTCTATTTCTCTGGAGAATGCAGACTAATACAGTTGCTTTTCCTTAGTGGTAGGAGTTGCAAAAATGCACCAACGTGGCTGTCACTTGGGAATACAGATTATAATATAAGCCAAGGGAGGAACTGCAAAGTGAGAAGACAAAGGGACAAGGCTGGAACCCTGAGGGACATCAACACAAAAGTGATAGAGAAGAGAAACTCAAAAGGAGTCTGAGAAGGAGCTTCAGGCTACAGAGAAGGAGAAAAGGCAGAAGAGTCATGTAGGTATGGTCCCTGAAGTCAAGGAAACAAGCATTTCCAGAAGTAATCAGTGGTGTCAAGTGACAAAGGGGGTGAGCAGCGGAGGGATCATTGATGAAAAGTGTTTCAGAATCCAGTTGTGGTTGCAGGAGCAGGTTACTGTAGTATGAGGAATAAGTGAATGGGTAGTGAGAATACAGTCAAGTAAGTTGCCTCTTAACCAAGCAATCAACCAACCAGTCAAGAACCTAACATTGCAAGGGATGGGGTAGATGGGGTGGTCTAGAGTTTGAAGGAACTCCTCTTCTCCCTCCATGTGAGTGGAGAGAGCCCTGAATGCATGAATGGCTGACAGAGAGGGAAAGTGTGAAGATACAGACAGGAAGGGTATTGCTGATTAAGTGAGGTCCCTGAGGGGGCCAGGAGAGCTGACATCCAGAGTTCCGTGTTATTAGAGTCAGCATCCAGAGGAATTATTCTATAGCCTTTACAGAATGATGATTTGTAATGGAGTTTACAATCTGTTTACCTTGTCTCATAAGTACAAAGTTTCCCAAACAAGGGCGCCTGAGTGGCTCAGTTGGTTAAGCGTCTGCCTTCGGTTCAGATCATGACCCCAGAGTCCTGGGATCAAGTCCCGGGGCTCCCTGCTCAGTGGGGAGTCTGCTTCCCCCTCTCTCTCCACCTCTCCCCCCGATGATGGGATACTTGGACACTTAAATGAGCACCAGGTGCTCCTGGAGGACAAAATTTTTTAGATACACATTTTATATTTAAACATCTAATGTGATGCTGTACATGATACAAATATTGCTGATTTGGTTTGATTTGATCTGCCCTGAACAGGTCACACTCTTAAGAATTATTTGGGTAGGAGTGGTGATGGTTTATGCTGAAATATCCATGTTCTCTTGCCTGACTCCTTAGGCCATGGTTCATCCGTGCAACACGGCTGGTTAGGATGAAGCTTGTAGGCAATAATGGGAAAGAGAGCTTTGTTTAGTTTTTTTTTTTTTTTTTTTTTTACATGACACTAAGCAGCCTGCGTGTTGACCACATTTTTTATTTGGGCCTTATTGAATAGCTAATACTAATGAACAGATGTAACCTACCAAACAAGTGACCCCTGTCATGGGAAGACTCAAGAATGAAGAGTTAATCTTCTTTGACTCTGAGCATTATTTAGGTCTCTGATTAGTAAAAGTGTAGCATCCATTATTAGAGTGCCATGAAAATGTTAAGAGAGGACCCTAAAAATGAGGCAAGAATTGGAAAGTAAGACAGGTAGTAACTGGATTAGGAGGACACTGTGAGGGTAATTTTCCTAAGTCTTCAAGTACTTACAAAGAAATGTATCAGAAGATACAAGAAAAGGTTTAAAATCGCACCGATTTTTGTCTTTATGTTTTTCTGTTTTCTGCAAATTTTCTATAACAACCATATGTTTCTTTTCGATTTTTTTTCTTCAGCATTTTATTGTGGAAAATTTCAAATGCACAGAAAAGTTGAAAAATAGTGTAATGTACACCTGCATGCCTACCTCTTAGACTCAATAGTTGTTGACATTTCCCCATACTTCCTATATCCATATATAGTTTTGGGGAATCATTTGAAAGTATGTTATAGACATCATGGTTTTTCACCTAAATACTTCAACAGGTGTTTCTGAAAAATAAAGGGATCAGATATATTTACTTATTGCAATCACATATATTGTTACACACAAGAAAATTAGCAATGGTCCTCTAATATTATCCAATACTCAGTCCATATTCAGATAACTCCAATTTTACCCTAAATGTCTTTCATGACATATTTTGCATGATGATCCAATCAAAGATAACTTATCACATTTCTTTGCTCTGTCTCTTTAATATGTACCAGTCCTGCCAACTTCCTGAGTTAAAGTCAGAAAGAGTAGATGATAAAAAACAGGACGTTATCTAAAATTTTTGCATATGTTACTTCATTTGGCATTTACAATCATACTTATGATAAAAATGTGCACAGATTTTTAAAAATGGAAGAAATTTTAAAATGTTACCTCTGGATGTAGGTCTAGAGGTAATAAATTTATTATTATTTTTTGCTTCTTTCTATTTATTTTTCTTTGCCAAGTGTAGTTTAACAACGAATGTGTAATTAAAAAGGTGTCCAAGATGGAGGTTAGACAGAAGGATTACACAGGGCAGGGGGAGGGGGACACTAAACATTTTAACACTGAAGTAGCTGTTTGAGGAAGAATGTTGAATTATATGTAATGTTTTTTAGAGAAAAGAACCATTTCTACCTATCTGCTAGGGGTAGGAGTGGTTTGGCCTGAGGTGAAAGGAGAGATGTCCGCTCTCTCTTTTTTACACTGTTCAAGGAGTTTATCTGCTAGCCTATTGGCCTGTCAGGGGTAGAGTGGAAGAAGCTTGGATTTGGGTGTTTCAGATTCAGCTCTACCACTAACTAGCCATTTGGCCTAGGCAGGTTACTTGACTTCCTGAGTCTGTTTTCTCAACCGTAAAATGGGCATAATTACATCTCACTCAACTGTTAGAATTAGCAATCCTAAGCAGTATATAAAAAGTAGCTGATACCGTAGTTATTTATAATTCAGATGTAATTTAGTTTAAACAAAACATTATTTAATATTTATATTGAGTAAGAACCTGTCATAAGGTGGTTAGTCTATAATAATATAGTAGTTATATTACCATTTTATTTCAAAATATTTAAAAATACATGATCTCACGGCACCTGGCTGGCTCAGTCGGCAGAGCATGTGACTCTTGATCTTGGGGATGTGAGTTCAAGCCCCATGCTGGGTGTAAAGATTACTTAAAACACACACACACACACACACACACGATCTCATTTAATTCTCACACTAACTCTTAAAGCTAAGTACTCTTATCTGCTGTAATCATGGAGGAAACTAAAACTCTGAGAAGTGAAGTGACTTTTCTGAAGTATGGTATGTGTTTATGTGGTGTATGTTTGCATGTGGTAGGAAGGAGCACACCTAGAGAGCAAAACCACGTTCTGTGATGGCAAATTCAATATCTAACAAAAATCTTTATAAGGAAGTGTATAAAATCATGGAATCAAGAATCAAAGAGGCTTTAAATTCAAAGGTTATTTCTTCTAGTTACTATGTATACTTGGACAAAGCGTACGTTTTTCAATACTAAATTATTTTTTCTTTCTTTTTTTCAAAGTTTAAATTAAATTAGCCAACACATAGTACATCACTGGTTTCACAGGTAGTGTTCAGCAACTGCATTGTGTATAACACCCAGTGCTTATCATATCATGTGTCCTCCTTAATGCCCATCACCCAATTACCCCATTTCCCCACCCAACTCCTCTTTAGCAACCCTCAGTTTGTTTCCCATAGCTAAGAGTCTCTCATAGTTTGTCTCCCTCTCTGATTTTTTCCCATTCAGTTTTCCCTCCCTTTCCTTATAGTCCACACTGTTTCTTATATTCCACATATGAGTGAAACCATATGATAATTGTCTTTCTCCAATTGACTTATTTCTCTTGGCATAATACCCTCCAGTTCTATCCACACTGATGTAAATGGTAAGTATTTATCTTTTCTGATGGCTGAGTAATATTCCATTGTACATATATACACCACATCTTCTTTATCCATTTATTTGTCGATAGACATCTTGTCTCCATTCATAGTTTGGCTATTGTGGACATTGCTGCTATGAACATTGGGCTGCAGGTGCCTCTTCGTTTCACTACATCACTACATCGTATCTTTGGGGTAAATACCCAGTAATGCAATTTCTGGGTTGTAGGGTAGCTCTATTTTTAACTTCTTGAGGAACCTAAATACTATTTTCCAGAGTGGCTGTACCAGCTTGCATTCCCACCAATAGCGTAAGAGGGTTCCCTTTCTCTACATCCTCACCAACATTTGTTGTTTTCTATCTTGTTAATTTTAGCCATCTGACTGGTATAAGATGGTATTTCATTGTGGTTTTGATTTGTATTTCCCTGATGACAAGTGATGTTGAGCATTTTATCATGCATCTGTTAACCATTTGTATGTCTTCTTTGGAGAAGTGTCTGTTCATGTCTTCTGCCCATTTCTTGACTGGATTATTTGTTTTTTTGGTGTTGAGTTTGATAAGTTCTTTTTTTTTTTTTTTTAAGATTTTATTTATTTATTTGTCAGAGAGAGAGTGAGAGAGCAATCACAAGTAGGCGGAGCGGCAGGCAGAGGCAGAGGGAGAAGCAGGCTACCTGCCGAGCAAGGAGCCCGATGTGGGACTCGATCCCAGGACCCTGGGATCATGACCTGAGCCGAAGGCAGCCGCTTAACCAACTGAGCCACCCAGGCGTCCCTGATAAGTTCTTTATAGACCTTGGATACTAGCCCTTTCTCTGATATGTCGTTTGCAAATATCTTCTCCCATTCTGTAGGTTGCCTTTTAGTCTTGTTGACTTGTTTCCTTTGCTGTGCAGAAGATTTTATCTTGATGAAGTCCCAATAGTTCATTTTTGGTTTTGTTTCCTTTGCCTTTAGAGACGTGTCTAGCAAAGAGTTGCTGTGGCCAAGGTCAAAGAGGTTGTTGCCTGTGTTCTCTTAAGATTTTGATGGGTTCCTGTCTCACATTTAGGTCTTTGATCCATTTTAAGTTTTTCTTTGTGTATGGTGTAAGAGAATGGTCCAGTTTCATTCTTCTGCAAGTGGTTGTCCAATTTTCCCAGCATGATTTATCAAAGAGACTGTTCTTTTTCCATTTCAATAATGAATTCTGTTAGAGTTAACAGGACGGTGGTTGATAGCCATTTTCAAATTGCTGATTTAGTTGAATGTTATATGTGTGCTCATAGATTATGCTAATGACAGAAAAGATATCATGAGTAACTGAAACCTGTATATAAATGAAAACTTATGTTTTAAATGTTTGTGTACCTAAGGGTTTATACCTTGGGAGTTAACATAGTGCAGTGGCACATGCATGGGAATTGGAGTCTGGGTTTAGGTGCTGGTTTTTGAATTCTGTGTCCTTGAGCTAGTTACTCAGTGCAAGCCTAGTACTATATTATAGGGTGGTTTTGGTAATTGTATGAACTAGTGTACAATAAATACCTGCACAGTGCATAGGCACAATCAATACTTGTTTGTCTTTCCTCATTTAATCCACCAGTTTTCAATCATTGGACAAGCTTTTGAAGATGGGAGACATGAAGATGGTTTCAATAATATTAAATTATGGTATGAAGTAGCTTTATGTCACTACCCATTCCTGCCCAAGTTTCCCTTGAAAGTCCCCAGTGAAGTCTTGGGGTTGTATGGGTAATGTCGGAACTCCCTTCTACTTATATGAGACTCTAATATTTCTTGCAGTTATTTAGAAGTGGAAGAAAGATTGTTCTGCTTATCTATTATTGATTAACAAACCACTTAAAAATCATAAAAATTATATGGGGTCAGAAATTCAATTGGGGCTTGGCTGGGTGGATTCTCCTCCATGTGGTATTGAGTAGGGCCACTTTCTTGTATTTTAACTTGTGGCGTGGGTGATCTGGGGTTCTAGAAGGCTTCATTCATATATCTAGCACAGTGGTAGGTACAGTTAGAAGGCGAGGCCCAGGTGGGTCTCTCTTCCTCCCCATGTAGTCTCGGGACCTCCCCACATGGTCTCTTCAGCAAGGTAGTTGGACTTCTCACATAGTAGCTCAGGGCTCTAAGATCAATGGTTCCAAGGGACAGGAAGTGGAGTTGCCTGTCTCTTAGAGCTTGGGCCCAGAACTTGGGATATTTACTTCTAGCATATCCTATTGGTCACAGCAGTCACAGAGCCCTCCCAGATTCAAGAGTAGGGGACACAGACCTTACCTGTCCATGCAAAGATTGGTAATAATTTGTTGTGAAAGCACTTGAATACCATATGCTTGAAGTGAATACATGTCAAAGGGGCACAGTGCAGATTTCGAATAAGCACTGTTATGTGCCAGATACTTTGTTGGAATAGCTGATTACTTGTAGATTAGCAGCTGCAGATGTTCCTATGTACTTCCGCATTCCATTACTTGGGAGGAGAAGGTATACCTGGAATCTGCCCCTTACTTTTAGTTCTGTGAATCGTTTCATTATACTTTTATCTCTGACATCCCTGATCTGGTGGACATGCAATCCTTCACTCACATATTACTCAGATCTCTACATAACTCACCACTTCTGGGAAATCTTCCCTAGGCAAAACAGGAATAGCCAGCTTTCTCTCTCTCTGCTGGAGTGTACTGTGTACTGTGTATTTAAAACTTTTCCAAAATTCAGAACAAAGAGAATTATTATCAGAAGGCATGCTCCAGTAAATTGCACTTTGTTAAATTAAAAAAAAGAAAAAAAGAGAGATGAGTACTCTAAGGTAACAGTGTTACACTTCACAATTTTCAATCAAATTTAATTTCTTAGTTGTTACAGTTAGAGATACCTCAGATGCTAAGCCTTTTTAGCAGGTTGGTTGCTGTCTCAGTGGCTTTGGAAGATAGTAAGCAGCAATCAAGATTAATTATATTTTAGGTTAATTATATGTGTTAATTATAGTTAATTATACTATATTTCAAAACTTAGAGGATATGTCTTAGTTCTTGATAGGGTTTACCATGCATAACAGTTCTAGTTAGTGGTTTTAAGATATGAATAAATAGGAAGCTTCTAAAAATGAAGCAACTAATCACTTTCCTTTTAAAAAGTCAAAGTTCAATCACCCAGAAAAACCTAAATAGCTGATACATTTATGCTTCTTTTTTTTTTTTTTTTTAAGATTTTATTCATTTGAGAGAGATACAGAGACAGAGACAGAGACTCAGAGAGCACAAGCAGGGGGAGAGGCAGAGGGGGAGGGAGAAGCAGACTCCTGGCTGAGCTGGGAGCCCGACATGGGGCTCAATCCCAGTACCCTGGGATCACGACCCCAGCTGAAGGCAGATGCTTAACATCTGAGCCACCCAGATGCCCCACATTTATGCTTCTTTGTTTCAGACTGTGGAACACAAAAATAAGTGTACTTTGATTGTAAAACTTAGTATATTTAGGGTAGACATGTCTCCCAAACTCCACTTATTGTCTTATGTACAAATGTACTTAAATATTACTATCTCTAAAATGACACTGAGGTTTTACTGAAGTCAGGAAAATTATAGAAATTTTTATTCTAGCATAAAACATGCTTTAGTACTAACCCAAGGGAATTAGGTGGCTATTTGTAAGCTAATCAAGGGTCCTTAAACTCCATTACAGAAATGATGCACTTCCCCCTTTGTATTGGGTCTAATGGCTTCCCTCTTCAATAGAGTTGGATCCTTGGGCACACACTCAGGTGACATCCAGTGGTTTAGAGATAAATTGCTTTGGGGGCATTGGAGCAGCTGAGAGACTGAATTACACTACTGAGAAAGGAAAAAGGAGGACACTTCTGGAGTTAAAATAAGACAGAATGCATCTTTGGAGAACATAGTGGCAGGAGACTGGCAGAATTCTCAACATCTCAGGCTAACACATACTTTTCAGTTTTCATTTGTATTTTGGAGGTGCTCTAGAAAGCTTAGACAAAAATAATTGAATTCAAGTGTATAGTGAATTTTTAGCCAGCCCATATACAGGAAATTCTCTGTTGGTGTAGGAACTGTTCTGATGTTAATTCCTTGAAGATTCCTGCTTTTCCCCCTAGGTCAGGATGTAGGGGGAGGAGTTAGCGAAGAGCCCCTAATTTTATTTATCTCAGTCCACACTCTAAAAGCGTTTCAATCATTTTGAGTTTCCATAACGTTTGAGGAGAGCTTGGGGTGTTTGTTGACGTTCTGGGCAGTGCCTGGCATTTTGCAAGAGACTGATGAGCAATAAGTAACGATAATCGGCACATCTTCTTTGCCAGTAGACCAGGAAGATCGCCGCTATCCCCTCAGCAAAGAGCAAACTAATAAGCAGGGATTCGGGCCAACCTCTCCTTTCCGCTGCAGCTTCTTGTTATTTACTTTGCCTTAATGAATGGCCACCAGCTGGCAGACACAACCGCTTCATAATATTTGCACACAATTTGTTTGGGTCGGTTTTTCATTTCTCTCTCCGCTTGAAGCTGGGGTACCCGGAGAATTCAGAGAAACTCTGGAGACGAAGGAGCGGAAGATTTCGTTTTCCAGTGATTTCTGGGGGGAAATTTGGGACCGGCAGGGTGAAATCGGGTACCATTTGGTTAAGGTTTTAAAAAAAAAAATCATCCAGTGTGGGGGCCAGGTGGTTCTTCAGTGGGAGGGCCACGCAAGACGAAACCAGCTTTCGGGAAAGGAGGGAGAGGGAGAAAGAATGAGAGCAGGGCTAATGAATGAAGGGAATTCCGCTAAGCCTCCAAACCCTGTGCTCCCACCCTCCACCTAGCTGCGGGACGTTGCCTCGAGAGGAAAGCCCCGGAATCCCAAGCCAGCCCCACGCTGGGGCTTACCGGAGCCCGCGGACGGGCGAGCCGGGGCCGAGGCGGCGGGCGTCTGTTCCTTTAAGGGGCCGGTCTCCGGGCACCGCCGGCCCAGACGCCGGGACGTGCCGGGGGCCGCCCCGCCCCGAAGCTGCCCGTTTCCTGCCGGGCGGCGCGACGGCACCTGAGCAACTGCGGTGGCGGTGGCGCCTCAGAGCAGGCGGCCCGGACTCTGGTGCCCGTGCCGCCGCGTCTTCCCGGTCTCCTTCCCCGGCTGCGTAGAGTAAGGGTAAGCAGGCCGCGCCCGGCCTGGCGCCGGCCGCGGGAACCTCGGGGACCGCGGGGGGGAGGGTTGTGCCAGCCGCGGTGTCCCAGGGCGGGCGGGAGGGCCGCGCCGGACGGGGGGCGCGGCCCCGGGGCCCGGACGCCGCCGGCTGCTTGCCGCCGCCCGCCGGGTAGGCCTCGGGCGCCAGGTCGCCGCGGCGGGGCTCCCGTCTGAGCCGGGCCGCCGCGGCGGGCGGGTTCCGAGGGGCCGCTTGGCCTCGCCGGGCCTCCCAGGGCCCGACCCCGGCTCCCCGGCGGCTCTTGCGAGCGCGGCCCGGGAGTCTCCTGGGGACGTCTCCCGGTGCGGGGTTGGCCGGAGAGGGCCCTGGGGTGACCGAGGCGCCTATTTTTAGCTGGGCCTGAGGGCCTCCAGGAGGAAGGCGGCTTACCGCCTCCTCGGCCGGTGGACAGAGGGAGCCCGTCTCCGGCGGCGTCCCTGGGCCGGAGCTGGGCCATGCTTACGCCATGCTGGAATTTCAGTTCTCGCTGTCCCTCCGGATACTTAGGGAACCGGCGCTGGCTCCTTTACCAGTGCCCCCTCCCACCGCCGTGTGCGTGTCCCCGGGTCGCGGTGGGGGGCGGTTGGGGCTGGGAAAGCGGCGTGAGGGGAGTTTCGAAAAATGTGTGGACCGCCCTCGAGCCGGGGGAAGTTATCCCTTCCTCTCCCCGAGGGGTGTGTCTTCCTTAGTGATTCCCCCTCCCCCCTTCGGTTTCCAACAATGAGATTTTTGGCGTTGGGAAGCTCGGCGGAAAACCAAACCGGCAGCCTAGAAAAGTCGTTCGGTAATCAGACACCTGGTGCGGGATGTGCAGCCCCGCACGTTTGTCGTGAAGGAGCGTGTGTGCACCAGAGACGGGGAGCTCCTGGCGCGGGGAGCGGCATCCTAACCTCGTCCAGCAGCAGCTTGATTAGGTTTAAAGAGCGGGCTGTTTAATTTTAGCCATTCCTTCTCCCGGGAGGAAGCAGGAATCGAAATTCGTATTTGGGCCTGTATCAGAGAAGGATTCCATAGCAGACATGTGAATATGCACTGCCTAAAGAGCTAACTGTTTAAAGTTGTGGGGTTTTTTTCAGATGCTTTGTGGAAAGTCCTGAAAATTTTAGACACCCGTGCTTGCTATAGATAAATACCTTGGGGAGTACGAAACACTTTGAATTGCGTAGAAATTGATTTGAAGTTTGAGTTCTTGCTAAAATACGTTGCACTTAATTCTACCTCACCTAGGCGGCAGATGGCAACACTGTCTCCAGCTTGGCTAGGTTGCTAACAAGACTGGATGATCTTCCCAAGAATAACACTGAGTACTCTGGAGTTGATTGTAGACGTGCTTTGCTATAGACTTTCATATTTACTGTGTTCTCTCATAAACAAGCTCCCCCCTTCTCCCTTTAACTTAAGATCTAACAAGAAATAGCTGGGCTTATTTGTAGGTTCTAAGAAAAAATTAATATCCCTCTGTAACACTGAATTAGAAATAACTTCTAATTTTGCAGCATGGGCAGTCATAACAGTATCTGTCAGGTGTGCTTGGAGAATGAGGTGTTCTGTTTACCTTTCTGAGACTCATACTGAAACTTAAAATATAAGAAAGCCTAATGAAAAATTTTCATAAATGTATTAAGCACTTTAAAATTATAAAGGATATCAAGTATTACTTAACCTTTTCTTGATGACTCAGGGTCAACATTATGGAGAACGATTAATTTATGATTTTGTTCCCAATTCAGTTTTTTCTGTATCATCCCTTAGCATCAGTGTCTCTTCTCTCTGATGATGTGTGTTCTTGGGTCTCTCACTCCAAGTCTTCTTCCAGTTTGTAGGCCTTAATCTACTTTCAGTAGGGAAAACATTTTAATAATTAGATGTTAAATAACAGTCAATATGGCTTTTCTAAAGGGCGTAAGAAATGAAGGCTTTTTTGAGGCTTCTAAAGGACTCATGTTAAAATTGTTACTGTTATTGAAGTAAAAATTGAATTTTTATTTGAAAAGATATGGAAGATGTATTTTTAATTGACTATTATAATTTTTGTATAGCAAAGAAAGTTTTAATCTAAAAGATCGCTGATGTTTCTAGGACGGTTTGGGTTTTTTAGGGATCTGACCTCTAATACGTAGTAAAGAAATGAAGAGAAATCATGCTTTGCAAGAACATTCAAATATTTGAGGATAGCATCTTATAAGCTGCTTGTTCTTGTACTGTTTATGTTTTTAATTATCTCGAAGGTAAATCCAGAGTATACTTAGAGGTTAAAAGCAAGTAACTGGTACTTTATAAATGACATTGATTACTTTTATGCATAAATAGGGTTGGTTTTACTGCTTTCTCTTTCAGTTTTTGTGAACATGACTTTGGATATTCTGATCTTAAAAATGTAGTTTATGTGCAAATCAAAGGGAAAACATTGGTTTACATAAGAGTATAAGCTACTTTTTCTATAAACAGAATTAAACAGGAAAAATATTAAGTACTGTGAATTAAGGAGTTTGATTAACTTAACCTGCTGTATCTGAGCTCTAGAAAAAGAAATGACAATTTGTAATTGTTTGCATGCCAGGCTGTTCACTTGCTGTTTAAATATTTTTTGGTCTTTGAGAGAGAGAGCCGTGCATTTAGGCTCCCCTCCCACCTCCCATAGGCTTTAATGTCGAAAAGATAGACAAAATGTACTTGTAGTACTAAGCCTAGTTTTAGTAGAGACTCCAATAGATAGAGTATTCCTAGGAATTTTTTAAGAAATATTGCACTCCTTTCAAAAAAGTTGTGATTTAGTATTTTACGTATCACCTTTACTATAAGCAGATTAAGAACTTTTAAATCTGGTTTCAGCAAAGTGATTTGTACACTAAGTAGAACTTAAATTAATCTGTTTATACTCTCCTCTTCTTCCAGGACATTGCTTTTTGGGTTTCTCTCCTACTAATTGCTTTGCTCTTTCTGCCTTATGATTCATCCTCTACTCTTGAAGTAAAAGTGCTCAGTCCTTGGTTCACTTCTTTTTATACTCCCCTGGTGCTCTCATCCAATGTCATGGTTTTAAATACCTATATGCTGATGACTTCCATATTTATATCTCCAGCCCAGGCTTTCCTTCTGTACTCCAGACAACCTGTTCTACATTTCCACTTGTAGGTGAAGTAGTCAACTCAAAGTGAACTTCCATTTTTCCCTTTAAAACTGCCTCAGGTGCAGTCTACACCATCTCATTTGAAGGCAACTCCATCCAACGTTCAGGCGAAAGAAAAGTTGGAGTCATTCCTGATTTTTCTCTTTTATCGTTTACACTTGGCATTCTTGGCTTTATCTTATCTTGGAAACATATCCAGAATCTAGTCACTTCTTACTACCTGTATTGCTTGTTAGGTTGGTCTAGGCCATCTTATCTTTAGCCTAGAGTTCTGCGATTAGCCTCCTGACTGGCCTTTCTGCTTCTTCCCTAGCTCGCTATAGTCTTTTTCAACTTAGCAAACAGATCCTATCACTTCTTAAAACACTGCAGTGACTTCTCATTTGCAGAGTAAAGGCCAAAGTCCCTATAGCCCACAATGCCTTATAGAATCTACTCTTCCCATTATCATTTACCTCTCAAGTTAGCTACTACTCTGTCCCCTACTTATTTCTCTCCAGCCCCACTTGCTGTCTGAAGGCCTTTAAATTCACTGTTGTCCCTCCTAGGATCACTTTTTCCCTAACATATCAGCATGGCCAATTCTCTAGTCTCCTTCAAATCTTTGTTCTTCAAATGTTTTTCAAAAGGTCTATTCTTACTGCTTTATTTAAAGCTGCACTCCCTTCGGACACCTGGGTGACTCAGTCGGTTCAGCGTTCAGCTCTTGGTTTTGGCTCAGGTCCTCATCTCAGGGTGGTGATGCAGCCCCTTAGTGGGTCTCCAAGCTCAGTTGAGGAGTCTGCTGGAGATTCTCTCTCCCTCTCCCTTTCTTTCTCAAGTAAATAAATAAATAAATGAATCTTAACAAAAAAATAAAGCTGCACTGGGGTGCCTGGATGGCTCAGTCGGTTAAGTGACTGCCTTTGGCTCAGGTTATGATCCCAGCGTCCTGGGATCAAGCCCCGCATTGGGCTCCCTGCTCAGCAGAGAGCCTGCTTCTCCCTCTCCCTCTGCCTGCCGCTCTGCCTGCTTGTGCTCACTCGCTCTCTCTGTCAAATAAATAAATAAATAAATAAATAATCTTTAAAAAAAAAAAATAAAAAATAAAGCTGCGCTCCCCTACTTAATGAGTCCTGTATCCTGCTTTGTTTTCTCCATGGCACTTGCCACCTTCCAACATACTATATAATTTCCTTGATTGTGTTCATGGTCTCTTCTCTCTGCCCCCAATACATACTATAATGTAACCTCTGTGAAGACTTTTTGTCCCTTTTGTTTATTGATGGATCCTAAGGGTCTTGGGCAGGTGTTCAGTAAAGATTTATTAAATATCTGTTCATTATAAGTGATTTAAATCCTTATCCTGCAGTTTCTTACTGTGATGGATACCTCATTCTTGAACACATGGAGTTTTCAGTTTGCTTCTTTCCTAGGAACAGAGAACAGAAGAAAAGTGGCAAGAGGCCTTTGGGAACCCCTTGTTGGAGGTAGTGATGTTAGAGTGTTGTGGAGATCTTCTGGACCATCCCTGTGTGATTAGGACCATTGGTTAGGTGACTTTAAAAGTTGGTTAAAACAAGAACTCATATCTATGTACCTTAAATGTTTTGTTTTAACTTAAAACATTTATTTTTGTCTTTTTATTTGGATCAATCTTTTTGAGTAGGGCTTACTGATCTTTTTTCTATAAATTATACCCTAAAAGCATTGTCTATGGTTTCTAGTATTGGTTTCTTTAAAATGGAATGAAAATGTAGGCTCTGGGAAACATTCCAAGTTAAAAATCATTCTAGATTTTCCACTCATTCATTAAGGCCTTCCAAAGGATGTAACTTAGTTTTTATAGAAATAACAGTTTCTGTTTTTATTCTATTTAATGAATTTATAGAAATAAATGAGTATATAGGAGAGTAGACTGCTCGCCAGAAACATTTAGCTTTCTGTAGACACTAGCTCCTGTGTTTTTTACCAAGGGGAGAAATGTCATTTACTCCAGTGGGAGAGATCCTTGAAGAGAGCTTCCGTATTGAATAGGTTTCGTGGGGGCTATAGGATCCTAGCTGCCTGCCATTACTGGAGGAAAATGTCCTTTATCCACATTTCTTTATTTTGACTGGTTAGTAACATTTATGATTAGTTATCAGAACTTAACGTGATTTTCAGTAATTGTCTGTCAAGAGACCTGATGTTATGCTACATTCTCACTGGAAAATGTGGGGCAATTATTACTTATTTTTGCACATGAGTCATTTAAGTTGCCAGGGAAACAGTCTGGCCTGGTGTAATAAGCTGGAAGTTGGTACTTAGGAGACCTACACGTCTTAAACTTTAATAACTCCAAGATTTTATGCAAGTTTCTTTTTTCTCAGTACTTTATATAATGTATGGTGTAATGGAAAAAGCATGATAGGGACTCTGAAGAGCTTAAGTTTGGTCTTGCTAGTTAGTACCACTTACTGTATGTGTGAACTTAACTATCTTACTTAACCTTAACCTGTCTAAGGCTCATTTGCCTTGCTTGTATTATCTTACTAGTTGCTACATAAGTGATAGGTAATTATTAGAGTGCTGTAAGTCTCTGTAAACACTTTATGTACAGTACCATATTTAATCCTTTCGAACAATTTTATGAGATACGTACTGTTGGGTGGAAACTAGGGAGAAAAGTTAAATAATTTGTCCAAAGAGCACCAAGTAAGAGGAGGAACCTGAATGTAAACTGAGGTATTCTGACCCTAGAGTCTATCTTCACTCATTGAGCTGTTTTGTAAGTATGCTTTCTAAAATAGAAAGAAAGAAGGAAGGGAAGGAAGGAACAAAAGGGAAAGAAGGAAGGAAAGAAAGAAGTGCCTGGCTGCCTCAGTTGGCAGAGTGTGCTGCTCTTGATCTTGGGGTCATGAGTTCAAGCCCCACTTTGGGTGTAGAGATCACTTAAAAATAGGGGCGCCTGCATGGGGCTTCCTGCTCAGTTCAGTAGGGAGCCTGCTTCTCTTTCTCCCTCTGCTGCTCCCCCATTTGTGCTGTCTCGCTCTTGCTCTCTGTCAAGTGAATAAATAAAATCTTTAAAAAAAAATAAAAATAAGGCACTGTCCATGGGCAATTATCTGTTAGGTATCAGAAAGCTACATTAATGTTATACAGGTTTTTTTCTCCCAGAGTTAGAGGATTGGCTCTTAATGTTAGTGACTTAAATTTGAGAACTTGAAATATTTTAAGTGGAGGAAATAGAAAAAGCAACTTTAAACCAAATGCCATAAAATGTTTTATGTAGAAAATAGACTATGATTGTTCTAGATTCTAAGAAATTTTTTGTTTCAATTCCTTTGTGTATTATGAGTTACTGCCAGTTGACCTTGTAGACATCGCTCAGTGGTTATATCAGAAAGGCCAACCCTTACCACCCTGCCTAAAATACTCTATTCCTTGTCCCAGCCTTATTTTTCTTCATCAGTTATTACCTACCATTATGGTACATGCTTATGTATATTGCTTCATAGCTGTCTCACCTATAAGAATATAAGCACTATGAAGTGGGAACTTTGTTGTTTACCACTGAACTCTATCTCTGGTAGGTGGTGTTCAATTCAATGAATGAATGAATTGCTTGATTGAACGTGATGAGGATTCACTGAGCCTTCTGCTTATCATTTGTGCCATTCTTCTCTGTTAGCAAGGCTAGTCGATTTACACGAAATGCCATGTAAAACGAGACTTCCAGAATAAGAGTTTCAGGGTTACTCTTGGGAGCAGAATGGAAAGCTATTTAATACACGAATTTCAGCAAAAATATATCTGTGCCTAGTACCAGTTAACTTTGTTGATCAGTAATGTAAGTGTTCTGAGTAAAATGTGTACATAATTTAGTGATTACATGTGTTTAGATCTAGTTGTCTTTGAAATAAACTTGAACAAACTAAGCTGTACGTTGAAAGCTCCCAAGTGTTCTGAATGCTATGTTGCTCAACATTTAAGATGTTTCCTTACATTTTTAATATCTACACACAGGTTGAATTCATTTATGTTGCTTCTGACCTGTACTTACTTAGTTTATTGGGACGTCATGTTTATTTGAAATGTGCTCTATAATTCTTTTTACGGTTTTCATAACCTGAATGTCTGAAGTTGACTAACAGTTATGATTTCTGTGATGTGAATTTCTCAAGCTTGTCCTATCATTTAATACTCTTCATTTCTGGGTACAGTTTCAGGTACTATGGTGTATAAAACTTGTGGTTGGTACACTGTTCTGATGGATGGAAGTAATTTCTTAAATCGCTTTCAGTTTGACCTAGATGTTAACTGTAATTTTAAGTTTAAATTGGATCCTTTGTAAAAGTGACTTAGTTGTTTTGTTCCTTTGGCAGTTGCGGGTGGGGGAGAGTCCAAAAAATTGCATTTAGTTTTAACCTGAATGAAGTCTTTTTAAATTTGAAATTTTTGGAGCACTTTTCAGGTAAAATACGCACTTAAGATTAGCCTTGGAATTTTATGTAAACTATAACCCATGCATTTACCTTGTCTGATAGGGGTAGGGGAGAAAAAAAATACTTTATAAATATAAAATAACTGTAAAATGGGCAAGGCTGAATTCTTGTCTGCTTGTCTGGCATTATTTATCTGGCATAAATTGAATAATTATATTCCATATTCTTTCAGTTTTATTTAAGCAAAATGTCCCAGCAACATTTAAAATAACATACTACTTTTTTTTTTTTTAAAGATTTTATTTTTTTAAGTAGTCTCTGCACCCAACATGGGGCTTGAACTCACAACCCTGAGATAAAGAGTCAATCACTCCACCGACTGAGCTAGCCAGGTGCCTGTAAAACAACACATTACTTTTTGTGTAAGGAGTTTTAGTTACTACTTTGGGTTACTATATTTGATTTCTTAAGGTAGCTTTATGGTAGGTCACGAAAACCCTAGGTATTTTTGGTAAAGATCTTAGAAATTTCTTATTTTATATTTTGAAGTATTTGGTTTTATTTTTTGGGGGAAAGGATTTGTTTCAAAGTATAACTCTCTAGAGGTATTTAGCAGTGTCATAATTGTATACATTTAAGAAGCAGGGAAGTATATGCATGTTTGCTTGTTAGTTTTAAATTTACGTTTACCTTTTTGTTCTTGTCATCTTTTTATTTTGTTGAAAGTTAAAACAAATTCTGAGGGGCGCCTGGGTGGCTCGGTCAGTTGAGTGTCTGCCTTAGACTCAGGTCATGATCCTGGGGTCCTGGGATCGAGCCTCATATCAGGCTCTCTGCTCCGCGAGGAGTCCGCTTCTCTCCACCTCCCTTCCCTACCATTCCCCCTGCTTGTGTGGGCTCGCCCGCTCTCAAATAAAACAAATATTGAATGATTGAGATGTACAAGAGAATATAGAATGTGTATGTACAATTTAAAGATTAAATAGAAAAGAAACACCCTTGTACCAAATACCTGTGTACCTTTCATTCAACTTTATTTAAAATTGTTTTCTTTTAAAAGTAAGTACATAAAAATAGTATTTATAAGATATATGTAAGATAGAGAGTAAGGATACAGTTAACAGCCTTGTACTTACTCCTCAGTTCAAGAACATTATCCTAACTTTTAACTTCTTTATGTGCTCTTCTGCCACAGAAATAACAATTATATTTGCTTTTTTTGTAGTTTTGCCACATATATTTTTTTGAACTTTTTGTTTTGTTTTTGGACTTTAGAAAAGAGATCCTTCTGTTTGAGTTTATTTGCAATTTCCTTTTTACCCTCAGCTTTATGGTCCTGATAGTCTTCCACCATGTTATATATAGCTCTAATTCATTACGTCCACTGCTATATGGAATTTCATTGTGTGAATATTTTTCACTTTATTACCTGTTCATGGGCGTTTAGGTTGTTTCCACTTTTCTTTTGCTATTGTAAAAAATGCTGTGAACACCCTGCGTAGGTCTATTGGTACACTTGCATACATAAGTGTCTCCAGGATAGTGTTTTAAAAAACACTTTTGTTACTACTTACCGTAATAAATTTTATATTATGAGACTCAGTACATTATCAGATGTGCTACATGTATAACAAAAAAAGTTCAAGAAAAGATATCTATGTGATGCTAGTCCATTTCATTAAAAATAAGAACAGTGATGAAGACCCACTAAGTTGATTTTTGCTACCCACTAATGAGCTGAGATTTGCAGTTTAAGCATATTGTTTTGGAGCTCCTGTTTACACTAGAAGTGGGATTGCTGAATTGCTGGAGGGGTCCATTTTCAGCTTTATTAGGTAGTGCCAAAATGTTTTCCAGTGTAGTTGTACCAGTTTATTTATTCAATCTCACTAATATATATATGTGTTGGCTCACATTCTTGCCTATACTTGATAATTGGCAGATGCTAAAGTTAGATACCCTAATGAAATGATAGCTTGTAGTATTTTCATTTCTGCTTACTGAGAGGAAACCTCTTTTCTAATGTTTGCTGGCCATTTTTTTCCCTTTTCTCGGAATGGCTGTTTATTTTTCTGTTGGGTTGTTTTTCTTTTTGATTGAGAGGGGTTCTGTATATGTTCTGAATATTCTTTGCTGATTAGTATCGCAAATGTCTTCTCCCACTTTGTGGCTTCTTTTTTTTTTTTTTTTTGCCTTATATATTCTTAGT
Organism: Potos flavus; assembly: GCA_028534135.1. Lineage (NCBI taxonomy): Eukaryota > Metazoa > Chordata > Mammalia > Carnivora > Procyonidae > Potos > Potos flavus. The sequence goes on from CM052896.1 coordinate 88,070,949, forward strand.
AAAAGTTCAAAATTTTAATTTAGTTGAATTTATCAGTATTTTCCTTTTACGATTTATACTTTGTGTCTTAAGAAATCCTTCCCTACTTCAAGGTTATAAAGATATTCTTACATGTCCTTTTATGTTCCCTTTCACAATTCTTTGCCTGGAATTGATTTTTGTTTCTTTTTTATACTATTGTTTTCTTTCCTCTAAAATTTTACTGCTCAGCATGTTTGTTTTTTTAAGGCTAAAATGTATGAATTTACTAGATATTTTGCAGTAAGTCCTTGAGTTACTAGTTTTTATGCATTGTCCACATCTTGCTTTTATAGAGTCGTAATTATGTAAGAATGTTAAAGTATGGATAGAGTTTAAAGTACAGATAACTTTGAAGTCTCCTTTCACCTCTCATAAGAGATTTGTAAACATTTTAGTGATGCCAGTGTTTGCATGTGGTTTCCTTAAGTTACGGACATTTGTTGTGAAGCAGTCTGGTTAATTATTTCCTTAAGTAGCAGCTCTTT